>CM057458.1:1222142500-1223342500 GCA_016271365.2 Neoceratodus forsteri
ATAACGGCCCTTCTGGTGGTGGAAGCACTCTGCTTCACTCGTAGCTTCAACCCACCCGAGGTGGGCAGTTATCCCACCATAACGCCCCGCCATGCCTTATTGCTTAATTGTCATTCTTCAAGCTCAGCTAGTTCTGGGGCAATACCTTCCATTTATTATTGTTTGGGACTTACAGTGCTACTATTCCATATGAAATCTGTAGTGTCTTTATGATTCTTAGTTTACTGGTCTTTACAATACAGCAAATTAATTTAATTGCTCTGTATGTATGTTTGTTTTTCACTTACATTTTTTTTTTTTGGGTGGGGTGACCTCACCTGGTTCTAGCATTTCATGAGAATTTAGTATGAATCTGGCGCTGTTCCTTTAAGTGTAAAGTACCCTGGTTAAATTAGCTCCATGAATATTTCAACTCTGCTCCAGCCCAGTGCCATGAAAGGTTGAGGTGCTAGGTGCCATACCTGCACCACCTGTCACACCAGTGATCAGAGCTGGGGAATAGACTGAGGTCATTCAGAGGCTGGACAGAGGACAGAAGATTTAGCATACCATCGGACTGCTCTCCTCCCTCGGGGAGGGTTGTGTGACCTGCCGCTTGCCTGCCACACATGGAAGTGTCCAGGTGGTAGTGCAGCTTCAGGCACACACACAGCCATCTAACACAGGCGTTTGAGGACTTCTCCGTGGAGGTGGAGCTCACCCGTTAAGTCACACCACTGGAACTGTAAGACACTGTGTCACACCACTCTGAACTTTTTGCCTCATTGGGGTCACCTAAGTTGACATCACGATCATCACCTATATACTGTGAAGGGAACCAAAAACTGCAGCAGGGCAGAGACCATGCCAGCAGGCATTGAATGTAAAATGCTATATTGACGGTCTCGACAAGAGGCTAAGGCCTGTAACCCAGCAGGAACTGGGAAACGACCAGAGAGTCACAGTCACACTGGAATGAGTGGGAGATGACGAGACTGACGGTAGTGCTAGCAGAATAGTCACCACCACATGCAAAGAGATGTACAAAGTGGCCACAGATCCAGGAATCCCAAACAATGTTGTCAGAGAAGTTGGGGACAGTACTGACAAGACAGGAGGTAACACAGCAGGCAACCTCTGAAGCAAGATGGAGAATGTGGTCAGAAACCACTGCATCAGTGTCGACGCCAACCAGAGACATGGATGAGAAAGGCATCAAGGAGGAAGGGCAACGGATGACACCAACAACTGACCTAGGTATCTCAGTCAACCTGTACCAGTGATGGGGGACATAAACAGAATAATAAAAAAAAAAAAGTTATCAATTTCAGTGGTCCCAGGTCTATGTACTGTGCTCCTCCTGGTGTTGGGGACAGCCTAGAATTAGCAGATGTTTTTTCTGTTTGGAGTCGGGGTGGGTCATTTGTGAGGACATCAGAGCCAATTCACTCAATAAAAAGAATTTGGCACACTAGGTTAGTCAACTGAGGAATACATCAGGAGGGTAGAACGGCTTTTAAAAGAAATGTGGATTCTAGTGAGGAACTGAAAATGGACAACAGCAAACCCACAAGATAAAATTCCATCACAAATTAAATTGGGAAGAAATGTGCACAGTGAAGTGAATGCATAAAACTTCAGTAAACACTGTGCTTTAGGTGAAAGGCATTTTAATGTTTTTTTTTCTTAGATGCATTTTCTCAGAAAAATCAGACCCTTTCACTCATTTAAAGTTTTTACACTTATTCTTTGACAGGTGTCTCCCTTCTATACATCACAAAAGGAGGCAGTATAGCACAGTGGTTTAGGGCTCTGAGCTGCAAATCTGGAGACCTGATTTGAATCCCACAGCCCTCACTTGCATACTGTGTGACCCTGAGCAAGTCACTTAACTTCCTGTGCTCTCAGGTCGCACCTGTAAACAAGCTTAGTGTGTTCTCTCCTGGTTAAACAATTGGAGAAAGTGTAGGAAAATGTTGGCTCTGCGGCACAGTGCTAGCACTACCACCTGCTAGGCTGGCAACCTGGTTTCCAAAAAGACTCGAGTCAGGTGGGGGAGACGAGTGTCTGATGGACTGCTTTCCTCTTGTGGGGTGGGGTAGTTGCACATCCCACAATGCGCCTGACACCTAGCAGAGAATGGGTGTCATGGCACACAGCAAAAGGCCCAAAAGGGCATGGGACATCAGACCCTACTGCTTCGGGGAGGGGGAAGGACAACCCCACCCCTTGACCTCACCATGAGGTTAAGCTGTGGGAGAACTGGGTAAGCCCCAGAGATGGTGGGTGACTAGGCTGGGCGGGCCATCCAGATGGGGGCAGGCAGGATCAAGGAGGATAAACAGTAACTGGAAAAAGGAAGTACAGGAAATAATCCTCTATACTGGGTTATGTGGATGGTCGCGATACACCACTTCTGCAGGCAGTGCAATTAACAGTGACAGCTAAGCCATTTTCAAACCCTTCATAGCTGTACTCTCCAGATCTTATATCCAGACCAATACTAAAGCATTTGTCAATAATGAATGTTTGCTTGCAGTGTAACAGGGCTTTAAAAGAGGCCCTGATGTTGCTAGGACAACTCTGAAAAGCATAATAGCTACACACAGTTTAGCTAGCTTTCATCCCTTTTTTGCAACAGTCACCCTTATTTGGTGACTACTAAGGACATTTGCATGGAAACAAGATCTCTGTCCCATTTGCTCTGTCTAATTGTCTACTTCTCCAGTCACAATTCCGTTTAGGACATCCCAATCTGTTGCTGTGGCGATAATTATGATTTCATAAAAAGGGCATTAAATGATGTCACTTGTAGACAAGCAGCCAAAGCTGTTCAAGGGACAGTAATCTTGTTTTTAGGTCACTGCCTCCCGAAAGAAAAGAAAATAAAACTGTAAAGCATTGCGAAAATATTAATTCTGGCTGAATGGTGCAGACAATAAATGCACCCAACTGTAAAACAGTGGGTTGCAGGCTCAACACCCCTCAGGGCCCAAACAATATCATCTAAGGAAATCTGAGCTACAGTAAACTTGTAGCTGGGCCAGCAGCGTGGAGGACAGAGGCACTGGACGCCCCACCTCCCACCACACAGCTGACCTGGGTTTGGGAATGCACCAAGGTCGCTTGAGGCTGGTGGGGAGAATGAGGATTTAGGTTCCATCGATGGATCTCTCCTTCATGGTGGGGAACAGCGAGTACTGCTGCTTGGCTGTCACCTAGTGGAGGGTTGGGCACAGCAGTGGTCACAGAATTGAAAGTCAGAGGCAGGCGTGAAAGTGTTCACTGTTTACACGGCTCATGCGCGCCACTGCATGCCACGGATCTGACTTAAAAGGCAGTAACGGCAGAAAAGAATCCCTGCCTGCAGGATGATGCTGCTGCAACCCAGAAGGCACCGCACCACCACCATCCGCGAGGGCCCCACTCACACAACAAGGTAAGAAGCAGATGGGGTAAGTCCTGAAGGTGGGGTGAAGGGACTGGGAGTCAACAGTAGATGAGATGTTGGGAGGAACAGGAGGATAACGCCCACACGCCGTACAGGGAAAATAAATAAATAAAGGACTGCAAAATATTTGAATGATGAACTGAACCGTGACTAACTTTCACATTTTTTAAAGCTATACAACTGGTATCGGGCTATTTAAATGGCACAATAAATCAATCAACTATTGCTGGTGTTTTCTGTTCATCACTGACATGCTGTTAACATATCTGAAACCATTATATTTGCATTCTGCATGATGCCTCCCTCCAAAAAAAAAAATTTGTTCAGTGCTTTCAGATAGGCACTTCCTGTCTGCAACTAGAGGGAAAACGCATACAGTCTCTGTGAGGCTTGATGTTCATCTTCAAAGCCTGATGTCTGCTAGCTGGCTAATGGGCAGAAAACCAGTTTGACTGGTGGGGCTTTCTCCGAGAACTACAAAACGTTTATGCCCATCAGCCAGTTGAACACTGTCATCGTCAGCCTTCTGAGCACTGGCTGTTCATAGGCAAGCCTCCGCATTTCTACATCCACTGGCTTATACAATACACCTATAAGTCCCCTATACTACAGTAACAATATGTTTACTATGATGACAAGCAAGCATAAAACACAATACTAATATATTTTCTTGCTTGTTTTTCAATTAAACAGGTTTTCAGCTCCCCCTTATACAACAGACAAAAAACAGAGAAAACAAGCCTAATGTTAATTATAAATCTCTTGAATTCCACCAGCATCTAGATGCTTGACTTTAGCAGAGCTCCCAGAACTACAGAAATTTTTCTATGTTACAGGAAAATAGAGCAGTCAACAGGAAAATTGTTGCCATTGACTTGTAGGGCTTATAGAGGAAGAAATGAGCTGTTCAGGTTTCATCTCTAATTGAATGTAAAGAAATAATTCTGGAGTTTTAGGTTAACTGATCTGTGGAACATGCTCCTGGTGGCTTTATCTCATAGAAGACACAGTCTGAAATTTAGTTTCATGGCTGGCAGAGTCAACACTGAAAAGATTATATTCTCCAATTTATAATCCTTCCACTATAAAAAAAAAAAAAAAAAGAATATTTTATAACAACCACCAAACCACCGCAGTAAGGTTCTACTTTTGGATAACTGGCCTATGTATCTTCTTACTGCTGGGGGCCCTCTACTTTTGTAACAAGCTGAAAGTAAGTTAGGAATGTTGTTTTTCACCAAGTATTGCTGGAAGTTAGGTACTACAGGGTTAACAACATGTGCACCGCCCAGCGGCCGTATCAGAACTCTGCAGCTTGTTTACTCAGATGTAAGACACACGTTAACTCTCCCAGAAAAATAAAGAGCATTTAAATGGAGACGCTAAATAACCCCTCTACTCAATGAGAGAGAGAGGGAGAGAGACTGTGAGTGTGAGTGTGAGTGTTAGTTTCCAACTCTGGGCACATAATTGGACCCAAAAACCCATTAACCTCAAAAGATCAACCATTCTGTTTTTGTTTATTAACAAAATACAATGCTTCTACTTTGGATTATTCTTTTTTTTTTTCCTATAGAGATTTTCAACCCTGCTCAACTGTAGATCAACTTCAGGGACTTAACCTGTTTGGGCCTTAGGGGCCACCACCAGCCCGTCTACTACTGACTCACCGCTGCTGTCCCTTGAGGTTCATCCCACCGCAGAAGGCAAGGCAGCCCAGACTCAGTGGAAGCAGCTGGTTTCCATTTTGTGGCCCACCTCTGAAGTGTACCAATCATCAATGGAGACAACAACTGGGGGGTTTCTCCCGGACACAAGTACAGCCTTCCAAGTGGCCTGTGCAAAACACAGCATGCTCTGCACCAGAAATTTCATAACATGATAACATTTCCTCTGTTTAACTTACTATTCTTGGTTTAAAGGGACACGTCATGAATGAGCCATCCATTTTTTTTTTCTTCTCTTCCTGAACTGGTTTTCCACTTCTCTGGTACAACCAATTGTACCTCCTTCCACTGCCGCTAATGGCTCTCTACCCAACCATAAAGTCCACCTACACTCAACTGTCCCTGCTGGACTAGTTGTCCTTAAACCTGACCCCCAAAAAAAACAAACAAAAAAAAAAAAAAAAAAAAAAAAAAAACAGATTTCCCCTTGTCTTACAGCACCCTCTGCAGGCTCTTCTACTACCTGGCCACCTATTTTGGAGTCCCTGACAAAAAGATTTGAGATGGGGCATAGCAAGGACCCATGATAGTCCTATGAGGCCACAGCAGCTTCATATGCCTTCTGCCCCCGATTTTATACAAGTTTTACCTTCCTCGGACATGCATGCTCACAACATCCTTTAGCACGAATGACCCACCGACGTTTGTGTATACTCCCCATCCTGAATGAGCATGTGTGGTCTCTTGACTGCATCAGCAGTGGTCACCAAGTTGGGGGAAGGGGGACTGCAGCAAGAGGTACATACCAACCTCCCCAGAGGGATGCCCAATCCTCTACGGCCCTCCAACAACTTGGACTTGTTCCCAAACTTGGGTCACCGGTATCACGAGTGACAACACTGTTGCTGTGCTGTCAGACCTGCATCACATGAGCCAGTTCTGGCATTTTTAAAACAAAAAAGTATTAATTGAAGGGGTGATGACCTTTCAAAAAGGCCTGGATATTTTCTGTAATTCTTCAAGAGGAGGGGGAGCTGTGGAGGACGAGCCAGAAGGCAGCACTTAACATGAGCTCCAGAATTTCTATTAAAGAGCTAGAGTACTGCCTAAAGCCAATATTAGTTTTTAAAAGCAGTCAACTATTACCTTTTATATCTGAAGTACTTTTTCTTTTCTCTTTGGTTAATTAGGAGATTTTTATCTGATGTTAATAGATGCAGTGGTGTATGGAACAGCATTCTGCCAGTCAGCCAACGTATCTAGCTCTGTTCCTCCCATATCATCATCAGCAATGTGACCTCACTGATTGGGACACATCACAGCTGCTCAGGAAGAGCCACCCAGTAGCTGCCAAGTCATTCGTCTGTGATATCACCGTCCGTGAGGTCACAGTGTTGATGATGTAGTGGGAGGAATGGAACTGGATGTCAGCTGCCAGGCAGAGTGCTATTCCACCCATCCAGTATAATACTATTACAAAGAAAAATTTCACATAAGCAAAAAGAAAAATATCTCAGAAATAAAAAGTTACAACTGATTACTACTTCTTAGAATTTGTGACATATTCCTGTCTGTTTTTTTTTTGGTTCTGCTAGCTCTTTAAGGAACACCTTACTTCCATTTTTTTAAACTTTTTTCTTCGACTTTTCCACGTAGAAGAGAAACTATCTGTAGAACAAAATGGTAAAACCGCATAAAAATCGGTCATCACATGAGCCTGCTTAAGGAAGATCTCAGGTGGGAGCCAAGAGCTTGAAGCTACCGCATGCTATGAAGGAAGCTATGATACGGGCCCCCCCCCAAACACACGAAAGCAACACTGCAGTCCTTGGACTTAAAATACGGTAACTTTTGCAATCAATGATAGATATGAATGCCAAATTTGATGACCACTACTAAAACAGCGAACACATTAAATATGTTTTAGATAGCGTAGCTCTGTTGGCATCACATCTGCCACTGGGCCAGAAGGTCGTGAGTTCTTGTCCCACACCTAGGTTAGGCTCATACCTAAACACTGGCACCTGAGTGCAGTACTAGAAGGGTGCCGTACTGTCGGCGTGTGTCGTCATTCGGATAAGCCATTAAACCGAGGTCCCTTCTACCCATCTCTGGTGCTGTCCTGGAGGGAATCCAGGTGGACATAAAAGAACTCATGGCACTTTTGCAAGAGTAGGGGACTTTCTCCGGTGTCCGGGCCAGCATTCCCCTTCCCATAAAACTGGTTCATACAACTGTCCAAGGTTGTGTGTGGATGATGATGTGCGAAATGGCTGCCACTACATGTTCAGTCACTTCACTACCAGTCTAGCATTGCTTGTAAAGCGCTTTAGGACACAGTGTGTATATATAAAGTACTCTATAAATGCTGATTTTGTTTCTTAAAAGCAATTGGTGGCAGTGGCCCACTCTTCTATCCTGCTTATTAAGGAGAACCAGAATTTGTACACCTGCCTTGAGGCTCTGGAAACCAGACCAGAAATGCCAATAAATGTATCCTCCAAATCTGGGGGATGGAATGCCAATTCATGCACCACAAAGACTGGCTGAAATAAAAAAATTGCTGCCAGATTTGGAGGGGTCAGAGCTCTGACTCAAAAAGCATACCAGATAACGCACGGGCAGCTCTCTACCAGGGAACCTTCCATGTACAATCCAGTTGTTAACAAATGCAGCAAGCTCCACAGATCTGACCCTGCAACTGGCAAAGCAGAATAGACCATTACTTCAGGAGGGTAAATCCCCCACCCACCGCTGACATTAGCTTCGGCCACCTGCCAGCACTGAAAGCCGCTTTGATGGAGTCAAAAGAGTGCTGCATAGCATAAGTATCAGCCATGTCATGAGTTTTCCAGCGGCCTCTACACTATGTAAGAGAGTCAAGTATTTCTGTATAATGATCTGGAGCAGATAGGTTAATGGGCCAAGAAATGGATGGCAGAGTCCAGAAGAACCTGGGAGGATGGCAGCAATCAGGAAAGAGACACATGAATCTTAAGAGCAATAACCCCATGACAGTGTGGTGGTTGTGGGGATTAATCAAAACCCTGGGTGTGTTATGAGGCTGCAGGCCAGGGTACCCTCACAGCACCCGGTGTGTGATTAATCCCCAATAACCATACCCTGGAAAGTTATTGTGCAGTTATATATGAGGCATCCTTTTAAGGTGAATAATAGACAGAAATGCAGTTTTTTTCACAGTGTATACTGCCACCTCACAAAGTAGTTCCCATTTGCCTGCTCAAACAAAACCTACCTCAATATGGAACTACCGACAATACAACTACTGTAACCATAGGTGCTGGAACCGGAGGGGGCCCACTAAGGCCATGGCCCTACTACTTTCAAGTGGCCCTATCAGTTTTGCAATCATGTTAACGTGTAGGATAATTCACCTGTTACATCTTTGGCCCTACCACTTTTCAAACCGTTCTGGCACCAATGACTGTGACACACTGCTTTGAAGTGACAGTAACTGCCAGCGCCTCGCAAGTACAATGAGCTGCAATAGAAGTACTGTGATCCATTGCTTTTAAGTGACAGCAACAATCTATTTCACAGTGTTTGTACAGAAACAATAAAAGCATATGTAAGATGTACTGGGGATGGTATGATCTGGAAGAAATAAACATTAATAAGGGTGTAAAGAGGGTTCCCTGCTGGCGCCACTGCTGTTTAACCTATACACAGAATATCTTGTTAAAGAACTGGGTAAGAGTGAATGTGCTGCACCTAATATATTACACAGCAAAATTAGACCTTTACTATATGCAGACAATATTGTTTCATGTTCATTAACTCCATTAGGGCTTAGGAAGGCAAATGAGTGTTGCTTAAAAACCCTCGGAAAATTAGAAATGTCAGCTAACCCACAGAAGTCTGCTACACTAATCTTTGGTAAAACAAAAAAAAAATAAAAAAAAGACAATATAACAATAAAACTGGATTATTGATAACATTCACTTTGAGATCAAACAAGAATATACACCTATCTGGGTATGGTCAGTCCAAATGTTCATGCAACCAAATTACCTAAGTAAAAAGCAAGCCTTAACAGCGGATAAAGCCATTAATATTATTTTGCAAACATGTTGCAGCTAATTCATACTAGTATGTGGCGCTGAAAGGGGAAGAGCATTTGACTCAAAGGTGGTAAGCATACTTCTGTATGGTCCTGAAGTATGGGCCTTTTGTAAGGGTACCAAAGATTTGGAGGTGGTCCAAAATACGTTCTATAAAGTTTTTAACTTACATCAAAGAACTCCAACAGCATTACTAAGAAGCGAAATTAAAATCCATTATACTCATGGCACAACTAAGGGCACTGTATTTATGGAAGACGGTGACCTTGTCAGCAGATAGATTTCTTGCTAAATGTTGGTTGGAAAATAAAAAAGGAAAACAGACGGCTGGTTCCATCATCTAAACCATGGTTTTTCAACTGGGGGTCCACGGACCCCAGGCAACTCCTAGTGGGAGGCCGAGGAGAGAGGTCCAAAAACGTCAACTGCGGTAAAAAGAGTGCTCAACCACAAGGAAAGGAACGCTTGATATGTTAGCGGTTAACATATTACTCAATCCGTCTCCATGCGGCTGAGCCCTTTGGAACCAGCTGCTGCCTCATATTTTGTTCTGAGCACTGTCACCATTTTTTGTGCTGCGCATGTTGTTGCCGCCACTAGATGTCCCTCTTTCATTCACCATGTGTGTTGTGCACCAGAGAGCACCGCTGCGGAGAAGAAGGGAGCAATGATGTCAAGAGCTGCAATTCAAGTAGCATGGGACCTCCCTTCCCACCCACCCACCCAGTCATAGGATCAGCAACACAGAAGCACCCACAGGACTGACAGATGAGTTAACAAATAGTGTTTGGAAGGATGCCTGTTAGTCCTGGCATGACAGAGGGATGCGGTTCAGGTGGGCCGAGGAGTACGTTGGTGCCTCAGAAATTGAGATGCAGCACTCATTTTTACTGCAACTTAGTTGCAGACGACAGTGATCCGAGGGAGCATGGATTTAGTGGGGACAACTCAGAGATGTCTTACTGCAAGGCTTAGTCTCAACACTGTACTGTGCTTCAGGGGTTGCCAAAAAATAAAATAAATAAATAAACAAACTGTTTTGGGACAAAAAAAAAAAGAGAAGACAAGGATGGTGAAATGGGAGGAATTGGAATTATGTCTGTTTTCCCCAGCAGGTCACAGCCCCAAACTGGATGTTTATTATTTCTGTTTATTGCAAGTGCAGGAATGACAGGTCAGCAGTGCTGATTCCCTATTTTTGCTGTTTGTAGATATAAAAAGGTCATTCATGCATTAATTTTATTAATTTTAAATAAAGCTATATTAAAATGACACTAAAAATAAATGTTACATTGGTTTATAGTGGTAAGGTGTTTGTTTTTGTACCCCTCTGCGCGCCACCATAGTAAAGCAGGGGGTCCCCGACACTGCTGACATTTGGTCAGAGGGGCCTCGGACCCAAGAGGTTGAAAACCCCTGATTTTTCTAAAACAAATAAATTGTTGAGAAATGTCTTATTGGAATTTGGGACAACTATGCTGTTAATAATAATAATAATAATAATAGACAGAGATATATTAAAATGGTGGCCCAAAGATTTGAAGATGCAATTTTTTCCAGATGGAATTAAGCAAATTACAAGATTTATATTTTGTGATTTCAACCATAAGCATAAAGGTCCACACAAAAAAAAAAAAAAAAAAAAGTAAAGTATTTAACCTTTTAAACGTACTACAGAAATGCATTATGCAAATTTTGGCTGGGATTAATAAATCTCTGGGATAATTCAGTAAGCATCTTTGATCTGGTGAACCGCCACTGTAGCTGTAATATTAATAATAAACTAACAGTACCCCATTTGATATTTGAGTGCCTGCAACTAAGTAAGCTAAGAGAGACATGACTAACGTCCAATTTGGGGAATAGGCAAAGAATGGATATAAGAAAACATTAGAATGCATGTTATTCTGTGATAAAGCAAATCATATATTTGCAATGGCAAAGTCTGCTGTGGTAGCTTTGTATAAAAGTTCATAAGATGTATTGTTAGAAACACGAAAAATGAATCTGGTTTCTATGGTAAAATTTTAAGCCATTATGTCTTGTAATTGGATTTAAATAATTTTATTTATTACCGTTATTTCAACGTGTATGTGATAACGTAATTGTTACACATATGATGAACTTTAGAAAAAAAAAAGTGACAGCAACTACCTGCACCACCTCACTGTCTCTCTGTCCCTCCCTCCCTCAACACACGGTTAAACAAGCTGTGACCGGGGGACTGGGAAAGAGTACGGGATTTACTGAGATATGGAACACACTGAAGTGTTGCAGAAAGGGGGGAACAAAAGCCACCAATAGGCACAGCAGCAACAAATGCTGCAGAACAGGATGGGAAACAACAATACAGGATTTTGCAGCATACCCCAACAATTGCAACTTTTCATTCACTACCTCTCACTCCGCTTGCTTTTCTAAAATGGCTGCCTTGCACTTAGAGCTCATCAAGTAGAGAACAAGTTCCATTCTGCCCACTAATCCTGTATCTTGCCCCCTCACACCAACTGTGTGTATACTGAGCATTAATCAACGGTCAGGTGATGGTGACTGACCAATTGCCTTCCTGTTATCATTCCCCATGTTATAAACTGATTTATATGTGAGGTACTGACAGAGATTGTGAACTTCTGCCACACAGATAAGCATTTTTGAGACTATTCTCTTGTGTGAAGCTCTGCCTGCTCTTACCTGCCTGGTTCCAGTGTTCAGATCCTGTGGGTGATGAATGTTCTTAATGCGATTTCTGCCAGAGACCAGAAGGTGACTGTTGGGTGAGTGGAGGGGTTTACTACCATGGCTGAATGTGTATAACACTGCTGTTCCAGATACGAAATGTTTCCCACATTAAGATCAAAGTTTTGTTATCAAGTTAGATTAGACTACATAGTTTTTCTCTTTTAATATTGTTCCGTTCAGGTTTTTCTAAACATTTCTGTAGTATCTAGATGAAGCAACTTGTATTTGATATTTATCTGTTTCAAAAGATTTACCAGGAAAGACATGCTGAGCTGAAATAGCTTGTTTCCAGATGTGTCCTGGGTAGAGGCAGAAGAGGAAAGCACATTGATAAGTTACAACAAACAGCTTACAATAACCATAACAGCCAAATTAACAAAAAATAGTAACAGGAATCAATTACAATAAAGTACAAAAGGTGGCAAAACTGTGACATGAACAAAGCACTTGAAAAGCAGCCTTTGGCTCATAAATACTTACCCGGTAAATAAAAGGTTAAATTTAAATATAAAAAATAAAAATAAAATAATGGTTCAGCAAAAAGTGGGCTAAAATTGCAGGGTAAGCATGGCACCGCTGAATACAGCAGGTAGGGGAGAATGGTGGAAGTAAGAGGGGTTGGGAAGACTAACTTATGGCAAGAGCAATGATACAGGAGATGTGGCAAAATAAAGTCCAAGCTACGGTCAAGGGCAACTATGAAGTGTGAAAAGTATATACAGCGGAGGTATTTAAATCAGTGGAAGGAAAAGCAGTGCGAATGGGCCTCCCAACGTGGCTTGTGGAGGATTTTACTGAAGGGAGTGCCAAGGAGCGAGGCCAGAGCTGTGAAGGAAGTAGGAAGCAGATGGTTGGGGGAAGAGGGGTCATGAACCAGAATTGAGAGATTAAGGCAGCCAAAAACGAGCAGGCACCAGGCAACAAGGAACAGTAAGGAATGGGGGAATACAGTTAAAGAGGCAGATCCAGTCTTCTAAAACGTCCTCTCTGCCGGCAAGGAGTGGGATACAAGCTTTATTCCTGTAACATGCACCAAGCTTAGGGTATAGCTTCTGGCAGATGGCGTCCACTTGAACTGAGAAATGAAGGTGACGATTCGATCAGACCCGAGGTATTTAAAAGAGAAGACATCCTCAACTGCAACATCATCAAGGGTATGGAAGGAGGGCGGGGAGGATAGCCTAGCAATATATACTGTATTAGTGCTGCTATTATTACTAGTAGACATCAACCCGAGATAATGTATAAACACTAACAACCCCTTTATGGGGAAGGGTGGTAAGGATTTTAAGTATGTCTTTGGACTTAAGTGAGGAACTGGTCATGTTGCTCCTGGGCTTATAAACTCAGCATTTACTGTTCTTTAAAGGGTTTATAAATCTAGTTTTTACCCCTCGATAATTTAACATAATTTGGGGTATGCATCTGTGTAAGCAATAATACCCAACAGGGTGGGCGGTATTGTGCTATATCGGACCGCCCAGGGGCGTAATGAGGCCAGACACCGCAGGCGGAAGGCCTTATAGCCCCTGCAAGGTCCGGTATAGCACAATACTGCCCACCCTGGAGGGTATTATAGCACTTAGAAAATGGGTACTGTAAACAAAAAAAAAAAAAAATGTCAATGAAAAATAAGTTTAAAGTAAGTTTTGAAATAAAATAGTTCCTCCACCTACAGTTGACTATTATGTCTGAAGACAGTACTTAAAAACTGCCTCCTTTTGTAAGTTTTGTTTTTCTGCAGTATCTTTTCCTTCCCTGCTCCTCTCCCCCAACCCCAACAGAAAAACTTAAAAAAAAAAAAATTGTTTAATTCAAAAAATAATAAATACTTGGTTTACAGTAAGTTTTGTAATAGAATAGTTCCTCCACCTGTATGAGTGTTCTTATACAGGAATCATACTAAGAAGTTGATGAGGGACGGATGATCTGTGCAGGAAGATCGTGGGTATGTCGACCAAGCTGGGAGTTAAAACTAAGCCAGATTAAAGCAGGAAGATTTATTTGCTTTTGATTTTTATTGACCATTCTCTCCCCCCCCCCCCATCTGGAGCTTGATTCCCAACTGAACAGAATGTGGCACGAAGCAGTTACCGTTTTGTTTTTTATGTCAGCTGTTCAGTCTTGCAGTGAGGTAGCGCTCAGTATGTGCATGTGTCCAGTGTAAAGATACAAATGTTGAGGGGCAGAATTTTGAAGGGGAAAATACACAGCAGGGAGGTGGGTGAGATGTTTGAGAAATGCTGCTCGTGCCACAGAATCAGTTAAAAATTAGTTGTAGATTTTTAGCACTGGGTGTCAGCTTAGTTTGCAGCTTTGTTAGCGCAGTCCCTGAACTGAGCTGATTTTCTTCAGTTAAGTTTAGCAGTGGCAGTTTTTGTTTATTTCACTTTTTCCAAACTGCATTTGGCAGTTTGTGGTGTCTCATTTGGGTGGAATGTAGCGAGGATGGTGCTGAAGCGAGTGTAATGGGATGATCAGGAGCACGACATAGGAACAAAAGGTGATTTCTTTTTGCTTTAGCAGAGGGAGGTAATGGTGTGTGACATTAATGGAAAAGACAGCTTAAATATTTTCTTGTTTTATACACTTTTCAGACTGCCAGTTTAAATCGGGTGGAGGTTCTCTCTCACTCGCAGTGAGAAAAATACGACAGGGTTAACGTTTTGAACATTCTAGTGCCCATTAATAACAGTGAGGAGGTCGGCTGGGGACTGGGCGCTTTTAATACCTGGGCTCTGTTGTCTGATAGATGCCCACCTTGCCAGGGCTGTCAGCCAATCAGAGCCCAGGAATGTTTAAGACCATTTTCTAATTTTCTGATTAATAAGGACCTGCAGTCCATTACAATATCTTGCATGGTCTGTACACACTACCCATAGTGACCCAAGGGAACCGACCACCAGCAACAAAAATGAAAGGTCCAAGGAACCTTCTGATATTCCACTTGAGGGCTAGGACGGGGCAGTTGAGTTTGATTACTAAAAATGCAGACACCACTCAGCAAGGGTCCACTTTTGTCCACTGGATCTAGGGTTTATTCCAACTGTGCCCTGCAAAAGACAAGCAGGGGGCCAAACAGCATCTCAGAAGCGTGGCCCTTGAGAGAGCAGTTAGCCCATGAAAAGCATGGGGATTGTGCTAGCATGCCCTGCACAGTGCACTTCCTTCCGGAGACATGTTTGGGGAATGTGCATATTCAAGAGATGTAAACAGGCACTGTTTCGGGGGAGGGGTGACTTGATTTGTACGAAACTGTTCAGTTCTAACCTAGCTGGTTTATTGTAACCCTGGTCTAATCATCACTCTGAACACATTACAGTGCCTTCAGAAAGTATTCACCCCTTGGATTTTTGTCACATTTTGTTGTGTTACTACCAGAATTTTTAATGCATTGAAATGGTTTTTTCCCCCCTTGATTCACACAGCATACTCAACAATTTAAAGGAGCAAAAATATTTTTATTGTGCAACAAAAATTTATGAAACATTAAAAACTGAAATATCTTGTTTACTTAAGTATTCACCCCCCCCCAGTCAATACTTTGTAGAAAGCCTTTGGCAGCAATTACAGCTTTGAGTCTTCTTGGGTATGTCTGTATCAGCTTTGCACATCTGGATTTGGGATTTTCGCCATTCTTCCTTGCAGATTTGCTCAAGCTCTGTCAAGTTGGATGGGAACGTAGGTGAACCGCATCTTTAAGTCTTTCCACAGATGCTCAATGGGATTCAAGTCTGGGCTTTGGCTGGGCCACTCAAGGACATTCACCTTCTTGTTCTGAAGCCACTCCAGTGTTGCTTTGGCTGTATGCTTGGGGTCGTTGTCCTGCTGGAATGTAAATCTTGCCCCAGTCCAAGGTCTACTGCAGACTGATGCAGGTTCTCTCAAGGATGTGCCTGTATTTGGCTCCATTCATTGTTCCTCTATCCTGATAAGTGCCCCAGTCCCTGCCGCTGAAAAGCATCCCCATAACATGATGCTGCCACCATCATGCTTCATGGTAGGGATGGTGTTACATGGGTGATTAGCTGTGTTCGGTTTGTGCCAGGCATAGCGTTGCATTCAGGCCAAAGAGTTCAATTTTGTTTCATCAGACCAGAGAATATTTTGCTACATGGTCTCAGAGTCTGCCACGTGCCTTCTTGCAAACTCCAGGCATGCTATTATGTGGCCTTTTCTCAGGAGTGGCTTCCATCTAGCCACTCTCTCTCATAGAGGCTACGTCTGTGAAGTGCTGCAGAGACTGTTGTCCTCTGGACAGGTTCTCCCATCTCAGCCATGGAACTCTGTAGTTCTGTTAGGGTGGTCATTGGGTTCTTGGTCACTTCCCTGACCAAGGTCCTTCTTGCCCGGTTGCTCAGTTTGGGAGGACAGCCTGCTCTAGGAAGAGTGTGGGTGGTTCTGTAATCTTTCCATTTCCTAATGATGGACTTGACTGTGCTCCTGGGAACTTTCAACACCCTAGAAATGTTTTTATACCCCTCCCCAGATCTATGCCTCCTCACAATTCTATCATGCAGTTCTACGGCTAGCTCCTTGGTCTTCATGGTAGAGTTTCTGCTCTGACATGCACTGTCAACAGTGGACCTTATATAGACAGGTGTATTTCCTCTGAAATCATGTTAACCATTTGAACTGACCACAGGTGGACCTATTCAAGTTTTACAGTGATCTCACATGGAAATTGGATGCACCTGAGCTCAATTTGGAGTGTCATAGCAAAGGGGGTGAATACTTATCAGGTCAAGACATTTCAGGTTTTTATTTTAAATTACATGTACAAAAAATTCCAGAAGTTTCATTCCACTTTGACATTATAGAGTAATTGTGTAGATAATTGACAAAAAAAAAATCCCATATAAATGTATTTTAATTTGAGTTTGCAACATCACAAAATGTGACAAAATCCAAGGAGGGGGCGAATACTTTCTGAAGGCACTGTACTTATATCAAATAATATAACCTTCCTCTCCTGCCACTACTGTTGTGCTCCTAAAATGTATAGCACTTTCCCCTCGTCTCCCCTTCCACAGGCCCCTTCCTAAACCTCTATTCTGGCCTTAGATTTCCATCCCCCACTTTCCCTCCCCTACTACCCTAGTAACTCTTACAAGAACATTAGGGTTCTATTATATTACACTGTTTGTCACTAATAGTACAATGTGTAATTAGCCTTAACTATCACAATGTCTTGTAATCACTGTTCTAGTGTATTATATATATATATTTTTTTTAAACACTATTACCTCACCTACTGTCTACTTGCTTTGTTACAGTATTGTTTACTATGTCTAAACTTGCTCTGTATACTATCAATTATGTCAAAATTTTGTATTGCAATGTGTGCCTGCTTGTTTGTACAATTCCCTCAGCGTCGTGCCCTGAAAATAGTCATTGCTATGGCTAGTGCACTTAGCGGTAAACAAAAACTAAATAAAATAAAATAAAATGGGTTCTCCATAGTCTTATATGGAGAGTATTACAGCACTACACAGTGTGACATCAATGCTTGCCAGGGATATATGAAAGCTGAAGTAAACTGCCTCTTGCCTCCCAGTGCAATCTACAGGTACTAAAAGTGGTGATTGGGGCGGATCAATAAAAATGCCAGGGATGACATATTTAAGTATTTATATGCATCCAAGTGGAAAGGAAAGCACGCCTATGACAGATGTCCTTTCCAACGAGATTCCAAGGGAATAAATTATATATATGAGTACAGGGTAGCCGCCCAGTGGCGCTTGAGGGTTGAGGTGCCAGATGTCACATCTGCGCTATGCCAGCGACCCGTGTTGAGGCTGGCACGGACTGGGGGTTGGCCAGGAGGAGGACTGAGCATCCCAGGGACAGCTCTCCTCCTCCGGGAAGGAGGTGGGTATGTCTGCCAAAGTGCGGCTCTGTCAGTGGCTGGGGCTGTGCAGCTCTCGAGGACAATACAAAGGGGCGGCACTGGCAGCGCCTGACATGCAATGTAAGGAAGCGTGCGTTGCAGTGTCATTGACGCCACTGTACCCCAGCTCCAGAGAAGGGGGGGTACCTATACAGGAAAAAAAAAAACCCACGGCAGCATGACAGCTGCCCAGATGGTGCCGCCACAGATGCGCCCAAGTCAGCTCCCTCCTGGGCCCACCCTCCAGGTCTCTGCAGTGGTGGGGGTAAGTACCCACTGCGATGCGGCCTGGGAAGGGTTGCAGTGGAGAGGTGAGCTCTGGTGGCAACCAGGACAGCGGCCGTGAAGGCTGGCTGGAAGGGGGAAAACCAAAAGCACACACCCCCACCCCCCGCCGAGGAACTAAAGAAAATAAAGTAAAAAAAAAAAAAAATTGAGAGTACAGGGTGTAATTAGCAGCAGTTACAGTAGATTCAAATTATACAACTAGCAGCTATACTAATCATATGAAGTAATTAACCGCATATATTAATCTCTATAATATGCACGTCCCTGAGCACCTCTGGAGCATCACTGGGGCTATATAATACCTCCCTTCACTGTACCTTTGAACAACTACTTCATAGCTGGCATACGAGTTGTTCAATAAGGCACCGATTTTCATTTTAAGCCTGGCTCATGTGAGTCATCTTTGACACCAACACATCTCAGGCAATTTCTGCTCCCCCACCACCGACTGCTGGAAGGCAGATGGAGGTATTACTTTTCAGTTCAAAACAAGCTGAAATCATGGTACTGTGGCAGTAATTTGACACCTCGCTCCCCTTATTAATTTTGGATGATGATGATGATGATGATGTTATGGTGAGGACTGTAAAGAAATCTGGGAGCCGTTTCTTGATGCACAGCTTCTTTTCTCCCTGCACATTTGAACAGTTTAGAAGACAGCAGCATGTCAGAGAACCTCTGCTCACAGGCAACATTTACATCTGGCAGAACGTAGTAAAACACATGTTGAATGTGAGCTATTCCTTTCTTTATCGTCAACAAATCTATATACAAAAATAGCTACCTAACTAAATATGACCGTCCAAGTATAGTTGGGGCTTATTCTGGCGCTGAAGTCATGCCTTCTTGTGACGTCTCAATCTCTTTCAGTTGAAATGTCTGTGACATCACAAGCAGGGCACTAGAACTACAGCTCCGTCGTAAGTTGCAGCCGAGATAAACTGTAAAGAACAAAGCTCCAGCTGTCATGTCAATGCCCTTGGTAATGAAGAATGAACTGGCCAAAAAAATCAAGAGGCCCCATGCATAATCCACTGGTGCAAAGTGGTCAAAAACGTCAACTTTGCACCAGGCTTCTGTCTTGTGCCATCCTATGCCATGCATACTAATGAGGTTACAAGCCTTCCCCTACGCTGTTGCTCCGTGCATTATGACCATGTGGAGAAATGGGACAGGGCGGCAATGGAAATGCAGTGGCTATCATGTTAATGAGTGCAGCTGGGGCCTGACCAAGGTCTTGTAAAATGGCAGGATTATTTATGTGTTTTGCTGGTCCCTGCACCCCTTGCTATGCCCCAGCAATCTGCTTCCATTTCATTTTATTTTTATACTGGTGGGTTTGTGGACAATCCCATTTTCACAAACGTCCAAGTTTTACAAAAAGATACAGGACAAACAAACTTATAATACAATTGAACATCAATATAAATACATTAAGCATAACATTTACAAATTGAATTTGCTAACAAATTATTTCTAAGGGTCATCTTAAAAGTTGTTAGTCAAAATAGGTTAATAACATTACTTGGAAGACTGTTATACAACCTAGCAGTAGCAAATCTTAATGAATTTTGACCAAAGACTGTGCGAAAAAAAAAAGGAATTATAAAACCATCTCTACTCTGCAATCTTGTACTGCTACTAGCCCTTTTGACAGTGGCTGCACACTGCTTTTTATGCTTCAGCCCTCTTGTCCTGTTATGACTACCAGGACCTCTTCCTCCTCCACTGCAGCAAGAGAAGCCATGCACAATGTAAGCACTACCTCAGTTTCTCCTCCTGAAGTGTAGCATCTTCCACTGAGCTACACTGAATCGAAGACTCCAGAGTCCTGTCCGGCAAATCACCCAACTTGTTCAGCGCATTATTCTGAAGTCTGTCCCCGTCCTCAGCTGGGCGCACCACCCTAGTAGCATCAGTGAACTCCTGCAGCCTGCTGAAGCCTCCAGCTTCCAGACTGCTGATGAAAATGTTGGACAATACTGGCCCCAGCAAAGACACCAATTGTGTTAAGATTATATACCGTTGTGTAAACTTAAGGCCAAAGACCTGAAAACTCACAATCTGGCTTGACAGAAAAAAAAAGTCTATTACAAAATATCCAAAGTTTTCAACACCACAAAATAAAAGCATAAAAACGTAAAAAAAAAAAAAAAAAAAATATATATATTCATTCTACCTGCTCACTGGCCTAACTGGCACCTGGTAAGTACTATGGCTTAACATGACGCCACAGGTTCAAGCTCAGAGCCTAGGCTTTCACAATGTGTGGCAGAAGCACTGCTGAGCACCCAACTAATATGTTTCCATGGTTGCCCTTCAGTAACCACCCAACCAATCTGTTTTCAAGAAGGCCATTTCTGTTTGACAAACTGCAGCAGTACAACGAAAAAATGTTTTTCCAAAAAAAAAAAAAAAAAAAAAAAAGCTAGTTTCAGCTACAGTTAGATATTAGCATACCTGTCAAATGTACTTGTCTAGGTACCTCCTATACTCTGCATCGTGAAACTTTTTCGATTTTTTCTATCCAAACCCTTGCCGAGTCTACAATGCTATTTCTATGCAAAATGTGGTGGCCTTTTTTTTTTTTTTTCGAAAAAAAATCAATTAGAACTTATACTCAAATGTTGGTGGAATTTGGAATTTGTACCACCAAATTAAACTGGAGGATACCTGGAATCTTTTATAATGAAAAACAGGTATGGTCAGATTTTTTGCCAAGTTCATTGCAGTGCTGTGCACGTTTATCCTTCCCCACAAAGCCTAGGAAAATCAGCACGCTCTGTACAAAAACTCTGCTCAAAACAGGGTGTTCGCCCAAAAGCTGATGCAACATGGGGCTCGCTTGCAGGATAATGTGATGCATATTTTTCATGAAACAATGATTCCGGAGTGCTAGTTTAACAATTACAAATTCTGTTTTTACCAGTGTTTTCCGCTGAAAACAGACATCGGCCCGTTACTGTTGCTACATGACTGCCGCACTATCCCTTCCAGTAGCACAGAGGTAAGGAGCTCTGTGGGCAGGATGGAATGGCCCCAGACAGAGTGGTGAAATCCTGCCACTGGTGAGCTACAGGACACAGACATACTACTCCATGTCCAGTCCTATGACAACAAGTGTCAGCCTCACATGTGGAAACTGGGTCCCAGGCTGCTTCTAATTGGCCAGAAAGATCTCACATCTCAGGGTGAAGAATGAGTGGGTGAGCTACAGGTGAACTGAAACAGATGGAAACAATACTGAGACACTCAAGTAGATAACATGGTAATGCCCACGCTGCCCCCACCTTTTGCAGCACCCACACCTCAGAATCTCCTCCTCCAGAGACAGTTCTAGACATTTGTTTTTAATTTTAGTTTGTTTCTCCTCAGGTCCCCACCAGTCGGCATCTACCTTGCAGTCACCCAGCCCTGTACCCATCAGGCAGCTAACCCTTCTTCCCCATGGTTTGCCCTCCATGGCAGGGTGGTGAGGAGCCTCAAGACTCACCATGAACAGGATCCAGATTCTGGGAGCACACTGCTCTCATCCTGCATTGACCTGAGACCTCAGTTTCTCTTTTACTGCTCCCCCTGGGTGAAGCGTGCAATGTTGGCAATGGCCACACCATGAGTACACAGTCGACTTCTCCATCCCCCCATGCTGGTGACAGGTTTAAGGCGCACTGGCACCCAGCCTCCGCTAAGTGTCAGGGAGGCACCGAGCCTGTATTCCCCCAACCTCCCTGGGAGAGGGAGCTGTCCTGTGAATGCTCAATCCTCTCCTCCTGGCCGACCGGCTTGCACTGCGAACACAGGTCACTGGTGTAGCAGGAGGGAAGGCATGAATGCCTCAGCTCGCCATACCACTGGGCCGGCTAAAGTCTAGACAGTTGTACTCCTGGATGGTACTACCCAAAAGGATGTATAGGATATGCCGGTCTGATTTCTTTTTACTTCATACCTCTAGAACTCCCAGATCGTAAAGAAAGTCCCATCCCAAATGTGTTGGAAGAGTCAAACTTGGGCTACTTCCACAATTCTGCATGTTCAATTGCGCGCACACGCACATCCTCCGAGATCATTTTTATTTCACGTAAAGGCAAAAAACAAACAATGTTCACAACTATAGAACAGCAGAACAATGTCCTGAAAAGGGCGAGAATCAATACATTTCCTGGTCTTACAGCCAGTGCTATGCACAAGTGAACCGAGTGACCGCTTTGGGCCCCAGCACAGAAAGGGTACACCACAGTAGAAGTTATAAGCAGAGATCAGCTTCCAGTGCAAACGGTGTCAATATAAGGAATAAAACTGCTGTTGTCACTCTTGTATTCATAGACGTTCTACCACTTTTTGGATAAGGGCTGGAGTAGGAAGGAAGGGGCATTGGTACCAGTGATGGGGGTACTACAACTACTTCTGCTAGGGAATCCATAGGTCTAAAACCAGTCCTGTCTGGCATACGCCTTACTTTTAATTGGGATACTGTTAATGTACACTGAGTAAACGTTTTCAGCAGTGCCGTAGCTTAAATAAATTAATCTACAAGGGCTAGCTAAAATATTGATATTGGAAGTTAAAACCAGAAAATACAAATTCATGATGAAGACCACTTGGAACCCTGACTGTGAAAATGGTTAAACAGCAAACTAGGAGAGAGGTGAGGACCACTGGCAACGCAGGTTGTGCAAAGTCAAGCAATATGAGGAACAGACAGACGCTTGGACACTCATCTCCACTAGAGAAGGATTCTTGATTACACTGCCATTACACTCGGCGGTCGATGGAGTCCACAAAAGTAAGGACACCTTCGAGAAGGGGTGCCCTCTGCAAGGCTGCACAGCAGCAGTGAGTTGTGAATGACTGAACTTTATAACACCAAGAAGGAAGAAAAACAGGTTTAAAAATACTGACGGTCCTGCGGAGGTAGTCGATTTCCACATCTCTACGTCAAAACTGACCCTTCCTCTGGCTCCTCCCTTACACCTGCCCCCACCCCCAATGTTGTAATAAGTCTCCAGGGCAGTGTGGGCTCACTATGGGATTAAACAGCACTGGTTGGGGATGGTCATACAAGGGTTATCCAGATGGAAGAGGGTTGAGCGTAAAAGGGAGGCTGCACCCTGGCCACAGGGAGAGTAAGGCGTATAAATAATTTAAAAATGGTAATCCGTGGGCTGTCTCTTCGGTGCAGCGGCAGAGCTACTGCTCACAATGCCAGTGATCAGGGCTTGTTTGGTCAGGGGCCAGCCGGGTGGGGAGCTAATCAAGCATCCCAGAGAATGCTGTCCTCCAGGGAGGGAGGACAGCAGGTTCTGCTGCAATACTGCCA
This sequence comes from Neoceratodus forsteri, assembly GCA_016271365.2. Taxonomy (NCBI): domain Eukaryota; kingdom Metazoa; phylum Chordata; order Ceratodontiformes; family Ceratodontidae; genus Neoceratodus; species Neoceratodus forsteri. Next base: position 1,222,165,914 of record CM057458.1, read on the forward strand.
CCTAGGGACCAAAGGTGGCAGTGCAAGGATGCTGGATGGTGCTGTGTAACAGCCACACAACTGCTGCACACGCATCCTTAGCACCCTTGCAACTGGTGTCCTGAAGGCGGGGAGAAAAACTGAAGTAAACACCGTGGGAAGCATGCAGGATGATGCCTAGTGCTCTCGAGCCCTACCCTCCCAAGGGCCCTCCATCTCCTGAACTAGAGGGCCAAGGGTGGCAGATGAATGAAGACCCCACAGGAACCACCACAGGACAGGAGCCCCTCAGTGGCACTGGAAGTCAAGGGAAGTGTCAAAGAAGGGATAGAAGTCTGGGCCAAAGGGGGGCAGCACCACTGACTGTACCTTAATTTTGTTGTTAAGAAATCAGCTATTTAAAATGTATGAAAAATGTATATTTTATGTGACTTGTGATGGTTTTATGTTCTGTAATCCGCTGATGTACTGTTGACCTACTGTATCCCCTTTCCCCCAAGCATGGCTCAAAATGGATCTTTGATCCAGTTCACTTTGCTCGTAAAATGCAATAAATAAATAAATAAACCACTGACAGGGGAATAAACGGCATAATAAAAAAATGGCACCCTCTGAAGTCCTACTAGTTGATTTTCAAGTATTCTGATAAACAGGGAGGGTAGCAACAATTCCAGTAGCTTCAGTAGTTTTGCTGCCAGTGTTCAGTCAGGCGTCCCAACCAAAATTCAGATAAAGATGTTCTTTTGGTGTTACCAGCCAACAAGCAGGCTTGTTTTCTTGGACTTTCAAGCAACCAGCGCTATCTCAGAGAAACAGGCACTTCTACAATGTTTACTGAGACCTTGTAAAACTAATAAACAAACACATGTTGATCCTTGGACTTTGCATGCAACTTTCCTGAAAAGGGGAGCAAATTAAAAAAAAAAAAAAAATGTTTACCATGCACAGCCTGAAACTGCTTAGGATATTCCAATTTATATGTATGCATAGAAGTCAAAGGAAAAAAAAAGTGTGTTGGGGGGGCATAAGAACAGAACCTCAAGGATCAACAAGTTTTTGACAAATCCTTACTAAATGATACAGAAGCTCAGCTGTTCATAAAAAAATATCAAAACAAACAAAAAAACATCTACTGCACAACTGGAGCATTCTAACTTGGACTAAAAGCAGATAGTATGGAGTTTAAAAAAAAAAAAGTTCCGATTTTTGTTTTTAGAAAATGCACTTTGGCTCGATCTATACCCAAATCAAAACAACTAGATTTCTGACACCGAAAACAAAATATATAGGACAAACTGCGTTCGTTTATAGTTTACTGTGTGTACTTAGTTTGAAATTATCGCAGTGCTATAGCCCAACACTCCCCAAGTGCAGAGGAAAGAGAGACTTGAAAAACAACTGTGATTGACATCTCGCAGAACCCATAGGAAAGACCATCAGGCTTGGGTGTTTAAATCCGACACATCCCCTTGAAAAGCACTTCTTTGGCCAGCAGTAAATGTTAAATCCGTAACAGCATTCGACGCTTTTAATGATATGTAACCATAAAATGAAAAAAATCAAATAAAAGGATATGCTGAACACTGGAATTTTAACAAAGCGCGCAGGCTCGGCTTGCAGACAATGAACTTTGACTTTGCACAGCTCAGCAATTTTAATTCATTGCACCGCTCTAATAATTCTGCCACTGGCACCACCAGCGCTTACTGTTAAATCAGATGCACACAAATTATTAAAACAAATGAAATTGCTCTATGCATCTTTGCAATGCAAATTAGTCTGTACCTCGGCAACCAATAAGAACATTTGCAACAACAGAAGGAAAACGCTTTTGATCACAGGACTTCAACAGCAGCACCGGAGAACTCCACAAAAAGTTTATATGTCAGGACCAACTGCACTCCGAGTTTAGTGAATTTAAGGCACTGCTACATAAATACAAATCATATCTGAAAAACTCAGTAAGTGTAAGGGGGGTACAAACGAGTCCCATTCTGCAGTTTGACTGAAAACTCCCGAGTCCCAAGTTAAAGCCCCTTTTCGGTGCAGCCAGGCAGGCGCAGGAGCGAATTCAGTGCTTGCTAGTTTACTTGCAAGTTCAGAGACAGAGCATGAAACCCCATTTACGTGCGGAGGGCAGCTCGCTGCAGGATTCCCTGCCGACCAGTACCCAAAGGAGACACTGTCACTCTGGTCTTTCTGCAGTAGAACCCCTCTGCACAGCATGTCAGCCCCCCCCAAAAAATCATGTGCCCTTCACCCTTCCCCTGTTTTTCCTCTTACCTTCTTCCGCATCACTTTCTGGCAGTTAGTGCAGATCACGTACTGGTAGTTGGAGTCGGAGAGCTGCTCGTCGCTCATGTTGTTCCTGTGGACACAGCAGGACTGTGCTGGCTGGCTGTTGCTCCGTGATCCGGCTGACAGATACATGTCCTGGCCAAGCAAAATTCCCCTCTCCCAGTCTACCGCACCAGCTGCTGCGGCGGTGGGGATCTCGCCACTTAGCAGCTCGCACTGCACGGCTTTAGCAGCTTGCAGCGCCTGTCTCTGACATGGACGGGCGTAATAGACTGCGAGCTCACCCGCTACACAGTCACTAGCTCTCTGTCCGACCCACCTTCCACAGCCCGAAGCACCCAAACTAGGCACCGAGACTCAATTCAACCCAGAGAACGCCCAGCCAATCACAGAGCAGCGGCCCCGCCTCTCACGGGCAAACTTGCAAACGCAGGCGAGCAATCAGGAGGCTCCGAGCCTAGAATGTCAGGTAACAAATGTGCTTGCCTGCATGAAGCCGTGGGGGCGGCAGCAGCCTAGTCAGTGAACCAATAACAAGACAGCAGAGGAAGAGTAGCGGGGCGTCTAACCAATCGTACCTAAGCAGTTACGCCTCTTGTTTTGGTACGACTGTTAAAAACAACTGTTTTATTTACACAGGACAATGAAAGTGGTGTATAGCATTTCGTTTTGTTTTTTTATACTTCTGAGTCAATGTGCATTACTACCCCTTTCAGCAGCGACAAGTTTATAACTACAGAAAAGAAAATACAAAAATAATACATTATTAAAATATTAATAGATTAGTAGAAACATATTCAACCATGTTGGAAGAGCCATTGTTTTAAGGAGACTTTAAACATAGTCAAAGGACAACTGACAGATTCGCTAGTCAGCAAATTGTAAAACTGTGGATCCCTATACAATAAGGTTCTTTGGCTTTTGGAAGACTGTTTTTTTCAAGGGGGATATTATAAAGCCTTCTGTTTTGAGATCTTGGCTCAAGTTAGCCAGCCTGGGAGTGGATCCCAAGATGATAGCCCGGGTAAAGAACTGGCTGGAGAATAGGACACAGAGGGTAATAGTAAATGGAGTCCACTCTGAAGAAAGGAGGGTTACTAGTTAGGTATTAGGACCGGTCCTCTTCAATGACTTTATAAGCGACATTGCAGAGGGACTGGAAGGAAAAGTATGTCTCTTTGCAGATTTATTTATTTAGCTTTTGTTAACCGGGTAAGTACACTAGACAAGCAATTTGCCTATTTTCAGGTACGACCGGAGAGTAAAGAAATTACATACTTACACACTTGGGACAACATGGTACATAATTAAGAACAGGTCACACATCATGAGACTACAAGGTAAGATTATACATCCCATGATTAGGAACAGGTTACATGTCAAGAGACTACAGGTAAGATTACACATCTTGCATCAAGTTTGTGGCAGTACAGAAATGCTACATTTTAAGAGCTGGCAGCATGGACCTGGGTTGGGAAGGTATTCCAAAGTTTAGGGGCACATGCTGCGAAGTCCCTTTCACCCATCTTGGTCCTAGTCACAGGTACCTTGAGTGTGGCAGACCACTGAGACCTAAGGTGATATGACAAGGGGGCAGTTTGGGCCAGCAAGCTTGCCACCCCTGGAGGGGTACCCGTGTTGAGGACCTTACCAGTGAAGCAACCAAGGACAAAGTCAAAGTGCTTTGTAGGCGAGAGCCAGTGTAGCTTGTTGTAGAGCTCACAGTGATAGTGAGGCAGAGAGGCAATAGAAGCGGCGACAGATATTATTATAAGCCGTCGACCACTTGGAGAGATGGGCTTTAGTGGTGCTAGCAAACAGCAGGAGCCCATAACACAAAGAGGGGAGAAGCATCCTCTCACAAGGGCAGCACGGCGGCTGGTGTGAGGTTGTTTTTGCCCTGTAGGCCAGACCCAGTTTACAGTTGACTGTTTTACATATCCTCTGAATATGAAGGCCAAGGTCAAGCTGTGGGTCCAGCATTACTCCCAGGTATTTGAAGTTGTTCGTGATAGGGATCTGGACATCTCCCTTGCCAGATACAAAGAACGGCACACGGGCGGCCTTAATCTTTGCCCGGGACCCAAAGAGCATGGCCTGTTTTTTTTTTTTTAGGTTAAGGACAAGCTTGTGGTTCAGGATCCATGCCTGAATGTTTATAAGGTCTTCACTCAGTTGTTGATTGATGACCACTACCTCATGAGAGTGAGACAGGATAACCAGATCGTCTGCGTAGAGAATTGGTTTACAGTGGGCTGCGGTTTCGGGGAGGTTATTTATAAAAATGGAGAAGAGCATTGGTCCAAGGACGGAGCCTTGGGGGACCTCTACCGTTACTGGGATGGGACCCGAAAGTTCTTTGCCAAATTTGACCTGCTGCATTCTACCATATAGGTAATTGTCGAACCAGCTAGAACAGTAGTGGAAGACCAATTGCTCTAAGCTGAGTCGACAGCATGGCATGGTGGAAGCCAGATCAAAGCCTTCGAGAGGTCAATGAAGAGGGCCCCCGAGAGTTTACCCTGGTCCATGGCCTCCCTGATCCATGATGTAACAGTAACTAGGGCTGATGAGGTGCCATGCCCCTTCCTGAATCCATGCTGTACAGGAGTCATTATGTCATGTGCCTGTAAGTACTCTGAGAGTTGCCCTGCCACAACGTTCTCCAGTAGTTTGCTAGCCACCAACAGGATAGATATAGGGTGATAGTTCTCTATCAGCTTAGGGTTCCCTTGTTTAAGGATTGGGACTACCCTGGCAACCTTTCATATGCCTGGGATAACTCCAGTTGCCAGGGACAGATTGAAAATGTGTGCCACCAAAGGTGCCAGCCAGGGGGCACCAAGACTGAGGAGCTTGGGTTCTAAGCCATCTTGTCCGGCACTTGAGTAGAGGGAGAGTCCCGCTAGCAGTTTCTGCACCTCTTGAACTACCACTGCTCTGAACAGAAAAGCGGCGGAGTGAAGATGGTGCTGTGGGCTGATTGCCACTGACACCATCATCATTTGGGAATGACGAGGTGTACTCCATCAGATCCGCAAAATAATGGTTATCTGTAACAGAGCTGATGCCCAAGGTGGGGTGGAAAGGATGAGAAAGGACTTGGCAAGGTTAGAGAAATGGTCAAATGTATGGCAGCTTACAGTAGATTCAATGCTAAGAAGTGCAAGGTAATGCACCTAGGAAACAAAAACCCAGGGGAAGAGTACACAATGGGGGGTGAGATACTAACAACAACAAAAATGGAAAGGGACCTGGGGGTAGTCATATCAGATGACTTAAAGTGGGCAAGCAATGTAAGAGGGCAGTAAGGAGGGCTGGGGGATACTGGGATGCAAAGGAGAGGCATCACCAGTAGAAAACAGGAAGTTGTTATCCCTTTGTACAGACAGCTGGTGAGACCCCATCTGGAGTACTGTGTGCAGTTCTGGAGACCCAATCTCTGCAAGGATATAGACAAGATGGAAGCTGTCCAGAGGAGGGCAACTAAAATGGTGCAGGGTCTGCACCAGAAGACATATGGAGAGACACTAAAGGAGCTTAATATGTATAGCCTCGAGGAAAGAAGGGAGAGAGGGGGACATGATAGAAACTTTCAAGTACCTCAAGGGAATCAACAAAGTCCAAGAGGGTAGCATCTTTCAAAAAAGGAGGTGTGCAAGAACAAGGGGGCACAATTTGCAGATGGGGGGGTGGCTCGGATTTAATGTAAGGAAGTACTTTTCACAGAGAGGGTTGTGGATGCATGGAACGGCCTTCTGGAGGAGGTTGTGGAGTCAAAAACAGTGATTGAATTCAAGCATGCATGGGACAGTCATAAGGCAATTCTAAGGGTGGGGTAGAAAGAAGTAGGCTGCTGGTTAACTAGGATCTGCAGCTTATCCATTAGGTGAGGAAATGGGCAGACTGGTGGCAAGTTGTCCTTATCTGTCAAATTCTATATTTCTATACAAATTATGAGGCTTACTAAACAAGTCTGAGGCAGATGCAGGTAATAAAGACAATATTTTGCAGCATAACTCCAAAGGTAATCTGCATCTTTTTTCAAAAAGAAGATAGCTAGCAGTTGTGTATACAGTGATGTGTACTTCTTGGGAGACTGGTTATAAATCTGCAAATATTATAGTACACCACCCAAACTTTAGATATTGTACATTTATTAGCGGATGCATACATTGCTAGCCCATAGTCTAATATTAAAAGTAAAGGCTATAAGCTAGCGATTAATGTTTTTTTTTTAATTAGAAACTTTTTATTATAAATAACAAACTTAGCCTTTGGTGGATTGTCTTAAGAACATGTAGGGTGATCCCTCCCAGCTGTCTAGGGGTATACAGATGGAAAGCGGTCACCTGGGAGGGCCTACACCAAGAAGCTCACAGTCCACTTACTTGCCCTCCCGAGCACTGAGATGACCTCTGGGTATCCACTGGCACATGACAGGACTAGATAAGTTGTCTCTGTCTCCCTAGGATTTTGGAAATGATAGCCACTGTGCTAAAGTGACCCCAAACTTTAGCCACTATGAGAAAGCATGAGCCACACAATGATATACGCTGTCAAATTATTTATTCTAAATCATGCACTATACTGTTGTAAGTTAACTCCTTGTGGAGTTACTGTAAGTGTGTATTCCTTTAAGAAGGCTCTGCTTTTGTGATGCCAGTCCGTGCCTTTGGTCTGACCTGGCAGCAGCACTGCCTGCACATTCCAAACGGGAGGGCTGGAGTCTCACTTTGGAAAGAATTGAGCATTCAGTCAGCTGGAAGGAGCCTTCTGTGTAGGAGTGTAGCCAGAAATTTCCATTTTGTACACAATCTCCAACAGTCACAACCCCCCAATTTAAAAAAAAATGCACATCCTTTCCAAATGGCACCCCCTTCCAAACAAGTCAGATTGCTATCAGATGACTCCTCTACTCTCTAAAGAGGTTATACATGTATTGGACACTTGGACACTCCTCATAGGCCTACACTAACCCAAATACTACAGAGTAGAATGATAATATTAACAGAGTGGCTTATGGTTTGTGACAGGCACTCAACAAAACTGTACACAAATGTGTACAGTGAGTATGCCTGTCTACACCATTGCTTCTGTGTAAACCCTCTTTTTTCATGGAGTTGGTGACAGTATAAGCAGTTCATATGTGGTGACTGCCATGTTGCCAGAGATCCCCAAAAGGGGGTGCCCTTCTCCAGAAGGAGGAATACCAGTTGTGGTTCATTGAAGAGCTTCTGGGGATGAACTGTGGCCAAGAACTGCCGAAGACTGAGATGATATTTTTATTCTAAGCAGAGAAATGATAAAGCTTCTGAGTTATAAATGCCCAGTGCTACTTTCTGGGTTTTGAACAAAGTTTCCTGTCAGAAAAAAAGATTTCTGTTAGAGGGTGACTGTCTCTGAGAAAAGGTGGCTGTCATGTCGCTTTTTAAAAATGGGTTAGAGTGCTAGAAAAGGCACTAGTTATACCCCTCTTGGGCACCTAAAAGGCTGTGGGTATTTCCACAGTGAAGATGTGCTGAGGAAAAATGTCAAGTTAATGCTGTCTGCCTCTGACAGTAAAATGTGACAGTTTACAAAAGCCTGTGTGTGACTCTGCCTGTGTCACACAAAGTGAAGACTGTTTACTAGACCTGTGGCTAGTATGTGAGATTTGCCCTGTAAAGTTTCAGTGAAATTCTGCCTGCTGATGTGGATTTTGGGACCCTCTTTCACAGGGGTCAGCACCTGAGTGAGGGTGGGGCAGAGATCCAGTGGCATCTCGGACCCCCAGAGGATGCTCTGCTCTCCTTTGCCCCTAAATCGTAGCCCTGTGGGACTGTCCTCTTATGTGGACTTGGACTCATCTCTCACAGGGGTCAGTAGCTTGAGGGAAGAGTGGGAGGCTGGTCCATGGCACCTCAGACCCCCAGAGGACAGCAGCCTCTCCCTGCCATTTAAATTCTGGGATTGGAAATAAAGAAAAGCAAAGAACCTGCTGTGTGTGTTCCCTGAAGACAGAAAGAAAAAGTTAAGGTAAGTAAATCCCTGGGGTGTAACACCAGGACCCTTAGGGTGATACACCAGTAATGTAGTGAATAACTGAACTGTCCCCATGTGGGATTAGAACTGATGACCACTCTGTGGTCTGTCCTGGCCAGTTGGAATGTAACATCTGCCTCCATGGAGAAACGGTGTTAAAATAAAAGGATCCTGTTTTGGATGTTTTAACTTTTACTCTTCCATTTAGACATTGGGTTATTGAAATATTTTTTGCATCATTTAAAGTTATGCCTAACCAGTTTAAATCTGCAGCCTAGCCAGCCTGCACGTGCCATGGGATGCTCAGAGGTGACCCAATTCGATGGAAGTCAAGTAAGTACATTCTGTATTTGTGCTTACTCCTCTGAAGTTGTTGGCGTCTCCTTTAGTTTTATTTATTTATTTAGCTTCAGATTTAATAACTTTGAGCCATAGGCTCGTTTACAAAGGTTCCAAGTCAGATAACAACATACAGAGACATAGAATTAAATCGGTGAACAATGGGGTGAAAATAGACACAATATATGTAAGGTAGTTAACAGTCAATGGCTACACAAACAAAATGACAGGTTACTAAGTGCAATCAGAAAGCGGGGGGTAGCAATAACAACACTGCAATAGTGAGAGATTACAACCTAAAGGGACTAGGGGACAGGTATAGGTCTAGGCCAAGGGAGATTATTGTAAGGGGTGGGGTTGCAGCCAGGGAGGCATTGTCAGATGGAGGATGGGGGGTGGGGTGGGTGAGGGCGGGATGGGAGAGGTGGGGCTGGGCAGTAGGGAGCTGGGGAGGAAGGGCCCTCCAGGGAGGGGGTAGAGTTAACAGTGGCAGGTGGTCTCACATCCCAGCAGGTTGTGGAGTCAGATTTGAAATGCCTGATTTCACTGGACCCAAGGAGTTCAGAGGGGATAAAGGGTTACACTGTTGCTATAAATGGCATGAACAGAAGGCTTTCACCTCTGTGGCACGGATGACTTTAGAAGTCTTTAGATCTTTTATTTTGTACATTCTTTTTCTCTCTTTCCAGGGGATCGGGGATCCTTTCAGAGTGCTCTCTTGGCTCATGCCTCTACTCCCTGTATGAAACCTCCAGACCAGTCTCCCCAACCACCATGGCAGGTCCAGCCCCCAGATCACCCCGAAGGCCCGTCGGATCCACCCCCTGGGGAGGCCTCCCATGGCAGCCTATCTGAAATTAGAGGGACCTACCATGTGATCAGGATGGCCGTGGAAATCCAGTCAAGCAGGTCCAGTGATGAGATATGGGCAGGCCCCTGGAGTCTCCTTCATCTCTGCTGATCCAGCCAGGGCTTTTTTGCGTCTTGTGTTGCCCCTTGGAGTGCAGACATGCAATGGCATCCATGGCTCTAATGCCTCCGCCCACCATGCTCTGCACCAGCATCCACTTAGCACATGCATTCACCCGGTGCATCCCCAGGCTACCACCAGGGGCCATTCGGGAGCAGCACTATCCCATAGTTCCTCCCCAGGAAGGGAGAGTAATCCTCTGGACGCTCGATCCCTTCCCTCCTCTGCTGACCCCCAGTGGCCCACAGCCATTACTGAACCCGGGGTCGCCAGCGTGGCATGAGGTGTTGCGTCCAGTGCCTCAACCCTCAGCACCACCAGGCCAGCTTGAAGTCTTTAGATCTTAGCCACATGCTTAAAACATTCACCAGTGGTGACATGGCAAGTGGCAAGTGGGAACATAGGCTGTGGAATAAAGGGATCAGCAAACTAGGAGGTACAATACACAAATGTCCCTACAGGGTTTATTTGAAAACATAACAGTATCCTTTATTTTTCTAGAACTCAGATGATGTTGGTCTTTTACCAGCTGGCACTGTTCCTTTTGCAGTCACTGTAAGCTGGCATTTTCCTAAGTGCTTCTGGATTGGAGTCAACCATGTTGGGGTGCCTTGAAAGGAAGCACATTTACTTCAGGGGTCCTCAACTTCTAAGCCTGAGTGGGAACCTAGTGGGCTTTTGCTAGCCCGTTTTCACAGACAGTAGTCACTGGGCTAATTCGCAGTCTCTCTGCTGATGACATTTCGGTGCCACTTGATTCTGTGAGGGATTCTTAGGGATCCACTCTGTCCTCCACAGAGCGCATCCTTTCTGTATTCTCTTTCACACTCTTTTCTGTAACTTGGAAATCACAGACTCTGAGCCCATCTGAGCATAGCTGAGGTGCCTAATTGGGCACAGCTGCTTTTCAATCTTGGGCAGAACAGCCCACACCACACAGCTCTCTGAGGTAAGGTTCCTGCTGCTGAGCACCACCTTTCACATTTACACTGAATAAGGAGCAAGCATCACCTCAGATCTTAGGCCCACAGCACCCTCTGACACACTTTTCATCACAGACAAACCCCTGAACTTTTCTTCAAAGAGGATTTCCTCCTTCTGGAAAGGGCATTCCCTTCTGAGGTCCTTGTTTGATGGTAGCCACCACGAAGAATACTTTTTCATGACACCAGCCTCTAAGAGAAACACACAGACAGTGGAGCTGGCACAGGTGCCAGTGGTACTTTCTCACTAGCTATGACTCAGTAGAATCTGTGCTGTCCAGCAGAGAACACCGATTCCTCTCTTTGGAATGCTAGGGCAGACCAGCTGACCCAGTCCTCCAAGGGCACTGGAACTGGCATCACGCAAGAGTCCGAGAGACACTGTTAAAGGGATGTTTATGTAACTCCTGGAGGGAAGGTTACAAACGTATTTAAAACGAGGTTCAAAGAACAATGTATTGTCAAGTATTACACCTAAATACTTGAAACAATCAACTTGTTGGATAGGATCACCATTCAAATGAATAACTGATAGCTCAAAATCTCTTTCCATCCTTGGACCAGAATATATGTGGCTCCTCCCAGGCCAGCCCAGACTGAAAAAGCTAAAATCATTTTGAACTCCATCAACAGCTACCCTAACATTTTGATCAGAGCTAAAAATTACAGCATTATCTGTGAACAATGAAACTTCAGTGGCCTGATATTTAAAAACTTGTGCCGGGTTCAAAGTGATTGCGCCTGCATTACGTGAATTTCGTGCCAGAATGCCATATTCAAAGGAGGGTACAGCACACACTAAAACCGATAAAGTGCACTCACAAAGAAAATATATGCAGCACATAAAGGGGACAGGGCCTTGCATACGGCACAGAGGCGATATTCAGTGTGTCAAGCGCGCTGTGCTACAAAGTTGAGTGCAGGACACTTGCTGCCATGCTATTACTGCTTATAAAGGTATCTCGACTTAAACCTGGGCAAACCCCAGAGGCAGGTGGGCACACTGCAGCCAACAAGCCAAGAGCGGCATTAAGAGAGTACGCCACTGTACATGCTGCAGGAGGCTCTACAGCAGGAGAACAGGGCAGATGCTCACTCTGGGCCCATCTGTAGGCTGCAGAGGTACTATGCTGCACACAGACGGTATCCACGTGTCACATTAGAAGTCCTATGATGACCATCTCATGGGCTGGCACAGGCTCAACAGACCTATGCTTAGGCAGCTCTGTGAGCTCCTGCATGACCAGCTCCAGAGTAACACCCAACACAGCCATGTGTTGTCTGTGGAGCTAAAATGATGGCTGCAATGTGTTTCCTGGCCACAGGAACATTCCAGACACCAGTAGGGGACACCACTGGCCTCTCACAGTTGGCCACTTCACACCTGTTGGGACAGTTCCTTGATGCTCTGATGTAACATGCTGGTGAGTTAATCACATTTCCCAGCACCCTGGCAGAGCACACAGCAACCATGCATCAGTTCCATTGAGTTATGTGCCTACCAGCTGTACTAGGTGCCATTGACTGCACCCATGTTGCCATCTGGGCACTCACCGATGATGGGGTAGACATCTACCTGACTAGGAAAGGGCACCACTCCATCAATTGGCAGTTGGCGTGTGATACAACAGGGTGCATCACCAATATCTTGGCATGGTACCCTGGCAGCACCTCACGATGCCTTCATATGGCACAAATCCATCCTGTGCCAGATATCTGAAGGCAGGGACATCCCCCATGGACATCTCATCAATGAGCGCATGAACCAGTGACCCCCATGAATGCTCCATATCGGGCATGAAGGTGTAGAACCACATATGGACACCAGGGTCTTCGTATGCTAGGGGCAACAGTCACATTGGATGGACCAGTGGGTGGTGGATGTCAGCACTGTGCAAGTGGCTAAGCTGTTGTATCACACTAAAATATGCCCTTCCCTTCACAGGGGACAGTGCCTATCCTCTGTGCCCCTGGCTTCTCACATCTGTCCTCCACCCTGAATCTGTAGCAGAGAACCGGTACAATGCGACACACACCACCTCACACAACATCATACAGTGCGATTTGGCATGCTCAAGATGTGCTTCTGGTGCCTGGACCAGTCCGGTGGTGCCCTACAGTAGACCCCTCACGTGGCCTGGGTCATATTCCCAGCCTGTTGTATACTACACAACATGGTGCCCATGGAATATGCCTGCCATTCACAGAGGTACAGAGTGTATCAGCTATGGAGCCAGAGGAGCAGGGGTTATCAGAGCAGCTCAACAGGCAAGACTCATGAATGGCCAGGAGAACCCAGGAGTACAGAGGCCACACCATACATGACATCTGTGGACCTGGCAGCTATGTACAAAGCACATAGGACACTGTTGCATGGTTCAGTGATGTATTATGAGACAGACAGAGCACCACTAACAACAACACCAGTGAAGCAACATCACCAACAAGCATAATCAGTGCAGTATGCTCGACAAAGAGGGAAGCATAGTGTGCCTAAGACAAAAGACCTTTGCTACTGGGCAAGGGGAGGTGGTACTAAGGAACACAGGTGGTTCCAGCCATGGAGACTGGTGGTCCGGGGCTGGCAACATAGAGAAAGGCATGGCAGGTCAGGGGCCTGGGTGCAGGGGGCTACTGGTCCACCATTGTGTACTGTCAAATGGGGATACACAGACATAGGCAATGTGGTGGATGAACAGTGAGGTCAACAAGAATACCTACCAGCCAGGCAAGGTTGTGGTTGTATGCCAAGTCAGCCATGCCAGGGTTGGAGTGCCATGGCCGCGACACATGGCAGCTGGAGGTTTGGGGAAATGCTGCAGGGGGAAGGGGTACACTCTAGTGGTGGTGGGGTGGCCATGCACTACCTATATTTGTCCCCAAGCACCACCCCAGGTACAGACTAACTGCCTTCGTTGCCCCTCGTATGGCGGGGAGGTGGACTGCAGCAACTCACGGGATGCCCATGGCGATGATGTCACCCGCCCCTGGGCACAGGTTTACAGGGCACCACCCCAGGTAGGGTGAGGTTGAGGTGGTGTCCCCAGGAACTGAGTTGTCCTGGCTGTACTCGCATGTCAATTCTACCATCCTGTGCATCGGTTGTATGATGTGGCGTCTGTTGTGGGTGGGGCTACTGATACTGGAGAGGCAGGAGCAATGGCAGCCTGCAGTATCTGCCACCATGGCTGCGACCTCACACAACCATGCTCAGGTCCTGTAGGCAGTCAAAAGCATGGCTTCCTGGAACTCTGCTCGCTGCTCAGCCCGCTGCATGTCCTCATGCAGCATGTGAGTGGAGACGTGTCATGTCCTCATGCAGCATGTGGTGCAGGTGTGTCAGCTGCTGCTGTGCTGTGGTCTGTGCCACCTTGGCAGCCCTCAGCAGCTGCCTGATCTCCAACACATCCCACTGCCACTGAGAACTCTCCAGTGGGACAGAGTCAGGCTGCACCTGCATAGGTGGAATGGACTGGGGTTGCAACACAAAAGGTGTGGTAGATTTAGTTGGTTGGAGCGAGGCAGCTGTGTGTGGCCCGTTGTGATGGGTGTGGGGCGACAGAGCCATAGACGTGCTGCCAGAGCCCTCCTGGGGAGGAGCACTGGTGGCATGGCCAACATTGTCAGAGGGACCAGGTAGGACAGTGGATGTAATGGCGGTGAGGTCATGGTGTGTCCCAGTCACAGCTGTTCCAAGGACTACAGAAGACTCTGGCTGGTCCCTGGTGGGGCAGGTACAGGCTGTGGTGGACTGCCTGCCCTGGTCTGGGGCTGACCGCACCAGCTCCAGGGTCTCAACATGGGGCTCATCATCACCATCCTCTAGGGCCTTCTCGCTGCAGTCTTCTGGGTGGTGTGGATGGGTTGGTGGTGAGAACAGCACATGCCAGGATGGTCCTGCAGTATTCTCCTCTGGCTCGGACTTCATGGGCTGTGCTGTAGGGAGACAACAGGGGAATTAGTCAGGGTCACAGTGGTCACAATACTATGCAAGACAAGACAGCATGCATTCCCTGGCAGATGGTGCCATGCGCCAACGTGATGTGTGCAGTGAAGAGGCTGAACCCCACAGGAGAAACACAAACCTACATAGGTAACACATGCACCACTGTGTGGGAGCAGGCTCTGCACCAGTGCCACTATGGCCCATAACCACTGTGTACACACAACCCACACGTGATAGACAGCCTGCACCTTGGTGAACACATCCCACCACCAATGGCCACTCAGTCACCACTGGTGGTCCCACACCACACCACCTGTGACAACACACACAGCACCAATGCACCTAACTCCCAGGTAACCCAGGCTCACACCACCATCCTAGGGTGTGCATACCCCCACCCCAGGGGGCAGACTAGCGGCATGTCGTGGGCCACAGCTATGGGCATGCACACATCTGGCCACTGTGTGGTTGTGGGGACATGGTAGTGATGCCCACACCCCATGCAAATCACAGCCATGGCCACACCATGCACCCAAAATGATGGCCAACCACACTATCTTCCCTGTCCTGAGAGGGGTGGCACATATTCACGTCTGGGTGGGCCCAACCTGGGATTCATAACTGCCACATGGCACCCCCGTCGCCTTTACAGCCATAGTGTGGATGCTATGGACTCCTCTGCAGGATCCAGGGACTGGGCAGCCCCCTTTGCTCATGGTCCCCCCTTGTGTAATGCAGCTCTTTGTGCTTCATTGGCATGGCCTCCTGTGTGCTCCTCCACAGGCCTACCCAGGCCGCCTATGGCATTCACCTCCTTGGCAAGCTCCTCCCAGGCCAGACGGACACAGGCATGGGTGCTCTTGCACCAAGACATTACTTCCTTCTTGGCCTTGTAGGCTCTGTGCAGTGTACGTAGCTCGTCCACATTGAAGCAGTGGGCCTGCAGTCTGTCACCACTGTCCATGGTACTTGCTAGAGAAATGAGTGTAACATGGGTTACTGGGGGATACAGACAGTGCCACACAGCCGGCCTTCCACAACCCAACCGTCCTATATGGCGTATACCCCAGCTGCATCCCATGCATGCCTGCCTTGCCACAGTGTGATAGTTCTGCATTCCACTAGTTCCTAGACCCCGGTGGAAGGATGTCTTTACTGCCTTCTTCTTCTTCCCACTTTAAAATCTGTTGCGCAACAGAATCTTTTTGCCCTGTTCTTTACCTCTTTCTAGCCCTGGCGTAGGTTGGCCATCTACATCAGTCTTTTTTTTCACTCTACATATCTGTTTCCTACTGCCTTATCTTTCCTGTTCCCTACATACATCCCTCACCACCATTCCCCGCTAGCATCATGTTCAGGTTCAGCATGCCAGCTGGCAATAAAAGCAATTAAAGTGCTTATATGGCATGTCATGCCTTGGTTTCAATAAAGTGCATCTGCGCCTTTAATTATACTTTAAAGAATGAAATAAAGTGCAATAGTGCATTTAAATATGTTTTGTTATAAACAAACAAAGACACCTGAAATATGCCAATATGTGTGTAATGTTGGAATTAGCACTGTAAACACAGAAAAAGCTAGCTAGAGTTAAAATAACTCAATGGTTAAAACCCAGTTTGTAAAGGGATGTTAGTACTTTAGTCACTTTTTAAAGCTACCAACTGTCCCTATTTTACCAGGACAGTCCCTATTTTAGGCAGCATGTCCCAGTGTCCCCACAAGTTTTGCAACATGTCACTTTTGTCCCAGTTTTTGCTTACTTGTCCCAGTTTTGTCCCCCCTTTTTTTTTTGCTGACTGCTAATTCATGAGTGACAGTTATTTCAGTACTACTGTGGCACTGCTCGGGCCGGACAGCAGTTTGCAACTTCAATCCCTGCGCCTGTGTTGCACTGCAAGCATGTCAGTGGGAGAACAGTAAAGCATGTTCCTTCCTGTTAGATTAGAATGGGTAGTAGTGCAAACAAGCACATGTGGACATCTGCCTGCCAGCAGCTTAGAGGGACTCTAGACAGAGAAGAGACCAGCAGCAGAGAACTAAGGTACCCGAACCTGATCAGCTGTAGGGAAGTGTGTGAAAACAATCTGGTGTGGTGGTGGGAGTCACTGAAGTGACGTTTGCTCAGCAAATGAGGTGAGTGTAAACAGGTTGGATGGGACTGTCAGGAGGAGCAATACATGCAGCTTGAATGATCACAATTTAATGCAGGTTTGCTTCTAATGAACTTTCTGTACATCATGGTTTGGAACTTGCTGCAGCAGAATGATGTATTGTTTTAATCTGAATGTTTGCTATTGGTGTTACTGAGGGGATGGCACAGAGCAAACAGCATCATTTAACTGATTGTGTGCAGCGTTGACTGAGGCGGTGTCCATGGGAATGACACGGTGGGTGGGGGCCATGATCAGGATGAACTGTCCAGTTTTAGACCTCAGAAAGTTGGTAGCTTTACTTATATGTATGTAATGGTGTGCACGCTTGTACAGAATTGTTGTGAAATGGTATGAGGTTTGAGTATTTTACACAGTTATTTTGCTGTATATTATGCTTTAGAGTGCAAATGTACAGGCTTAGAGTGCAGACATGTCCCCAAACATATGTAAAGCCATTAGCAGGCTTGCTGTAACTCCCTAAAATGCAGACCTTCCTGTTTTCCTTGTATTAGCTGTAGTACACTAATAAAACAAAACTGTGTCAGGCTGTAATAAAAAAGTGGTTAAAGCAAGGGAGAGCAAGCAGCCGTCAGGTTGAAGCCTTTTCTTCATGCCACTGCTCCCAAGACATGCTTCCTGCAGTCCTGCAACATGGAAAAAGTGGTAGAAGGCTTGACACCCACCTCATCGGTTGTCGCATGGTCCCCCGCAAAATTAAAACAAATCAAGTGAAGTAGCTTTCAGCAGGAAGCGGTGGCGGCTGGCGTTGTGCCAGTTCTGCAAGTTTAAAGCCACTGCTCCTGCTGTTCTCACTCGGTCTGTCCTGTGGGTGATTTCAAAGAGAGGTTTTATCTCTCCGTTTTACTCCCGCATGTTTGCCCTGCAGTTTAAAGGAACCACTAAGGTGGCAGGCTGGCGCCAGTAAAATAGCCACCGCACAGCCTGCCACTCCTTGCACTGCATGAAACACTTTTTCCTAGCTTCTATAGCTGACTATAGGAATAAATGCACTGCCAGTTAGGAAGAGAGCATAATGAGTAAATAAGCAGCCCCAATATAAATATCTGTAGCTAATTCATAAAGGAGTACCTGTACATAGTCCTTGGTACTGGTAAGACAGAAGGGCTCCTGTAAAACTGAAACTGTTGTTAAACAAATGTGTTTTTCTTTTCTCTCTCTGGGACAATCCATTTTCCAGGTCCTGCCAATTCCCCTAGGCAGACCTCTGTCCATCTGTGATGCCAGAAACCTGTGTTGTATAGAAAGATCAGTGCCTCTCTGGTCTAGTTTAATAAGACCATGCTGTCAATTGAATATAAATGGGAGCAGCTTAGAGCTCATTAGGGACCAATTTAATATAGAAAATGGTGTTCAAGGCTTCCAAGGGGATGTAAAACTGTAAATGTGCATTTATACAATGTTGTTTATTATAATAGTACTGGGCTTGGGTCCTCCCACCTCTTTGATGTTGTTAGTCAGTAGAAAATTGTCTAGGTAAGTTAACGACCAGGTCAGTGACCCTTGCCTCTCCTATATAAATCCCTGATGAAGGGAGCCTTATCAGATGAGCCTTGGATATGGAGTGAGAAGGTCTACAGTGTGGGTAGACAAGAGTGATATAGAAGGTAAAAGATCAGAGTTGTTATAGATCTGAGACTATATTCCAAGAAACCACTGATGTCAAGTGGTCATTCTGATTGCAATTTCTTTTGTTGTTCAATTATTTATTTTCTTATTTGTGAATAAATGTCACATTCCTGTGTGCTTTAAATCCTGACACATTGTCTCATTTGATTATTTCCCACACCCTGTGACACACAGCAGTGGGCCAACCAATCCCGTCCCATTTATGTGTGTGGCCATCACTGTCACCAGTGACTGATGGCATGGGGTGGACAGTGCCAGGGGCCCACAAACCCCTGGGCCACCCACATGGGCATTTCCCTATGACTGGGTGACTCACCTGCGGTGTGCAGTGTTGCCCAGCAGGGGGGCTACTGACATGCCCACAGCTTGCCATTGGGGTTGTGCAGTGCCACACTGCGGCACCCAATGTCCATGGTTCACCCACAGCCATTAGACAGACAGTGCATGCTGCGTAGGTGTTCGTGGGCCTCTGTTCTTACATCACACTGACATCAGGCTGTCATGGCCACCACCATCAGAATGCAGCACCACACACTCTGAAACCGGATGGAGGAAACCCCAACTGGACAGGTTCCCATAGATAGTGGGGGTTGAGGTGCACCCTCCACAGCAATGTCACTGTGACAGTGCCCACAGACCTGCACAGTACAGCCCATGCTGTACAGGGCCATGCCAGGGGCCCATTGACACAGGCATCATGGTGGTATAGTGCATACATAGGGACATCGGCCGCACAGGCCAGCTGTACACAACATGGAAGGTTCTGGAACACCGCAGACCCAGACCCTCCGATGCGGAAGCACCACACCAATGTAGCTGCATCATGCCCACTGATTCACAGTAGCACATGTGCAGAGACCATCCATTGTGGATGCACAGGCGCAGGCACCATTGGTCCTGTTGTCCCATCCACCCCTACAGGGCTATGGGGCTGAGAGTCCACACCCTGTGGCATGGGGCACTGCAGTCACAACACAACAGCAGACAGAAACCCTCACCCACTTAATGCACAGCCTGTTGTTACCAGTTGTCCTGGATGTTACAGGTCTGCTGCACTGTCCATAGGGATGGCTGACCCCTATAGCCACCCTGGTAACCTGGGTTTGTTGGCATGGTGGGTGGGGAGTCCTGCATGTCCATACCATGCACAGCTGCACACTGCCCCTGTTACAGGGACAGTTCTGAACATTCCATGGGGTCTGGCTCTGCCCATATGTCCCCATTGTCCGTGTGCATGGGGACACCCCTGCTGTTGCCTCCCTGGCCCTGTGGAGCACTGACCAAGAGTGTGTGTTGGACGACACTGTGGGTATTTATACACATCCAACCATCCACCATGGCAGCAACAGGCACAGTATGTAATGCCATACCGCAGTCATTCCACAGGTCAGTGGACACTGCCACATGTGAGGGCATCACATGTCCCTGGACCATGGTGCTGGGATATGTCCCTGCACAATGGTCCCACATATAGGCACCCATGTACAGGGGTGGAATGTGACACTGTCACACATCCGTAGCACACAGCTGTGGGACCATAGCTGGAAGGGATCACTGTGGGTTCAGCATCCAAGCACACCTGTGCTGCATTGTCCTACTTCCCATTATGTGTTTCCATGGTCCACAGAGTGACATCCTATGTTCCCTGGCTGGGAGTGGACTATTTATGTGGTATGCTGTTGGCTCTGTACAGCCCAAAGCCTGCCACGGACCAGACATCTCACATGTGATTGTCAGGGATCATGGCTGGCAGAACTGGTGGCGTTATGGCACACCTGACATATACGCATTGTGTGCTATGGACATGCAGGATGACCGCCACATGTGTTGGGCATAAGGTCATCCTGGGGCTGTGCACTGCAAGATGCGCTAATGTCCCTTTACTATGTTGCTGACACACTGCACCATATGACCGCATGCCTGCATGAGCTGGGTGCTGCATCGGGTGCATGCTGTCTGCACAGGGTCTGGTTATGTACAGAACACTGTACTAGCGCACACCTGCCACGGGACCAGAAATCTCAAATGTGATTGTCAGGGTGTCCATGACTGTGCCTCAAATCTGTCTTCTGTCCTGCGTAAACCTGTAGTTTCTGTCACTGACAGGGGGGCTGTGCAGCATAAACTGACGGCAAACAATAGTGTTATAATCCGGAATTCCATTACACAATGCTTTATATATTAGGCCACACAGTAGTTTTGGCTTTCTGAGCTGCTACGTTCGTTGGTTAAGATGTGTCTCTGATTTTGTTCCTGTGTCTCTGATTTAATGTTGCACTGTCCCTGATCTGTAGGGCAGGTGGTTGAGAGATACTGTGGCCCACCAGCCTCAGTCAGACAGGGTACGGCTGCTACATGTAGTGCATGTCAGGGTACATAGGTTGGTCAGGTAGCAACTAGGGGGTCCACCTGGACATGTCCAGATATACTGGTGGCCCAGTGTAGCCCAGGCCACACTTTATGTAGTCTGCACCGGCAACCACAGAGACATCAGATACACCCTGGCTGCTGCACAGCCTCCACCAGTGCAGTGCTGGCAAGAGCACAGTGTGTCCAGTGCCCTGCCACATACACCACCGCAGCAGTGGCATTCATCATGGCTTCTGCACACAGTGCCGCTTGCTAGTCCCAGCCATGTTCTGGTGTGTTGTGTGCAACATATGTGTGTGTCTCTGAAATGTCCTGGCAGCAACTCAGGGAAGAACCTGGAATCTGTGTCTTCCATGCCAGTATTGGCCTGTGTGCTGGTTGGCTGGTCCATGCCCCTCCCTGCACCTGGGACATGCCAATGTTGTTTGGCCTCTGGCATGGTGCTGCTGATTCATGTTCTGCAGGCAGATCTTTGCCATGCCTACTAATGGTGTGTGTCCATGCCATGGCCAGGCCTGCTCTGCCACTGCATGGTGCGGCCATTGCATGTGCACTCCTCCAGTGTATGGGTCCACAGTGCTGTCCCGGATATGCAACACCTGATACATTGAGGTTGGAGGGGCATGGGGGCACAACTGGAAGGTTGCTGCAGCGGCCCTCCTGGAACATCAATAAGGGTGGATGTAGGTTGACACATTTTATCAGTATTCCACATACATTAGCTACACTAGCTCTATGTTTGCATCTTAACTTGTCTTGCAATAGGCACACTACCCCATTTAATTAGAAAACTGATGACAAATACAATGATTTTCAGTGTTCAGAAGGTGGCCAGATATCCAGCATGGGGGGCCTACCTGGATATTTCCAGGTATCCAGGTAGGCCAAACCGACTCTTCTCCATTTTGACTCTCAGCTACCTATCATCCCTGTGTGGCATGGTGGCACGTATTCTGGCTGGGTTTACTGTGGTTGCGTAGAATAAGCAACATTTGCGTGCTTCAACCTTTGTGCACAGCTGATCGAGTGCATTTTCTTTCTGTCCATTGGTGTCTGGAGGAGTCCCAACCATCACCAGCAGCTGGAGAGTTTTGAGGGCCAGGATGATCTGCTGTACCAGTTGGTGTGCCAGCAGTACCTTATCCTGAGGCACCCTGAGGATATCACAGAGCCCGTACAGGAGATGGCAGCAGTTTGGCGTTTACGTCAAGCACTGCCTCCGGCCCAACACCACCCATTAGCAGCACCATGACCATGGCTGTGCCAGAGGCATAAAAGTTTTCCTGATGGACTGTTTTTCCCCTGTTTTTGGCCCCTCCCCCATTTACCTTCCCTTTTTATATTGTGTTTTGTCATGCCCTGTTGCCTTTTCTTAATAGTAAAGTTTATTTTTTTGCTACTGAATCAGCTGTGTTGTGTGTCTGTCCTTGGTGTCCTGTCCAGCCACACAGAGCCACCCCTAGAGTGCAGCTCCATACCTGGTGCCCTGGACAGGGCTTCCCCACTGCATGCCTTCTTCATGGGCTACGCTAGCATTCGTGCTATGTTCAGCACTGCACTGCACTCTTGTGTGTTGTTTGCAATGAGTGCAATCTTCCCTATATTTAGAGGACTTAGAACCAGTGCTGTGCCTCTGAATGTAGCAGGCTGTGGGACTGGTGCAAGAGTAATGGCGATGCAGTACAACCTTTGTGCCTCTGCCACTTTTGAATATCTGGGCCCAGAAACTTCAGGTACTTCAAGGGCATAAACAAGGTGCAGGTGAGGACCTTTCCAATGCAGAAAAGTACTAGAACAAGGGGCACAATATGAAATTGGAAGGCGGTAGATTAAGAGGTAATGTGAGAAGTTTTTCACACAGAAAGGGTAGTCGATGCTCTTAATAGTCTGCCACAGGACGTGAGTGGGGGCATGCACAGGGAGGGTTTAAGCTTCGTCTGGGACAGGCACAAGGGAAGCCTAAGAGGGGATGGAGTGATAAAAGCCATTGATCACATGGGTCAGTGGCCACAAACAATGTATAGGGCCTAGGAGCAGACTAGATGGGCATAGCAGTCCTTATCTGCTGACAATTTCTGTGTTTCCAGATGATTTACGAGACTGTGGAACAGACTGAAAAATAAAGGTGGGGTCCCATAATTGGGCCCTTTGGAGCCCCACTCTTGATGGGAAGATGATCTGAACAACAACCCAGTATGGACACTTCATGACATCTCCCTGGCAGATAGTTAGAAAACTAATTTGAAACATCTTGAGAAAAATTAGTTTAACAAAGACTACTAATAATTCATGATCGACCAGGTCTGCAGTACGGAAAGCCGCGAGCTGATTAGAGCCCTCAGGGGAAGAGTTGGAGCAGGCTGTTCATCAAACAACAAACCGGGCTCTGCATTTGGCTGTTTAAAATGAAACAGTCTCGTTTTGACGAAATACTCATGCATAAGATAAAATCTTAAGAAACGCTGGGTAAATAACAATGTTTTAAGCCTCAACTTCAGCTCTTAATCATGAGTCATGATTAAGAGTTGCTTGAGTGCTTGGAAATGTTGGTTATTTACCTGATCTATGACACCGGTTCTACAAAAATGTTGTCGGTCGGATTACAGCGATAGCTTTTATGTCGACTGCAATTGTGGTTGGCATAAAGCCACCAAGTAAAATGTTTGCTCTGCACCCACCGTATTTTAATATAATTAACTCTGAGTCGAGTTGATTTGGGACGGGGCAAGACCAAGAAGCAGTGTCGGGTCCCAGAGATATGTTGCAGAGGCAACATCAAATTGGTGATGTAATGTACTTCACTATTGAAATGTTGCTGTTGCATCAGCATATGATTTACCCTGCTGTGCTGCTCTGCAAATTTTATTTTTCATTAAAAATATTTATGTATGAAATTCAGTCAGAACAAGACCATTTTGTTTTAAACAGCCAATCACAGAAACCAGTTCGTTGTTTTGTTTGTACTTATGTATCGAGAGCTGCGGTACTAGAGCTGTCCCCTTTTTCTTTGTTTTCATCAGTCTAGTGCAGTACTTCCAGTGGCTAGACCAAATTATGCAGCAGAGCAGGGTTTTCTGTTACAATGGATGGTTCCGGGTGCAAGGAAGCAGGAAGGTGCAAACGTTCAGCAGACAACTACAGTAAATTTATCTGCTGTAATTGAGAAGCAGGTGCAGAAAACTTTGTCCCTATCCACTGTTAAAGTGGTAGGAAAAATTGAAGAAGTCCTTAAAAAGAGACTGCAGGAGCTTAAGAGGAACTCACAGAGGGAAATGAGCAGCAGTTTCAGGAAATTAAAAGTCTAAGAGATGAAGAGATGCCTCAGTTCAAAAACCAGGGGAACAAAGAGCAATTTAAACACAATAAAGTGTTAGATGTCTAAAATCTGCCACTTAGGCATTGGAAGTAGGGTCTCTGGAGAAGGTTACGGAGTACAGGTATGGACTTAGTAAATGTTAGACAAAACTTGATCTTGCTGGCAGATACTGTAAATTAGAGCATGGATGTGATACAGTGCAAGAATACCAGTTGCACGCATTAGCTGGTGACAGTGAGGACAAGAAGAGGATTTTGAAAGTAGAAGCCAGGGCAGCAAGGAAGGCCAAGGAAGCTGCTCATTAGAGGGACATATTCAGGCGATTTAGAGTGAATCCAGGGAGCCAGGAAATATTTCAGAGCACCATGGGTGCAAGTCAGAGCCAGCAGAGAACAGGGTTTTGCTTTGCATGCAGCAAGAAGTGTCAGTGGAGAGCACAGTGTCTAGTGTACAAGGTGGCAGCAGGCAGAAGTGATGTGCCCTCTGGAATCTCGACTGTGCCGGCTGAGTCATTAGTAAAGATAAGTATGTAGAGAGCTTAGACGGCAGCTGGGCAAGGGAATTGTAATGCACTGTATGGTTCCCCAAATCTTACTGAGGGGTGGGGAAGTATAGTTTCTAAATATGAGTCCCTTTTTTACAGTATCTACTACCAGGAAATTCCCTACAGTAGCAAGTCTATGCAGGAGTTAGCATGCTGGGTGCTGGTGGCTGCTAATAGTCAGTTATTGATATTTTACAGTTTAGGTTTCAGTTACCCCTCCTGACATTTCTGGAGCCCACAGTAATAACAAATAGTTGTTCTGCCTGATACATGCTAACTATGATATCAGAAGAAATTTGCAGGCTCTTGAATGGAAACTGTGTGAGTCAGGTGGACAGTCCACCAAATGTTGTCAATCCCTTAACTGTCTTAGAAAGAAATGGTAAGTTGAGACTCATTTTGGATTTGAGATACATTAACTTTTTTTTCTTTTCTTGTTAAGGAAAGATTCAGACTGGAGGATGCAACGGCAGCCACAAAGATCTTTCAGACAGGGAATTGGTTATTCTCTTTTGACTTTCATTCTGCCTATCATCACGTTGAAATTTTTTCTGATCACAGACAGTGTCTGGGGTTTGCATGGACTTTTGGGGACAATTTTGTCTTACTTTATTTTTCGGGTGTTACTGTTCAGGCTTACAACTTCACTAAAGAAGCGAGAGTGATGGTAGGTAAATGGAGAGGAGAAGGTAAGAAGGTGTCTTATCTGGATGATGGCACACAGGGGGATTCCTAGGAGGAATCTGTCACACACAACCATGAGATTCTTTTATACTTATAAGTGTTTGGTTTTCTCCCTAGCTGGGAGAAATGTCACTGGGGTCTCGAACAAGTTCAGACTTGGTTGGGAGTCACTTTTAATACAGCCACTGGTTTGCTTTCCATAGCAGAGACCAGGATGGGGAGTCTGTAGGATTCAGCTAGAGACTGCTTAAGGCAGGCCAGTTAAGGGGTCCATGGCATGCTTATAAGTACCCTGGCTGGACTTGCCGGCATGATTTTTTTCATTCATATTGTTTTCATGGTGCTGCTACAGTTTAGGACATGATTTATGTATTGCTACATAATATCTAGAAATAAAATTGGTTTTACAATACTGGCAAGTCTACCAAGGTGCTACAGAAGATAACATTTTGGTTAGAAACATAAAAACATGGAAACATAGACTTTGACGGCAGATGAGGACCGCTAGGCCCATCTAGTCTGCCCATTTCCCTATCTACAGGATAGGCCACAGATCCTAGTTAACCAACAGCCTATTTCTTCCTACCCACCACAAGAATTGCCTTATGTCTGTCCCATGCATTCTTGAATTCTCCCACAGTTTTAGACCCCACAACCTCCTCAGGAAGGCTGTTCCATGCATCCACTACCCTCTCTGTAAAATAATACTTCCTCACATTGCCCCTGAACTGCCCTCATTCTATCTTTAAATTGTGTCCCCTTGTTCTTGCAAGTCTTTTTCTGAAAGATGCTACCTCTTGGACTCTGTTGATTCCACTGAGGTACTTAAAAGTTTCTATCATGTCCCCCTCCCTTCTTTCCTCAAGGGTATACATATTAAGCTCCTTTAATCTCTTCATCATGGCTTCTCTTGCAGACCCTGCACTATTTTAGTTGCCCTCCTCTGGACTGCCTCTATCCTGTCTATGTCCTTGTGGAGATGGGGTCTCCAGAACTGGACACAGTACTCCAGATGGGGTCTCACCAACTGTCTGTACAGAGGGATAACAACTTCCTGTTTTCTGCTGATGATGCCTCTCCCTATACATCCCAGTATACCCCCAGCCCTCCCTACTGCCTTCTCACATTGCTTGCTAACCTTAAGGTCATCTGATATGATTACCCCCAGGTCTCTTTCCTTTTTTGTTGTTGTTACTACCTCCCACCCATTGTGTATTCTTCCCCTGGGTTCTTGTTTCCCAGGTGCATTATTTTGCACTTCTTTGCATTGAATCCTAGCTGCCATACTTCTGACCATTCCTCCAACCTTGCCAAGTCCCTTTTCATCCTTTCCACGCTCCTTGTGTATCAACCCTGTTGCAGATCTTGATAGATAATGCAGCAAGCTTGAATAACAAGTGTAACCCCTAGGTGGCGCTTATCCCAGGCTACTACCTGCCTGCTTGGCTAGTAGCAGGTTAAGGGCCTGAATTCTGAACGGGTGCCTCCACCCAGAGGTCAGGGTTTTATTGGTCAAGCTAACCTGGGCAATAGCCCTCCGGACACTGTAACCCCCTCTTTCCCTTCTAGTGGCCGGAAAAATATACAATAATTACATTCACAATACCCCCTGTACACCAGGCACTCACGACACTGTTTGGACTTACCACCAGGCAGGTTCCTCTAGCTTGACTAGGTTACCACCTGTCAGGTTTTTACCTAGTGATCAGCTTTGCAGGGTCCCTATCAGGTAATCCCGTTTTGCTCTGTGCAGGTTTTTGAGCCAGTTTTAGTGCTTACATACTTTTGAAACAGATTTTCTCATATCATTTAATGTCTCAGCTACATGTCCAGGTTACAAACAAGTTCTGTTGTCCATATAGCCTTTTGTTTGTAAAAGCAGTCAACCTGGGAGGTGTAAAGTATGGCCATTAACACCATGAGCACTTAACCTAATCTTTTCCGTTGCAATTGGCATAGCAGCAAAGCTGCCCCCACTTTTTGTAACAGTAATGGAGCCAGTTGGCTTCCGCTTTCATTTGCTGGTAAACATTTTCATCGCTAACAGAATTTAGGCATTTTTAAATATGTTAAATTATTTTTTTCCTTAAGAAAAAACTATGGTCACTTTTTTGGCTTTGAAATAGTACTGTGGACACAAAAAGGAAAACGGAGCCAGAAAAAGATATAAAGTACACATTAGGAAACAATTTCTGTATTATATATTATTATATATCATGTATACTGTTTTATGCTTTTTACAGTATTTCCTTGTCTCCCTTAGATCATATTTGTACATGAGATTTTCTTTGTTTGTTTATCTGGTAAACCAATGTCAATAAATAAATAAACTAGGAAGAACCTAGGAAGCATCTTTAAACAGGTACAGTATCTTAACATTTTTGTTGAACTGCTGCTTTAATAGACTTACCAAGTTAAAACTTGGGAGATTTTCACCACCTAGTTCAGTGCCTTACCTCCTAAACTGCTGCTGCTGTTAATGTGACCCCAAATCTCCAGATCGTTATTAAAATATAGTGCTCTTAAAATATAGAATAGTGTATGGTCTCCCATACACAACAAGACAATTCTTCACCCAAGTGTTTTCTATGACGACTGATGAGTCGCTCGAGAGGTCCCTTTGCCATCATAGAAAACATGAGGGGGAAGAGTTGCCGAGTTGTTTGGGAGGCCATACACTGTTCTATATAGTGTATGGTACCCCAAAACAGGATCACTTCAATTTTTGGCCACCATCTCTCACTGGAAAACCACTCTCCTGGTCTTTCCAGCCTGCTGGCCAGCTCACAAGAGGAGTCACTAACGCCCACTGTCCTATGAACAGCGCTGGTGGGAGTGATTGCATTGAGATGTCCTCACTATCACAGACTAATGCGTTAGTGGGGACGTCACTACAGAAGCAGAACGACTTTTTGCGGATATTTGAATTTCCATACACAACCGCATTCCACCATACACTATATTTAATTTACTGGGTCTCCTGTACTTCCTGGTTCGAAGATCTGCCCCTACGCCTTCCCTGTGCTCAGCAAAGTTATGACGTGATGCCAGGGAGAGCACAGGGATGAGCTCCATTATAGTCTATGGGGGCTACTTTAACATCAAGTTTATGTGTTACAGTGACCATCTGGTGATTTCTTAAGGGCACCGGGTGACTAACAAGCCTCATTTTAGAGCACTATATTTTAATAACGATTGGGAGATTTGGGGCCTCATTAACAGCAGTAGCAGTTTAGGAGGTAAGGCACCGAACTAAGTGATGCACACCACTAGCCTGGTAGATCTTGTTAAATGTTGTCTTTTATTGATATAACAAATGGCTTTCCATGAGGATCAGAGCATAATGAGTCATGAAAAGGGGTTGGGCTATGGGTGGAGCTTATGATCCAGTTTTTGCCTCATCCAAAGTTGGCAACCCTAAGCTCGACCCTGGGGACCCCCTGTATAACAAGGTTATGCGAAGCAAATAGCAACAGTACAGTACTCTTGGCACAAACTGGAACCACAGTCAGGTTAAATGCAAAAAGAGTTAGATCTGATTTATTTCAGGGACTTGAACAAGAAAGGGACGTAATCAGGTTGATTTGCTTAAAGGCTGTTTCAGTCAGACAGTTATGCATGCACTTCAGAGTCCCTAAACAGTCATACACTCTGGGTACCCAGGCGGAAAGGAGGTGGGCTAGCCAGGATCATTGCCTGGGGTAGGCTGGTGTTGCAGCTGGTTTTGGCCCTGTGATGGAAGAAAACAACATGCACACACAGACACACACACTATTTGTAATCCACAGCTGGAGGGCTCAGTTTGTGAAGGAAAAGAAACAACAAGACATTCAGATGACACACTTAGATTGTTGTTTTTGCAGGAGCTACCCTGATAATTACTCACGATAGCCAAGACTGGACACAGGCTGGACGAAATCGAGACTGCAGGTGGTTTATCTGGAGTGCCAGGAGAAGCAAGGCCCATATGAATTGCTGAGGCATCGTTCCTGTTCAAGCATGGAGCAGGGCCTGATCCCCAGGCAGGTCTCTCATCAGTGGCTTTCTCTGTGCAGTAGGTAGTCTGGCTGAGCCAGTGTGGCAAGACCCAAGCCAAATGGAGGTGAACATGGATTCAGTCCGTTTGAACTGGAGGCAGCCTCCAGCAAGCAAGCACAGTTCAAACACACAGTGGGGAACCAAGTCACGACCCACTTTCAGCACACAGCACATTTACATGCAAGGAAATTTCCACTGTACCAGCAGACCGCTCTCCGGTCATAATGGCAAAGTCTGCACACACCGGGAATTTAGGGGTAGCTGGAAATCCTGACAGATCGATCGCATTCAGCAAATCTTCGGTCTTCTTCAGGTTGAACCTGGTCTCAATTCAGTGGCTTGCTTCATTCTCACAAACTCTGATTCAGTCTGAAATAATTCTTTTCTTCCTTTCAGGGCAACAGGCAGGCATATAGGCCAAAACTCACACCTTTCCACAGTTCTCCCACACGAAACTGCGCAGACGGCTGCTTGACTGTCTCTAGCTGTTGCTTCCTCACTTCCCAACTTAGATCTGACTCAAACAGCAAGCAGCTTGGGAATTTCCCCAAGATCTAAAAGGTTCAGTTGGCTGATCCTCCTGTCAGTCACAACAAGGGCTCCCCCCCTAGGATTGTTTAGGCACCAAAAGCCCAAAACTACAATTCCTATAGATTTTGACTCCACCAAGCCCCTTTAGGCAGGCTCCATTTTAGAGTCCCAAAGTACTGATTGGTCCAATTCGGCATTCCAGGACCAAGACGGTGGAGATAGACAGAACAGTCCTTGCTGCAAAGAAGGCAAGTTAGACAAATTACAATATCATTATCATTCTAACAGATATTCAGCCAATAGTTACATCTTTTAACAGAGCTCCCTCTGCACAAGTAGAGATGGCAGAACGGAGCTATTATCTGGCAGCCTGGGTGGGACTCCCACATAGAAACACTCAGTCTCCTCCCAGCTTAATTATAACTGCAATCTAGGCAGTTCTTAAAGAGACAGTACACAGAGGCTTCACTGGCAATCTTTGGCAATAACGTTTAAACTGTTAAAATGCAGGACATCAGCCTGGCAGTGAGCATTTAGGCAAGCTCAAGGAAGACTTTTCAGGAACTCCCATTTGTGGGGGGGGGGGGGTTACACCCTTTCCAGCCTGGAGAAAACTTGGCATCCGCGTCAAGTCTGTACCATCACAATATTGAGAATGCAACATATATGAGACGTATATAACTTTAGCATGCT
The DNA here is from genome assembly GCA_016271365.2 of Neoceratodus forsteri. Classification (NCBI taxonomy): domain Eukaryota; kingdom Metazoa; phylum Chordata; order Ceratodontiformes; family Ceratodontidae; genus Neoceratodus; species Neoceratodus forsteri. The sequence goes on from CM057458.1 coordinate 1,222,196,429, forward strand.
ATGAGAACAATATCTGATGCATCAGTTAACTTATACCTTTGCTATACATATTCACTACACTTTACAATACTATATCCATTCTGCCAACACATTATGCATATTTTACACAGGTAAATTAAACATTACTATACTGAATCATGTAATAACTTCTTATACCTTAAACAATGTAAGAGGGGGCCCTTCCCTATTAGCTAACTTGGGGCTGAATGGGGCAGGGGCACCATACTGAGAAAGAAGAACAATCAGTCTGGAATTGGCACTTAAGCTCAGTTTGGGTAGTGAGCTCTGAGAAACTTAAACACTTTTGTGAACCACATTGAGAGGCAAGTCCACTGGCCTCCCAGGAGAATCATAGCTGAAACGCAGTACTGGCTTGACAGTTTGGCCAGTTTTCTGGGAGGAATAACCACAGTCTTTGTACTCTCAGCATTGGTTTTGGGACTTTTGGCACTTGTGAGGGGTGTCTTTGCCTGGATGGGAATGTCCAAACTTGGAGCACTGTCAGCTCCTTGCTCTGTAGGCTCTGTTTCTACCACACATTGCTCATTATTATCCTCTGACGAAGGCCCAGGTTGTTCATTTTGAGAAGACTCTGGCACTGAAGGGGGGCTAGCAACACTCTCACATTGTTCTTCAAGTTCTGGTGTGTCACCAGAAAGACTCAGATTGTCAGCCCCTTCTTCAGGCAATTCATACAGTTCCACAATACACAAAGAGTCTGCAACCTCAGACATAATACTTTGCACTTCACTTTCAGGGAGCAATGGCTCCAAGGATGAAGCTGGGGGGTTAGGCAGTCCAGAAGGCCCAGCTTCATCCCCACAGTTAGTCATAGGGTTACCTCGAAACAGCTGACTCAGTTCATAGGAGGGGTAATAGGCACTGTCACACTCACTTTCATCAGAAGTAGACTGACAGTCTCTATTATTCTGGACCTGCTGTGGGGGAAACCTTAAATCTGTGACCACTGGGGTAGGTTGACTCTGTCTCTTTCTTGCAGCTGCATGAGTCACCAGCTCAGGGGAATCAATCTCTGAGTGTTTAACCTCAATTATGACTTGGCCGATAGGTAGCAAGTGGTTACGGTGCATGGTCTTGACAGCTTTGGAGTTATTCTCTGGGCGCACTTTGTACACTAGTAAATCATCCAACTTTTCAACTACTACATAGGGAAGATGGTGCCATCGATCAGCAATTTTGTGTTTACCATGCAGTCCCAAACTGCACAACAACACACAGTCTCCAGGTCGAAGCTCTTGAGCCTTTACATTTTTATGATGCCTCTCTTTGTTGTCTAGATTTCTCTTGGCGGCCATTGTCTGGGCCAATTGATAGGCATGGTTCAATTGCGCTTTCAGTTTTTGTACATATTGCAGGTAGTTTTTGGCCCAGATCCCATCTGGAGAGACCTCCAAAACAGACATCAACTGGCAGTCAGGCCTCCCTCCCAAACATGAGGCGGTAGGGGGAGAACCCGGTAGCACAATTTTTCATGCAATTGTATGTGTGGACCAAGGTGCTAAACTGCTGACTCCATTTATGCTTGCCTTTTGGGTGGAGAGTGCCCAGCATGTCTAGAAGGGTGAGGTTAAATCGTTCTGGTTGAGGATCCCCTTGGGGATGGTAGGGGGTGGTTCTTGACTTCTGCACCCCCCCCATAGAGAGAGCATTTCTTTGTTTAGTTGACTCTCAAAGTCTCTGCCCTGGTCAGAGTGAATCCGCTGGGGGGCAGCCTAGTGGACAAAGAAATTTTCCACTAGCACCTTGGCCACGGTAGAGGCCTTTTGATCTTTGGTAGGAAAAGCTTGTGCATACCGTGTGAAATGATCCATAACCACTAACACATTGTCAATATTCCGCTGATCAGGTTCTAAACATAACAAGTCTATGCAGACCAGTTCCATGGGGGTGCTGCTAGTAATATTAACAAGGGGGGGGCAGTCCTCTGAGGCAGGGCTTTTCTTTGCAGGCAGCAACTACAAGTCCTTACATGGTACTCAACATCGGCCCCCATCTTGGGCCAGTAGAACTGAGATCATACTAGGTCGAGAGTCCTGTCAATACCGAGGTGCCCCATGTGATTGTAGAGGGACCTCAGTACCAAATCTTTAAAGGCCATGGGCAGGACCAATTGTTGTTTGTCTAGTTTGCCACTGTGATCTACTGTCTCTCTATACAACAGCTGATTGAGCAACTTCAACCTGGGGTCTTCTTTAAATAAGAAAGCAGTTCGCAAGTCAGGGGAATGTAACTTAGACACATCTTTTCCCACACAGAGGGTGTCAAGTGCTGGCTGAATCATAGGCTCTTGGGATTGAGCCCACTGAATACTGTCATTGTCAAATTGAGGTAGGGCACTAATATGTAGAGCAGAGAAGTGGCAATAAGCAGCTGGTATGCAGATGTCAGAAGGGCCCAAGCAATCTACTAAACAGTCCACTGTGTCCGCAGACATCTGTTGATCTCTATCAAACTTTTGGCACAATGCTCGGATGTCAGGTTCAGACAGGCTGACCCAATCACTCTTGGAAGTGGGCCTTCGTCATAGGGTGTCAGCATCAATATGGCTTAGTCCTGGGCTGTATTTGACAGCATAATCATAGGTTGATAAAGCTGAGAGCAACCGGTGCCCAGGGGCATCCAACTTAGCTGAAGTCTAAACATAGGTTAACGGGTTATTGTTGGTCTTCACCAATATCTTTGCCCTATAGAGGTACTGATGAAACTGGTCAACGATGGCCCATTTTAGTGCAAGGAACTCCAACTTATGCACAATGTAGTTTCGCTCTGATGGGGTCAAGCTCCTGCTGGCGAAAATCACTGGTCTCAAACCATCCTCATGGTCTTGATAAGGAACAGCTCCTAAACCCTGCAGACTAGGTTCAGTATGCAGCACATAGGGTTTGGTGGGATCAGTATAGGCGAGGATGGGGGCATGGGTGAGCTGGTATATGACTTTGTGGAAGGCTGCTTCACAGTCAGGCCTCCAGCGGGGCCCTAAAAGTTCACGTGGGCAGAAGTATACTTTCTCTGGTTCTTTGGTGGCCTCTTTTTTGTATTTACGATTGGTAGGAGGGTAACCCTGGGTAAGATTCAAGAGTGGGTGAATCACCTTGGAATAGTCTTTTATGAACCTGCGGTAGTAGCCACAGAACCCCTGGAAATGTTGTAGTTCTTTCAAGTTATGGGGCTAGGGCCAAGTAGTCAGTGCTTCAACCTTACTGGGATCAGTTTCTATCCCTTCTGTAGATACTATGTGCCCCACATACTTCACGGAGGTTTGGAAAAACTGGCACTTGTCAATGGACAGCTCGAGGTCGAAATCTTCCAGTCAGTCTAGGACTTTAAACAGTCAGTTCTCATGCTCCTCCAAGGAGCTCCCAAACACAATGACCTTATCCAAGTACACCAGGCATTCCAGCAAATTCATATCTCCCACCGCACGTTCCATCAATCACTGAAAGGTGGTCAGGGTGCCTGATATCCCCTGTGGCATTCTCAGAAATTCATAAAACCCCAAAGGACAGATGAAGGCTGTTTTCTCATGATCCTCTGAAGCCATCGGAATCTGGTAATATCCGTTGAGAAGATCCAACACCGAGAACCATTTGCTCCCATTCAAACAATCCAGGGCATCTTGTATACAGGGCATAGTGTATTGATCTGAGATGGTCCGCCAGTTTGGGGTTCGATAATCAACACCCATCTTCACAGACCCATTCTTCTTACTCACAATCACAATGGGAAATGCATATGGGCTCCTGGATTCCTATATCATGCCAGCAGAGAGCATTTCCTGCAGGTGTCTTCTCACATCATCTATGTCTGCTGGGGCTAGGTGTCAGGACCTCTATTGAAATGGCCATTCATCGTGCAGGCTTATGTGATGCTCTGCACCCTGGACACATCCCATGTCCCATTCCTTCAACGAAAACACTTGGTCTCTCTGTGCAAGTTTCTTGCTAATTTTAGCCTTCCATTCAGCAGGCAATGGGGAGTCACCAAAGTCAAACAAGTCTCCCAAATATATGGGTGTTGGTACCAGTTAATAGGGGAACCCTATCATACAGTCCAGTAGGGGGACACACTAAGGCCAGTGTCTCGATTTGTTCATCCATTCCAGCCACTGAGGTAGGGAAAGACAGCCAGATCCGAATATACCCTGAGTATGGATAAGACTTTGCTCAACCCCCACACATGCAAGCCTTCCAAGGGTTGTAAGAGCACATCATGCAGGTGCTTTCGATACCAATCTTGGAACACTATAGTCACTTGAGACCCACTGTTGATCACGGCCCGGGTGGACACACTGTTCACCTTTACTGCAGTTTCCATTGAAGGGCCCACCACCTCGGACCATTCAGGTGCTGCAGGCTTGGATGTCGACTTGGCAGTGGCCTTTGAAGAGTAACTTTTTGAGCAGTTTCACCTGGCAGCCAGTTGTTGTTCTGTCAAATCAAGGCTAATAGTCTAGTGGTAACCTTTCTCAGATTCTCCGGTGAGTGACAAAAGAAACGGATGTGCCTGTCCTCCCTGCAGTGGTAGCAAAAATTGGGTTCTCTAGAGTCTCTGAGTGGTGGGTGTCCTTCTCCCTGCCTGGGTACATCAGGGGCACCTCGAGGCTCTTCCTGGACTGGTGACTTGAGTCCCTGATCTCCTGGACTTCCACCAAGTTTAGGGTTTGTGTATCTCATATTAACTCCCCCAACAAGGCTATCAATCCTTGTGCTTCCTCCAATAGGTTACCCATAGTCTGGGTTTCTGAAGAGCCAACATGCACCCCACCCCACTTTTTAACTCAGGGGGGTGCCTGGTAGAGGTCAGGATCTCTGGCCACCTCAGTGGCTTGTGGGTTACCCCTCAACTCTGTCAATTCTTTAATCAACTCTCTCAGCTTCTGGACCTCATCTTCGTCACTTCTCTCAGGAGTCTGGCAGGTATGAACAACCCCAGCACAGGGCTCCCAGCCCTGCTCATCATTCTCTGCCTCATGAATCTCTTTCATGAGGTGACAATACTCAGGAGGATTAGCCTTTCTGTCTTGCAACTTAAGTTTTAGCATAATCACACTAGAGTTCCTGGCTGACTTGAAAATATGGTCCAATCTGACCCAATTCAGTTCCTTAGCAGGCACCCCTCCTTTTCTGTGAGCCCTCTGCAGAGCCCTCTCAATTCAGGTAACAAACATAGACAACTTCTTGTTCTTCCACTGCTTGGCAGATTTGAACTTCCACAGTAAATGGTCCCCGACTCAGTACTTCCAAAAACTCCCTGCAATGCAGAGAGGTATTCAGTGGCAGAAGCCTCCCGGCTCATGGCTCGTAGGAAGCAAATGGCCTCCAGTGCAGGGCCCCTCAAACTGTCCATGAGTCTCTTTATTTTCTCCCCTTCAGAGCACTGCCACAACTGGACCAAGAGGGTAGAATAGTCCATCCATGTTTCAAGGTCATCCTCCCCTGTAGGCACTGGGACTGTGCCCGAGAAAAGTCTAAGTCTACAATAAGAGTCCAGTTGCACAGAAGGAATTATTATGGGGGAGATGACCACAGGGAAACCCTTAGTGGATGCAAGAGATGCTATCGGGGACTGCAATGGCATGGGTTCTTCAGAAAGGTCTAGCACCTTCAGTAACTCTTGGACAGTTCACCCCTCAGAAGCTAACAGCTTAAGCAGCTTATCCTTGAACCCCTCTATACTGGGGGACCCACCTGGGGTAGCTGGATCACTATGCAGATGGATGACCCTCCACCCCTTCTGGGCCCCTTCAGGTAGATTAACAGGGGGTACCTTGTCCAGATCTATGGGAAAGCTGCTGGAGAGTAAGACTACCATGGTCTGGTCAAACAGGTCTGAATCCCTCCCCTTCGCTTCAACTTTGCCCAAACATTTGACATGTTCCACAGCTTCTATAATAACAGCATTAGTGGTCCCTAAGGGGACATCCATTAACAGGAGAGCCTGTCGGGGGTCTATCCCCTCAGCCTCACTTCACCCCATTATTCGGTGCACTAACAGCTTATGGGGTGCGATATTGAGCCTAGGCGTAGCAAGCTTTTCCATTTATTTCACCAATTCTGAACATAATGGGGTAATTCCCTCCTTTGGCCACTACAGGACACCAATCCCAGCGGTGCCTCCAAGATGTAAGCCCTAGGTGGAGCCATCCCAAGGGCTACTACTCCTGCCTGCTTGGCTAGTAGCAGGTTAAGGGGCCTAAGTTCTGAAATGGGTGCCTCCACCCAGAGGCCAGGGTTTTTAGTGGTCTAGCTAACCTGGGCACAGCCCTCCGGGACACTGTAACCCCCCCTTTCCCTTTTAGTGGCCAGAACAATATACAATAATTACTTTCACAATACCTCTTGTACACCAGGTAATTACCCACACTGTTTGCACTTACCACCAGGGCAGGTTCTTCTAGCTCAACTCTGGGGACCCCCTGTAAAACAAGGTTATGCAAAGCAAACAGCAACAGTACAGTACTCTTGGCACAAACTGGAACCACAGTCAGGTTAAATGCAAAAAGAGTTAGCTCTGATTTATTTCAGGGACTTGAACAAGAAAGGGGCGTAATCAGGTTGATTTGCTTAAAGGCTATATCAATCAGACAGTTATGCATGCACTTCAGAGTCCCTAAACAGTCACACACTCTGGGTGCCCAAGTGGAAAAGAGATGGGCTAGCCAGGATCATTGCCTGGGATAGGTTGGCATTGCAGCTGGTTTTGGCCCTGTGATGGAAGAAAACAACATGCACACACACACACACACACACACACACACACACACACACACACACACACACACACACATTATTTGTAATCTGGACCCGAAGGGCTCAGTTCATGAAGGAAAAGAAACAACAAGACAATCAGATGACACACTTAGATTAAGCTGTTGTTGCAGGGAGCTACCCTGATGATTGCTCACAGTACCCAAGACTGGACACAGGCTGGACGAAAATTGAGACTGCAGGTGGTTGATCTGGAATGCCAGGAGAAGCAGGGCCTAAACAAATAGCCAAGGCATCATTCCTGTTCAAATGTGGAGCAGGGGGCTGATCCCCAGGCAGGTCTCTTGTCAATGGCTTTCTCTGTGCAATGGGTAGTCTGGCTGGGCCAATGTGGCAAGACCCAGGCCGAATGGAGGTGAACATGGATTCAGTCCGTTTGAGCTGGAGGCAGCCTCCAGCAAGCAAACACAGTTCAAATACACAGTGGGGAATGAAGTCACGACCCACTTTCAGCACACAGCACATTTACATGCAAGGAAATTTCCACTGTACCAGCAGACCGCTCTCCGGTCACAATCGCAAAGTCTCTGCACACACTGGGAGTTTAGGGGTAGCTGGAAATCCTGACAGGCCGATCGCATTCAGCAAATCTTCTGTCTTCTTCAGGTTGAGCCTGGTCTCAATTCAGTGGCTTGCTTCATTCTCACGAGCTCGGATTCAGTCCGAAATAATTCTCTTCTTCCTTTCAGGGTAGCAGGCAGGCATACAGGCCAAAACTCAGGCCTTTCCACAGTTCTCCCACATGAAACTACGCAGATGGCTGCTCGACTGTCTTGAGCTGTTGCTTCCTCACTTCCCAACTTAGATCTGACTCAAACAGCAAGCAGCTTGGGAATTTCTCCAAGATCCAAAAGGTTCAGTTGGCTGATCCACCTGTCAGTCACAACAAGGGCTCCCCCCTCTAGGGCTGTTTGGGCGCCAAAAGCCCAAAACTACAATTCCTATAGATGTTGACTCCACCAAGCCCCTGTAGGCAGGCTCCATTTTAGAGTCCCAAAATACTGAGTGGTCCAATTCGGCAGTCCAGGACCAAGATGGTGGAGATAGATAGAATAGTCCTTGCTGCAAAGAAGGCAGGTTAGACAAACTACAATATCATTATCATTCTAATAGATATTTAGCCAATAGTTACATCTTTTAACAGAGCTACCTCTGCGCTAGTAGTGATGGCAGAATGGAGCTATTATCTGGCAGCCTGGGTGGGACTCAAGCATAGAAACACTCAGCCCCCTCCCAGCTTAATTATAACTGCAATCCAGGTAGCTCTTTAAGAGACAGCACACAGAGGCTTCACTGGTAATCTTTGGCGATAACGTTTAAACTAATAAATCACAGGACACCAGCCTGGCAGTGAGCATTTAGGCAAGCTCAAGGAAGACTTTTTGGGAACACCCATTTGTAGGGGGGGTTACACAATGTTTGGAAGCAACAGTCACAGTTTGAGAGCATTATGTAGTCTGACACTTCAAGGATGTGGTCCCAGATAGAAGCAGGTAAAAATTCAATCTAGTGGGAGCTCAAAGCTATCAAGAATGTACTGAGGGTAATCCTTCAGTAGTTGTCTGGTAACCAGGTAAAATGGTTTATGGACAATAAGAATGTAGTTTCCGTGGTAAAGAAGAGTAGTATGGTATTGGAGCTGCATCGCATAGCGCTTGGTATGGAGCAGTTTTGCCTGGAGTACAGTATTCATATTTTCCAGAGTGGGTGCTGTGAGAAATGAATGTGAAAGCAGTTTCATTTAGCAAATTCCTAGGCAGCGAGGGTTGGTCCTTGAGTCATAAGAATTTTCTTTGGTTGGATTCCACCTGGGGGCTGCACATGGTGGAGAGATTTGCGAGCCTCTATAACATGAAATGTCCTCGATTTAATTCTTTGTTTTGTCAGCCTGGGTATGAGTCAATAGGTGCCTTTACACAAAACTGGGGGAAGAACAATAACTGGGTTGTGCAACTAGTCAACAAAGTTATTAAAGTTTTGTGATACATTGCAGAGTGTGGTGCCAAAAGTACTTTGGTGGCTCCCTAATGAAGAGCAATCAATCAATCCATCAATCAATAATCAACATCTTTATTTAACCAGGTGATCACTGTTGAGCACAACTCATTTTCGAGGTGGACCTGGGGTTTTCAGGATAAAACAGATCAGAAAGATACAATGAACAATGTACAAGGCAGGAATATATACAATAAAAAATATATACAATAATTGACAACTAGAGGCATGTACAGTAACAAATGACAGTTGGGATATAGATCAGCGATCTAAACTGGTAACATATCATACAAAGTATATATGACAGTATGCATGTATAGATGTAACAGTCGATGGGTACAACAGATTAAAAAGCGCCCAATATACAGTATATGTAGAGGTCCAGGGTAAGGGAGAGGGTTACAAGGCTACTCTAGAGGGAATTTCTGAGGAGGTAATAATGACAGATTAAGGGTATGGTCAAGAACAGGAACATACCGTAACTGAATGAAGAAATAAAATCATACATTGTTGATGTGTGGGCAGCTACAATAGTAGGGATTCTAGGTTCAGCCAACAATGGGATTCTAGGGGGAGGAGAGAGGCATGGGGGGTTAGGATAATGGAAAGTAAACTAAGTTCAGGGTTATACAAGCCAGAGATGATAGAAGAGGCGAGAGCTAGAACAGCGGGTAGGGGAAGGCAATGGGGGAGCCTCAGATTATTAATATCAATCACAGTATATCTGTGGTAGCAGGACTCATCTGAGCTAGGGTGATAGGAATATCAGGCATCAGGTAAAACAGGTGCATGGCTCCTTGTTGTGACTTAGGTAAAGAGATTTGAAGATAGATGGGGAGATAGGATGGGTTAGTTTCAAGGTGTTTTGCAACTTGTTCCACATCTGAAGTAGTACATAGCTTATGGTTGCTCTGCCAAAATGCGATTTTGCCTTATATACATACAGAGAAATGTAGGAAGTGTTTCTCAGGGCATACTTGCTGAGAGTACATATCAGGAGGTAGATGGAGATGTACTGAGGCAGTTTTCCTATAATCACTTTGTAGGTCCAGAATGCAGCATTCCTCTGTCATTTGCAGCTAAGGGCAGTGGTGTAGGCAGGCATACTCACTGTACACATTTGTGTACAGTTTTGTTGAGTGCCCGTCACAAACCATATGCCTTCCTGTTAACATTTTCATTCTAATCTGTAGTATTTGGGTTGGTGTAGGCCACCGAAGAGTGTCTCTGTTTAAACTTCTGTTGTTTAGGAGACAGATACATGTATAACCTCTTTAGAGATTAGAGGAATCATCTGACAATGATCTGACTTTTTTGGATGGGGGTACCATTTGGAGAGGATGTGTAAATTTTTTATGGTGGGGTGTAACTATTAGAGACTGTGTACAAAACGGAAATTTCTGGCTACACCACTGGCTAAGGGATGTCCATCCTGCTGCTGTGTACAGGAAGCAGTGATGGGTAGAATACGGTAAACCTGTAACAAATCTTAAGGCACGGTGATAGAGTGTGTCTAGTTTTACTAGAGCACCTACAGTACCCTGGCCATGTAAGAAATCTGCATAATCAAGTAAAGACAGAAAGGTGGTTTGAACCAATTTCAGCTTGGCGTCTCTAGTGAGTAGGTTGTTAATCCTAAAGAAAAGACCAAGTCTCTGCCTAAGTTTCTTTAACAGCTCTTCAATATGATCAATGAATGAGAGTTTATTGTCTAACCAGACCCCTAAGTATTTGAATTTTGTTACATAATCCAACTGCTTCCCAAGAATAGTGGTGATAAGTGGAAGCGTTCCGTCGGTAGCAGGGTTAGATGCATGAGAAAGAGGTGAGAGGAGCAATGCTTTCTTTTTTTTTAACATTCAGAAGTAACTCTTGGTTTAGTAGCTGTAGCTGTAGCTGCAGCAGATTGAATTCACTTTGAAGGGTTTTCTATGCAGCATCAGGGGAAGGGTTGCTGATGTAAATCACTGTGTCATCTGCAAATAAATGTATTTTAGCTTCATTGATGGTAGCGTTGATGTTGTTGATATAGATAATGAAAAGCAAGGGTCCCAGAGTGGAACCTTGTGGTATGTCCCTCAGCAAGGGTTTTAAAGGAGAGACTTCTCCATCAGCCTTTACTTGCTGAAATCGGCCAGAGAGATAGTTTGTGAGCCATCTTAAGGTTAGGGCATCTAAACCCATATTCTGAAGGGATGAAAGAAGCAGGCTATGGTTCACGGTGTCAAATGCCTTAGATCCAAGAACACTGCACAGATGAAGTTCTTATTATCCAACTCTGTTTGCCAGTCATTGGCCACTTTAGCAAGAGCAGATATTGTGCTATGCTGTGCTCTGAAGCCTGACTGTAGGAGATTGAGCAGGTTCTCTGATTCCATATAGTTTCGTAGCTGGACACTCACAATTTTCTACAGCAACTTACACAGGATTGGAGGTAATGAAATTGGACTGTAATTATTAAGATCCCTGGGATCACCTGATTTTAACAGTGGGACCACAAGAGCAGTCTTCCAAATGAGAGGAAGTTCACCCTGTGACAGGAATAGGTTAAAGAGATGTGTAATTGGGACTGCTAGGACATTGTAACTGACCTTTAAGAAGTAGGGGTCCATAAGGTAGGCTCTGGCAATTTTTTTGGAGTCTAACTGAAGGAGGAGGTCTTCAACTTCTTTCAGGGTTGTGGGCTGGAGTGAGAATAATGGGCTGCAGATAAGTTTACCTTGAGTGTGCTCTCCAAGTTGTTGACGGAGAGTGCAGTCAGGGGAAGAATCAAAGGCTAGACCAGCAGTAGCAAAATGATTGTTAAATGAGTCAAGGATAGATGGCCTATCAGAAATTACAGTATTGCCAACTAAAATGTTAGCAGGAAGGCGATTTCCAGAGGAATGGCCTTCAATCACTTTGATCGTGTTCCAAAATTTAGAGGAATAACTGGAAGCTAGCTCTAGCTGTGTATGGTAAAAATGTGCTTTTGCTTCTCTGATCAACTTGGTGCAAGGATTCCTTGCCCTTCTGAATAGATTCCAGTCATTAGAGAGATTGCATTTCCTGGCAGTTTTCCAGAGCATATCCCTGCTCCATAGGGCACCCTTCAAATCATAGATACATACATAGATACATAGACAGTGTCGGCAGATAAAGGCCTATGGCCCACCCAGTCTGCCCATTTGAGCTTGTAAGTTCAGTTTGTTTTCCTAGAAGTCTGTTGCACCTTACCCTTGACCTCCAGAATTCCTTTATGTCTATCCCATGCATTCTTAAATCCCGTGATTGTTTCAGCCCCCACCACTTCCTCTGGCAGGGTGTTCCACTTGTCCACCACCCGTTCTGTGAAGAAATTCTTTCTCATGTTTCCTCTGAATCGTCCTCCCTCCAACTTCATCCCATGCCCTCTAGTCCTGGAACATCTTTTTCGCTTAAAATAGTGTTTTCCTGCACCCTGTTCCTCCCTGTAAGATACTTGTATGTCTCTATCATATCCCCCTCCCTCCTCCTCCAGGGAGTACATGTTCAGTTCCTTCAACCTGTCTTCATAGGACTTGTGATGCAATCCATGCACCATCTTTGTTGCCCTCCTCTGAACCTTCTCTACCCTGTCTATGTCCTTACGTAGGTATGGTCTCCAGAACTGTACACTGTACTCCAGGTGGGGTCTCACTAGTGTCTTGTATAGTGGAATTATGACCTCCCTTTTCCTGCTGGTAATGCCCCTGCCTATACATCCCAGCATCCTATTTGCTTTACCTGCTGCCTTGTCACACTGTTTCCCTACCTTGAGGTCATCAGAGATGATAACCCCAAGATCCCTTTCCTGCTTGGTGCATGCTATATCCTCACCCCCCCAAGTCCTCCGTGAACCATCGGCAGCTTTTTTTCCCCTGGCATGGACTTTCCCCAGAGAAGCATATTTGTTTATGGCCCCTACACAATTTTGGAGAAAATGTCATAAGCTGCAGTAAGGACTTAGCTAAGTAAAAGTCCTGCCAGTGCAGGGAGTCCCTTAGCTCTGAGATATGCCCACAAGGATCAAAGTTACGAGTACATCTTTTGATAGTGAACTTGGGAATCTCTGTAATTTTGTGAGTTGACCTTACACGTGCAGTGAGGCAGTGGTCACTAATATCCGAGAAGAAGACACCAGCATGAGAAAATAGGTGAGGTTTGCTAACCAAGATAACATCTAACAAGGTGCATTTAATAAGGTTATTTTTGTTAGGACGAGTAGCCCCGTTAATCAGCTGGGATAGTCTAAAGGAGTCACAGAACGTTTTTAGGGGAGTGGAGGTGCTGGTAAGCCAATCTAAATTGAAATCCCTAGTATGATATACTCTGAGGCGACTAGACCCATGATGTTCCCAAGATGTTTCAACAGTAGCAGTCCAGCTGATGGGGGCCTGTAGCAGCCTATTGCACAGATTGAAGCACTGTTTGCAATGTCAATTATTAAGGACAGACTTTCAAATTCATTTTTGACCGAGGTAGAGTCGACAATGGAGACAGTGAATTTATCCTTGATGTATATGGCTACACAACCACCTCTGGTCCACCTGTCAGCTCTGAATAAAGAGTAGATGGGAATGTTTACTTCTGAGCTGCTGGTTTCTTGTCTAAGCCAAGATTCCGTGACTACCAACATGTCTGGAGCTGTATGGCAAACCTAGGCCTGTACTGATGTTATTTTTTTTTAATAAACTGCACTCATTGAGCAGTGAGGTTTTGGCCAGTACTTTGTCCAGAAGTTCATCTAACTTTCAATATTATTGACTGGAGAGTTCTGCCAGGTGGCAGGGGTATGATCATAAAAGGTAGGGGCCACACTGGGGTCTTCGATGGCAGAGCACTGCCTTTCAGATTGCTGACTTTGAGAGTCAGTGGCAGAACATTGCAGTCCTTTGGTGGGCAAAGGTTCTGTACTCTGTTCAGTGGATGCTGCTCCAACTGCTCTGGTTTCACTTAAGCAAGTGCCAAGTGAGCACCAGAGTCTGACACATGTTAGTAGAGGGTTGTGTCTGCTGCCTAGGATTACGTATTATATACACAACTGATCTAGAGAAGCATCACTGTGGATTAGTGGAAGTTGTGCCCACAATCCGGCAAAGTCTGACAGTACATCGTGGACATGCTGTTCATTAAAGGGACGGTCCCCTCAGCCATTTATTCTGTTTACCTGTATAATTTGTAGGCATGAACAGCAATTGCCTGTATTGTACCCTCCTAATATCATCAAGATTTAAATGTAAATGAAGGTAGCTTTTAGAGAATACAGGAACTTCACAAGACATGTAACAGAACTGAGATGACAGCTTCTGCTGGCTTGTGTAGGTACATATCAACTCCCATGATGCATTGCATGAGTGGTGTCATGACCTTTGCAATGGAGTAAAACAGATTTTCATACCAGTTCACAACCAAGTGAAGCAACATCATTTATATCTACAGTAAATTAGGATGAAATTGGGGGGCACAAGTGAGGGAATCATTGTTCATGACTACAAACTACACAGGTATACAGAAAATAGAATGAGGGGACTTTCCCTTTAACATGGTAGCATTTCAGTTAGATGTTGACTGGGCTTGTTTTGAAATTCAATTTCTAAGCTGCCTACCTATTGATGTTGATTATCTCTTTTTATTTTTAAGATTGAGCAAAGATGGTAATAAAGCATCAGTGTGGTTGATGATCAAAGTGTCAAACAACTGAGGATCATCCGTGTCTTGCAGTGCAAGTTCCAGACATTTTGGTCAGTTTCAGGGTTCCCTCGACAGTTTGGAAATAAGAGAAAACTTGAGCTCCTTACCTGCGAGGCCCGCTGATATCACCCTCTACTTCGTGCACTTAGTTAAGACTGCTTCTAACTCCAGTGTTGTAGAGACTGGTTTCAATGCTATTCATTGACTTCATACAATTTCAGGGTTGCCTGATCCTACAGCTAATTCTCTAGTGGGTACATTCTGGAAGGTGCTTGGAGGCAACTGACCAGGCTAGTTAGTAGGTGCACACTGTGGCAAGCTGCCCGGCTGCTAGTCCTTATTTGTAGATATAATTAAGTGTATATATATATATATATATATGTAAAATATTTTTATGTAATCCTGTGTGTATCTACAGGTCAAAAGACATGCCAGTGTCAGCATGAAGGCACCTAGGGAAAAGACTAGCTTTTTTTTTTTTAAAAAAAGCTTGACCTTCTTTTGACCGAGCTGTTTGCCAGGTACTGAAATTGCATTCCCAGTTTTTTTTTTAGCAGGGATATGTCAAAATCCATTTGTATGTCTTAAAACCATGCACTCAGGAGCAGAATACTTTGATCTAAGGAAGCTGTTATAATGTGTTACATTTTATGAGGTGACAGAAGAGGGTTTACTTATGCCGAATCAACAACACCATTGTCGAAGTTTGGCATAGCGAGATCTCCAATGTCGACAGGTGAAATTTCACCTGTCAGACATTGGTGTGTTTTCTGTTAGGATGCTGCACCCCCAAACCCCCATGCGGGGGGGGGCTGCACTCCCCGCACCCCTTCTATAGATAACTAACTCCTAGTCAGAGTTGTCTCAAGGGGGGGTGGTGACAGTCGGCAAAAGGGCAAAATTTCACCCTTAGGTCCCTCACAGCAACACCTGTCAAGATTGTCGCTGTGAGGGATTTTGCCATTGGAGTTTTGCCGTGCAGTCAACATACGACAGGAGAGGAACATGCTTCCTCAAGAACCTGTGTGAATTTTATCTTATGGGTTCCAATAGTCTAAAGGGGACTTCAAAGGGCTTAACTCTAAAATGTCATATCCATGCTAATTGTAGGTCTCAGAATCTGATTTTTAATATTCTTGGAAATGTTGGAAACAGCACAACAGTGCCATTTCCTGGCCAAACAGAGTAGTTGCTCTGAGCCAGAAAGTGATGACACTGCAAGGATTCAGAGAAGGATAAATAGCCCAGCTCAGGGCATTTTGAACACATACACACATTTTGCTTGGACTCTCCTGATCACAGATAACACTTGTCAGCACAGAGACTGCCTAAGAACCAAAGGCTACAGAAAGACTGCAATATTTTGCAAACCAGCGATTCTCTGGACTTTGAAATATTCATGTCTCAGGTAGACTTAGCTAACCAGTCTTAGGGTATTTTTCTGTATACTTTTCCATTTTGTTTCTTATACTGTAACCTAATTTAGTATACATTCTCTTTTAGTTGTAACTGCACCTATTTAATTATTTTAATTATTTTAGTAAAAACATTTGCTTTTCTAAAGAAATTCTGCCTGCGTGAGAGTTCTTATATTGTATGTGTGACTGTAGAAGATTTATTAATAATTTGCGACAACTGTTATTTGCTTGTCCTTTGTGCCTGAACAGGTAGGAGCTGTCTCAAGCTTTAACAAGTGCCTCTCTGAGATTCAAGACTGGATGAGTGCTAATTGGTTGAGGTTGAACCCTGACAAAACTGAGGTTCTGGTGGTGGACTCTGGTCATTGGGTAGAGGGGCTGTCAGCTGGACAGTCATCTGGGCTTTGGCTTGGAGGCTGCCAGCTGATGACCTCTGAATGGGTGCGAAATCTGAGTGTTGTTCCTGACGAGGGGCCGATGCTTAAATCTCAGGTGCCTTCTGATGTCAAGACTTCCTTTTCCCATCTGAGAACATTACACAAATTAAGCGCGTAGCCCTGCCCAACAACCTTCCAGCCCTGGTCCACACCTTTGTGACCTCTCGCCATGACTACTGCAACTCCTT
Source organism: Neoceratodus forsteri (assembly GCA_016271365.2). Taxonomy (NCBI): domain Eukaryota; kingdom Metazoa; phylum Chordata; order Ceratodontiformes; family Ceratodontidae; genus Neoceratodus; species Neoceratodus forsteri. The sequence continues at coordinate 1,222,212,946 of CM057458.1, forward strand.
GTACCTAGGGCTACCGGGGCTTGATATCCACCGCTTGCAGCTGGTGCAGAATGCAGCAGCCAGACTGTTACTGGGCTCCCTCTAGTTTATCATGTCATGCCTGTGCTGCATGGCCTGCACTAGCTGCCTTTTCAGTGGCAGATCACCTTCAAAGTGAACTTGCTGACCTACAAAGCCATACATGGACAGGGACCATGCTATCTGCAAGAGCTTTTTTGCCCCCTCTGCCCACTCTGCTCCACCAACGAGAGATTGCTAGAGATTCCCAAGGTTTGTTTGAAGACCTCTGGGGCCTGGGCATTTGGGTTTGTGTCCCTCACGCTGTGGAATTCTCTAACTCGTCAGATAAGAGAGTGCCTGACCATGGAGAGTTTCAAATCTGCAATGAAAGCATATCTGTTTAATCTTGCTTTTCCTGAATCTGAATACTTTGTTGATGCTGATATTCTTTAATTATTTAAGGATTTTGTTAACTGTAGTTTTATGATTTATTGTGCTAGCGCTATGGTCTTGTTGTGAATAGCGCTATTTTATCAGTAAAGTTTTGTTTGCTTAGAGGGGCCACTGTAAGCAACCAGATTGAGAAAAGGGTCTGTAAGGGCCATCTGTAAGGATAGGGAGAATACTAGAGTCTATAAAGATTTTGAACCAGGCTGTTGAATGTCCTATAGGGAGAAGGCCAAATCAGGTGTTACGCTGCTACCCCAAAGACAGCGTGACACCTGGGTCTTCCTTCTTTGTGTAATAGCCAAGGAAAGGTTCATATCTGGCCACAAGACTCAAGATTGGTATTGTGCTCTTACATAGAGCTAGAGGGTCAGCTGGGATCCTCATGGCAGAGGTGCAGTCGTGACCTCGGTGAGCATTCTAAAGGACAAGGAGGGTATCCCTATGCCCCCATCATGGACTGCACTTAAGGGTGGGCACTGTGAGCTCAGTAGGCTTGACCCCCAGGAGTGGGTTTGTGGCACACACCAACACCAGCAGATGTACCGAAGCACCTCTGTTCCGAACATAAGTGTAGTTCAGATTTGGTTGCTGTTAAGGATGTTTGTATGACCCTGTTTGTATGCCTCCCTATTTGCCTCCCTCGATCATATGCACTAAGAAGATCCACCAATATCACTCTTGTTATTCCTGAAGTTTAAACTTGATTAGGCAAATTTTCCATTGGCTACTCCTTCCCTACCCTATGGAACAAGCTCCAAAAAGTACTACAAATTGCCTCCTCACTTCCCCTGCTACTTTCAAAACCCTACTGGCCAGGACAGCCACAGAAAATTGTAAATGTGCATCATAAAACCCCTGTGCTAACACCTTTTCTTCTATCCCTACCTTAGGTCTACTGGTCAGGACTGTTATAGAAAATTATAAGTGTGCTTATAGCGCAGTGGTTTAAGGCTCTGAGCTGCAAGTCTGGAGACCTGGGTTTGAATCCCACAGCCCCCACTTGCATACTGTGTGACCATGAGCAAGTCACTTAACTTCCCTGTGCTCCCAGGTTGCACATGTAAACAAGCTTTCAGCTTAGTGTGTCTCACCTGGTTAAACAATTGGGGAAAAAAATCACTTTTCATCTATCCCCTAATTTAGGTCCACACCACTGTGATTTCTCACTGCCTTTTACTTTCCTTGTAAGTGGTCCAGCATACCTACTTTTTCTGGCCCACATATTTACAGTGCCTCAGATAGCTGTTGCCCTGGGCGCTTACTCTCTGATCTATATTTGTTTTTCAACTCTCAGAGGTGGCCTTTCCTCCCTGTGGACCTTTGACCTCCTGGCCTTTGGCTTGACATCCTGTCAGTTAGATTACACACTGTCTGTATAGACTGGTACAGCTAGCTATTAGAACTGCTTGTGTATTTTGTGTATTGTATTTTCTTTAGACCAATCTATGTTTATCCTAACCACTCTAGCTAATAGAATGTCTCTTGTATTTTGTTTTTGTACTTTGCTTCAACAAATCTGTATATGTCCTAACCAATCTGTATAAACAGCCAATTGTATGTTGTAATTGTTTGGAATATCTACTCTATGAGGATGTGTTGTTGTGTACTCCAATGTTGTTCTGTCTTATATGTAATTATTACCAGGTCCCTCTTGTAAATGACTTCTTCTCAACGATGTTTGGCCTAGCTAAATAAAGATTGATTGATTGTTGGCCTTTTCAGTTTTTTTGAGGTTGAATGAATTGATCAACATTAGATCACTGAACTTCACTTTGGGTAGTGAATTAAAATTCAATAAAAATTTTTCACAGTAAAACTGACGAGTTTAGGCAAGATCTCAATGTATCTCGCTCTGGCAGGCATGCAAGTGAACTCAAAGGAATTTATTTTCAGGCCAATATTTACATTTGTAGTATAATGATGCACCAGTAGATGGCGCCAATTCAATACAATAGATGGCAATGTAGTTGGGCACATGTTTGTACATGTGAGTGTAACACATGCTTACAGCTTGAGCAGCAAGTTCCTGTGCAGTTATAATAAAGAAGATGAACTATAAACAGCCTGCTGTGGTTTCTCATACTTTACATGGTGTCAGAAATACAGAAAAAACTACAGAAATAAAAAGGAAGAAATGGAGCAGTTGAAACCTCCAAACATGTTGGCCCAGATATTCAAAAGGGTTGTGCATGGCGCAACAGTGTTGCGCCATGCACACCACTTCGCCAGTAGCGATATTTAAAAGGGATAATCGCGCAGCAAATCTCGATGTACCGAGCGCATCAGTATGTGTGCAGGCACAGGTGGAGTCAGCCCATGCATAACCTGCACAGCCCGAGATTCTGCCCGGGATGTGCAGAGTCATGCATGTGTAACCCCTACCTGCGCCTGCACAAAGTTACGCCAGGAAAAAATGGAATAAGTGATGGCCACCCACAGGTGAGGTGCTGCATTGCAGGGCACAACACAGCAGCTGCCACCTGTGGGTGGCCACCCGAGTTCCTGCCGCACCTGGCAGCAGCCCCCCATGCCCCATGGGGGGCATCTGCAATCACATCCCCCAAGTCCAATATCCCTGGTGGTCTAGTGGACTGCACTATGAGCTGTCGATGGGCATCTATAATCACACCCCCAAGTCCAATATCCCTGGTGGTCTAGAGTACCCCCCAACCCACTCGCCCACTGAGCCCCACCGCCCTGCTCCCCCCGTCAGTCAGCGGGAGGCAGCACCCCACCCACCTGCTGCCCCGCTGCCCACTGAGTGACAGCTCGGTAGGGCTGCATGTCCATTGGTTCACAGCATGAGCCAATGGGCATGCAGTCCATACCGTACTACTCAGTCCAGATATGTGAATGAATTCATTCACATATCTGGACCGAGTAGTACGGTAGCTGCACGCCCATTGGCTCATGCTGTGAATCAATGGGCGTGCACAACTACTGAGCTGTCAGTCGATGGGTGGCAGGTGGGTGGATGCTAGCCGCCCGCCAGCTGACAGGGGAGCTGGGCGGGGGCTCAGTGGGTGGGTGGGGTGGGGTACACTAGACCACCAGGGATATTGGACATGGGGGTGTGATTATAGATGCCCGCGATCGGGCTCAGTGTGGTCCACTAGACTACCAGGGATATTGGACTGGGGGGTGATTATAGATGCCCACTATCGGGCTAAGTGCGGTCCACTGGACCACCAGGGATAGTGGATGGTTTTTCTTTTATCTTACAGGAATTCCCACGATCGGGCTGCAGGAGGCATCGGTTCCCGACGGCTGCTGCCTGGCAGGGTGCCAGGTGCAAGTCGTCAGGGATCGGTGCACCTGCATGCTAATGGCATGCAAATGGGGCCATAATGAGATGTAAATGGACCCTAAGTGTGCCTTGAATAACTTATGGCTCCATTTGCATGTCCCCGTTTGAATATCGCAGGTGCTGTGCATGGCGCAATGGCACTTGCGCCACTGCATCTCCATTCTCCACTCTGGCCACTTGCGCTGGTGCAGTGCCACTGCACCATGCACAGTGAGGGTGGCCAGGGTGCGACATTCAAAGCTGCTGCGCCATAGCGCAGCTCCGATGAATATTGCCCAGGCCACACCCCTCCGCAACAAAGTTGAGCTGCGCCCAGGCTTGCGCCACAGCCTGGCGCAGTTTGAATATCTGGGCCATTGTGTCTAGAAGGCAATTTGCCAGAAAACTGGAGAACATGGATACAAAAATTTGAACTGTTCATGACAACAAGTGGAATGGCATAGAAATCTGAGACGGTACAGTGTGCCATGTTTTTGCATGTAGCTAGAGAAGAAGCGATACAGGTATTTAATACTTTTGAATTTACTAATGCAGAGGACAGAAAGAAGATAGCAGTGTTAAAAGCAAAGTTTCAACAGTACTGTGAGCCCAGAAAAAATATGCCCTATATTAGACACATGTTCTTTACCAGAGCACAAGGCCTGTCAGAAACAATAGATGCTTATGTGACTGATCTTAAAAATAAGGCCAAGAGTTGTGAGTTTGGGCAGTTAACTGAGTCACTTATAAGAGACAGAATTGTGTGTGGCATTAGAGATGATCAGGTCAGAGGCAGACTTCTTAGAGAAGCAGAACTTACATTACAAAAAGCAATGGATATATGCCGTGCAAGTGCGGTTAGTCACAACCAAATGAAAGTGCTTAATGATGAAGCAGAAATGCAAGTCCATAAACTAAAGAAAGTGACAGCAGACTACAGTAAATTTAAAAAGAGCAGCACAAGAAAACAAAAGAAAACACAAAAGATTAAATCAAATGTGGCAGCTGTGGTTACAAACAAGAAAAAAATGTCCTGCCTTTGGTCAAACGTGTAAACCTGTCATAAGAGAAAACACTTTGCAAAAATGTGCAGAACGCAATCTCAGACTCAGCCTAGGAACATACATGTGTTGGATGAGAAAGATACTGAAGCAAAAATGTTTATTGGAATAATTCAGACAGAAGAAAGCAGAGACGAGAGCAAACTGCAGATTGGAGCTATTAGGGTTAAAGATGTTACTGAAAACAAAAAAGACTGGACATAAACACTTTAAATAAATAAAGCAGTTCAACTCAGGCGTGACACTGGAGCAGAATGTAATATCATATCAACACAAATGTTTAAGATGTTGAATTTGAATAAGTTGAGGAAGCCCAGGTACAAGCTAATTACTTACTCAGGGCATCAGATGATACATTACCTAAAGGGCAAAAAGAGCTTACCTGTGAGCATAAAGCCAGAAATATGATATCCAGTTCCAAGTAATTGATCAACATGCACCAGCAATACTGGGTCATACAATCAGGCATGCTGAATGTAGCTCCCAGAGAAAGAGACATACTTGATAACTATGAAGCCTTGTTTACAGGTCTTGGATGTGTACCAGGACAGCACCATATCCAGATAGACCCCACTGTTAAACCTGTTGTGCACCTACCCAGGAATGTGCCAGTAGCACTAAAGGATATAATCAAAGCAGAATGTGAAAGAATGGAAAATTAGATGTTGTTAAACAAACTGAGCCTACAAACTGGGTTAACAGCATGGTAACAGTAGTAAAGTCTGATAAGCTCAGAATCTGTATTGATCCAAAAGACTCAAACTGTTCAATAAAGAGAGAGCACTAGCCCCTGTGAACAGTGGAAGTAGTAGCTGGGATGCCAATTGCTAAGGTATTCTCAGTACTGGATGCAAACCAAGGATTTTGGCATACAGCTTGATGAAGAAAGCTCCAGATTGTGTACATTTAATATGCCATTTGGAAGGTACAGATTTAAGATACTCCCATTCAGTATCTCATCTGCTCTTGAGGTATTCCAGAAAATCATAGCACAGATGCTGGAAAGCCTAGAAGGAGTAGTGAACATTATTGATGATATACTCCTCTGGGGAGAAAATGTGAAGCAACATGATCAGAGACTGATTCAACTACTGGAGAGAGTAAGAAGTATAAATCTGAAGCTGAACAAAAAAAAGTGGAAAATCAGAATGACTGAAGTAAGCTACATAGGTCATGTTCTAAGCAGTGAAAGTTTAAAACTAGACCATGAGAAAGTGAAAGCTATTTAGTAGATGTCAGAGCCAGAGGTTAAACCAGCTCTGATGAGATTTATGGGTGTGATTCAGTATTTAGCAAAATTCATTCCTAATTTGTCTGAAGTCAGTGCACCACTAAAGAAACTGCTGGAGAACAAGGTCCAGTGGCACTGGCAACAACAGCACAAAATCAGCTTTCAAGAGCTCAAGAATTTGGTAACTAATGCACCTGTTCTTAAGTTCTATGAAGTAAACAAACCAGTTACGCTGTCTGTGGATGCCAGCTCAGAAGGCTCGGGAGTAGTGATAATGCAAGAGGGAAAGTCAGTAGCCTATGGTTCCAGAGCTCTTACTGACTGCCAGAAAAGGTATGCTCAAATTGAAAAAGAACTCCTAGCGATTGTCTACGGATGTGAGAAATTCCATCAATATTTGTATGGGAAGCAAGTGCAGGTGGATTCAGATCATCGTCCATTAGAGGCAATATTCAGGAAACCTTTAATTCAAGCACTGCCAGGACTACAATGGATGCTTATGCAGCTGCAAAGGTACAGTCTACAAATTCATTACAAACCTGGGAAAGACATGCACATTGCAGATGCTTTGAGCAGAACGTATCATAGAGAGGAGACTGAAGATTCGCTAGATGAAGAACTGGAAGTAAATCTTACTACTCAGTTACCTATTTCAGCAAAGAAACTACAAGAGTTCCAGTCAGCCACAGATAAAGACATGACACTAAAGCAGCTCAATGCAGTTGTGCTAAATGGATGGTCCACAGAAAGGGAGAGATTGCTGCTAGAAATCAGACACTATTGGACTTTCCGTGAGGAAATCACATACTTTGACAAGCTACTGTTCAAAGAAGCAAAACTGTTAGTTCCACAAAAAATGAGGAAACAGATGCTCCAGAAAATACATGAAGCCCACCTAGGCATTGTAAAGTGTTAACAGAGAGCATAAGATATATTGTACTGGCTTGGTATGTCCAAACAGATTGAAGAAACAGTTTTGCAATGTGCTGTTTGCAATGCAAATAGAAACAATAATCCTAAAGAACCTCTGTTGTCTCATGATGTACCAGACAGACCTTGGGCTTTTAGTTCAATGGAACCACATATCTTCTCTGTGTGGCTATTGCTCCAAATACCCAGAAATAACAAGCCTCAGTGAGTCTATAAGCAAGACAGTTATTACAGCCATGTCAAGTCACTGTTTGCCAGACATGGCATACCAGATGTGGTAATGTCAGATAATGGTCCACAGTTTTCTAGTTTGGAGTTCAGAATGTTTGTGGATAGCTGGGAATTTAAACACTCCAGGCCAGATTCTCGAATAGGGCTGCATTTTCGGCGCAAGCTGCAGCAAACAGCAGCTTGCACCAAAGCTCCATGTGTCAGGGACCCTGCACCAGATTCTGGTACAGGAGGGGTCCTGGTGCCTATGACCTAATGCTTGCGGCAACCCCAGCCATGCGGCAACTGTATGGCGCATGGGAGGGTTCGCTGCAAGCCCTTTGGACATGTCAGCTGCATGGTCCATCCAATTAGGGACTAGCAGTGGAGGTGTGTGGAGGGTTGTGCTGGTCCCCTGCTCTGTCTGGGGATGGGGGGAACACTACCTGCATGGATGGGGGGCACATGCACTATTGGAAGGGTTGGTGGCATTTGTTCTGGTATTAACTGGGATCTGGAGGGGGCACTACCAACATGCTGAGGGGCACATCGAGGATCAGGTGGATGCTCCTGCCCTGGATGCCCTATGGGGGCACAACCTGGGTGGGGGGTCCACTATGTGGCACTTGTGGGGCACGGTGGGGTTGGGGAGGTGGGACACGATGTAGTATCCATAGGACAGCTCACCCAGGGGAGCAATGTCTAAGTCCCCTTACGCCAGCCCTGGCTGGTCTAAGGGGACTTAGAATTTCTCCCACTGGGTGCCGTCTGTGAATAGCAAGCTGCAGCCTGCATCGGCGCAGTCCACCTAGTGCCATGTCACAGGGCAGTGCAGGGCGCAGGGCTGGCACAAGCCCTGTTTGGGGCAGGCAGCTTGTGGTCAAGGCAGGCAACCTTTGTGAATTGCCTGGAGGCAGCCCAGGATGCAAGGTGCACCTTGCACAATATCTGTTTGGTGCAAGCACCTTGTGTGAGACGCAGGGCTTTGAGAATCAGGCCCTCCACATCTAGTCCGGGATTCCCACAGTTCAACAGACAAGCAGAAAGGACTGTGCAAACAGTAAAAAACTTACTGAAAAAAGGCACAAGAGAGTGGTGAAGACCCCTATCTTGCACTGTCAGAGTACAGGAACACACTTGTGGAAGAAATTGGATTTTCTCTTGCACAGTTGCTTATGGGATGCAGGTTAAAATCTAAGTTGCCAGCATCAACATTGCTTTTAAAACTGGAGCTTAAGATTGAGGTGAGAGACAAGCTGAAATCAAGACAAGTTACCCAGAAGTACTCCCATGATCATCATGCACAGGAGTTCCAGTTATTCAAAAGGGAGACCAAGTAAGAATCAGATGTGAGGAGAAGTAGTAACCTGCAGTTGTGGTCACCAAACACAATTCGCCTAGATCATATATAGTTCGTACGCCTAATGAAAAAACATACCAAAGAAACAGGAAACATCTAATGAAGACACAGGAGGAAAGCTTCCCTGCTGTTGTCCCTGATTATTTTGAAGAGTCAAGTCTTACAATACCAGAGAAACATTCAGAGAGTGTGGATCAACCTAATGCGGCAGCACCTGCTAAACTACCTGATAATTGAAAGGAAAATACACAGCCAGTGCAGACACCAGAAAAGATACCAAGAACAACTAGACCTGGCAGAGAGAGAGAGAGAGAGAGAGAGAGAGAGGTTTTGAGAAAATACCAAGATTGGGCAGACTGGATGGGTCATGGGGTCCCTTTCTGCCGACAGATTTCTATGTTTCTATTATATATTGGACAAGAACAAGAGGATGCAGTATGGACTGTCGGAAAAGACCAGGTCCCAACAGGGCTACGTGCTAGTAACCTCTGGCCCTAATTGTTGTTATAAACAACAGTTGTTTTTTCTTTTGCTATCTTTTGATTTTGATAAAAGAACTGAACTAAAAAAAAAAGGGAGATGTATAATGATGTAACAGTAGATGGTGCCAGTACAATACAATAGAAGGCAATGTAGTGAGGCACATGTTTGTACATGTGAGTGTAACACATGCTTACAGCTTGAGCAGCAAGTTCTCGTGCAGTTATAATAAAGAAGCTGAACTGTAAACAGCCTCCTGTGGTTTTTCATACTTTACCACACTGAGGCTCCAGCAGGGGGTAGTTTCGTCCAACAAGCCCCCTCAGCTAGACAGCAGTTAAGGAATCTTTTCTGCCTAAGCTGAAGAAATACTGTACTGAGGGAGGGAGGTTTACTTTGCACTTGCTCTGTGCAGGAGGGGCAATGCCAGCAGCCAACTTGGAAGTCAAGGATCGCTGCTGGAAGAGGCACGGCAGGTGGAAATCAGATTCTGCCAAGGACAGGTATGTTCAGGATTCAATTGATAGCAGGCTGACAGTGTCCAGAAGTCTTGGTTTCCTGTGCCTGTTGCCCTTTTCTCTTGTGGTCTATGCAATAAACGTGCTGTGCAACCTAATCACATGTCTGGGATTTTGTACAGTCGTGGAACAAAACATTGTTCTTCTGATGGACACAGTTAGGCAGAAATATATTTTTTTCACTGGGGTTCTGCTTCTAATCAATTTGTATTGATCTATTTAAACAGTAATCATGAAAGGGTGTGGGCTGTGGTGGGGTTTACCCACACCTGGTGTGGTTCGGACACAAGGCCACAGGTCGAGTACCACACCAGAAGTGGGTAAATCCCACCATACCTTATTATGTGGAGTGGATCATTGCAATTATACAACTGGAAATAATTAAATAATTAAAAAAAGAACATTGAATGTTCAGTTTATAGTTTTTTTGTCATTTTATTGATTTTTATTAAAGTATCCTTCATCCCTACATAAAATATCCTTTTGTTGCTGAGTAGGTTATGGTAGGAGAAGCTGTCCTAGCAGTCACTGTTGTTTAAGAGAGATTACCCAGGTCAGGCTCATCTTGCTATCACCCTACCATAATATTGTGTTTCACATGCTGTTGCCGTCTTAGTTTTATTTATTTATTTATTTAAGCATTTAACCAGGAAGGCATGCTGAGCAGGCTACTGCTCGATTCCAGATGCGTCCTGGGGAAGGCGGTACTACATACGCAGTTGGAGGGCAAACATAATACAAAGTGAAACTTATAATAGGGACAAACACTACATGTTCAGGTAATTATACTAAAGACAAAGTAGATCGAGAGAACAATAAATACAGAACCCAAAACAGGCACAGTTTAAATACAGTACATTAAATATAGCAGGATAGGCAAAATCATACATTAAGATGTTCACAGAATGGGCAAACAGGCCTGCAACTCTGTGAACTGTAGTAGAGGCTAGAAACATGAGGAGGTAGAGGAGAAATGAGCCTGCAGCATGGAGTTAAGATGTGGGGAGGGAGAGAAGTGTCGAATGTTTGCGGGGAGGGAGTTCCACAACTTTGGCATACGATAGCTGAAGGCTGCCTGGCCAGCAGCAGTAGACATATGTGGGACAGCTAAGATCTATGAGTCATTGTTTCTGAGTGAGTATGCTAGGCTGCTGGGGTTGGCTAGGGCAGAGACAAGGTAAGGGGGGAACGACTGGCACCAGTACTTGGCCGAAATCTTGGCACAGTGGGACTGTTTACAGTTATTGAGAGAGGTAAGATTCATGGACCGGACTGGTTTTATATATGGTTTAATTGTAAGATTGCTGTTCTAGCTTTAAATATGGTTTAATTATGCTAAATCTACAATCAGGAGCAGAAGCCAAGAGTGAGTGAAACAGTGCATGAAGGACACTTAAAAGAGTGAAAGCTGTCTTGTGGTTATGAGTAGTGAATGTTTTAGCAGCATGTTTTTTTTTTCATGCATGTGCCGCTCTCTACATATGCACAGCCCCCCCAGACAGTTTAGTTTATTATTTTTTTTGTGTTGCGGAGAAAGAGAGAGAGTGGAGGAATGGGCCAGGAGAGCAGTGATGCCTGAAGCACAGCACACAGGATGTTGGAAGATTTTGGAATTGCAACAGAGCTGGATCACGGATACTTTGAAAGTCGTTAAATTAATAATGCTGTTGTCAGGATGAGAAAGCTACAAGTGGGATGGCCTGGTTGGAGAAAACAGCTTTTTTAAAAATATTTACTGCTTAGTGGGAGTGAGCAGTGTTCAGGTATCCTGCTTTTCCTTTTACCAGCAAGTGTAAGCCGGTAAAACAATAGAGGCTTGAAAGTTTTGATTTGGAGCCATCAGAGAGAGCAGTGATAGTATTTTAGCGAATTGGCTGACTGGCACTTTTTGCGGTGGTTATGATGGGATTACCGGACTTCCAGTGACATCAACGCCTGGTACAGTGGTTTAGAGTAGCGCTCCATTCCCCGCCCATGATTAAACTGCCCAAACTATATTTAATTCACGCTTCGAAGTGACATTTTACCTCACGGCACATATGAGCTTCATGGGGAAATGATTAGCCACTCCAGACCCGAAACCTGCCATGGAACCTGAGATTGCGGACTCCGACTACTCTAGCAGCACAGCAGCCAGCTTGTCCAGCATGGCAGCAGATAAAGAGACTTCTGGACTAGGGCAGCTGCACTCTCTAAGAAGCAGAAACTGGACTTAATATTGGAAGAGATCCGCACTTTCAGGAGCAAAACCAAAGCTGATTTTGCTGACGTCCAGTCAGAGCTCACCATCCTGAAACAAACCATCTCGAATCATCAGTCGACCATCACTGAATTTGATTCTCATGCCGACCATGTGGATAGACTCCTCTTACAAACACTAGCCAGACTGAAACAACTAGAAGCCAAATGTGATGATTTGGAGGGGAGATCATGGTGGAAGAACATGCACCTGTACAGCTTTGGGAAGAAAGCCAAAGGAAATTATATCATTCATCTTCTGGGGAGTTTCTTTAGAAACAAGTGCAACCCTTCCCCTGATTTTTGCTTTAGGATGAAACGGGCCCAAAGAGCACTCAGGCCCCCTCCCAATAATAACCAGCAAAGGCCTTGTTCTGTTGTTTTACAGTTTCAAAGTTATGTCACAAAGCAAAAAAACTTACTGGGTCTGTGGCAACTAAAGGAGGTGTTTTACGAGGGGACACATGCATGCACTGATCATGATTACTCCCCAAATGTAATGGAGCAGTGGAGAAACTATGGACCTTGGCTTTTTCTTTCTGAGTCATCTCCTCCCTACGTGCTCAAACTTTACAAAAATTGTACTAAATGTTCTTAATATATAATTACCCAATGTTAATCTGGAGGCCTGCTATCCCTGAGCTTTGCACTTTTTGCTCATTTTCCCTCTATCCTTGTGCTGGATAGTAGGGGTATGCTGGGAAAGCAGGACCTTGCTTTGCAGCAGAGGGGATTTGGACTGGGGAACTGAATTCTCCACTGTTTCCTATTGTGTTCAGAGCCCCTTTGGGTTGGTACCTCAGCTTCCCGGTGATTGGTCTGAGAACCAGCACGGACTGAATCGGTCCTTCCTTTTGACTTCCATAGCCTATTTATTAATTTCCAAACTATGTAACTGGCAGAGTGCTTGTTTCATATAAGCGGGGAACCTGCTATCACTAGTTTGTCTCATATGTTGATTGCTATCCTGCTCTGGGCCCTATTACCTCTGCTGACTACTCCCTTTCTTCCACTGCCGACACTTCCTTGTAACCTTGCCCTGTGCAACCTTATGGGCATGCACTGTGGAGGCTTGCTGCGGTGGTGTCGCACACTTTTCTTCCACCGGCAGGGGGAGGGTGTGGCACCAGGGGCCCTCACCACAGGAGTTTAGATAGCCTCTTATAGAACTCTCCTACCTTGGAAGTGCTTTACCTGGATCTCATCAGGATCTCATTGTTCTTATATGTTACTTCAGTGTTCTTGTTGAATTTGGATGTTACTGTTTTTAATCTGTTTACTTTGTTATCTGTCTGTTTATTGTGTGGGCTTATTAGTGCTCATTTTTAGCTGTATCACCATCTAGTAGTCTACTAGACACTCTGGGGAAGCACTGTTGGGTTATTTTATATGTGTCCTGCCACAGGATCTTAGGGGCACAATTTATTTAGTACCCTTTTACTGGTTGGTCTCTGCCCCCTTCTACTATTGAAGTTATGGCTAGTACACATACTTCAGTATATTCTCAAAATGGAAACAGACTTAATAGTCCTGCTAAGCAGTTCAAGGCCCTGTCTGCTATTAAAAACTTCACCCCACCTTTATTATGCTCCAGGAGACACATATATCTGAACAGGAGCACCAGAAACTACACAAATTTGGCTTTTCATTGGTTGTGGCTTCCTCCTATAAACAGGGGAAGCAATGCACAGCTGCCATCCTTGTCCCCAAGCAAACACCCTTCCAAAGTACATCTACCTATATTGACCCATAGGGTCACCCGGCAATAGTAACCATGCAATATCTGGGTTCAGAGACTAGTCTATATATTCTGCCCAGGGCGGACACCCTGGTCGCTCAGTCCCTCCTTACAACCATCCTTCAACAGCAAAGGGCATTCTTCTGTTGAAAATGGATTATAACATGATTTTTGACCAATTAAACACTACTACCCCCTTCCTGTCGAGGGAATCTCATACACAGAAACAAGCTTGCTCTAGTGTCAAGGAAAGTGGCTGGACTGACGTCTGATGGGTCCTCCACCCTACACATTACCAGTTCACTAATTTCTATGGCCCTCATAAAATTTACACCCGCACTGATATACTCCACATATCTGTGGAGCACATTGGTTTGGTTCATTCATGCGAAACTAAACCTATTTATCTGTCTAACCATGCCCCTCTTCTACTTACCATGAACTTGGGACCTTCCTGAGGCACCAAGTTATGGTGCCTTAATAATTTCCTTTTGAATATCCCAGGATGTCAAGACCTTATCAAAACTAAGCTAGAGCAAATTCTCTCTGAGAATGATAATGCTGAGGTCTCAAGAGCCATTCTGTGGGACACTCTAAAGACTATCTTGAGGGGGAAAGCTTTATAGTTATGCTTCCCACTTAAAAAAACAAAGAGAAGAAAAATTCTCGAACCTACAGGACAAATTGACAGAATGTCAGTGCTTACATGCACTGGGAGACATAACCCAGGGGCCTCAGGTCACCAAATTACAGAAGGAATTGGAGGATCTCCTAAATGCTAAAACAGAAATAGCCCTTTGCTACCTGAGATAAAGGTTTTATGAGGGGGGGGGACTCACGCCACTAAAGTATTGGTGTCCAGACATCATTGACAGATGTTACAAGGAGCAGTTACACAAGTCCATGATCCTCGGGTGGGACGCTTGGTCTCCAATCCTGACCAGATTCTGTTGGTCTTTTGCCATTATTACCAGAACCTACTGTAATACTTGAAATTTTCACTGTCAAATAATTTTCGCTATATTGGCTTAAGCACAAATTTGTACAAAAAATGTATTTGCTCTAATTAGTGTTTTTTGCACTTTTTCTATTATAAGATATGTGGTCCTGATGACTTAGCGTTAAATTTAATTTACACAATTATGGTTGCAGTTGTGTTTGTGCTAAAATTACTTTGCATGAAAATAATTAGTTTTACAGTATATGGCCCTGTGGATTTATTACCACCTTCAGATTTTTCTACCTACCTCCTTCCTTTACAGCTCCCTAAACTTCCCTTGGGTTGGCCCAAATATTGACTGTGCCCATTTCAACAGGAGAACTCACGGTGGTGATAAAAAATTTGAAAACTGGGAAAAGCCCTGGCCCAGATGAATATACCGGGTAGTTTTATAAATTTTTATGTTCTAACCTTTACTCCAAGCATGTCGGGAAATTCAGGAAGGATCCCCTAGTCCCCCTTCATGGAACCAGGCCACTCTCAGTTATTCCTAAAACTAATAAGGACAAAACCCAATGCCCCACATACTGTCGTATTTCAGTTTTAAATATTGATTATAAACTTTTCACCTCTATCCTGGTGAAGAGATTGGATGCTCTCTTGCCAAGCCTGATTGATGGGGATCAGTCGGCTTTTGTATGGGGGAGTCAAACCAACAACAATATAAAATGTACACTCCTTGTTCTACATCACGCCACCTGGTCAAAATCACCCTTTCTTTTACTCAACCTTGACACTGAAAAAGCTTTTGACAGGGTGGTGTGGCAATTCTTGTTTGAAGTTATGGACCATATAGACTTCCCTTCTGCTTTCATTGAGATCCTGAAAGCTCTATATGCCTCTCCACAAGCATATAGCAAAGTGCATGCCTGGCTTTCCAAATTGTTCTTCTTACACAGGGCATCCGACAGGGTTGTTCTCTATCCCCACTTCTGTTTGCCCTGTATCTAGAGACTGGCCCAGGCCATATGAAAACATCCTTCTATTCAAGCCCCCACCATAGCAGACTGCCGGCAGAATTTAGCTCTGTACACAGATGATTTACTTATTTACCTGTAGAACCCAGAGGACTCTGACGCCTTTGTGGCAGACCCTACAGGATTTGGGGGCTTACTCTGAATATGCATTGAATGCAACAAAAACAGAGGCCCTCCAGCCGAACTATATTCCCAGTTCAGCTACTTGACAATATTTTTGGTTTAAATGGGACATGCAGACCTTGAGATACCTTGGGGTTATGATCTTATCTCAAACAGCTCACTCTCACTTGCTGAATTATGATTCTTTAACCCAACAGTTTGTTCAAGACCAGGATATGTGGCAGACTGTCCTGCTCACATTCATACAGTCCATTGATAGTATTTGTATGATTTGCAGTCCAGGTTTCTTTACCTAGTGCAGACGCTTCCAATTTTTCCACCTGCACATTTGTTCCAGAAATGGGACAAACTGATTTCTAGATATATATGGAATGGGAAAACCCCTCGCATTAAATTTTCTACTTTGCAGCTGCCACACACAAAGGGAGGGCTTGTTTTGCCTAATCTCTCCCTTTTTCATATGGCCACTCAGATCATAGCCCCTTGTACTGGTTGATGTCCACTTGTGTTGCTCACTGGAAAACCATGGAGCTGAGAATGGAGGCCTTCCTCTCTCTTCCATCTGTTTTATTTGCCCAACCCCCTCCCCCCCCGAATCAACTCCTCGCTAACCCTTACACCTTTAACACTCTTAGTGTTTGATATTGGCTCCTTTGCTCCCGGGTGCTATGCCTAGTGCAAATTTTAATTACTCCCATGGCATATAATGCCATCTTTTACCAGCCACTTTGGATCATGGGTACCAAAGTTGGGAGCACCTTGGACTAATCTTTCCCTTTCAGTTTTTAAGAGGGAAGGAGTTGAGGACCTTTCCTGAATTGCAGAGACAATTTCATCTACACCACTTGGATCGGTTCTGTTACTGTCAGGTAACACACTATTTACACAGTGCACTTCGGCACTGGTGCACGGAAAGTCCACTGCCATTATTGTTACAGCTCTTCATCAGTGTGTTGGAGGTAGAGACCTTAACCTCGCTCATTTCCCAAGCATATCAAGCACTACTGCGATCCCATGGAATAGCTGTGTATGTGTTTTTTTACGGACCCCGCAAATAGCAGCAAAATTTAAACCTGTGTTGACTGCAACCTATTGGTGAGGATAGAGAACCACTCCGGCCACTCATGGTCATATTTTTTGGAGCCGTCCAGTATTACAACCGTATTGGGCCCAACTTTCCTTTATCCTTCACGATATTTTTTGAGCAGATTTTCAATTAACGGACTACACCATACTTTTCAAATATCTTCCAGAAGGGCTCAAGTGCCCTAATGCCCATAAACTATTGAACATTTCTTTAGTGGTTGCCAAAAAATCTATCACAAAACTATGGCTTACAGATATGGTGCCCTCAGTACATCAATGGCAGGCTCTCATGTGATTAGTTTATGATATGGAAAAAAATCACAGCGCAACTGAACCATGCTGTTCCCAGATTTGACACGGTTTGGGCCCATTGGGTCCATTACATGGTAAACCATAGACAGGACTTTGTATCCTAAAAGTGCAAAACTATTTTGTATTTTATAAAGCTATTACCTAGGACTTCTGGGAGTGATGCAGCCTTCGGATGTACTGTTTTATGAAGCCTGATGTTTGTTTATGTGTTTGGCCCTTGTTTAGTTTTGTGTGATATTGCAAAACTTCTAATAAGCAGAAACTAAAAAAAAAGATAAGATTACCATGGCTCAAAAGTGCCAGCCAACCAATCAGTGTGCCCCATTCTTGGACCCCATTGAATAATTATTTATTTACGAGAGTTGACAAGGAAGGCACACTACTGATGGCTCATTTCCAGATGTGTCTCAGGAGGTGGAGAATGGGTTACAATATATAAAAGAATACAAGTAAATGTTATACACAATTTAGTACAACTGGAAAGTATTAAAAGTACATTATGCAGCTTCAAATGAAGTATGAATAAAAGGCTTACAAAAATGGAAAGCATAAATACAACTTTTTTAGAGTATGGGTCAAAACCAGAACCTATTTGGAAGAGAAATGTTTCAGATCTGAGACAGACAGATTCTGGTTTTCTAACCCGAAGAAAGATACTTTTATCAGAGTCTGGAATGGAATGCAGTAGAATGGTAATGGAATGCACTCAGAGTGGTGCTGAAACCACCTGGAATGCAGCAACTGGAATCCAGTTGCTATATTCCAGGTGGTCCCAGAACCATTCTAATTACAGATTCCTGATTAGCTTGCATTCCAGGACTGGAATCAGAATTGTGTCTGAAGTGGCATGTGCCCAGAACTGTAATGATTCCGGGAACCTGAATGGTGCCAGAGTACAAAAGTGGGTATTCCAGATGGTAAAAGGAAAATACAGTGGCATTCTGGAGGTATAATGAAATGCAGAGGGAGGAAGAAAGGGAGGTGTACCAGCTAAAACAGAGGGCCATATGTAAGGCAGTGAGGGAAGCAAAAGTGCAGACAGAGGACAGGGTAGTAAATGGGGATAAGACTTTCTTTAGGTACATAAGAGAGAAGAGGAAAGCAAAGGTAGAGAGAGTGAGGATAAAGGGGCAGAAGAGGGAGACAGCACAGAAAAGGCAGACATCCTAAACAGGTACTTCTTGTCAGTCTTATCAGTGTGTGTGTTGGGGATGGGGGGTGGGGAGTGGACCACCAATGATCAGCAGGAACAATGGGGAGAGGAGGCTGGCTCAAGTCCATTTTCAGAGGAAAGAGTAATGAAGGGACTTGAAGCTTTGAAAGTGGACAAGGCTATGGGACCATACAAAATACAACTAAGGGTACTAAAAGAACTCAGGGAGGTGCTGGCTGCCCCATTGATGGCCTTATTCAACAGCTGACTGGAATCAGGTGTGGTTCCAGAGGACTGGAGGAGCGCAGACATGGTCCATCTACATACGTGTGGCAGGAGGAAAGATGCTAGTAATTACAGGCTGGTGAACCTCACTTCAGTGATGGGGAAATTAATGGAAACACTGTTAAAGGAAAGATTTGTAGCGTATCTTGAATCAAGTGGGCTGCAAGTCCAAAGGCAGCATGGTTTCACAGGGGGTGGTCATGCCAGACGAATCTTATTAAGTTGGTTGACTGAGCAACCAGGAAAATGGATCAGGGGAGGGCAGAGGACGTGGCCTATCTGGATTTTAGCAAGGCCTTTGACATTGTGCTGCACAGGAGACTAAGAAACTGAGCAGCCTCGGGGTGGGATCCAAAGTGGTGAATTAGATTAGAAATTGGTTACTGGATAGGTGACAGAGAGTGGTGGTTAACAGGACACACCTTAATGATGGGAGAGTGACCAGCAGGGTACCACGGGGCTCAGTACTGGGACTGATCCTCTTCAATGTTTTCGTAAGTGACAGTGCAGATGAACTAGAGGGGAGGGTATGCCTTTTTGCAGATGATACCAAAATCTGTAATACGGTGGAAGAAAAGAAAGAGGTGGAAAGAATGTGTAGGGATCTTGGGAGACTCAAGGGGTGGTCGAGAGCATGGCAGTTGGGGTTCAATGCCAAAAAGTATAAAATCATGCACCTGGGGCATAGGAACCCATGAACTGGGTGTAGAATGGGGGGAGGTACTGTCAGTTACTAAACAGGAAAGGGACCTTGGGGGGTTATCATATCTGATAGCATCAAAGTTGCAAGGCAGGTGACAAAGCAGTGGGTAGGGTCAATGGGATGCTGGGATGCATAGGAAGAGGTATGTCCAACAAGAGGGAAAGGTGGTGTTGCCACAGTATCATTCGGTGGTGAGACCCCACCTAGAGTATTGTGTCCAGTTCTGGAAGTCACACCCCAGAAAGGACATAGAAAGGGTGAAGGCAGTCCAGAGAAGGACAACTAGAATGGTGCAAGGGTTGCACCAATGGGCCTATGAGGAGAGAGACTGAGGATCTCAATGCACACACCCTGAAAGACAGGAGAGCAAGAGGAGGCATGATAGAGACCTGCAAGTAGCTAACGGGGGTGAATAGGGTGTAGGAGGGGAGGTAGATCAGGTTGAAGTGGTAGATGTGGCCTATTTAGACTTCAGCAAGCTTCCAGCACAATACCCCTTATGAGTCTTATAAGGAAACTGGGCAGTTTAGTGCTGGGTCCTAAGGTAGTAAACTGGGTACGAAATTGGTTGATGGATAGGCGACAGAGGGGAGTGGTAAATGGAGTTCCCTTGGGGGAAGGGAGAGTGACCAGCAGGGTAACTCCAGGATCAGTACTGGACAAGATGGGGACCAATACTCTTTAATGTCTTTAAAAGTGGCATCGCAGAAAAGCTGGAGGGGAAGGCATGCCTCTTTGCAGATGACACCATTGGAGAGTGTGCAGAAACCTGAGAAAACTCAAGGAATGACCAAGAGTATGGCAGCTGGGCATTTATGTGAAAAAGTTCAATATCATGCACCTAGGGCATAGAAAGTGGGGGAAGAGGTATTGATGGCCACCAAACAGGAAAGGGACCTTGGAGTATTCAAATCTGATAACCTCAAAGTGACAAGGCAGTACAACAAGACAGTAGGAAGGACCAGTGGAATGCTGGGGTGCATAGGGAGGGGTACCACCAGCAGAAGGAGGGAGGTGATGTTGCCACTGTATTAATAATTTGTGAGACCTCCCCCGGAGTACTGTGTGTAGTTCTGCAAATCACATTTCAGGAAAGACATAGACAGGGTGGAGGCTGTCCAAAGGAGTACTGTGTGTAGTTCTGGAAACCACATTTCAGGAAAGACATAGACAGGGTGGAGGCTGTCCAAAGGAATACTGTGTGTAGTTCTGGAAACCACATTTCAGGAAAGACATAGACAGGGTGGAGGCTGTCCAAAGGAGGGCAACTAAAATGGTGCAAGGGCCGCATCAGAAGCCCTATGAGGAGAGACTGTGGGATCTTAATATGTACACCCTGTAAGTGAAGAGGGTGAGAGGGGACATGAGAGAGACCTATAAAGACTGAACAGGGTTGAACAAGGTACAGGAGGGGAGTATTTTTCAGAGGAAAAGGAGCATGAGAACAAGGGGACATGCAATGAAGCTGGAAGGGGGAAACGTTATGGGGGATGTGAGGAAGTACTTCACTGAAAGAGGGGTGGATACCTGGAATAGACTGCCAGTGAAAGTAGTGAGGGCAAAAACAGTGGCGGGCGTCAAGCATGCATGGAATAGACACATGGGAATCTTAGTTGGGAAGTGGGGGGGGTAGCCAGAGATCAGGTAGTGTCTGCGGTGACAGTATAGGCATGGACAAATAAGCAGACTAGATGAGCCAAGTGGTCCTCATCTGCCAAAATATTCTATGTTGCTATGAGTCTCTTTCAAATGAGGAAGAGCACCAGAACCAGAAGACATGCGAGGAAGCTGGAGGAGGAACTTAGGAGGAGGAAGTACTAATTCACTGAAAGAGTGGTGGATGCCTGGAATAGATTGCCAGAGGAAGTGATGGAGGAGAAAACGTGAGGGTCTTCAAGCATGTATGGGATAGACATAGGAGAATATTAGGAAATGGGCAGAGAGGGTTGCCAGAGACCAGCTAGGGTCTGCAGAGACCGACTAGGCAAGGACCCTCTGGGCAGACTGGGTGAGACAAGTGGGTCTTTTCTGCTGACAAATTTTATGTTTCTGGCACCATTCCAATGCTGGAATCATCAAGTACTGGGTGCATTCTGGTTCTGGAATCATTCTGGTTTTTAATGGGTCCTATTTTCTACAGCACAAAATGGAAAAGAACTATACAAAATGAACTAGTGTGGTGGAAGAATAACAGATGAGAGGACTTAACCCTGGAAGGTCAGCAGCATATATGTGAGCCCCGAGATGGGCTTACTATCTCTGGCTTTCTAAGCTCCCTCTCTTTTTCCAGGGTCCCTTTTTTTAATTAGCTTAGGGAGGCACTTCCTATTACTGCCAACAGTGGGAAGGGTTTGTCAGTATTTAGCCCTGGACTTTGGGCTTGGTGGGAGAGATGGAGAGACAGTGGGAATGGCAGGGGCAGTGTGGCTGGGGGCTTAAAACCCTCCCATCCCAGATGTGTCAGGTGACAGTGTCAGTGCGACTCGGGGAGGTTTCTGAGGGAGGGCTGCAGGAGCTTGGCGACCATTGGAGTTTGGGGTCCAGTTTCATCTGCAGCTTTGTAGGAAGCATAGAAGGTGCAGGAAGGCTGAAATTTCATCAAAAGGCAAGTGGTCCCAGTTCCCAGAAAATGGGAATGGAGACTAGGCAGTGGGGATGCTGTGGTGGTGGCGGGGCCACAGCAGGGCTTTCCGGGGGTGGCAGGTCCAGAGAATTTTTCCTGCATGGCACGCTGTCTGGAGGGTAAGGTAGAAGGAGGGTTGTGTCCTGGAATTTGCCTTAGGGCCTGTTGTGCCTGTGTCTGGGGCTGGCCCATTAGACCCGCTAAAGGGACATGGCTCAGGGAACCTGGATATTGTAAGGAGGGAGCTGTTATTCAGTCTCAGTTGGTGCAGACCTTGGTTGGGCTTGGAAGCAAAAGGGAGGAGTGTAGCACCACTTTTGGCTCAGCAGGAGATACAGGCCATTTTGGGAGCAGCCACGGGAGGCATTTAGGCTGTATCACTTCAGGTTCCGCTTTAGGCCTGGTGGCGAAGAGGAGTAAGGCATTCCCCCAACAGAGGAAAAGGACCTCTAAGGGTACGGTGGAAATAGAGCTGAACTGAAATCTCGGATCAAAGGAAGAAAAGTTGTGGAGCCAGTATAGTCTATGCTTGAGGCCTAGGAAAAATCTACTAACTGTAGTTGGAACTGGGCCCTGGTTTGCCTGCTGTCTTTTTATTAAATCTCTCAGCCCCATAGAGCTGCTCCATTAATTTATTTTTATTGGACAAAATCATTTCTGTCCAAAAATAAATGATTTTATGGTTCCCTTGATCATGACTGTGCTGTGTTGTCAGTGAATTAATATGTGCACCAGTTTTTATACTTTTCTCTAAAGTAAGGTTCCAGTACCCCCCCCAAGCTCCAACTCAGCAGATGCTGCAGTGCCTGAAATGTATCCATCTGGTAGGAGGAGGTCTAGTATTCATATATCATATGCCAGGTAAGGCCTATCTTGTATCCAGTTGTTGTAAAGGTGCCAGAAAGGAGTTCAGGTCTGTGCCCCCCCCTCGCTATACCATTGGGACACCTAGACAAGAGAGGAGGACAAGGTGGGTGGTTACAGATTTGGGAGCTCATCCGGGATTGCTTTTCAGTAACTTGGAAATTAATTGCACCGCTGGTTATGGGGGAGAAGGAGCTGGAAAAGGATCTGACTGCTGCAGTGAGGCCTACTTTTAATGGCATAGCTCAGTGGGCTACTATGTTGTATGGTGCCAATCTCCTTGTGTTCCTGTTACTCTCTGGTGCCTCCTGGGTGTAAGGACTGGTCAGGTGGGGAATAATAGCTCTGGTGACTGGCTTATTCTGTAAGACATCTGGGAAGGAGTGAAGTGTAGGCGCCATTATCTGTGCGGTGGTGAGAGAGTGACACACATTAAAAGAAGTGCTAAAGGAGAAAGGTGAAATGGCGGAGAAATTCCTATCAGAAGAGCTCCCCCTGCTACTGTTCCTGCTTCCCTGCTGGCATGGTAGTGAAATTTAGCGGGGGGGGGGGAGAAGCTGTGGAAAAGTGTTTCAGGTATGGCTATCACAGAGATGGGATCGTGAAGCTGCCACTGTGTTCCATCTGTTCAAATGCAATGGTGGGGGGACTGTTTGAAGGCCTATCATTTGGTTACCCCTGGCCCTACCCCATGAGTGCATCTGTGGGCACAGCATCTTTAATCTCCCAAGGGAGTTTGGATTTGGGAGAGGAGGCAAAAACAATGGCACCTGCTGTAGAGCCAAAACAGGAGGCATCAGATGTGGTGGTGGAAGCAGTGGAGGAGCCTGCTGGTGAAGGTGAGATGGGGCATAGCCGTCTGCCTAGCCCCACTCCACCTGCCATCGACTATCCCCATGGCAGGGGGAGAAGCAGAGGACTTCATTTGTTAGCTGGTGACCCACACCAGGGCCCAGGGGGTCACCTGTGGGTTCGCTGCCTGGCAACGGCTGCTCCTCCGGTACTGTTAAGGTGGAGGCTCTTCAGACCAGTACAATGGGGCATGCCTCAGAAGAAGAGGCAGGAGACAAAGTGGTATGGAAGGTGCTTGCTCCTTTGCCCATTGGAGGACAATTCCAGCGGTGTCAGTTCGCTGACCATGATATTTATAGGACCATCCCTCTGCCATATTTGCAGCCCGCTATTACGCTGCCTGACACCATCCTGTGGCTTGTGGCACAGAGCAAGGCCTTACGAGAGAAGATGGCTGGCCTGCTGAGAAGTGACCCTACTAACATCCCCTGTTGTACCCAGATGTAGTCTGAACCAGAGGCTGCCTGGCACACCAGTGTGAGGGACCTGCCTGAGTGGTCACAGGCACAAAGGTGGGTAAGAAGACGAATCCATATAGAATACCCAAATGTGGAGTGCCCCTATGTGCTGCAGAGACTCTGGGATATTATTGAAAAAAGAGAGCGGATTGGGTATTCTGGGGCATGGTCCAAAGCTGCAGCAGATCTGTGGCCCCTCGAAAGCTTTTCAAGCCATTCAAAAAGGCAAGGTTGATGTGCTTCTCCATACATTTGGCTGGTTTGACACTCTTCAAGCACTTCACCATGGTGCAGGACTTAGCAGGCTGTTGCATGAAATACTATATCATCACTACGGAGATCACTAAACCAGATCCTGAGTACTACTAGTACCCCGCAGTGGTGGGCCCACTATCTAAAGGAGAAGAGATTGTGCATTCCAGCTATGTTTTACCAGGACTGCCTGGTTCCTATTGGTGGTTTTGAAAAAGGAAAAATCACAAGTTTAAAGTACTGTGCCCAGGGGGAGTCTTCCAGGACAACGCTGAGTTTTGGAGGTTTAGGACTGTGGACATCTTGCTGAGACTTTGGGTTTCTTCTTGAAAAAAAAAACAGAGACTCGAATTGTTTATTAAAATTGCTCCCATTGGAGTGACCTATAATAATATTAATAATGAATCTATACAAGCGCTACCTCTGTGTGAATGTAGGGTGAATGAGAGTGAGAGTGGTGTGAGGGTGGTAAGCTTCGTTAAGTAAAGATCTAATCTGCATGCTTGAACATTTAAGCAGTTAATAGTAACAAATTAAAATTGGCAGCCTGGCTACAACAACCATTGCTTACCCTTTTTACAATTGCTGAGTTTTATTTTTTTATTTTTCCTCCCTTCTTTCTTTCTGCTCCTGCCACCGGCCTCCTTCCGTCCAACCCTCCCAGCCCTGTCACTCCGGCGTCCACTGGACTTACCTCTCTTGCACTAGAGAGGTGCCAGCAAGCTGGGTGCTGAGCCTGTGAAGGGCTGGGCTTCATCCTGCCGACTGATGATTTTCTCCTCCGTTTTCCCCCCATTCTCTGAGCGTGATGTGGCAGCGTGCAATGACTTCAATGGCCGAGCCACACACGCTTCCATATGCAGCACACCGGCCATCTGCCCCACATCCACCTCCTTTGTATGGACCCACTGTGCCAACCCCCAGCCACCACTAGGGGTCAGGCAGACAGTGGACTCCATTCCCACCCCTCCCTGGGAGAGGAAAGCTGTCCTTCGGATGCTTGATCCTCTCCCTCCCTCCCCAGCCAACCCCCGGCAGCCCACTCGCACCATGAACATGGGTCGCCAGCATGGCAGAAAGTAAGGTATGATGCCTCAGCCCTCCACGCCACTGGGCTGGCTTAAAATTGCTGAGTTTTATGGTTAAAAAATGTGTTTTCAGAACAAACTCTCCCCACTGGGCAGGATAGGTATGATATTAAAAGGGTGGGCTCTGGGTGTGCCCGAGGGAGCCCTGAACTGGGTGGTGAGTGTGCATATCCACTCTGACTGTTGGGGAGGTCCTTTGGAAGCACCCCTGCTCCATTTCCAGGAGGAATTGTTTTTTTTGTATATAGATTTTTATCGGCTTTTATTCCCCGTTTTCTACCCATCACCGTACCCCGGGTGTGCAAGCACGTGTGGAGGCACATGCATGCCACCCCCCAGGGCACCCTCCCACTACACTACCACCCCTCCCGCCTACGCTACCCACCATACCTCCACCTGGTGGGAACAGAACTAAGAGGGGGGGTGACGACCACCTCGGGAGAGGAGAGCTGCCTTTTGGCTGTTCAATCCTGCTCCCTCCTTCCTCCCTGCACTGACTGTCTGACAACCCGAGGTTGTTTCTGAATCCAGGTTGCCAGTGTGGCATGAGACAAGGTGTCCAGCATCTTAACCCTCAGCACCACTGGGCTGGCTCTGAGAAAATGTTTTTTTAAGAGAGGGGAGAGTGAAAGCCCCACCTCTTGGGGTGGGCTTACTATCTCTGGCTTTCTAAGCTCCCTCTCTTTTTCCAAGGCCCCTTTTTTAATTAGCTTAGGGATGCAATTCCTATTACTGAAAACAGGGGGCAGAGTTCACCAGTATTTAAGCCCTGGACTTTGGGCTGGGCAGGGGAGAGAATTGGAGAGATGGTGGGCATGGTAGGGGCAGTGCAGCCAGGGGCTTAAAACTCAGGTCCCAGAGGTGTCGGCTGACAGCATCTGTGCAGTGCAGGGAGGTTTCCGAGGGAGGACTGCAGGAGCTTTGTGGCCACTGGGGTTTGGGGTCCAGTTTTGTCTACAGCTTTGTAGGAGGCATAGAAGATGCAGGAAGGCTGAAACTTCATCAAAAGACAAGTGATCCTGGTACCCAGAAAATGGGAATGGAGTCTAGACAGTGGGGCTGCTGTGGTGGTGGTAGGGCCACAGTAGGGCTTTTCGGGGGTGGCAGGTGCAGAGAGTTTTTCCTGCATGGCACGCTGTCTGGAGGGTATAGTAGAAGGAGGGTTGCATCCTGGTATTCACCTTTGGGCCTGCCTTGTCCATGTCTGGAGCAGGCTTATTAGACCCACAAAAGGGACGCAACTCTGAGAACCTGGATATTGTAAGGAGGGAGCCATTGTTCAGGCTCTGTTGGTGCAGACTTTGGTTGAGCTTGGAAACAAAAGGGAGGAATGTAGCACCATTTTTGGCTCAGTACGATATACAGGACATTTTGGGAGCAGCTGGAGGAGGCATTTAGGCTGCATTGCCTCAGGTTCCATTTTAGGCCTGATGGCAGGGAGGAGTAAGACACTCCCCCAATGGAGGAAAAGGACCTCTAAGGGTATGGTGGAAATAGAGGTGAACTGAAATCTTGCCCAAGGGAAGAAAAGTTGTGGATCCAGTATGGTCTACACTTTAGGCTTACGAAAAATCTGATATGAACAAAGTAATTGCAGAGAAGAACCTTCAGAGTAGAGTGGGATGAGGCAGAGCATAGGAAAAGGAGGAGAAGGAAGGACCAGAGACATTTTGTTTTGTTTCATTTTTATTTTATACTGGAAAGGCCTGTGAGCCAGTGAATGCCCAGTTTCACAGGCATCCAGTTTTAAGATAACAAAACGTACAATAACCATGTAAACAACAACATAGTTTAAAAAAAAAAAATACACATAATGAAATCTTTTAAAACAGTTACAGTCAGACATGGCCAAAAGTTAGTTCTTGAGATTCCTCTTAAAAATAGAAATACTAATAGTATTGACTATACAACTTGGTATAGCATTGTAAACTTTTGACTTTACAATGCTGGTTCGACAACAATTTCATCGACTGGCATCACAGCGATGGAATTTGTCGACCGCAAGTTGTGGCCGACATAAATTCCAATGGACTCCCAGTCCTTTTTCTTTAGGGGGGCTTTGCCCCCGAATCCCCCGTCTGGGGGACTCTTCCCCCCATACCACCGTTCTATTTACAATAAACTCCGAGTCAGAGTTGATTCAGTGAGGGGGTGCAGGACCAGGAGACAGTGTGCCACTGTCTCTGGCACACCAATACAGCGAACTGTCAATTTTGTTGGCAGCGTTGTAGGTCACTGTATTAGTGTCATTGTCAGGGGGTATACCTTAAAGTTTTACTGCCAGATAATCCATAGAATTTTGAGCGAAGGTTGTGTGAAACTAAGGAATTTGGTAAGAGTTTCTACTGTGAGATCTAGTGTTAACATTACAAGTGTTGAATGGAAATACGTTGATGATACTATCAGGTAGGACTCTAAGATAGATCTTATGTAAAAAGATAAGTGATTTAAAGTGGATACTCTTAGACAATAATAAACAATTATGTGACTTATAAAGTATGCAATGGTGCGTCATTTGTGGAAGACCAGAAGCAAAATGAACAATGCTATTAAAAGTAGTTCTAAGTTTTGTGAGCATTTTATCTGATGTATAAGAGTAAATTATAGACTCATATTCTAAACAGAAAGTAATAAACTGTGAATTAATACTGACCTAGTTTCCAAGGTGAGACATCTGTTGATTCTATAAAACATGCCCAATCTTTTATGAAGTTTCCCAATAACTGATAGTATATGTTGCTCAGAAGTCAAATGAGAGTCAAGAAGCAGACCTAGATATCTGAGTACTGTCACTTGTACAGTGTCATTTCCCAAATTGTCAATAAGCCAAAAATCCATAATGGGAGTTTTCCTTACATTTGAGAAAAACATTGATTTTGTTTTGGTGGAGTTCAAAACTAATTTGTGAGTGTTAAACCATGTATGTAGAGAACTAAAATCTTTTTGTAGATTTTGTTGTAAACTAAAAATATTAGAACCAGAACAAAACAAAAGAGCATCATCTGCAAATAGAATGAGTTTGGTCTCTGAACAGATGTCTGAACAGGAATTAACAAAGCTAGAAAACATAAGGGATCCAAGAATGGACCCCCTGTGGAACCCCACAATGCAGATGAGACTCTTTGGACAAATGATCATTAACCATAGTTTTTTGAGACCTGTTTTGTAAATAATGTTTAAACCATATGATTACTTCATCAGAAATATGGAACACAGCAAGCATTTTTAACAGTTCCCCATGATCAGCTAAATCGAATGCCTTGGTGAGGTCCACAAAAACCGAGGCAACATATTTACCATCATCAGTGGCTCAGTATGACTGGCTGGTGAACCTCACCAAGGCAGTTTCAGTGTTATGTTGCGATCTGAAACTGTGTTGGGAAATCAGTCCAAAGATGATATTTATCAAGATGAAATATGCCATAACATAAGGAATAATTAAATAACTTCATTAATGGTACTGAAATAGAACTAGCAACTCTTTTAAGTATTTTGAAATCTATATTATTAATACCAATGTATGGCCTAGGATTCATTTTGAGGAGATACTGAAATACATCATCTGGTGAGAGGGCATGAAAATGAAGTTCTGGAGCTCCTGGGGCTGAAAGTTTAGTACAAAAACGATCATGTTTTAGTTTAGGCTTGTCATTAATAACATCAACGGATATCTGTGGCTTAGGTCTAAACTTATCTAAGTTGGAAAAGGTGAGTTAAAAGCATCAGCCACTTTAATGGGATCATTAACAAGAGCCCTCTCTAAATCGATCGAGAATACATCAGATTTGTTTGATTTACCCATAAGCGAATTCAAGGTTGACCATGTGGCTTTGGAGTTGCCTTTATCATTAATCAATTTCCTTTTAAAAAATCAGTTTTTGTGGTTCTAATAGCAGACTTACATTGATTGTGCAATATTTTATATTCCAGTAAATCAGAGGTGAGTCTATGTTTTCTATATTTGTTCCACATTTTATTTCTGGACCTGATTAATTTGAGCAAACTGGGTTTAATCCATTCCTTAGTGTCTCACATCTAACTCTTGCTTTTTAAGGGGCAAAAGTTTATCATAAATTGATAAAAATTGAGAGCAAAAGAAATTAAAAGCATCATCAATATTACTTATTCTGTCCAAAAATGACCAATCCGTTGTAGTTACTTTCTCTAAGAATTTCTGAACATCCAGATCCTTAAGGCCCATGGTACGTAACTATCTTGTGGTCCCTCCCAATCATTTTAGCTGACCAATTACAGAACAATGCACAGTGGTCACTAATACAGTCTGGCAAAACACCAGAAAGAACAATATGGGAAGGTTTATTAGTGATCACCCAATCTAGAATAGACTCATATTCAGACTTGTAGTTAGTGTGGGTTGTTTCAGAAATTATTTGGTAGAAACCAAGGTAATCAATTATGCTCTTAACTTCAATAGCCTGGGGCAATAACCAATTTATGTTTAAATCCCCGACAATTATCAGTTCTCTGTTATTTGGGAAGGAATGGAAGTTTTGGAAAAAAGAATGTAGGCCCTGTTTAGTAGTACCTGGGGGAACATAAACATTAGTGAAAGTTAATATTTTGTTATTACTCAAAGTAATGTTTATAGTAAGAGATTCAAACAATGGACTATCATAAGTTAGTGCATGTTCTGAAGCAGATAAGTGATTTACTACATAAATCAAACATCCACCACCTCTTCTTCCTAGTCTATCCTTACTAACTGTTGTGTAACCTTGCAGATTTATTTCATCAGACATCTTGTCAGTACATACGAACATATGAGGAACCTAGCAGATGAAGGCCATTTGGTCTCTCAAGTCTGCTCGTATTGCAAAGTCCACAGCTTGAGCTAATGTCCCTGCCCTCCCTCCCCACTCCTCCCATCCTCTCTAGCCATGTTCCTTACCTTCCCCTTATGCCTTTACCAGCCTTTTTTAAAGCTTCCCACTGTCTTCGACGAGATGACCTCTTCCAGCAGCGCATTCAATGTGTCTACCACCCTCTCTGAGAGGAAGTGCTTCCTGACCTCCCTCCTAAACCTCCCACCCTCCAGCTTAAGACTGTGCCTCCTTGTGTTATCCTTGCCACTCAGATTAAAGAGACTCTTCTTATCAACCTTATTTATTCCTTTCAAGTACTTGAAGGTCCCAATCATGTCCTCTCTCTCTCTCTCTCTCTTCTGTCTTCCAGGGAGTACATGTTCAGTGCCCTCAATCTCTCCTCGTATGCCTTACCCTGCTGACCTGTTATCACCTTTGTAGCCCTCCTCTGGACCTTCTCCAGCAGGTTAATGGCCTTTTTGAGGTGTGGGTACCAGTACTGAAATCCATACTCTACATGCGGCCTTACCAATGACCTGTACAAGTAAGCCATGTTTCCGTTAATGCTATAATTTCAATTTAGTTTTCAGTTCCCCAGCATCCAAATTCATCCTGCTTTGGTATTAAACTCTGAATATTGATGTGTACTAATTTTAAAATGCCAAGAGTGGTGTCTTTCAAAACAGGATTCTTCAAATAGGGGCCGGGATTTGAATGTATAGAACCAGACAACAACAGCAGCAATAGAAGTATTCACCTGTGCCTGGGCCCAAAGTCATAAGATTTCCGGTCTAACTTTGAAGGCCTTGTATTGTAACTGGTGACAGTGGTAGATCTCAGAACATTGTAACAACTTTGTAAATAAATTTAACTATGTGATGTAATCCACAGGCGCTTGATAAATTGGCTCTGGGAGCCACAAAACTGCAAATGGCAAGCACTGGTAAAACAGTAAAACTGTAAGTGAAAATTAACTGTTGTACCATATAAAACCTGAATATGCTCACACACCTGATTTATACAAACTCTTGTATGTTCAGAATTTATGTTGCCTTATGAGTCCTTGTAGATCCCCCATGGCAAGGACAGAACATTAATAGTAACATCCTAATATATAAATACTCACAAACTAAAAACTTAAACTGTGAAATAAAATTTTAATGCAGCCTCCCTGTAGCATCCCACTGGAGACCCCCACCACTCCTGTGGGAGCCACCGACGTGGAGAGCCGCTGGAGCTGCTCAGCTTTTAATGTCAGTAGCCCTGCCTTCTTCTGTCACCTCACACACCACCAACCACCGGCTTCTGCCACTAGCCAGTAATGGGGAATGGAAAGGCGGGACAACAGGCAACAACAGTCACTCTGGGGCTGGAGAAGTCTTCACCCTGCCGGGCAGCAGAAAGAAAGTTCCTGGAGCAGAAATGATGCAGGTGCAGTCTGGGTTTGCTGGAGCAGCTCAGCTTTTAAAGATGTGGATGTCTTTAGGAGAACTGCGGGAGAACATGGTCCTCCTAAAACTCTCTAGAATTATTAATCTATTGTGCCCCTCTGTGCATCTGTTTAGGAGAGTTGAGAGTTGACCCTTGATAAAGTGATTTGTTATCGTGATGTGCCAGGTTGACCTGTCTGCTGCCTCTGCACTCTTTAGCACCAGCTTCGACTACAGTTAAATACAGTATTTATATTATTTTGTGCATTGCCTTGCATCAACCAACACGTGAGTCTGAAATCAACTAAAGAACTTTATTAGAAATTGCGCAAGACTGAGTTCTATATAAGAGAAACCATATGAATCCTGCTAAGAGCATTTACAAATAAAATCTAGCAAAGCTAACTTCACTTTTGCTGTTAAGTATTCCATCACGGAGTAGGTTGGTGAGCATTTCCTTGAATAGTAGCACCCCTCACAACTGAGTGCTAGAAGCTGGCTCCTATGTGTGGGAATTGAGTGGTGTCAGGAGATGAGAGTTCCTCTTTGTAACATGGCAATTAATGCTGACAAAAATAACACAAAGCCATTGTCAGAAATGCACCATGTGATCAAAAGTCAGTGAGGATTAAACCCCTAGTAATGCCCGCTAGTGCAATACCTGGCAGTGCCACATCCAAGCTCCAATTGGCTGCTGATGTAGTACCTCCAAATGCCGCATAACAATGATGATCACACAGTACATGCTGGAATCGTCATGTCCCACCCACCCACCTGAGGGAACTCTGAGTATCCACGATTAGTGCTCAAACAAACATCCTCCAGTAGAGCAGGGATGCCGTGGTCATTTGAAGCGCTCTCTAATTCCTCCTCCACTTCATTGATAACTGCCCAAGAAACAGAGTTCACTATCACATAACCATTGCTAAGAGCTACAGTGCTACCAACGCTGAAGGCTAACAAAAGCCAGTTCAGTGCAATCCTGTTACGCAGCAGCTGGTTGCAAGGCAGAGACATTTTGTCCTATCAGTGATGCTCCCAAAATTGTCTGTATTTAAAAACATGTGCAGTAAGAGCACCCTCCTGTGGTGACGAGTTTTGATTTTTATTGTACGAGCAAGACGGATGTCCATCAGTGTGGAATTATGTAAAAACACAGTTAATTTTGCATTCCATATATAACTTGTTTATAAATACCGCTGTATGACAGTTATAGCATTGCTAGATAGAATGTACAGAGTTTGTAATGGTAATCCGCCTATTACGAGTAATAATCTGGGTTTCCATTTATGCAAATTCAGCATTCTGGTATCCCAGAATGCATAATAAAGAGCCGACAATATGGTTTCTCGAGTGTATTAAAACTTTATAGTACATGTTTCACCTCCAAAAATATGCTATTGTAACATTCATTCACCTGCCTTAGAACCAAACATATTGTAATGTTTTGCAAAAATAAACACCACCATATGAGCAAATATGGTTCCAGTGAAAATGTACTTTTCTTCTTTATTTCCATACTATCTACGTATTGCCATAAAATGTATGTGTTTCTCCATAACATTTTTTGCACTGTGTTAGATCATGCTTGCCATGTTACAAGTGCATTAATCCACTCCAAAGTCGAGACCTACTACGGAATTAATGCCTGGTTGGTGGTTGGCCTCATGCCCCAACCCCCCCCCAACCAGGCATTAGTTCCGTAGTAGAGCCCTCCTTTGCCATGGATTAATGCTTACTTACTACTCCATCAGAATTTCTGAGAGTCAGCATTAGCGGAAACAAGTTAAGACTAGTAGATGCGCTCCTTAGCATTTCTTATAGAAGAGGTATAATGGATGCAGTGTATCAAAACTGTAGCCAATCAGTTTCCAGCTTGGACTCGCAGACAGCATGCCTGGCTTTATTTTTATCTTTATTGTTAAACAGAAAGCCTGAGATGCTTCTCACACTGTATTGGCTGGAGAGGGTCTCTGTTTGGTCTCTGAGCTGCATCCCATTTACTGTATGCCTGACACAGGTCCTTCCAAGCTGCTGGTAGAATTCCTTGAGTTGTTGGGCCCAGTCATTGCAGAGATGCACAGATGTTCCTTAGCTGAGGGCATTCGTGAAACCCCTCCTTAAAAAAAAAAAAAAAAATGGACCCTGACTCCTTTCCGACTACAGACTAGTCTCAAACCTCCCTTTTTTGGGAAGGTCCAGAGGAGGGCAACTAAAATGGTGCAGGGTCTGCAACAGAAGCCATATGAAGAGAGGAGAGAGAGAGAGAGAGAGAGAGAGACTAAAGAAGCTTAATATGTATACCCTTGAAGAAAGGAGGGAAAAGAGGAGACATGATCGAGACTTTCAGGTACCTCAAGAGAATCAACAAAGTCCAAGAGGGTAGCATCTTTCAGAAAAAGAGATGTGTAAGAACAAGGGGACACAATTTGAAGATAGCAGAGGGTTGGCTCAGGGGCAATGTGAGGAAGTATTTTTTCACAGAAAGGGTAGTGGATGCATGGAATGGCCTTTCTGAGGAGGTCGTGGGGTCAAAAACAGTGGGGGAATTCAAGAATGCATAGGACAGACATAAGGCAATTCTGGTAGGGGGTAGGAAGAAGTAGGCTGTTGGTTAACTAGGTTCTGCAGCTTATCCAATAGATAGGGAAATGGGCAGACTAGGTGGGCCAAGTGGTCCTTATCTGCCGTCAAAATCTATGTTTCTTTTTTTAACTCCTATTTTTTTGCTCCCCTTCGGAGCGGGCCCAATGACTTCTGGCCACCAGCACCCACACCCCCAGACCAGGTCTGGTGCGCGGATAATCACCCCATGCTCACAGGGCTGGCCACACCCCGGCAAGGCACCTCTCACATCCAGGGGCACAGGGCACAGCCATTACCCACCGAGATCGCTGAATCCAAACAAGGCTAAGGTGCTGCTGGTGGATATAGGTTCACAGAGGATGGCAGGACTGTCTGGGGATATAGCTGGGTTAAATCACAATGCTGACACAAGAATCTAGGCATCCTCATGGATTGCTGGCAAACACTACAACATCAGGTATCAGTGATAGTCTGTGATGGCTCTTTTCATCTCAGAAACATTGCCCAGATCAAACCCTATCTACTGTCTGACTGCCTATGAGGTGGCGCATCACTTCAGGCTAGATTTGTTAACGTACAAAGACCTACAAGATTTGGGCTGGGGCTGGGCTACCCAAAAGAGCTCCTGTATCCCTACACTCCTGGCCACCCTCACCACTCATCTGAGGATGGCCTATTGATCACTCATAAAGCAGTCAGGGGATCAGGCCTTTGGGAGCAGTTCAAGATGGGTCTAAAATGCTATCCATTCATACTGGCCTTTATTGACTAGTTTAGTTTATTTGTTTGTTCAGCATATTTAAAATATCTGTTACAAAATACAAACTTAAGAAAGAAGACATACTGTACATAGAAATGGTTCTACACCTGTGCAAATACTGCAGAGTCATGAATACACCATCACATGTGGCAAATAGAGACACAGAAACATAGACAATGACAGCAGAAAAAGACCAGAGGTCCATCCAGTCTGCTCAAGTTCACTATAATCCCTGGAACCTACTGTTCCTCCAGGGTACTAACCCTCCCTGTCATCTGTCTATTTTCCTCCCTGTCCCTGTCACCCACAGTGACCACAATTCCCATTATGATGTCCCAGCCCTGCTTGAATCTTCAACTGTTTTCACTCCTACCACCTCAGCTAACAGACTATTCCAAGGTTCCACCACTCTTTCCATAAAGTAATACTTCCTCACATCCGTCCTGATTCAATCTACCTCCTGTTAATTTCCATTCGTGTCCACATGACTGTGAATTGGTACTCAGGCTAAATAGTTCCCTGCAATTCACTTTGTTAATTCCTTTAAGGAACTTGAAGGTCTCTGTCATCTCTCCCCTCTCCCTTCTGGTCTCCAGTGAATACATATTTAGTGCCTTGAGGTACTCCTCATAGGATGTGCCCTGCTGGCCCTGAATCATTTTTGTTACTCTGAGCTGCACTGTCTCCAATCTATCCTTATCCCTTCTGAGGTGAGGACTCCAGAACTGGCTGCAGTACTCTAGGTATGGCCTCACCAGGGATTTGTAGAGTGGAAGTATTACCTCTTTTCTATTACCTCTTTTTTCTGCTATCAGAACCCCTCTCGATACAGATCCCAGCATCCTGTTAGCCTTGCTATAGGCCTTGTTACACTGACTCGATTGCTTAAATGAGTTGCTAACAATAACTGCCAGATCCCATTCCTCATCTGTAGTGCTGTCTCTCTCCTCCCATCCAGTATTCTGTCTTGGGGTTCTTTTTCCCCTAGGTTCATTACCTTGCACATTTTAGCATTGAATTTTAACTGCCAGACCTTTGACCACCCCACTAGCTTTTGTAGATCTCTCTCTGCATTTCCTTTATCCCTTGTCATATCCACCCTCCCATATAGTTTTATGTAATCTGTGAAGAGACACAACCTGTCCTGGATTCTTTCTCCAATGTCACTAATGAACATGTTGAAGAGGACCAGACCCAGGACCGATCCCTGTGGACCCTCACTCATAACCTCCCTCTCTTCTGATTTAACCCCTTTGAGCACCACCCTCTACTGCCTCCCCTCTAGCCAGTTATCCACCCAGTTCGCTATGGTCCATAATACATCAAAGTAGTAAGTATCATTCAGACACATTATAATAACACAGTAGCCTAATGAAAGCCCATGGCACCTGAGCCACACCTAGACATGCAGCTCACTGGTACTCTTTTTTTCCTAACAATTTTTTGTTGTCTCATTTTTTTTTTTGCTTGCATGAGACAACTTGCTAAGTTTTGCAGAATTCTCTGCTATTTTGAATTAAAAAACTGATCCAACAGGAATTCTGAGTAAATAAACAATTTTGCCAAAACTGGACCCAGGTATTTACACCTATTAGATTCATGCCATGGACCCTTTACTGACTAATTATATCGCTTTGTAAGGAGTCAGGACTAACTTTGGGACTGTGCAATATTGACATGGTTGTGATTTTAGCTGAGATTATCTGCATTGCTCAAAGTCACAATTAAATTCACATAGCTATAATTCATTCAACTTGGTGGGGCGTGCAATACTCCGGCTGAAGCTCGAGACTCTAGGTCTCAGCTAACCTGCTATCAAATGGTCTGAAAACTACCTGAGTAACTGAACACAGCTGGTATCTATATAAGGCATTAATTTAAACCTTGCTATCTTAAATCTTGAGGTTTCTCAGGCTCAGTTGTTGGCCCTCTGCTGTTCTCCATTTTTGTTAATGATCTTCTGATGCACAGCAGGAGGTGACAAATTCAACTCAGCATAAAGGAGGTGTCCAAATGAAAGCATGTGAAAGAGAATTCAAGTTAGTTGTAGCAAAGATATCAAAAGTATGAGACCAGCAACCCTCCATGAAAAATAAAATAGATAAGTCTCAACTGTTCCCTCTCTTAACAAATCAACAAATCCTCAACCAGTACGTAGGGCTGCACAATGATATGCAGATTCTTTGCCTGTAAATGAGTAAAGTTCCAACCCTACTAAAGGTGCAGTGTTTAAAAGAGTCATCCAAAGAGGAGACACTGAAGACTACAATATAGCAATGAGAAACTGTGGCAATTACAATTAATCTGTGCCTAAGTCAACTAGGAAAATCCCCTCAATACTTAGAAAATAGTTGATAACAAGGGTAGAGAGCAGATAATTGACAAAATGATGTAGATTAAGAGAGGAGCCTCACAACTCCACAAAAAGGAGCAGTGCACCAGCAACATCCTCCATTACAATAAATCCAATCCTCCACCAACATGGGGGTGCCTCCATAGTTAGAATCCAACTAAGCTGAAACTAAACTCCATGTCATCCTGAACACTCAGCAAACAGGAAAACTGAAACAGTATCACCTATGGCTCAGAGCAGAGTGGATGTTCTATAGATATGGAGAGGTTTGAAGGAAACCATTATACCTAGATAACAATTTGTGAAGGACTTTATCACCTCACAGTTGTATAGTAAATGTCAAACAAAAATAAAATATAAAATTGCTATATGTACCACAGAGGTCCAGAACTGAGTAAAATTACTATCTGATGGAATAGGAGTGCAATTACTTACTGGGGGTGCGGCTGGTAAAAGATCTTTTGTACCTTGAACTGCTTAATTATGAGCCTATTATGCAGTGGAGTAACCACCTTGTAAAAATTGCATGCACAAGGATAGAAATTGTAAACTACAGCCTGGGGGTCTGGGGGCCACCTAGGCCCCCAAAACTTTTTTGAATTTGGTGCATTCTGGTACATGTTGGGGGTCATTTGAAACATAATTTGCTACCCTGTTACCCCTTCCCCATGCCTAGTAAGTTACACTCTAGCCCCCCCAGAGTCCCCACAGTCCAGTATGTTGCCCAAACCACCCTCCCCATAACACCTGCTCCAATGCATGGCCACAGCCCTTCCCTAGTCCAGCAAGTTTCACCCTAGCTCCCCTCCCTAGAATCCTTAACCCTTCCCCTGCACAGCAAGTTGCATCCTACCCTCCTATCTAGAGTCCCCATCCCTCCCTGTAGCCCAGCATGTTGCCCTTTATCCCAGTCTGGCAACTTCCCAGTTTCCCTGACCCTCCTCCAGCCCACCATGTTGCCTTTTCCCCTGCCCACCCAGCAAGTTGTATCCAGCTTCCAATCCCAGCCCAGCTCAACAGGTTGCATCATAACTCCCTTAACCAGACCCCACACAAAGTGCAATGCACTAAACAGGTACTGAACTCATGAACTGAATACCTCCCCCACAGAAACGTAAACACATCTAATCCACAGTTTCTTTCTGTCTCTTTATAAGTACTCCTCTGGTATCTACACCAAGTACCTGGAAAGTGATAAGGATGAGGGACAGAGATCAAGGATGATTTGCAAAAGGACAGGGATGGACTTATTATTATACTTGTACAAGCAAAAACCATGTGCAAATAAAAATAACATTCCATGCATAGCAGCAGTGATGTACACATCCCCAACCCAAATACGAACATATGAATCTGCCAGCAGAAACAGACCTCATTGTCTAGCATGTCTGCTCGAATGTGCAGCTAGAACTCTTACATTGCAGCTGCCCCCCAACCCTCCCCCTCACTGTTCCCCTCTCTCACTCCATCCCATCCCCTTTTAAAACTGCCCACCGTCTGACAGGATACCGCCTCCTCGAGCAGGGTGTTCCATTTAGCCACAACCCTTTCTGTGAAAAATGTTTCCTCATCCCTCTCCTATGTCTTCCCCCCTCCAATATGAGACCATGCCCTCTCATATCCCTCCCCCTCCTCAATGTAAAGACCCCTTCTGTACTTGTCTTGTTTATCCCTTTCAAGTATTTAAGGGTCTTGATCATATACCCCCAGTCTCTCCTCTCCTCCAGGGTGTACATATTTAACTCACTCAGCCTGTCCTCATAGGATTTATCTTCCAATCCCTGGATCATCCTAGTTGCTCTGTGCTGTACCCCCTCCAGTAATCTGATATACCTCTTCAGGAACGGATGCCAGTACTGCAAGCAGTACTCCAGATATGACCTGACTAGTGATCTGTACAGAGGAAGGATCACCTCCCCTTTTCTGGATGAGATTACTTTCACAATACACCCCTGTATCTTGTTGGCTTTAGCTGCCACCTTCCTGCACTGAGCTGAGTTTTTCATATTCTCTGTTATAACCACCCCTAGATCTTTTTCCTCTTTGGTGGTACCTAGTTGAACCTCTGATAACTGGTAGCTCCTCCCCAGATTCCTTGCTCCAAAGTGCAGAACCTTGCACTTCTTTGCATTGAAACCCAACTGCCACATTTCTGACCAGTCCTCCAGTTTAGTCAGGTCATCTTGTTGCCCCTGCCACCCTACTATGTCATCCACCACTGCCCCCATCTTGCTATCATCAGCAAACAGACTGATTTTGCTCCTGATGCCATGTAAGATATCTGCTATGAATATCCCAAACAGCACTGGGCCCAGTACCAAGCTCTGTGGAACCGCGCACATCACAGCCCTTGGGGATGAGAGTCCCCCACCATCCATTGCTGCTTCCCCTTCAGCCAGTTCATGATCCAGTTTACCGTCTTTGTCCCCACCCCCACATATTCCAACTTTATCCTCAACTGCCCATGAGGCACAGAATCACAGGCCTTGCTGAAGTCCAAATACAGGACATCCACTGCATGGCTGCTATCCAGTTCCCTCATCACCCAGTCATGATACTCAACTAGGTTGGTCTGGCAGGATCTTCCTGAGATGAACCCATGTTGCTGACCATACTGGAGTCCATTGTCTTCCAAAAAGGTCACTAGCCTCCCTTTCAGGATTGTTTCCATTAGCTTTCCTACGATGGATGTGAGGCTTACTGGTCTGTGATTGCCTGGTTCATCCTTGGGACACTTTTGTGGATGGGCACCACATGAGCCATCCTTCTATCTTGTGGTACACATCCTGTGTCCAGGGAAGTATTGAGCAGGTCTACCAGTGGCCCCGCCAAGACCTCCGCCAGCTCTTTCAGTATCCTGGGGTGAATGCCATCTGGCCCCGGTGCCTTATCCTTCCTCAGTGCCTTCAGACCCTCCAGCACCCTGCCCTCTGTAATTACCTCATCTGTCATCCCCCCGTCTACCTTCCCCATCCTCTGAGGTAGCTGCCCACCCTTCTCCTTCGTGAACACAGAACAGAAGTATTAATTTATTGCGTCTGCCTGCTCTGCCCCTTTCTCCACCTCCCGTCCTTCCTGATCCTCACTATCTGATCCTTGCAGTTCCTTCTCTCCCTTATGTACCTGAAGAAGTCCTTCTCCCCGTCCTTGATGCCCTGTGCCAGCCTCAGCTCTCTGGAAGCCTTGGCTGCCATAACTAGTCTGGTTACCTCCTTGGACGTCTTCAAATACATTTCCCTGTCCTCCCCCTCCTGGATTTCTCGAACCTCCTAAATGCTGATTTTTTTGCCCTCATCCCTTCCAATACCTCTCGATTCAACCAGCTTGGCTTCTTAGCCCTTCCGTTCTTGCTCTGTGTCCTGGTGCATGACCCCGTAGCCTCCATCAGTCCTAATTTGATAATTTCCCATTGTTGGTTTGCATCCAAGCGGGGATTAATTCCTGCCAGGTGTCTTTCCAAAATTTCCCCCATCTTATCAAAGTCAGCATGTCTGAAGTCAACCACCCTGGTGCCTGTACTTACAGCATACATTAAAACAATATAAAAAAGAATTGTGCAAGCAACAAATACTGACATTTAAAAATGGTGAGGAAAAAAATACATTCTAACTGAGGACATCAAAAAAATTTATAGTAAAGAAAATGACCATGATTTAAATGCATATTGTGACTTTTCTGAGCAATGCAATTTCATAAATATTTTAAATATTTATATGGAAATAGAAGAAATTTGGGGAGGAAGTGGGAATTGGTAAGTGGAGGGGGCTATGGGAAAATGTGAGGTAGTGCAAGGAAAAAGACCATATTTACCTTATCTTGCCTTGCTGTTCTGTAAAGCAACTTTACTTTAAAGCACAAGTGGACCCCCAATGACTTGTCATTGCAACACAGGGACCCTCTTTTTTTAGAAATGCATTTGCTAGACAGTATTGTTTTCCACAGAAACATCTCTATCCATTTTCAGAAGACATTTCCATTTCCAAAATGTATGCTCATGGCCTGAACCACATACTTGAGCTACTTTCAAACATTTCCAAAGTGTAAACCAGTGATCTGAGCCATATACCTAAATTTCATCCTTTGCATTGGCCTTTCACCCCGGGGACCTTGGCACCCATCAATTAACCAGTTAGCCCTGCATTGAAACTCCAGATGGCATTCCTCCCACCCTTTGCCCCAAATACAGTCACTGCCATTCATTCAGGGTTACACCAAAAGAAGCCTTTAATCCCCACTGAATTGCTAAGGACTCCAAAACTTTACTTTAAAATAGCACCCTAAGGTGAAAAGGGGTCCTGGCTGGTGTTATTTAGCCTTATCTTGGGCACACACACACCCCAGACAAATTGCCAAATGAGAACATGTCTCCAATTCTATACTCACAGACTAGTTGCTCCTTCCTTCCAGTCCTGGAAAGAAACAACAGAAAGGCACCTTTTCCTCTCTGGTAGCTTGTCAGATTCCATTCACAGTCCTTCTTCAAGACAGCTGAAAGCTTCAGTACTTTCAAGGGATTGCCCCTTGGATCCACAAGACATTGCAGTTCCTCTCACTCTCCCAGAGTGAAACTAAGAGTCCTGCAGGTTACCGTTTTCCACCACTTCACAGGCAAACTAAGGATTTTACTAAACTATAGTTAGAAAAGACCAGGACTCCCTTTTCAGAGCCCCACTGTCAGAACTTCTGTCACTCTGACACACTAACTCAGACTAACTAAACATTCTAAACTTCCCCCGAGCAGCTGACTCAAAAATGGTTATGCTGCTGCGAGAGTTCTAAATGACATAATCATCCCTCTCTCAGGTTAGCTGAATAAACAATGATGTCATTATGCAGAAAACCCATAATAAGCTCCCTATTAGCTGCCTTTTCTGCCTGTCTAAGACTAGTACTAATGGGATTTTAGTAACCCCAGGGGACTGGGTGATTACACTCACTGCAACCAGACACCCTGGCTGTCCGCAGCCAGAATACGGTCCATTACCAGGCTGTCCTACCTTTGTGTTCCCTACGGAGAGAGTTGATCAGGTCCTCCCCTACCATGCCCCGAGCAGCACCACACAACATGAGGCAGAGCTAGATGGCTGTGCTGCCGGCCGCCACCCACCAAGACTCTACAACCCACGGTTGCCCTCCTGGTCCCCGAGCTCGGATCAAAATACAGGACTCAACCACCCTGAGTGGTGCCACACCACATGAGGTGGAGCTAGATGGCTGTCCTGCCACCCATCAAGACTCTGCAACCCACAGCCACTCTCCTGGACCCAAGCCCAGATCAACATATAGGACTTGATCACCCCGAACAGCACCACACCACATGAGGTGGAGCTAGATGGCCATCCCGGCGGCTGCTGCCCAACAAGACTCTGTAACCCACGGCTGCCCTCCTGGTCTCTGAGCCCAGATCAACATACAGGACTTGACTTCCCCGAGCGGTGCCACACCACACAAGGTGGAGCTAGACGGCTATCCCGCCGGCCGCCGCCTGTCAAGACTCTGCAACCCACAACTGCCCTCCTGGTCCCCGGGCCCAGATCAACATACAGGACTTGACCACCCTGAGTGGTGCCACACAACATGAGGTGTAACTAGACAGCTGTCCTGCCAGCCACTGCCCCCCAAGACTCTGAAACCCACAGCCGCCTTCCTGGTCCCTGAGCCTGGATCAACATACAGGAGTTGACTGCCCTGAGCGGTGCCACACCACACGAAGCAGAGCTAGATGGCTGTGCCACCAGCCACCACCCGCCAAGACTCTGCAACCCACGGCCACCCTCCTGGTCCCCAAGCCTGGATCAACATACAGGTACTTGCCACTTCTACTCCCTGGGTACTTTCTCCTCTGGTGCTCTCTGATTGGTGCGGCGCCCTGTGCTGGAACTTCTGATTGGTCCACCTGCTGCAGGCTGCCCTGCCGATTGGTGCGCCTTTCCACATTGGATTTTAGCGCTTCCTTGGTGCCTTTCTAAAGCCATCAGGCTGACTCTAGGGCTTATTCCTGTCAGTGACTCTGGGGCTTATCCCTCTCGATATTTTTCAGCATTTGTTTTACCACCTGTAATTCTAACTATGTTTTAAATGTAATGCATAATAGCTGAAAGTTTTATTGCCAGCCCTGCCTAAATCTGTGCCAGACTGCTGAAAAACCTAACTGTGTAGTGCTTAAGCTGCTAGTTCTAAACTGTTCTCTGTTTCTCCTCATCTACTCTCTCAGCCTACTCCCTTCTTAAACCAGCCCTCTCCCACTCAAACCTCTTGTT
This sequence comes from Neoceratodus forsteri, assembly GCA_016271365.2. Classification (NCBI taxonomy): domain Eukaryota; kingdom Metazoa; phylum Chordata; order Ceratodontiformes; family Ceratodontidae; genus Neoceratodus; species Neoceratodus forsteri. The sequence continues at coordinate 1,222,256,436 of CM057458.1, forward strand.
TGCTGATACCTGCCCGCTCCTGTTTTTCTTCTAACCTTGCTCAAAGCTACTTTTTTCTCGCTCCGCATGAAACTCTGCCTAATATTTCCCTACCCCCTCTTGGTTCTCGGCCTCGCACTGTAAATTGCACGCTTCTCTTTTATTTCAGTAATCCCATCCCTGACTATCTGTAGCTCATAGACTTTTGTTTTATCCTGATCACCCCCACCTCCCGCTGATGGTCTGCCACCATTCTCCCACCCCAAGTCGCAGTTAATATTTTAATTTGCTTTCTCTCCCCTTCATTCCCAGGACTTAACTGCCCCGAGAGGCACCACACCACACGAGGCAGAGCTAGATGGCAGTCCCGCCGGCCACCACCCACCAAGACTCTGCAACCCACGGCTGCCCTCCTGGTCCCTGAGCCCGGGTCAACATACAAGTACTTGCTGCTTCTACTCCCTGGGTATTTTTCCTGCTGGTGCTCTCTGATTGGTGCAGTGCCTTGTGCTGGAACTTCTGATTGGTCCACCTGCTGCAGACTGCCCTGCTAACTGGTGCACCTTTTCACATTGGATTTTAGCGCTTCCTCTGTGCCTTTCTAAAGCCATCGGACTGACTCTAGGGCTTATCCCTGTCAGTGACTCTGGGGCTTATCCCTCTCGATATTTTTCTCCCGCCCCCCCCACCAGCTCCCAAGCCTCCTTTAACTACATGATAGCTCCTCCTTTCTAGGTGCCTCCTCTCACTATTGGCTGATCTATATCTCTACTATTTTAAAATTGATAAGTTTCTCACTTGTACACCTTATGTCTATTAAGACAGTCAAAATGAACCAACACACAATATTTTTCCTTCTTACGGCCACACTGTCACTGCTACACCTATCTATCCATAAAATACCACAAGCTGGATCTACTCTCCCCAACTTCTTGCCTCATGAATCCTACTACTCAAACCTCCTACTGCTCCCTACCCCACGCTGTGACCTCACCCCAATACTACTAAATAGGGCCTGGATCCACATGATTGCCTATGCCCAAAATAAATGTCACATGCATCTACATGCCCTATGTCCCTTCCTGTGTCAGAAGCTCTGGTATCTCCTCCTACTTGCTATCCTACTCTCTGGGGATGTTCAACTAAATCCAGGACCGACTAATGCTACTCCTGACTGTATTAGAAATGCTAAAGGTCTTATCATTGTACACCACAATATCAGGAGCCTTGTGTATAACCTAGATGAGCTTGAATCCTGGACCTCACTCTACAAACCTGATATCATATGCCTAACTGAAACCTGGCTAAAACCATCCACACCTGACTGTCTCTTCTCCCTTCCATCCTATAATCTCTTGAGACTTGACAGAGCTGCACCCAAAAAGGGTGGTGGTACAGCTATCTATTTTAAAGAACATCTCCATGTCACTACCATCAATTTAACTAACCCAGGCCACTGTGAGGCACTTCATGTCCTGCTCACCCTCGGTAACAAAAAGTTAAATATAATATGTGCCTACAATCCCCCCTCAAATGGTCTAAAAGGACTGGATGAGTTACTGGATCAAATCTCAAGCCTTGCAGGGAGAAATGAGGTCCTTATACAAGGGGACCTAAACATTAATTGGCTGGGCGCCAACCAATCCAATCCACTGACCAAACTGCAGAGCTATAATTTGCACCAGCTAATATGTGAACCGACCAGAACCTCCCCTCACTCCAACACAAGCACCCTACTTGACTGGATAATGGCCAACCACCCTGAAAATGTAATTGCCTCTGGCGTACTACCAGATGCCATCACTGATCACTCTCCAACCTACTGTATCTGGGGAAAGAGCAAACCTACCCCATCGAGGCCTCATTTCATCACCTTCTGCAACTATTCAAACTTTGGCTCACAGCTTTTTCTACATGACATTGCCGCTACTGATTGGTCTTCCCTCCTTACATCAAATGATGCCCACACTGCCCTCAATCTATTCCTGACCCACTTCCTTGCGCTCCAGGATAAACACTGCAAACTTATAACTCTAAGGGTAAAAAATAGGCAAACACGCTGGCGCAAATGTGACCTACTCTCTAAGCTAAAGCAAAGAGACAAAAGCTGGCTCCTCTACAAAAGCTCAAGGCTATCCTCTGACCTTAATACTTACAGGCCCTATGCAATTACCTGCAAAAAGGACATCAAAAAGGCCAAGAGCTCATATTGCAAAGATCTATTAACTAAGTCCTACGGTGACTCAAAGAAATTCTGGTCCCATATTAAATTCTTTCTTGGTCAGAATCCAGCACCCACCCCAAATGATATATCACTTAATGGCATACACTGCAATAATCCCAGAACCATTGCAACCTTTTTCAGTAGTAAGTTCTCTGACCTAACTAATTACATCTTCTTGTTCCCAACCCAGTCGAACATGCCTACCCATCAGATATCAAAGGCCCTCATTTCTTTTTCAAGGCAGTCTCAAGGTGTGACGTGCTTAGATTGCTAAAAAATATCTCTGACTACACTGCAGATGGCTCTGACAATCTAGAACACAAGCTACTAAAGATAGCTGCTCCCCACATTGCTTCTCCCCTAGCCAAGATTTTCGCACTCTCCCTATGCCAGTGCTATGTCCCTGATATATGGAAGGAAGCTAGGATTACCCTTGTTTTCAAAAAAGGACATCATAAGGATCCCTCAAATTACAGGCCCATAGCCATCCTGTCAGTACTCAACAAAATTCTTGAGGAGCTGGTAACCGCCCAAACAATTGATTTCCTCCAGAAACATGATCTACTTACCATGGCCCAGCATGGCTTTCGTAAGGGCCATAGCACCACCACCACCACACTTCTTAAATTCACATTAGATACCCTAGAGGCTATGGATTTCTGGTCTTCTCACTGGAGCCATTTTTATCGCCATGACTAAGGCATTTGACCTAGTTGATCATTCCATCCTCCTAGACTACCTTAGATCACTAGGTTTCTCGTCGAACGTTGTAAGGTGGTTTGGTAGCTACCTATCTGATAGGGCCCAAACTGTGAAATACAACTCTACCTTCTCAGACAAGGCCACTATAAACATTGGGGGTGTCACAAGGATCCATTCCTGGGCCTCTGCTTTTCTCTACCTTCATAAATAACATCACCACCAACCTCCATAGGACAGAGTCCCTGCTATATGCAGATGACATTGTTCTATATGCCAGTGCAAAAATCATTGACAACATAAATCGTCAACTCTCTCTTAGCTTTCAGCTCACCCAGCAGAGGTTATTTAGTCACCAACTTGTCCTAAATGAGTCCAAAAAACCCAAGCCATGCTCTTCGGATCAAATGCCAAACTCAAGCATGCCATCCAAAATTTAAAGCCTCCTCCTCAAATGACTTAACTATCGGGGTGGTGGAGTCATTTAAATGTCTAGGTGTCACACTTGACCCATCACTAAATTTCAACCTACATATCCAACTGACTTGCAAGCAGGTAAGTACCAAAATTGGCATAGTATACTGTACCAGTTATGTGCTTACTCCCTCGGCAAGGCTTGCCATTGAACATGGCATCCTCCTGCCCTCACTTACCTATGGGGCTGCTACATGCACCTCTGCATACAAAACAAGTCTTTGGAAGTGGGACATAATATACAACAACATTTGTTGCTATGCGTCCTCCTCTCATAAGCTGAAACACCACTGTCTCCTTTATTCAGAGCTGGGATGATTTCCTCCACTTGAGTTAAGGCTTTATGCCTATGGTTCTGTCATAGACAATATTGTCCGACTACAAATACCCAAACCCCTTGTGGGCCACTTCCAAATCAGAACACCCTCTTACAGGTTGAGATCCACTGACAGTGCCCCTGTCTTCATACTCAGACACTATACCTCCAAAGGCACAAGTGCTTTCGCCTGTCTTGCTCCCCAATACTGGAACTCCCTCCCTCAGGCCTTGCACCAAGCACCATCTCCTGCAACATTTAAGAAACAATTGCATACCCATCTCGAGTCCTCTTGCATGTGCTGCTTTTTCAAACTCCCTTAGCTCTCACCTGCCTAGTCTCACCCTACCACTTCTGTTTTGCTCTACTATATAAATAGCACTTCCACCTGTCTGTCCTACCTCCCACTTATTTTTTTTTTATACTTCATCTTTTATTCAATTCAAGTTAAAAGCAATACATTGTCACAGGTGTACAATCTTCAGTGTAACCATTACATTTGATACAGGAGAAAAATTATGTATCTTGCTAAGTATTACAACGTACTATTTGATTTAAGCACATTATACCTTGTACAATGGTAGCCAAGGGTAGCATAGCTGTTCGCAGTTTTGATAGAATTTATAGCTACTGCTAGTAAATATAGACTTAACTCAAGACTAGATCTAGAATAGGACAGGTAATCAGTGCTGGTGTTTAGGTACAGGAAGAAAAAAACAGTAAAATATTAAAAAAAACATGCATAACATATATAAAGTAGGTCAGCGATGTGGGGTATAAGTTCTCTAGGATCAGCATTACTGATAGTATCAAGATGGGGGTGATCTTTCTTTTACAGCCTGGTCAGTAAGATAGGGGGTCTTTATCCTAGATAGAATGTTGTGGATATCGGGATCTCTGCTCTATAGTGCCAGCCATGAGCTGTCCAAGATCATGTTCCTGGGACATTCAAAACCCACCTAGATCACCGATTCAGATAAAGTGTAGGCTTATCTTGTAAGTTATGTGAGATACTCTCGAAGGCTCTGATATGGTCCCCTATACTTCTCCATTCGGAGATGATTGGGGGGGTTTCTTGTAGCCATCCCCTGGTTTTTGCTTTGTAGGCCGCAGCCAGCAATACAGACCAGAGGTACTTCATATCTTTTTGCTTAAGGGATTCCGGTTAAATACCCAAGACCAAGATCCGCGCCGTTAAAGGTTCTTCAAGAGTTAATATATTGGAAATATGCTGAATAGCTGCTGACCAGAAGGTTTGAAGTTTAGGACAACTAAAAAATATATGTGCATGGGTTGCCCCTTCTGTATCACAAGCCCTCCAGCACATGGATGGGAGGCTAGGATTTGTTTTAGCTAGCAGCTGGGGTGTTAAAAAAAATCTTGTTCGGTCTTTCCAGACATACTCACATCAGTTCGGAGATGAGGTAGTGGACCAAGTCATCCGCCATATCTTTGCCCATTGAGACTGTAGTATTGTAAGCTGGAGGTCCTGTTCCCATTTAACTTTAAGGGGTTCCAAGCTCCTGCAAGGACACCAGGTATTTATATATGTGCGATATTGCGTGGTCTCCCCCCTTAGCATTCAGAATTTGTATATATGGAGATGTGTCCTCTAGTATCTGACAATGGGACTGACTATGCCTGTACTGGGAGTTTACATAATCTCTCATTTGAAAATAACGTATTCTCTCTCCCTCTCCCCATTTCCTACCTCCCACTTAGACTCATTCCCAATCCTCTTCCTGCCTCCTCTTCTATCTCCCTGACTCCTATCCCTCCTAGTTTTTCCCAACTGTCAACCCCAAATAAACACTATAGCATTTACAATCTTTCTTGTTTTTTCCTCAAAACATAAATGCTATGTAACCTTGTATTTTGAATATGGTTCTGTTTATTATGCCTCTCACACTGTTATTGCATTTACCCTTTATTTGTTTGTTTTATTTTTAACCAGGAAGTGTACTGGGCACAGCCCTTTTTCAGCAACGCCTGACATACAACATCCAACATCACAATACAATATTACAGTTATACAAAATACAAATATTAATCACAATGACAAACAGTATCACAATATAGCTTCTTTAATAAAAAATCTTTAAAATGAGATTCTGAATGTGCTTTTTAAATCAATTCTCCAAATTCATTTAAAAATGAAGGTGCATACCAGGAAAATGCTTTCCTACTCATTTGTAACCTGTAACCAGGAACAACATATTGATGTAAACAATTTTGTCTTGTACCCCTACCATGATCTTTAGATACAATTAGTTTATATAAAAACAGAGGATCTCCTGAATATTTTATCCGAAAAACAAAATTTACTAACATACATTTCAAACGATTAACTGGGGAAAGTACATCAAAATCCAAATAAAGCTGACAGTGATGAGTTCTAAATGGAACATGCAAGGCAAATCTACAAATATCATCATACAAAACTTAAAATTTTGTCTCAAACAACTGATTACAATGTGCAAAGGTAATACTTCCATACTCTGATGTTGGAAAAGGAACCTGTTTAGCTATGGTATGACGAACCTCTTCAGTCAGAAATTCAATATTTCTATAAAGAAGACCAAGCTTCTGATGGATTTTTTACACCCAACTTCTCTAAATGAGGAGCCATACTAAGGTTTGAATCCAGGTATAAACCTAGATATTTACTCTGCCTGTAGCCACTTCCTTTTGCATATTACTTTCTCACACTGTTAATGCCTTCTACCTTGTCTGTAGCCACCTTTTTTCTCTATTCACTCTGCATGCTATTGTCAATTATGTCATACTTGTAATGAAATGTTCTGTATGCATTGATGTACTGCACCCTCCTGGGTCGTGCCTGGAAATAGTCATTGCTATGGCTAGTGCACTAACCCGGTAAACAAAAACTAAATAAAATAAATTAATAAATGTGCTAGGCACAGGCAGGTAACGCTAAAGGATAGAGGCCCACTGCAGAAATTTCAGCTCCTACCCTATGACTATCTATGGATTTTCAGTGGCTCCAAGAGTTGGCCTGAAGCATGCCCTAATAGATCAGCACTGAAAACCTGTACTCGAGTTAGAAACTGTAGCCTCTCTACCCCTCTGCCCTCTAGGGAAAAGCTATCTGACCTATGTTACCTACCAAGCGCCCATACCCCAAAGCCATTTTATACCATTTAGAACTGTAGCCCACATTAGAAACATGCACTTGGCATTACATTTCCTAAATCTAAGAAGTACAAAACTTAAACCTGCAAAGCAGGACAAAAAAATGGATAGCGTTGTACTACACGGTTACAACAAGCCTAGCAACTTTACAAAGGAGGACTCTGAAGAGCCCTAAAACCCCTCTTCTTGTCTTCTTTCAGGAACACCTGCAAAAGAAAGCATTGCAAAAACATATCCTGCAAACAAAACACAACCTGTAAACCACACAGTGACCAAAACCTCCCACCGCAGATACTACACAATCCCAAAAAGTTATTTTTTAAAAAGGATTTTCTATAAAAGTATAAAAATAGAAAATAAAAGCATTTGCAAAAACATTTTGGGGGAAGGAAACCCTACAAAGTCCGATGTTCTAGGGGGAATGTCCAGAGTGCCCAGGGCCCGATACATAGAGTCTCTCCTAGGTCAAAACCTGCTGAAACACAGTTCTTGAACAGGCATGAGACCTGCTAGCACTGCAGTCCAGTTCAGGAGTGTCTATTAATGAACCAAAGTTCCTGGGGCATCTTTATTTGCAGGTAAAACAGTCAAATTAAAATGTACAGAAGTAAAGGTAGGCCTTACCGTATTCTAGGTGAAAGATAGATGTCTCCATCACCTCTTTGGACCTGTGACCGGATGATCTTCTGCTACTGGACAGACAAAATCTTCGGAGCAGGTTCTTCCACTCCTCCTGCTGGACCGGGATAGGAAATCTTCTCCCTCTGCTGGGCTGATGACCCCAGGTACAGCTGGAGACGAACCAGAGTCACCAGAAGAGATGCACCTCCTTCTCAGTTGCTGCCGCTTTGGTGGCAGATTGCTGATCTGGCCTTGCTGCATTCACTTGGCATACTGGCATGGTTACTAGTGAGTGGCACTGTTATGGATAGTACCACTCCGGGTGTGGAGCAAGAACTGTTTCTCCATCTGGATGAAACACTCTGACATTGTAGAATGTTACTTGGCCAGCCTTGTCTACTATTCTCACAGAGTCTATAAACAGAGTCCTACCAAGCTTCGAAAACTAGTCTCTCATGACATACTTTAATTCACATAAACTTGTTTACTTTTGGGTGCAGGCTGGCACTAGCTTCCTCCCACAACCAGGCATGCCTGTTTTTCTTGATTTCTTCCCAAACTGTTCTATGAAAGAACAGATATGTCTGTCCATATACGGCTTCAACCCTATGTCTAATCACACATTCTTCCTTGCTGCTTTTCACTAGGTCTAAACCAGAGGCATGGCTTGGGGGAGACCAGTCCTGGTTAAACCAGCTTTGAAGAGTTAGTGCAGAGTAAAAGCAGTCCACCCCTGCACTAGGTTGCATGTTACCAGAGCCCTCCTCTGTCTCTGAAGGCTCCACTGAAGCCAATGCTAGTGGTGACTCTTGGTAGCCCACTCTAGCTGCTTCAGTTTCTTCCATTTCTTCTTGTTCCATAAGCTCTGCCCAGGAGCTGACATTGGATTCAGCTCCCGAAATTGTCCATTCTTCACTACACACAGAGGCAGTTGCCTCCCAACACAGGGCTTCATCTACCTCATCCTCACACATGAGGATTGGGGTTGGGCCTTCCACCCACAGATCTACAGATCCTGCTTCTGCAGTGTCCAATTCCACCTTCTTCAGTGTAGAAAACTCCATTCTTTCCTGCCCTTGCAAGGTATTCTCACAGACATTCTCCAAGAATTCCCTGACAAACTCAGAGGGGTTCCCCTGACTGCAACAGGCCTGCTGCTGTTCTGATCTAATAGTGTCCCCTGCCAGTATCCATGTAGGGGCTAAGCAGACATTTTATGCTTTTGCAGTTACCGTATCACCTGCTTCACACATCCCATATTGTTTTCAACAGTCTGTACAGTGTGGGATCAACAGAACGTCTCTTCCTGGCTTTAAACAGATGATGCACACATTAACTGGAAAGTTTGGTAAAGCCACATCAGATGGTGCTGCTTCACAATTGTAAAGTTTTTCAAAATGAGCTGGCTGTTTTTCTTGTTGTGCAATCCATGCCCTGGCATGGAATGTGTAGTGGGGAGCATTAGATGCCATTTTTCTGAAAACAAATACACAATTCCGCTATTACTATTTTGTGCTTAAAGCTGAATTTTGGCTTTAACACACTGCAACAGTTCTGCTTACTTTTTTCTAGGTTGCTGAACAAGCTGCCTGGCTTGCATTTTTTTTTTATTCTTTCTTTCTGTGCCTTACTGCCCCCTCTCTCCAATCTCTCAGACTGCTTCATCTACCTACTCCTCCTCCTGTCAGGGTCTGCCCATAGAGTACTCAGTTCCACTCTGAGAGACCAAGATGCCCTGATAACCCCCTGGTGTAGGGCGAGGAGGGACCCACTCTTACCTCCCTAATAACTGGTAAGGAGTGGACTTTGTACAGCGGAGTCTGCCCTGAAGACCGGAGGAAGTGCAGCGCGGAGTTGTCACCTAGGAGTGATGGGGGTGTTTTTCCCTTGTTCTGCCCTTTGGACATCGGTATGCAATGAGGGCCAATGAGCAAGAAGACATGCCTCCTGCTCTGCCCCTCTGCCGGCATCAGCCCTGTCCCAGTACTGCTTCCCCATGAACTGCACTTTCCACCCAAGTTCCCCCAGGTGGTGGTATTGCAGTGGGAACTTGCAGCCCCCAAGAAGGAGAGCAGCTGTCGGGTGCTCTATCCTTCTCCTCCTCCAACCTCCGACGGCCGTGCTCGATCTCGAACATGGGTGGCCAGCATGGTATGAGGTAAGGCGTCCAGTGCCTCAGCCCTCCTGGCTTGCATTTTGTTTCACAACTTTTGCACAACTAATTGAAACTTTGCTGCTCTGAGACACTGGGTCAACATGGTGCTCACTGCTTTGTTTACATTACTGACTACACTCAAGATGGTTGCTGTAACTTTTTTCCTCCATCACACACACAGTTCAATTTGCTGGAAATGCTTTCCGATCTTGTATTTTATTGTTTTATTCTGCGTACAAATTGAATCTCACATTTTGCTTAAATTCAGCACATTCATACATTTACTGCATTTGTTTGGACTTGTTGATTAGTACTGCACTCAATTTTATTATCAAACACAGACACTGCACACAGTCCACCTTTTAAATCTCACAGTTTCTCCATGCTTTAACTTTGCTGCATTGCTTTACAGTTCTCCGATTTGCTCATAGTTTGTTTTACTTGCATCTTGTACTCATTCAGGCAGTAGCTGGTTCCCTCCTCAGATAGTAAATGGCCTGCTGCCAGTTTGTATGGACCTTTTTGATGGATCGGGCTGGCAGACCTGCGGATTGGTTGCAAAGTCACTGCGATCCTCTACTCTAGTGGTCGGAAAATGGGTTGAGCCCAGTTTTAAACTGTAAAATTCAAAAAGTAATGTTTTTAAACAGTTCTTTACTCTCAGCGATTCCTCCTGCTGCCGCACTGCTTGCACACTGCTCCTTGAACACTCCACAGCACAGAGATTCAGGCAAAGGGTGGGGCTTGGCTCGCTGGACCAGTGACAGTGCCAGGAGGTTTAAAACATGGGTCAACTTAGACCCACCACTGTCAAAAATGTGGGTCAAAATGAGAAACAACTGGATCAAAACCTAATCGCAAATATGAATTTCACCAGTACAGAAGTTTAAATTTGTAAAGTGAAAATACTTTCTATTGTTTACTTTTCCATCTTTCAGCTATTGTTGCAGACAGGTGCACCACTTTGGACCCACTGTCAGGTGGAAACTGGATCATTTCTGGGCAGGCTGCAACATTTTCCCTTTTTGCCCTATCTAGCGCTGTCTCTGCGCTGAACCAATCACATGACAAGATGCAAATGAACTTCCTTTCTCTCTCTCTCTCTCTCTCATGCACTCCTTCATGATGATCATTGAGCAGGGCAAATTTAAAGTGCAAACTGTCACTTTTTTTCTCAGCTGGCAAATTCAGAGGGCCAAAGCATTTTTAAGTATTTTACGCAGTTTCTTGCACATTTTGCTTAGTGACTCCCCCAATTTTCACCGTAAACTCATGAAACTTTCTGGGCACTTAGGAATTACTGTTACTAAAGTCCACAAATACTTTTTGCTTGAAAGTTGTAACTTTTGAACAGTTCTTAAAGCACTTTAATTGGCAGGGCAAGGGCACACATTGCTTAGCTCAACAGTTCATTTTGAAGCCAGTTGAAACACACAAGCAGCACATTTTCCACTTTCTCCCTCAGGACCACAGGCAGCAAATACATTTTGATGGCATTTTCCTTGGCACTGCTACCAGGCAAAAAGATCCTAGACAAACCCTCAGCATTTTTCCTCTCACCCAAAACATATCCCTTTGGACGAGCTCCCCATGTTTTTGTAACCCCCTTGCCACTTTTCCCAGTTGGCATCCCCCAAAAAGAACCAATGCCCTATACATGGCATACAATTTGCTCTTGGCAGAATTACTCATATGGTACCAACCCCTAGCTTTAGAGTGTATTTCAGGCTCATTATCTAAAGGATTGGGGTGGGGGTACAATACTAAAAAATGAATCTTTGCATTTACATCCAAATCCAGGGGCGAGGATGCTAGGCGTATATGCTAGACCTAACTGCTGAAGGGCCCCAATAACGTTCACACAGAAGCAATGAGCTGAATGTCCAAAGCAGTAACTGGGATTGTGCAGTATGGCTTTATTCACGGATGTTACTTTAAAGCACAGGTGGACCCCCAATGGTTTGTCATTGCAACACAGGTACAGTCTTTTTTCAGAAACACATTTGTTAGGCAGTACTGTTTTCCACAGAAACATCTCTATCCATTTTCCAGAACACATTTCCATTTCCAAAATGTATGCTTGTGGCCTAAACCACATACTTGAGCCATTTTCAAAACACATTTCCATTTCCAAAGTGTAAACCAGTGATCTGAGCCACATACTTAAATTTCATCCGGGGCATTGGCCTTTTGCCCAGGAGACCTTGGGTGCTCCTCAATGAACTAGTTAGCCCTGCATTGAAACTCCAGATGGTGTTCCTACCGCCCTTTGCCCCAAACACAGTCTTTGCCATTTCTTCAGGGTTACACCAAAAGAAGCCTTCAATCCCCAGTGAATTGCTAAAGACTCCAAAACTTTACTTTAAAGTAGCACCCTGAGGTGAAAAGGGGTCCTGGCCGATGTGATCTATCCTTGTCTTTGGCACACACACCTCAGACAATCTCCCAAATGAGAACATGTCTCCAGTGCTATACTCACAGACTAGTTGCTCCTTCCTCCCAGTCATGGAAAGGAACAACAGAAAGGCACCTTTTCCTCTCTGGTAGCTTGTTAGATTCCATTCACAGTCCTTCTCCAAGACAGCTGAAAACTTCAGGACCTTCAGGGGATTGCCCCTTGGATCCACAAGACATTGCAGTCCCTCTCACTCCCCCTGGAGTGAAACTAAGAGTCCTGCAGGTGAATGGTTTCCACCACTTCACAGGCAAAGCAAGGATTTTACCAAACTATGGTGAGAAAAGACCAGGGCTCCCTTTTCAGAGCCCCATTGGCAGACCTCCTGTCACTCTGACACTCTAACTCAGACTAACTAAACATTCTAAACTTTCCCTGAGCAGCTGGCTCAAAAATATTTATGCTGATGCGAGAGTTCTAAATGACATAATCATCCCTGTCTCAGGCTAGCTGAGTAAACAATGATGTCATTATGTAGAAAGCCCCTAATGAGCTCCCTACCAGCTGCCTTTTCTACCTGTCTAAGACTAGTACTAATGGGATTCTACTAACCCCAGGGGACTGGGTGGTTACATATACAAGGGTCTGCTAGACCTGCTCCCTAATCGCTCGGTATTAGTTTTGGGAAGGTGGATTGCGGAGCTCCAGCTGAACCATTCCATTGAAACGTGGACTAAATATGCATCACCAAACTATAGGCTTTCTACCTTGATACAATGGAGAGACTTCTCTTGGAAATGCTGTGTGCAATATTTTCAAATGCCAGAAGTTCAGGCCACTTATATGAGTCCCCAGATAGGGAGACATTAGCAAGGATGTGGGTAGGGAGCTGCTAATCATATGCATGTCTTTTGGGCCTTTCTGATACTTTCTGCATATTGACAGGATATGAAAGATACCCTTAACAAAATGTTTACAGATCAGGACTTACTTACACCCTTCTTGGTCCTGTTTCCAGTCCCATCAGATGGAGTAAGAGCTTGGCCACTAAAATTATTATCAATACTAATTTTGACAGCTAAGAAGGTTGTGGCTACAGAACACCTGTCCAACAAAACCCAAGCAGATTGCCATGGTCAGCAACATATGTAGGACAGAAACTCTGATGGCCTTTGTCTATTGAACACAGGCAAAAAATAAGGAGTCCTGGCATAGGTGGGTGGTGCATCAGTTGGAGACAGACCTGGAGTTTGTTCCCTGACTCCCACGGGTGAGGGTGGATTGTAGGGCTCTAATTAGGTTTTCCATGATTTCTGCTTAGGGTGTTCATATATTACTGGACTATATTTCTTCCACAGGAAACCACTGGCAAAGGGAGTCTAGTTTTTTCCTTCGGAACATCAGTGCTATAATCTGCTATCATATCTGTAGCTAGATACTGAATCTATCAATCTACTACAATCCTTGCCTATTTTGTACTGTTATATACATGTCTTGCATTCTCTGTGTTATTATAAAGCTTTCTTCAGTAAAAATTAAATAAAAAAAAAGAACTGAGTAAAATTACTTTCTTCACTGAAGTGAGTGGCCAGCTGGTGTCATGTGCATCCATGATGGTTTGAAATGCAGGCAGGAACAACACTCCACAGTGAAACCTGTGCTCCAGTAGTAAAAGTATATGGCAAGCAAGGAGGCTGGGCACCAGGTAACAGATGCAATAAAATACTTTTATTGAAAAATCAACTCACAAGTTCATGTAGATAAGGCAACAGCACAACAGCAGCATGGAGACAAACTCTCCTGACCGGTTTCACTCAAGGCTTCTTCAGAAGGGGGTGTGTCTACCCACAGCTAGTGCTACATTAAATAAGGCAATTTTTAAAGTGACAGTACCCCAATACATTTTATTTTTTTTTATTTATTGGAATACAATTGGAATTACAAAATATACTGTTGTTCACATGATACAAAATGTATGCAAAACACTTTAAAAAGCACCAAAATGTGATTTAAAACACAAGTTACTAATGCAGTGCTTTAATTTAAACTACATAGGGGCACAAACATGGAAATAGTAGGAGCGTATTATTTAAATGAAGAGAGACTGGGTTTCCAAGCAAAACCAAAAATCTGCTTCATGTAATTTTATAAATAAACAGGTTCTGCTGATCCTTGTAATCCTTTAGTGTAGATGAAACCTATAAACAGCTAAAGGGAGGGGGAGAGGGACAGAAAAAAGAAGGAAAAAGAGCCTCATTAATAAACTTGTTAATTTCACAAAAATTCTATTAAAATGCATATGTCATCAACTATTTTCTGATTCTACTTTGATTGATAGTGGTGGACTCAATCCTATCACCAAGACCTGGTCTAAACAGGATTCCAAGTTGTATCTTCCTTAGGGCTTCTCGATCCAATCTAAGGTTATTCAGATTTCCGACCCCTTCTGCCTAATCTAACCCTTTCTATACCACAAAAAGTGAACACATGGGACTCCTGGTTCTCTTGGGCACAGACATGTTGGGCCCAGGCATTCATACAATCTTTTTTCTCTATCCTGCATAAGTGGCCACCTACACATACCTTTTTTTTAAATTTAAATTCTATTTCTTCTCCCTGCAGTCAGGGCATCCTTCTGAGGAGCTCACTCTGCTTCATCCTCTCACTCCCTGCCTGAACCCCCACTGCTAGTGTCCCTCCTCACCCGAACAGCTCATCCAGGCCCGGTCCCCCGGCAACTGGGTACCCCCGGGGAGGGTTCACCCTCCCTTGGTGACCTTACAGACTCAAGAGGCCTACCTGGTTGTCGGGTTGGCACCTGCAGAGATTCCTGGTGTGCTGGATTGGCATTGGGATGTGGGCCATGCCCCTGGAGCCTTCATCATCTCCACTGATCCACGAGGGGGTGTTTCGGCTTGTGTCCCAAGAGAGCTCCCCCCTCCCTCCGAGCGCGACGTGCAATGACATCATGGTGCACGGCAACCCTGTCAGCATCTGTCACGCTCACCCCATTACGTTGTGTCAGCTTCCCTGTAGTACCCCCAGTCTCCATTGAGGGCCACTAGGATACCAGACAACCCTTAGCCCCCCCCCCGGGAGAAGAGAGCTGTCTTCCAGATGCTTCATCCTCTTCCTCGCCTGCCCGACCCTCTGCAACCCAGGTCCGTATCCAAACCCGGGTTGTCAGTGTGGCGTGAGGTGTGGTGTCCAGTGCCTCAACCCTCAGCACCACAGGGCTGGCTAACCTACATGTATCTTAAAGGCATGTAGCATCATCCCTACATAAAATGCTGAGCAAGAACATGTGGCCAGATATATTATGTTCTCAATATCGCAGTTAATAAAAGATCTTATTTCAAAATTCTTAGTAGCATTTGTGTTAGTGAAAAAGGAAGTTTTTGTGATGTTCTGACAAAATTTACACTGACCACATTGAAAAGTTCCCTTTGGTAATGGTGGTAACCAACTTGTTACGTGTGGTTCATTATGTCTTACTGGCTGAAGACTATGCACCAGTCTGTCCTGGAGGTTTTTAACCCTCTTATAGACCATTCTGTGCATATTCTCAGTATAGTTTCTCAGTATTGGATCTGATCTTAACACATTCCAGTTCTTCTTTATTATGTTCCTGACTTTACTGCTTTGCCTGCAGTAAGTGGTAGTAAAGTTGAACTGGTGTGTCTGAGTTGCTTGACTCTCCCGAGGTGTACTAGATTGTAAAAGTGTAGTTCTGTCTGTTTCCCCTAGCACTATTCAGTGCCTTCCCTATGATGTCTGGCCTGTAGCCCATGTCTTCAAATCTGTTAAAGAAATCACTGCTTTTTCTCTCACAATCGGATACATCACTGCAATTACGTTTTATTCTGAGAAACTGGGATTTTGGTATGTTTTCAATTGTGTGTCTGTCCATGATGGTTCCTCTACAATCTACATATGTGTCCGAGCTTGAACCCACCAACAGAATAGTACTTCATGAAGATTATGTAGAGCTACAGAAATTGAATTACCCAGTCTGGTATTTCAGTCATACCAGAGCTGGGAAAGACAGAAGGGTAGTATCCCTGGGAGCCCTGTTCACAGAGTCACTCAACACAGGTGTGGTTCCAGAGGACTGGAGGAGGGCACATGTGATCCCACTGCATAAAAGCAGCAGTAGGCAGGAGGCAGGGAATTACAGGCCAGTGAGCCTCACCTCAGTGGCGGGAAAGATCATGAAGACACTGCTGAAAGAAAGGATAGTGGCACACACCTGGAATCCAAGGGTGCCCAGGATCTGATGCAACATGGATTCACAGTAGGAAGGTCATGTCAAATGAATCTAATAGATTTTTTTGATTGGGTGACTAGGGAAGTAAATCAGGGGGAGGCAGTAGATGTTTCCTATCTAGATTTCAGCAAAGCCTTCAACACCATTCCACTTAGAAGGCTGGTTAACAAGATGGGTAGTCTGGGCATGGGAGACAAGGTGGTGAACTGGGTTAGGAACTGGTTAACAGGCAGGAGACAGAGAGTGGTGGTAAATGGGGTACAATTTGGGGAGATGGGGATGACCAGTGGGGTACCGCAGGGATCAGTAATGGAACCAGTCCTGTTCAATGTCTTGATCAGTGACACTGCAGAGGCACTGGAAGGAAAGGTCTGCTTGTTTGCAGATGACACAAAGACTTGCAACAGGGTGGATACTCCAGAAGGGGTGCAGAAAACGAAGAGGGACCTGGAGAATCTTGAAAGATAATCGGAGGTGTGGCAACTGAGGCTCCAAAAAGTGCAAAATAATGCGCCTAGGTAGAGGGAACCCTGGGAAGAACTACAGGTTGGGGGGGAGCTGACTGTCGTCAAGGAAGAAAGGAACCTAGGGGTTATCATTTCTAATGACCTTAAGATATCAAAGCAGTGTGCAAAGGTGGCGGGGAGGGCCAGTGGCATGCTGGGGTGCATAGGCAGTGGTATCATTAGCAGGAGGCGGAAGATGGTGATGCCATTGTATAAAACATTGGTAAGGCCTCACCTGGAGTACTGCATGCAGTTCTGAAGGCCACACCTGTGCAAGGACATAAACAAGGTGGAGACTATCCAGAGAAGGGTGACAAAGATGGTGTAGGGCTTGCACTAAAAAACATATAAGGAGAGACTAAGGGAACTCAATATTTACTCAATGGAGGAGAGGAGAGAGTGACGGGACATAATTGAAACTTTCAAGTACCTCAAGGGCATAAACATGGTGCAGGTGGGGGATCTTTTCCATGTAGAAAAAGTACTAGAACAAGGGGGCATGATATGAAATTGGTGGGGGGCTGGATTAAGAGGTAATGTGAGGAAGTTTTTCTACACAGAAAGGGTATTTGATGCTTGGAATGGTCTGCCACAGGAGGTAGTGGGGGCAAGCACAGTGGAGCAGTTTAAGCATGCCTGGGACAGGCACAAGGGAACCTTGAGAGGGGAGGGAGTGATGAAAAGCCATTGATCACATAGGGTCAGTGGCCACATACAATATGTAGGGCCTATGGGCAGACTGGATGGGCCTGGCGGTCCTTATCTGCTGACAATTTCTATGTTTCTATTACACTTTCATAACATGAAAGGAAGGCAACACGGGTAATTCCAAATGCTAGCTGCACTTCTCCAGAGAACTTATTTCCAAAACCATAAAAACTTTAACTATTTATTTAGTTTTTGTTGACCGGGTAAGTGGACTAGGCAAATTCTGCCTTTTTTCAGGCACAACCCAGGGGAGGGGGATACAGATGAATGCAAACTGACCTTGAACCAGATTAAGCTGTTCAGCTATAAATGGAATAAAGTACAATACAGAGAGGAAGGTAAGATAGTATCATTTTAAGTCCAGCAAGTTCTGATATATCAGTCAAAACGTCTACAAAAGGATTTCAGGTAGCCATAGTACACTGAAATGTGTGTAGTAAGGCTTGGATATCCTTCAGCACCGTGGTCTATTGAGCCTTCCTAGGACTGCAAAAATCCTTAGCTGAGGGTGATTGGATCCAGGCGTCAGGGCGATCATGCTGTAGCTGAACAGTTTTGGAGACCTAGCTCCTGCAGGGCTGTAGTACCTTCTGTCGGAGCATGGTATTTAAGCCCTCCACTAATGCACCTCCCTTGCTTAGGGAGTGTTTTTTGTTGCCTGAGCTCCCTGTGTGGCTCTGTGGCTGTGCCTTCTCTCGTTCTTCCTCCCCCTGACTTGTCTTGTGTGTCCCCCTTCTTTCCTCTGTGTTTTCCTGCACCTCCCTGCTTGCTTCCATTCCCTGCTTGTGTCTGGGTGCTTCCCTTTCGTTGTCTCTTTTGGGCTCCTCTACCCGCCCTCCATCTCTTCCTCTCATACATTGCACTGCTTGACTACCTGACCTGCTGAGTCCCGGCTACCTTCAGCCATGTTTTCCACCCTTGGAATCACGCACTACATTTGACTGTCCCCCGGCATCTTTGCCACTACTCCCTGCACATCCGGAAGTGCGGCTGCTTCCTCTCCGTTCTCCTCATCCACTCACTCTCTTCTTCAACATTTCTCTCTCCCCTTCAGACCTCCATTGCACTGTTTGCTGTATGGTGATTTGGGCCCCCTTGTGCTGTTCTCCATATCCTGGACTATGACACACATCGGTCCTAGCTTGTTGCTCCACTGTCTGCCCATCTTCCTTGCACAGCTGTACCTGGCCATGGCTTCCTCTGCACCAGCTCCATTTCTCAGGTAAGGCTTGGATGTGTTGTCATTCCGGTAGAGCTTGGCTACTGCGCCTGTTACTCTTCCCTATGTTGGGGTGGGGGGTTATCCATAACTAGGACTGACTCAGACCCATGACTATGTCAAACACCTGCTCATTTACAAGAAGCTAATTGTTCAAATCCAGATGGGAGGCTCTACAATGCTGGTTTGACAACACTTTTGTCGACTGGCATCACAGCGTCGGGAATTATGTCGGCTGCAAGTTGTGGTTGACATAGTTCCCAAATGTCTCCTGGTCCTGTGTTTCTAATGAGGGGGCTTCACCCCCAAACCCCCCATGCAGTGGGCTCTGACCTCCACACCCCCATACATTAGATTATCTACTCCAGTCGGAGTTGATTCGGGGAGGGGGTGCAGGACCGAGAGACAGTGTGCCCCTGTCTCAGGCACACCAACACATAGGCCTGTAAGCGAGCTGTCGATTTCACTGGCAGCAATGTAGGACGCTGTGTTGGTGTCAGTGTACAGGGAGTATACCCAGATGGGCTCTACCCTAACTAATGAATTGACTAATAGGACAAATTATTGCTCAGATCTCATTTGTTTCTAACCTCTCTCTGATCACAAATGCTATACAGTACCTCAGCTATGGAAAATTGCAATTGTCTCCCCAATCCACAAGCCTGACACAGGCCTCTACATTTATCTCTGAAGGAACCTCTTGCAGTCATCTGTAAAGGATGGCTCCGGGGCAGACAGGGAAGCAAGACCTACGTGGGTCCACCATTGGGTTTCTAAGGCATTGTGAATGGGGGAGACTTATTACGCAGCTTCATTTTGGTGCACATATGCCATGTTCTGAGTCTTTTTATCAGGTTTCAGCTATCTGAAGCAGTCCTACTATACCATTACATTCCAAACCTGGGGTACCATCTCCTGTATTTGTCCATCAGTATTTCCTCTGTCCCTGTCCCTACTCTATATGGAGTTGTGCATTCATCATTGATTTACCCTTACACATGCTTTACTTGGGTGGCTGCACATTGCTGCTTTCCTGCCCTCTTTAATTTTCCGGACCTCCACCTGTCCGATTGCTCCTCTAATCCCTCACCACAGCTGATTCCTCCACTGGGCTTTACTTGCACCATGTTGTCCCTCATTTGCCAGCTTTGAATCTCCAGGTTGTTCCGGGGGTGGGCGAGGGAAAAGGGTGGGTTCCCCGTCATAACGCCCCTGGGGCTGCTCCCACTTCAACACTCGGCCCTTTGAAACACAAACTCCGACAACATCTGTTAGTAAACAGTATATGTGACTGCCGCCCTTAGCAGCCTTCTGCTTATTTTATCATTGTACTTATACCTTTCAGCACTTGTAACTCTTGGCACTTCATTTTAATCCTACCCTTGAGCATTTTCCCCTCCACCCCTCACCCCTGCTTCTTCTCTGCTCACGTATCTTCAAGTTCTTCCCTTGTTCCTCCTCACCTTCCCTCTTCCACCCTCCACCCATTCTCTTATCTTATGTCACCTCTTTGCAACTTCTTCCCCTCCTTCTCCCTACATTTCTCTCTTTTACCTCTCTCCCACCCATATTACTCTCTCTCTTGGGATTTTGACAAGGCCTGCTAGGCTGCCCCTCTCCTGACTAAACACCACCTCATCACCTCTTCTCCTTATACTATTAATTTGTCTTCCTCCCCCTCACTTCACCAGCACTCCCCCCATCTCTCTGCACTCACCCCATTTTCCTCCTTCCACCTCCCCATCCTCTCATCTCTCTATCCCCATTACCTCCTTTGCAACTCCGCTCCTTCCCTCTCCACCTCCTGTGCAAACTCATCTCCTTCTCCCTCTTGTTTTTCCAATCCCCCACCTTATACCCCATTACTTTCTCTCCTAAATTTTGACAAAGCCTCCCAGGCTGCCCTCTCTTCTAGCCCACTCTACTGTTATATTGAGCAACATTCAGTGCTATTTTGATTGCTTTTGACACATTAATTTTTATAAGTATATTCTTGATATCTGCTATTTATTTATTGTTTACCTTGTTTTGTTTTTGTACTACTGACATGGAACCTTTGTAAATGACTTGTATTGCTCAAAGGTGTTGTAATCCAAGGCTCAATAAATAAAAAATAAAAACACTCCTGACCTACCCTTCATTTGGACCCCTTCTGGGTTTGTGTGTCCATTTGCGGATGGGTACTCCCCTGCACCCCAATGCTTGTACTTCCATTGCCAGCCCTTTACTTCTACTACTTGCTCCTGCAATGCGTCCTTCAACCCAATATTCCTATGCATGTCCTACCATGTCTGTCTCATTCATCATCCTGTCTGCCTGGTGTTCCTCATTTACTCACCCTGTATGACAGCTTTCTGCCAGCCCACACCAGCAGTACTCTGGACTCTGTCCCTAACTCGCACACTCTGAGGTGCTGACTGAAGGCAGGCTTCCCCTGTCTACCGGGGATGGGATTCCATTACCTTAACCACCTCATGTTCCTTACCAACTTGACAGCCTCCATCCCTAACTCTGCTGACAGCATCAAGTAAAGGTTAGCTCGCCCCAACTATCTGGGATGGGAGCTATGTCTACACTCTACTGAGTTACACCATACCTTCTCTACCTCATACCAGTTACCACTTCCCTTCAAGAAGGAACTTCCTCGCCCTGTGTGCCCTCATCATTCTACCTATGCCAGGCTGCCTCACATCACCATCATCTTGCCTCAGCCATCCCCAACAGGTGTCTGAGTTTTTGTTCTCCTGCTGCACTTATGCATTCCTGCCTGATACCTGGATGCTGCTTCCCTTCAAGAACTTGACTTTGCCTGTCTTGCTTTCTCCATCATACCTAGTCTGCAGCCTCAATTCAAATTCCTATCCCGCTTACTTCCATGACCAGGAGCCTGAATATGTATTTGATTGTTTTCACCGTCTATGTCTTCTTTCCTTATTCAGGTTGTTGCTTCTCTTTAGGAGTGGAACTACTTCAATATGTACTCTCATCATCCTAGCTCTCCTAGCTGCATCCAGTCAGGATCATCTTGCTTCGACCATCATGGATGGATGCCTGAGTTTCCACTCCATGTTTTATATGCGTCCAGTCTTGACCTGCTATCGGATGCTGCAACCCTTTTGGACCTAGATCTCCTCCTGCTTCTAGTCTCCAGTCTTCCTTGCCTGAAGTCTTCCCTCGAGTTGCATCGCACTATCTTATTTGGTTGACTGCTTGAGCTAGTTTCCACTTTCTTCATCCTTACCCATACAGGTCGCCACTTCCCTTCAGGAATGGAACCATCACACTCTGACTGCCTCCCACCCTAGGCTCTGCCTGACGATATGAACTGTGGGTATTCTCCCCATTTATCAGGCATGGTAGCTTGTTACTGGATCCACTGATGCTTCCCTCCTGAACCAGGATCTCATTGACTTGTTTGCCTCATCTTGCCAGTTTGTCACTTCCCTCCACTCACTGGATTCCTCTGCTTAAATGAATCACATCTTTCCAGTTGATGGCCGAGTTTCTTTACCATTTCAGCTGTGGGACTTTTATCCTCCTTTGCTCCAACCCCCTTTGTCCCTTT
This sequence comes from Neoceratodus forsteri, assembly GCA_016271365.2. Taxonomy (NCBI): domain Eukaryota; kingdom Metazoa; phylum Chordata; order Ceratodontiformes; family Ceratodontidae; genus Neoceratodus; species Neoceratodus forsteri. Next base: position 1,222,278,717 of record CM057458.1, read on the forward strand.
TATGGTGATTGGGATCCATCGTTGGACGTAGGACTCCTGTGCCTCAACTCGGATGAGCTGAGTACTGCGCTGCACTTTTTAACCTCCATGGATTGACTTCTAGTAGCTGCTCAGCCTTTCTGTATCCTGTTGCTGTTTGCAGGCCAGGTTCTGTTCCTTTCTGCATGGTTAGTCATCCGGCTTCGCCTAGCTCATCGCCTTCCCTGGATTGTTCCTCCAGTTCCTCAGAATTCGATCCGGACTTCCTTCCCATTTGATTGGCTGCCTCTGAACTCTGCCTTGCAGGCTCGGAGCTTTATGCTGTTTGCTATGGCTCTTTTGGGCCTAGTGCCTGCTCTACGACCAATACTTCTAGCAGGTCAACTGCTCTTCCATATTATTCATTTCATACTCCTATTCTGGTCATTCTAACAGTACCCTTCCACTTCTCATTGGATCACTCATTCATTACTCTGGTGAAATACTACTACCAGCAAACATCCCTTGGTTAACATGCTTCATAGACTCTTTCGTCATCATAGAATTTTTTATGTTGTCCAATCAACTCCTGAGGATCATTCATGAAATCCCATACGCTTGGACATAGGAAGATCTTCTCAGTCTCTAACAGATATACCCTCCTACTCCTGTTCATTCCATTACCATGATTTCCCTGTCTTTTTGTCTCACTGGCTATCCTCCTACATGGAAAGGACATAGATCCTTCTGCTGTGCTCTGACTTTGGAATTAGCATCCCTTCTATGGATACCTGGAGTCACAAGATAACCCATTCAATTATGAACATCACCTGTCTTACCTTCTGCTGCCTTTCCTACTACCACCGACTCTGTTCACCATATTACTCGACTCCTACTCCTCAACAGTCATGGCTTGTTTTAAGAATGTCACAGATGTCTTCCAGAATATTCATTATGGGATCTTCACTGCCTAGCTTATTATTATCTCCATGCCATCCAAACCATCACTTTTGCTCCTGGGCATTGCCATCTCTTATACAATGATCTGCACCTGTTCACCTAGTACCTTCAGCTGGGTCAGCTGCTCTTCCAGCGGACCCTTCAGCCTCTTCTTCTTAAATTACTTTCGTTAATCTCTGCAGAAAAGACCATCACTGAGGACTGACTCTCCTAAATTCTATCCTGCAATCCGTAACAGTCAAAACAAATTCTTTAACTCAGCCTCACCTCCCAATCGGTCTTAATAAGCTGTAGCACAAAGATCCTATGGCATCCTGCACTAATTGATCTCACTACCAATTCAGCCTACAGACTCTTCCTTATATCTGCCTCCAAGCTTCTCTCAAGTACTTCAGCATCAGGAATACATGTAAACTTAACCAACCTATTCCACCACAGTGCATCTCCTAGATGAAAACACCACAGAAATACCTGCACTTACTTCAGGCAGCATACCAGCAGAGTATTTACACATAAAGTCCTGAACATCATGACCAAAGAAGCCATCCTTCCCTTATACCGAATTTCCAATCATTCCTCATATAAATTAGGCTACCATCTAGACTGCTCTGCTTATCTTCTTCTATTTGTTTACTAATCACTTATGGCATTACTCTTGTCAGCCACTAACACTCTCCTCTTCTCATTTTACTCTGAGATGCTTACTTAGCAACTTATTGCTCACTAATCCATTCTTTACCTCCAGACTACCCTGAACATCAAACCTTACACAAATTGGATCAGTCACCCATAACCTCACAAATCATTGCTAATCCTACAGTGTATTGTCTGGTTTTATATAGATCAAATTATTCTCTCCCGACTCAATACACCCCTACAATCCCTTAGGACATGCATCTTTCATCACGTGGAAATATGGACTACATTAGCCCTTTTTCAACTGAATCTGCTCCACACATAGGATTCCACCATCCCTATGGAAGGAAGTACCCTTCATCCTCAAGATCATTATTCAGTCTGCATCATTCTTCAATTGAGAACAAACCATCATTTCCAGGGCAGTCAAAGACTCTCTTCTATTTATTTCTCCTTCATGGATGCTTCCTTTAGTGACTCCTTGTTCATTACTGGATTCCTTGCCTCCACACCATACCTTGACATTCAAACCTTTCACAAGTTGGATCATTCACCAATATGTACCATAGCATTCCACCATTCCCCAAGTAGTAACTTATCGATCCAGTCATGCTCCCTCTGCTCATTACACCCTTGCAATTTCATGGGACAAGCAAAATTCATCATCTTGGAAACTTGGACTTCCTTCACCCTCCTTCATCTGGATTTACTTCACACTTCGAATTCTATCGCTCCTTCAGGAAAGACCTACTCTTCAACCTCAGGATTATCGTTCAGTCTGGCGCCATCCATGGATCGAGGATGGATCTTTGTCCCTACAAGCAGCTCACCAACCTCAAATTAGCTATGGTTACTAGAACCTAGGTCCTTCTCCTTTTAATATGCCCAGAGGATGGGCAGACCTCCGGCCATGGGTCCTCAGAGGTTTCCTCCACCTAGGGTGTTTTCCTCTCCTGATTTTCAGGGGGTCATACCCTCCATGAGTTGGAGGAGGTATCTTTTTGGGCCTTCTATTCCCCACAAATTACTACCTACATACCTACTACTCAAGGGTGGGAACAGAGTAAAGACACAAAAAGCACTACAAGTTACACAAGCACTATATACCTAATTTCTTCCCATTCCACAAACATTGAATAGGAGGGCTTGGCCTGAGGTTCAATGTGAGGAGTGTCTCTTCCCACAACCTCTGTTTAAGCCCTCCACTAATGCACCTCCCTTGCTTAGGGAGTGTTTTTTGTCCACCACCATTCCCTCTTCCTCCTTCTCTGGCGTTCTTCTCACCCTTGTTCCTGGGCCTTCTCTTCCCTACAAATTACTACCTACATACCTACTACTCAAGGGTGGGAATAGAAGCCACAAAAAGCACTACAAGTTACACAGGCACTATATACCCCATCTCTCCCCATTGCTATTCCACAGACATTGAAACTCTTACTAGAAGTAGCAGTCTCCTGTAACTATCCTAGGGAACTCCATTTTCTGGTTGTTGAAATCCCATTGTCCATGAAAGCTGCATTAGTCTGAGAACATGATGCAACAGCACCCATTTACACCACATGACTGTATGCTGAAAGTACAAAACCCTGAAATAACTCTCGGGAATCACACACACTGAATGCCACTTTAAAAACCTGCACTACAGCACCTAAACAGTTTGCAAAGCTAACTAAAGGTAAATGTGAAATTTCACACCTTCCTACAACTTGTTTGCTGAACTCTAAGAAAACAGGCTGGCATACTTGGGAGTCTAAAGAGTGCTGTCACATCATGATCTCATACGCTAGTGTAACTCCAGCATCTCCCTCCACAGGTTACTAGATAGTTTACTACTGTGTGTACTAGGAGTGTTTTCTAATGTGTTTTTACAGTTTTCTGCAGTCTTCAAAATGTTTAACAGTGTACTAGAATCCTTTGTAGTGTAATGGGTTTCTTTTTGTTCAGTCACTCTGAGCAGCAAATGGTTAAACTTTCTGGTCTTCCCTGACACTACTGTCAATAGCTGGGCAGAGGTGCCAAGTGGGTGGAGCCCCACCTCAGCATAAGCCGCAATGGAATGTTGCAGCTGGAGGAAGTTGCTCACAGAGAGCTGAGCTGAAAAGTCACCAGTCTGAGAAAAGGAGCTACAAAAAATGTCTCCAGCCCTCTACTGTCTTGATGTTTCAGTCCCTAGTTTGGTGGCATCCTTCTCTAGTGGCACACCCAAGTGTGGGATGAAGGACTTTTAATATACCTGGTCATGGGAACTGTGAGCAAAATGTGAGAAACTTCCCTGAACTATAAAAGACTTGTTCTTCATGTGGAAGCCCAGAGCTGTTTCCTCCAGGATGGACCCAATGGAATGCTTGTGAAGGTTTAGAGGGACTAAACTCCAATTTGTCTGGCAGGATGTTTGAAATGTAACAGACTAAGATGTTCCTCCTTGGAACAGTTTCTGTAGTAGATGGAGTGGATCCCCTTGACTAGAAAATGGGACACTAGCCTTTCTGACCAAAATATGGGGAATGGCTCACACACTTCAAAAAGTTATGCATGTCACAGAATGTGTTTTCAGCAAAGTAAATAAGCTGCCCCTAAAGTGTGCAGTTTCTGAAAGTGTATATGCAATTAAGGACACCTGCAGCCCCAAAGAGTGTTTTCCTGTCTCTGACAAAAGTGTCTTCTGAAAGGGCATCAGCTGCCCCCCCCCCAAAAAAGTGTTTCTGCCTATGTGGAAAAATATGCTTTGTGAACCCAAAGTGTTCAGATCCTGTGAGGACATGCTCTGTCCTTGCTCCAGTCCCACAAGAGGGATGGACAAAGAGACTTGATTGAGCCATAGTTCAGAGACCTTCTTGGACTTTGTGCACCTTGCAATGGATGGTGTACTGGCCAAAAGAGTTAGGCTACACAGCAAACAAACTGACAGTCTTAAAATGATAGGTTTCTAATGTAAAAATCATACAGATTTATTCAGCAAAAGATTAAAAGACACACAGCATGTCCACCACCATGGTGTATCCTTTGTACCTTCTGCACCTGCATGCCCCCATGGGGCAAAACTTTGTTGGTTTTCCATCTTGTGTACAGAGTAAACCTACTACTTGACAATAGGTGAAGGAGAGGACATTTCTTTGTGATTACTGTGTTTTACCAGTACCCCACCATGATTGCATATGTCCCCAGTGTCATGGCCCACTCCGATTCCTGGGTTAAATAGAAATGGTTTGTGTCACACCCCCCTTGACAGGCAGGTGCAGTAAAGCAACCCCTAGCTGAGAAGGAGGGGGAGGTGTTAGCAGCAAGGCAGGCTAATCCTGTAAGGACCATGTTACACAACAGGGGCTCATGTCTGGGTTTGTGGGGCTCAGGTTGCCTAGAGAAATGCTCTGTGGTTGTGAATCTGGTGGTGTGCTCAGAAAAGTGAAGGTTTTTGTGTGGTGCAAGAGGCTTCAAAACCATAACTTCAGAGTCAAGAAAAAAATTGTGTTTTAGTTGCCCTTTGAACTGCTCCTCAAGCCTTGTGGAGTGCCTTGTGATGAATACAGAATGTTCCCCTGCTGTAATTTGCATGGCATCATGTGATAATTTCATACTGGCAGACCTCCCCCAAAGCTTGCAACACCAGCCAGACACCTCCGGAACACCGCACAAAATCCTGCATCCCAGACTCCAGCAATTCAATGGAAAAGGAGGTTATATTTCCTGGACCTGTGTGCTCATATCAATTGGCTCAGATCCCCTCTGCATTTGCCTCTGGAGCACTGCTCACCAAGTCCTTGAGTGCACAAATTTTGAAAGTTACTCCGTGCGCCTATTGGTCCTACAGCCAGTGACGGTCAGGCGGCCAGTATTAATAGCCGGTCCTGAGCCCCGCTGGTGACACTTGCTACTGTTCTACCTACTTCAGGGGTTTGAGAGGGTGGCCCTTTGCCACAGCTCCCCTCCCCATAACAACCACCAAGACTCTTTCAAGACTTTATCCTTGGGGTAAATAAATTTGTCCCTCCCTCCACCCGTTCCTCCTCCCTTAAATGGACCTTAGCCCTCCCATTATTTTGGTGGATTTATTATTTATTACCAGGTTGTTGATATGGGTGTTGAAATTTAGATAGCTCTCCAACTACAGACTTGGGTATTTAAACTCTGAGACATGCTTGATCTCAGTACCATCCAACTCAAATAGTTGGAAGGGGGCACTTGCAGATGTTTTGAGCACCTTTGAGAATAGCATGGATTTAGTTTTTTTGGTATTGAGGACTAACCAGTGATTTACAAACTAGTCTTAGAGTAGGTTAAAGTCCTGCTGAGAAGTTTTGTTCAAGGTTGCCAGGCCCTTGCCCACACTGAAGATGACAGCGCTGTTGGCAGACATGATGGTTTCTATTGTCAGGCAAGTATTAGGCTGCTTATAACGTGTTAAAACAAAGTACTTTTTGTATGAATCTATATTTACACAATATTGTCAATGTTACTGTTTATGCTGATGTGTTGTGGAACTCAGTAGAGTGAAGATACTGAAGTTATATACTGGAATTTCACCCTTTTTTCAGGTATATTGTTTATACTATAGATGTAAAAATGTTGCACTGCTCACTCCTGGAAAATAAATTTGTTTCCAGTGATCTAACCCAGTTATGAATATAAAACTAAACTAAAATAAAAATGGAAAAGAAGAAGCACAACACTTAGGTGTTCAATCTTTTTAAAACCTGACACCGACTCGTATCAAGTGACTAATAAATCCCTTTACAGCAGACTCTGCCCAGGCATGGCTTAAGGTTTACCGTATTATATGTCATAGGAAGGCATTATCCCTTTTTGCAGTTTATTACCCTAGTTTATGGGGGGTAGTCTGACATCTCTTTTGTTAGCAGTGGGCTTGGAGGAGTGGGAAAGCAGGGGATGTACAGGAGTGGGACACCGTTAGGAAAATTGGAAACTCAAGACTTCTTTGCAACTGAAAGAGCAATTTAACTTGGCCCCAAAACTCTTTTTTTTGTGTATTTGCAAGTAAGAGTCCATATACTGGAGTCTGTTGACATCACATGGTCCATCCTGGAGCTCTCTAACATAAATAGTGGCAGGTGCTTCCTTATCTGGAAAGCCCCTCCCAACCACCTACTGTATGTTGCTCCAGGCAGGGGATGATGCTACATATCTGCTGAGAGAAAAGTGGGTTAGTGATGTAAGGGTGCCCACCATTTCAGACCAGCAGTGGCAAGATGCGATAGGTTGCACTAGTGGAAAAAAAAAACAATCGACTAAGGCAAGTCTAATATGATTTTTTGTGTTGAGTCTACCATACAGAGAAGAGAGAAGGAAGGCCAGATTCTAGGTTGAGGATGGTGTCTCTGAATACGTGGAGTCTTGGAAACAAGATGGATGACCTGCAGGCACTATTAGCAGACAGGAAGGTGGACATAGCTGCAGTAACCGAGACTTGGGCAGCATCACACCATGACTGGGACCTTTCCATTCCTGGATATAAACTATACAGGAGGGACAGGGTAGTTGGGAAGGGGGGTGGCAGTTTATATCAGGGAGGGAATAACTTGCACGAGGGAGGAGTCGGAAGAAGGGGAGGTGGAGGCATTATGTGTTCAGTTAAGGTCCAATAGAGGGAAAAAGGTGTGGTTGGGGGTGGTTTACAGACCACCCAATCAGGATGAGGAGAGGGACAGGGAAGTGAGCTCATAAATATTGGAAGCTGCAGGTAAAGGAGTGGTGGTGATTGTGGGGGACTTCAACCTGCCCATGGTGGACTGGAGCATACGCTCCACAACATGTACTAGGAATCAGGTGATCACTGAACAAGAGATGATACAATTCTTGATCTGGTCCTCACAAATGGGGAGCATGTACAGGGAATAATGGTCAGGGAGCCACTGGGTGGATGTGACCTTTGCACAGTGTGATTTCAGTTGGATATGGGCAGGGAAAACATCCTGACTAAGACCAAAATCTTGGATTTCAGGAGGGGGGACTTCAGGAAAATGGGTGAAGTGTTAAGGAGCCATCTGGCAGGCATCAAAGCAGATATGAGAGTGGACCAAAGGTGGTCCATCATTAAGGAAGTAATAGTGGTTGCTACAGATAAGTGCGTTAGGCTCAGGAGGTAAGAACACAAGGGCTAAAGGGCCCAGCTGGTTCAGTTCTGGGATTGCCCTGACAGTAAAGGAAAAGAAGTTGGCCTATAGAAAATTCAGGAAGACCAAAAGAGAGGTGGATAGGGAAAATTACCTAAGGTTGGCTAGTGAGGCAAGTAAGGAAGTCCAGCGAGCAAAGGCACTGAAGGAGCTGCAGATAGCTGACGGAATTAAGAAGGGGGAGAAGGCTTTCTTTTGCTATATAAGTGAGAAAGGGACAAGAAGGAAGGGATTGTTAGGCTTAATAAAGGGGTGGAATGGGTGGAGGATAATGGGGGAAAAGCAGAGATACTAAGTGAATACTTCTGTTCTGTCTTCACCAGGGAGAAGAATGGACCAGTGCCTTCAGGAGGGAAAAGAGGAGCAGGGAGGGGAACACAGATGTAATGATAGAGAAGGATAGAGTGAGGGAGAGGCTGCTGGGATTGAAGGTGGAAAAATCACCAGGCTCATACAGAATACATCCAAGGATACTAAAGGAACTGGCTGAGGAGCTGGCAGGGCCATTGGCAGACCTATTTAATAGTTCACTAGAGTCAGGCGTGGTGCCGCAGGACTGGAGAACAGCACATATAGTGCCCCTCCACGAAAGCAGTCCTAAGGATGACCCACTGAATTACAGACCAGTCAGTCTGACCTCCATTGCGGGCAAGCTCATGGGGACCATACTAAAGGAAAGGTTGGTGGAATATCTAGAGGAGCATGGTCTCCAGGATGTGAGGCAGCATGGGTTCATGGGGAGAGATGGTGTCAAATGAATCTGATTGACCTCTTTGACTGTGTCACTAAGGTAGTAGACAGGGATCAAGTGGTAGACATCCTCAATCTTGATTTCCGCAAGGCCTTTGACTCTCGACCCCACAAAAGGTTGATCAGGAAGTTGGTGGATCTTGGGGTTGGGGAAAAGATGGCCAGATGGGTGGAAAACTGGCTGTTGGACAGAACCCAGTGGGTGGTTGTTGGGGGGAGAGTTATCTGGTACCAGAGTGGTAAACAGTGGGGTCCCACAGGGCTCTGTGCTGGGGCTGGTGTTGTTCAATGTCTTCATCAATGACATTGGGGATGGCATTAAGGGCAAAATGTGCCTATTTACAGATGACACCAAGCTCTGCAGGAGAGTGGACACAGCTGAAGAGATACAAGACCTACAGGAAGATCTAGAAAAGCTGGGAAGGTGGTCCGGGATCTGGCAGCTGGCTTCAATGCCAAGAAATGCAAAGTTATGCATACTGGAGCCAAGAACCCCAGGACAGAATACTACCTGGGTGGAGTCCAAGTATCTGCATCAGAGAAGGAGAAGGACCTGGGAGTGATGATCACTAGTGACCTGAAGCACTTCACGCAGTGCAAGAAAGCAGCAGCAAAGACAAACAAGGTGCTGGGATGCATATCTAGGGAGGATCAGTAGTAGGAGAGAGGAGGTTATGCTGCCCTTGTACAGGTCACTGGTAAGATCGCATCTAGGAGTATGGAGCTCAGTACTGGTGCCCACACCTCAAAAAGGACAGTAACCTGCTGGAGAAGGTCCAGAGGATGGCTACAATGATGATAGCTGGTCAGCAGGGTAAGGCATATGAGGAGAGGTTGACGGCACTGAACATGTACTCCCTGGAAGACAGGAGAGAGAGAGAGAAGAGGGACAAGTTTGGGACCTTTAACTATTTGAAAGGGATAAATAAGGTTGTTAAGGAGAATCTCTTTAAGCTGAGTGGCAACCATAACACTAGGGGGCACAGTCTTAAGCTGGAGGGTGGGAGGTTTAGGAGGGAGGTCAGGAAGCACTTCTTTACAGAGAGGGTGGTGGACACTTGGAATGCACTGCCAGAAGAGGTAATCTCATTGAAGACAGTGGGCAGCTTTAAGAGAGGCTGGGATAGGCATATGGGGAAAGTAAGGATCATGAGTAGGGAGGAGGGGAGGAGTGGGCAGGGAGGGCAGGCACATTAATTAGCTCAAGCTCTGGACCCTGCAGTATGAGCAGATTTGATAGACCAAATGGCCTTCTTCTGCTAGCTTCTTCATATGTCCATATACACCTGTGAGAGCTCATAGATACAATAGTGCAGTCTCAAGCCTGTGTCCTAAGTGTTATGAAGAGAAGGCTTATTTATGCATTTGCAAAGCAAACATTATTTCGTAAAGGCTATTCCAAATAGATCATAGCATTGTACATACAGATAAAATGATAAAATATAGATCAATAAAAAAATAATCCTACAACCAATTAATAAAAGCACCTGGAATTTTCAAGCCTCCGGAAATGCTAAATTAAATAAATAAATGAGCACATTATATCCAGGGTTCTTGACCAGCAGGTGCAGGGTTCCCCGGTGCTTCTCCTATCAGGCATAGGTCCACATTTTGAAAACACATAGATAGTGACATAGACACACAGAATGTGACAGCAGATAAGGTCTGCTGGGCCCACAGAGTCTGCCCATTTGAGTTTTTTTTTTCCAGACCCTACTTAATCCACATTGCAATCTCTTCCCCCACTACCTTGCCCACCATGTTTCCGTTATGACTGTCCTAGGCATTTTTTAACCTAATCACTGTTCTTGCTCCCACTACCACTGCTGGAAGGCTATTCTAGGTATCCACAACCCTTTCAGTGAAAAAGTACTTCCTCGCATCCCTCCTGAATTTACCCCCCTTCAGCTTCATATCATGCCCCCTTGTTATAGAGTATGTTTTCTCTGAAAAATACTCTCCTCTAGTACCTTATTAACCCTTATAAGGTATTTAAAATTTTCTGTCATATCTCTCCTCTACCTCCCCTCTTCCAAGATGTACATATTTAGCTCTTTTGGCCTTTTCTCGTAGGGCTTTTGTTGCAGACCGTACCACTTTGGTAGCCCTCCTCTGGACCACCTCCACTCTATGTCCTTTCTGAGATGTGGTCTACAGAACTGTACACAGTTCTCAAGGTGGGATCTTACTAGCACTTTATATTGTGGAGAACCACCTCCCTCTTCCTGCTGGTGATACCCCTTACTACACATCCCAGCATCCTCGTAGGCTTTCTGACTGCCTTGTCAGAATTCTTGGCCTCCTTTAGGTTCTCCGATATGGTTACGCCTAGGTCTTTTTCCTGTTTGATCTTTGTCAGTATCTCTCTGCCCATTTTGTACTCCGCTGCTGGGGTCCTATGACTGAGGTGCATTATTTTGCACTTTTTTACATTAAAACCCAGCTGCCATATCCTTGACCACTCTTCCAGTCTTTTCAGATCCCTGCACATCATTTCCACACACCCCAGGAGCGTCCACTCTGTTACGGATCTTAGTGTCGTCCACAAAGAGGCAGACATTCACTTCCAGTTGTTCTGCTATGTCGATCATAAAGACATTGAAGAGGACTGGTTCCAACAGTGGTCCTTGAGGTACCCCATTGGTCACCCCCCCTTCCTTAGAGCACACTCTTTTTACCACTACCCACTGTGTCCTATCTGCTAATCAGTATCATCCAGGCTATAACCTTATTAGCCACCCCCAAGTTACTCAACTTGCTTACCAGTCTTCTATGCAGAATGTTTTCGAAAGCCTTGCTGAAATCCAGGCCATGTCCACCACTCCTTCCTGATCTAGCTCCTACCATTACCAACACTACTATTAGAGATTGCTCGTTAGGGGCCCTGGCTTTTGTTAAAGCAAAACATACCATAGTCCAATCCTGGATGGATCAGGAAGCCCCCACTGTAGCAGAGTGGAGCAGTGCTGTCCTGATGTTAATGAAAATTGAGCAACTGTAATATGCAGTGCAACATAGGCGGGACAGGCTTTAAACCATGGGGGAGGGGGGCACTAGAAATGGCTTTACAATAGTGTTGCTCAGATTGTGCTTTTGTGAATCCTACCACTATCTGTCAGATAGTGCTGGTATCCTACCTAGGATTCTACCAGAAATCCTAGCAAAGACAGATGTAGGATCCAGAGTCAGATAACAATGGATACTAGTTTGGGTCCAGGGATTCTAGGTCAAACAGTTAGGATCTGGGGTCAGACAGTGATGGATTCTAGTTAGGATCCAGGGATCCTAGGTCAGGTAGTTAGGATCCGGGGTCAGATAGTGATGGATCCTAGGTCAGATCCAGGGATCCTAGGTCAGACAGTTAGGATCCGAGCTGATCTGTTGCTAGGATTCGCAGAATTTTTTTTTCACCAGGAGAGACACACTAAGCTGAAAGCTTGTTTACAGGTGTGATCTGGGAGCACAAGGAAGTTAAATGACTTGCTCAGGGTCACATAGTATCAATCAATCAATCACTTTATTTAACCAGGCATAAACACCATTGAGCAAGCTCATTTTCAAGGTGGTCTTGGGCATTAATACAATACAGTACACTTCATAAGATTACAATTACGGTGGCAAACGGTGCAAAAAAAAACAATTAACATTGTGAAGGTGCCGGTCAATATGGGCCTAAACATACTGGTCAATATAATTAACATGCAAAGGTACATAATGATAAGCTTTACTGAAATGAGAAGAGACAACAACCTCATATAGTCTCCGCTAAGTAAGAGCTCATACCTAAATGATAAAAAATAAGGAGGTATTAAGGAACAGGGTAGAAACTGGGGTGAAAGAGTAGGCAGTCAAAAGGGAGGCCAGAATAGGTAAAAGGTAGAGAATAGGCAGGGCCATCTTGGATTAAGGGAACTAGGCTTGTAGGTCCTAGGTTTCTGTTGTTAGGAATGTGGGGTGTATGAGATACTTAGGCGTGGGATTTGAGAGTGGCATCCGGGGCTTGGGGTCATCGGTGTCTGAAACAGTTGCATGATTCCTTCAGATAATCCGTTAATAGAGCTTTGAATGTGAAAATGCTTGCAAGTGAGGATAATTTTAATGAGTCTTGCATAGTATTCCAAAGTGATGGAAGTGAGAAGTTGATTGCTGCTGAGCCAAGGGTAGTTTTCACTCTAGGAATCTGGAAGCAGAGTAAGGAGAAGCATCTCAGGCCATAGGAACCTTTAGCCCATTTGAAGATGTTCGAAATGTATGCAGGGAGGTTATCAGATAATGCTCTAAAAAACCAGAGGAGAGCATTCCTTTTTCTTCTAGTTGAGAGTGAGGTCCATCCTGAAACCTGGTATAGACGACAGTGATGTGTACTACGGGGTAGATTTAAGATAAATCTTAAAGCCCGGTGGTAAAGGGTGTCCAGTTTGTTTAGCATTGTTGATGGGCAATGACTGTAAAGAAAGTCAGCGTAGCCCAGTATAGGTAGGAATGTAGTTTGTACTAGTCTCATTCTGGCTTCTAACGTGAGTAGGTGTTTAATGCGATAGAATAAACCTAATTGCTGTCTTAGTTTCTTCGAGGTTTCGTTTAAGTGGCACAGAAAGTTGAGCTTGTTATCCAGCCAGAACCCTAGGTATTTAAAGGTATCGACTACTTCAAGGGGTTCATCTAAGAGTGTTGCAAGAGGGAGCTGTGGGATTCAAGCCCAGGTCTCCAGGATTGCAACTCAGAGCCTTAAACCACTGTGCTATACTGCCTCCTCTAACATCCACTACATTTGTAGGTGTAGCCTGTAGCCTCCCCCCCCCCAATCTGAAGGGGCTTACCTTACACATTTCCATGGGCTCCTTTGATGCCCACTGCTTGGCAGACATCCAGCATAAGAGGGTAAATCCATGTACAGCAAGATTCTGGTGTTATCCTGCATGAGTGTGCAAATCCAGGCCATCACACTACCCCTTTCAGCTATCCAACTTGTGTATGGTGTACATAACCTGGGCTGGGTCTGAGTACAATGGAGCTCATGACCAGCCAGGCATAGTTCTGATTCACTCCATTTAGCAGTTGCTCAGTAGCACTGATGAAACTCTTCAAGGTGCTGTAAATAGTTTTTTTCTAAATTCTTTCTGTTGTTGAATAAATGAGTTGTTTATGTTGCCAGTATTATATTTTCAGATGGGTGCTGCCATCTTTGGTCCTGGACTCCTGCTTTGGACTAATCAGAACCAAGGGGTCCTCAAGGGGTCCTAATTACAGTGACTTGTGGGAAAAGCTGTGAACTTTCTTGTTGGTGCTTTAATTAACCAATGAGGATCCTTGAACTGTGATTGACAGCCAGGGTAGCCAACCGTAATCTAGGAATCCTGATCTTCAGTCAGGACTTTGTTGAAAAAGTTCAGTTGGAGTTTGCTTGAGCCACCAGGAAGAACAGATGCAGTGTAGCTGCAGTCCACAGGACGAAGACTGTCCTTGACTCCTGTGGACCCCACTCGGTTCCAAGAGTGGATCGACTGATTCCAGGACTGTGTTCAGCAGAAAGGAAACACATTTGTATGGCTTCTGTAGCCCAGTGCTAGAATTGGGAAACTGGCTTAAACTGTGAGGAAAATAATTGTTCTTCCTGTCACTTCAGGGTGATACAAGCACCAGTGTGGAGAGTGCTCCAGGGACTCCTGCTTTCTTATTGGAGCCAATTTCTGTGGCGAGAGTCTCCGGCCAGTATTCGAGTACAGAAGCTCATCTGTGGGTTTTCTGCTTTTCTGGAACTTCAGCTGGAAGAATCCCAGCAAGGAAACAAACTGCTAAGAGACATTTTCCAGCCTGGGCCTATGTCACCAACGACCCAGCCAGATTGTTCCTGTACCATTGCCAGCATCCTGGAGAGAGACTAGCATTGGAGAATCAGCCCCTGCACAGCAACTGAACGCAAGTAGTGGCCACCTACAGGGAAAAGCTATAAAGAGAAGGTGAGTCATGTCTCCACCAGCATCATGGAGGTCTTGGATGCCACCAGCTTTTACATCTCTCTGTCTGGGTACTGTGAGTACAACCAGGGTACTCCCTGCAACCAAGCAATTAAATGTATAATGGTACCATCGGATTCAATTTGACAGTTTAATGTATTTAAACGTGACTGGGCCATCTGGCTAGGATTATGGCTCATGATTTTCAAGTGTGTTGCTCATGTTAATCACCCTTTCTTCCATCAAGGGCCCCAACTACAGCTGCAATGCCGGACAACCTACGGCACTGCCTTAGGCATGTCTGTTTTCCACTCTGGGCACCCAGTAGTCGCATAGACTGAATAAAGTTGGGGACTAAAGTGATAAAAGTAAATTTAACATGTCTAAGTACAGTAAAGTAATCATTATTCTAGATTCACACCTCTCCCTTGTTCATGCCCCCTCAATAAACCTGATTTATTGTTTACTGTTAATCTGGTTTGTGAGCATATCATTACCTGACCTACAATCCCTAGAGCCTAACTAGGATCCCTGGATAGTAAAAAGTTACTGAGATATTAGCGAAATATATTGAAAGTACATGGTTGTGTTATTGAAACTGTCTTTTACAAGGAGTTGCAGGGTGAATGCCAGGAGACCATACCTTATTGGTAAGTGGATTGTCCATGACCATATCATTAATTTTTTTTTTTTTTAGCTTTTGTTGACCGGGTAAGTGCACTAGACAAATCCTGCCTATTTTCAGGCACGACTTGGGGGAGGGAGATACAGATGAATGCAACTGACCTTGAACCAGTTTAAGCTGTTGGTGGTATTTTTACTAAATGAGGGAAATTTAGCCAGGACACCGGGGAAATTCCCCTACTCTGCTGGCGCTCTGTGGCCAGTAGGGGTGCTGGACTCGGAATACAGGATGGCCAATTCTGCAGTGTGCTTGGAGCAGACGGAGGTGGAAAGACAGAGAGAGAGAGGAATGAGCAGCATGCTCAGACTGCTGTGCCTGATTTTTCTTCGCTGGAAGCTGAAAATGAGGAGATATTTAACGAGGCTATGTCTACCAGTACTGATTTTCTACTTCAGTCGGGTGATTCGGCAGGTAATTCTGTACATGGGAATTCCTTGATGGCTAAAGTAGTGAAGGATTCTGCGAGTTTAAATCTGCCCACCACTTCAGAGAATTTGACGACGACGGATAGTACTGCCTTTCGAGTGGTTAGATCTGCTCCTACGACGCAGAAGTGAATGACGCCCATTCATGCAACCCCAGTGCTGGTACAGTCCACGGTAGTATGTGACATTACCAAATGCCTACTTCTTTATCTAAAGAGGTTCAGTCGGGAGGACGACAAGCTTTTGACAAATCTATTGAATCACGGTCTGATCTTCGATCTGAGGCTCTAACTCCTGCTTTACCCAGTTCTTCATTGCAAGTATCGGTGAGTACACCACAAGTTAATTCTGAGACTAACAAAAAGATTTTGAACAAAGAAGCAGGATTCGTTTTTCACCCTGCTACGGGTGAGAACTTGCCTTTGCATACTACTTTTGCTGCAATTTACCAAACGGCAAATAATAATCAGGAAGGGGTGACGAAGTTCAGCTTTGGAAAAGAGAAAGCTGCTCCTACTATGGATAATGTAAACCGCTTAGAACTTGCTGCTTCCCAATCATTAGACACTAACTTTGATTCAGTTGACCCTGGTATTGGTTTCTCTGCTTTAGTTGACTCTCGATGTCATGATCAGACATGGTCTCCACAGGGTGCTCTGCTAGCAGCTGGTTGGCAACGGCAGGCAAATGGTGTTTGGACTTCGGATTTGGCATGGGATTCTTCGTTTGATTTAAGTGGCCACTCACCGGGGTGGAAACCAGGTAAACCATACAAGGAGACTGTGATAGCTGGGGCAGTGGACGTTAGTTCCCTTCATGATAACTCTAATAAAAAGACACTCGACTGTCAGGGAAATTGTGTTGCCAACACTACTGCAGTTATGCCTCTTGACACTAATAAGACTCTTTCTGCTCAAAAACCTCTTTTATCTGAATTGTTTACCCAGGCTAAGAGGGAGACAGCTCCAAGGCATAATGCTGTTTGCATTCGATATAAAGAGGGTACGGCTGAAAGGCCAGACCGACATTTTGTGAGGAAAATCTTAATTAAAGAATCTTTATGGTTTTCCCCTAGGGATGTTTTTGCTTTCAACATCTTGGGGGAAGATAACTATGACGTTAGTTTTCGCTCAGCTAACTTGTTGGATTTGTTCTGGGAAAGGTATAACCAAGTAAAGTTTTCCCCAACCTGGACTCCTTTTTTAGTTGTTCCTCTTTCACAACCTTCCATTAAATATGTTACAATTATGTTTAGGAACGAAGGAGTCCATGTTGAGGACATTACCTACTGGTTATCACAGAAATGTGACATTCAAGGTGAGCCGGACCCAATTTTGGATTCAGAGAGATTTTGGACTGGGGGATGGAAATATAAAGTAAAATTATGACAGTCAGAAAAGGGACTTGAACACATTCCAAATTCCTTTTTGTTAGGTAGAGACAGGGGAGTATGTTTTTATAGTGGCCAACCCAGAGCCTGCTACAAATGTGGCTCCAAGACTCACCTTTCCAGTGTTTGTGACTGCCCCCGATGTGATAATTGTGGGGAGGTGGGTCATGTTACTATACAGTGTAATAATCCCACTAGATGTGACCTGTGTGAAGGATTCGAGCATTCATTGAAAGAATGCCCTTGGGCTGCGAAGAATAAGACAACTTGTGGGAGCACTGACCTGCTCATTCAACAAGCACAAGAAGCTTTAGATGGCAAGTTGAGTGACATGCTTCATGTGAGCCCCACCACATTACCTGCTAGACTGGTAAAACCGCCCCTGATAGTAGAAGAAAATCTTCCATCTTACATCTCTTAAAGTAGAGGATATCACTCAGGATACGGCATTGTTAAAACCTGTTTGTTATACAGATAATGTTGATAGGCCATTGGTTTCTTCCTCTCACCAGGCACCTTTACCTCTGAGGAGGTCTAACAGAAACCTAAAAGTGGTTCCTATCCCAATACCTGAACCATTGGAATCTCAGAACCCCTATACTGCCCTTTCTACTTCATGGGGTGAATCGGAGATGGATATGGGGGACTCTGATTCCCAAAAATCGGTCCAAGATGCTTTAGGGGTCCCACGGAAAGATTATAAGGAAAAGAAAAAAAAGAGGAGAAAGAAATGAGGTGTGGGTTTGTCAATCTAGTTATTTGCATGGGCTTTTTATGGGCTTCATTGAATACATATAGCATTTTGAATAGTACCAAACGAAAAGCTATTTTTCATTTAATATATGAGGAGAACATTTCTATGTGTTTCCTGCAGGAGACATGGATGTTCACTATGGATCAGATTCACTCTTTTAAATGTGATTGGCTGTGGGGACCTTCATATTGGTCCTTTGGGGAGGAGAAGGCAGATGGTGTTGGGATTTTGTTTAATTCTTATCAATTTGCATTACATAAACTTATAGATCTAATTCCCGGAAGGTTTTGATTATTGATGATGGTGGATTCTACAGGTTTATGGATTAATTAACATTTATAATCCCTCAGATGAAAGCATCCAGGATTTCTGTATGAAAGAGATTCAACCCTTTTGGTTACTACCTTGCCTATACTATAGGGTGGTGATTTCAACTGTAGTATTATGTTTCCAATGTCCGCTACTAAAAAAGTCTATTGCGATTCAAACTGTTTAAAGTCAAATATTAAGTTAGCAGATCTTACAACCTGTAACTTTTTGGAATCAAAGAATCTTGGATTCACCTTTTTCAAGGGTGTTAAGGGGTCTTGTATAGACTATTTGTTTACCTCTAATAATCTGTTGGTTGCTAATTTCAGAAGGATACCAATGGAGTTTTCAGACCACATGATGCTTCAAGTGACATTGAATATTAACTCTGAACACTGTTACAGGGGACGTAGATGGAAGCTAAATACTTCAATTCTGCAGGAACAATTTGTTAAAAACTCCATCAGACTTATTTTGCAAGCTAGAATATCAGTGGGTTTCTTATATTCTGACCTGGGAGTATAGTGGAAAGAGACTAAACAGGATTGTATCAGCTGGTTTAAAACTTATGGAACCCGTCAAAAGAACTCAAATTTTTTAAACTATTTGAAACTTCGAGCTCACTTACAATCTCTACTGTCAGTAGCCAATACCTCCAGGCAAGATTGTTCCTCACAAATTGACACACTTAAGTTGCAGATGAGGAAGTTCCAATATGACCGGGCTAGCACTCTGCAAGCATTGATTAATAATCATATGAAAAAATCCGTAATAGGAGACCCTTTTATTCTCTGTAAAGCTATTAAGGATTCCTTTAATTTGGAATATTTAGATTCTAATATAGGCAAAATTGAAGATACCTGTACAATGGGTACTTGTATTGCACAGTATTTTCAAGAGCTTAGGCCTAAATCATTTTCATCTCCTCTTCAAATAAAAGAATATCTAAAGCCTCTGCACGGCCCTAGTGTTGACAGCACTATAATAGAGAATATGATAAAAACCCTTTTCAACCCATGAAATTGAGGGTATTATTTCTAACTTTAAGGATAATACCTCCCCGGGTTTAGACGGTCTATCTAATTTATTTTATAAAACCTTTCGCACTGAATTGGTTACTTGTTTGACATTAGTTTTTGATAAATTTCTCGTAGGGGACCCAATTCCGAATTGGTTTACAGTAGGTTTACAGATTTATATTTTTAAATCTGGAAATAAAGGTGATACAGATAATTGGAGACCTATCACCTTGCTAAATTCCTATTATAAAATTTTTGCCACATTGCTTACAAATAGACTTAAGATGTGGTCAAATATTGTTATTTCCCCTGTACAGCATTGTAGTTTACCTAATAGGAAAATACAGACCGTTCTATTTTTGATACGAGACCTGATTGAATATCTGACTATGACAGGGCGTTCTGGAATTTTACTTTCCCTGGACCTAGAAAAAGCTTTTGATAGGGTTAGCCACCCATTTTTGTTTGCGACGTTGGAGTTTCTAGGGATTCCCATTACATTACTTTCATTAATAAAAAATTTGTATGCAGGTGCTCAGATTCATCCTGTTATTAAAGGAAGAATTGAGAAAGGGTGGGTTCTGGAATCTGGGGTGCGGCAAGACTGTCCCTTAAGTTCACTGTTATATGTTTGCTCCTTAGAACCCCTAGTTAGAGCTATCAGTCTCATACCTAAGTGGGAAGGTTTTCAAATGCCCAGTTCGGACTCCTTTTTGACCATACAAGCATATGCAGATGATATATGCCTTTTTTTTCAACATAGGAAGCAATTGGGAAGTTTTTTTCGGGAATTTCAGAACTACGCGGTTCTCTCCAATGCTAAAATTAATTTTTCCAAATCACAGCGATCATTAATGGGATGTTCACATCAACTGACTGTTGTATATAAGTCTATTCAGATGTCCTCAAATCCCATTTCTGTTTTGGGGATTATTTACGGCTCACAAAATCTTCCAGATGACAATTGGACAAAGGTATTAAATTCAGTGGAACGGAAAGTAGTACGATGGAAACAGTTTCGGTTTACGAAATTGAAGAGAGTGCAGATATTCAAACAATTTATCTTGCCCTGTTTGCAGTACATTGCGGTACTTTACCCATTGCCTTCTCATTTAGAGACAAGACTATATAGCCTGAACTTCCAACTATTTGGGGGTAATAGACTTAACCTGGTCAAAAGATGTTACACTTATTTGGACAAACATAAGGGTGGAACAGGAATGGTTGACCTGGTTATATTTTGCCACACATTATTTTTTCCCCATTCTTTACAAAATTGTTTTAAAATTCCCATCAAGTGTGAAGAGTCTTGGTTTTGGGAAATTTTGGAGCGCTGTTTTGTTGCATGACTGCACTGTGCTCCAAAACTACATTACAAATTATCACTTCCTATATTTTTTAGGCCTGCAGCTCAAAAAACTTTATAAATGGCAGCTGACTAAATCTCAAATCCGTGATAGTTCTTCCCACAAACTGTATAAAGTGGTTATGTCTCTGGTTTATTCTGTGTCACCTGGTTTCAAAAATTGTCCTTCCACTTTAAACCATAATATATTAGATCAGTTGAACAACCCTCGCTTACCGCCTCACACGTGGGAAGTTCAGTGGCTCATTATGTATGGCCATCTAAATGTTAGGGGTACAGCGAAGTATAAGGCAAAAGAAGAGAGAAATTGTCCATATTTGGAATGTATAAATCAGGAGGAGACTATGGAACACTTCCTTCTGTTTTGTTCTTTTTCCACGAAATTATGGCAATATTTAGCAAAGAAATGGTCAACGAATTGGTTGTCGAAACCAACTTATGATTTGTTGGTTATTGGTATTTTTCCTTTAAAGTTACATATTTACGAGAAAGGAACGTTGTGGGTATTTGTTGCATGTTTAAGGTTTTGTTTATGGCAAAATTTGTTGCCAATGGGTATTGTACCAAAAGAAATCCACTGAGGAAGGGTGCTGTCAGTACATTATTAATTAATTGCAAAAGGTTTATATCAAAGATATGCAAATGTATAACACTGCGAGGTTAAGAAATGGTGGAAAGGGTTTTCGCATATCATTAAGTTTAAATAGGAATAGATTTTTTGTTTCTGTGGGTAATTATTTTTTCTCTCTATTTTAGTATTTAGATTCCGTGACTTGATTGATTGTTTTTTTTTCCCTTCTGTTGACAATTAATTTTTGTCTTCTATGCATTTTGGATTGTATTTGATATTCCCCTGTCTTAACTATGTATTTTGTACTATGCCTTATTATAATAAAGAATTACCCCTACTCTTTTCGATAAGTGCCATGGGATCTTTGACATCCACCTGAACTACCACCAATCCAGGCAGATGGGACCTCGGTTTAATGTCTCATCCGAAAGGCGGCACCTCAGAAGTGCAGCACCCCTCTCATGCTGCACTACAGTGTCAGTACTGGGATATTAACCCAAGTGCCAGATGTGGGAACTGAACCCACAGCCCTCTGATCTCCCGGCCTCACAGGCGAGTGTGCTACCTACTAAGCCACTGACACTGCTAATGTCCATGAGCATATCATTAATGCTGGTGTTAGCCCGTATTCCCAAATGTTAAGTGTTGCAGTTGTAAAACTAAGTGTAACAGGTCACTAGGTGGGGGTGTGGATAGTTATAGCTTCCTAGAAGGCTGTACCAGTTCTGTTAGTAACCCACTTAAGCATTACGCTGGGTGGAGGCACCATAACTGTGAGAGTACTGTGGGTACGGAGACCCCGGTAGCAGCTAATTCAGAACCCAGGCCCCTCAACCTGCAGTTAGGGCAGCAGGCAGGGGTAGTAGCCCTTGATATAATGGTGCCAGGGTTAATAGGATCCATGCACTGGATCCTAGGGGGTAGGAGCCATGGTCATGGTCAGACAGCACTTCTATCCTACCATAGCAACTATCTGGCCAATGGGAGCTATCTGTTGGTATCCTAATTTCTAGGATACTCTCTGAGCAACACTACTTTACAAGCAGGGTTCTTTCCTGTATGATGGATTGTCTGAAAAGTACCAAGCCTCAGGTGATGTCTAGTATGTTGAAAAAGTTTAAAACTATAAGTAAATCACTTCTGGAATAGGAAAGTGTTCCTCTGGACCATTTTATGAGGTTGGTGTTCATAGTCCTCAATATGCAGTGGACCCCACCAGCATGCAATGGAGTAAAACAAGGCAATTTCAATAGCAAGTGATGCCGTCTGTCATCCGGTGATGTGAGACACTGCACTACATCGTGGCAGACTCCACTGTATATACAGTATGCCAACTAGAGAGGGGTGGGGGTGGGAGATCCTGCCTCTGAATTATAGCTTATTGCACTCTTTGGCTTACTGTGGTATGTCTGTATCATGAGTACCCGACCGACTGCATGATAATTAAGTCTCTTACAGTATGTCAAGTAATGTGTCTCCAATAAAGATATTAAAAAAAAATTCTTTATTCACGCCCTTCAACCAGAAGCAATATAGCTGAGTAGTACCTAATGCCCAAAATAATTTCAGTAAATGGACTTTCTTCATCACAGGTCCATCAGAAAGAAATAGTCTACCAACCCCCAAATCCTCTCATTTCCTAAGTGTTGCTGCTTGGGCATCTCAGTAACATGTGTAAATGCCTTCCCATCTGAACTGCATGCTTATCCGTCAGTGATATTTACATCAATATTATTGTATTGATCTGTGCCATTTATACGCACTGGCTTTCTATGCTGCTGTATGGCAAGTTGTACTTCATTGTTTTTATGGCCTTTCCTATCCTGTGTTTTGGGCTTATGCTTCCTTTTGTTTGTTTGTTTTAAAATGCAGTTTTGTTTCTGGATTCTTTAGCTAGAATTTGCCAGTAACCCTTGGTGAGAGCGAGGGTACTAATGTGCTTGGCACTTCCCAATCTGTCCATCAAATCATCTATCCTGGGCATAGGAAAACTGTCAAATATGGATACCTGATTAAGTTTCCTAAAATCAAGGCAGATTTGTACATCTCTTCTTTTTCATTTTTGATCACCATTGGTGATGACCAAGCACTTCTCAATTCTTCAGTGATGCCAAACTCTTTCATTTTTTTGTACTTCCTTAACTACATCTGCTCTTAACCGCTCTGGTAATCTGTATGTCTTTTGTTTGATAGGGTGAGCATTCTCTGTCACTATTATGTGCTCAATCCCTTTTGCGTTGCTAGGCACTGAGGTAAAAGTACTTTTAAGTGTCTTTACCAAGTTACGATTTTCTGTGGTTTGTTCTGTGGATAAGGAAATATTCACCTTTTATTTATTTATTTATTTCAGTTTGGGATTAATACCTTTGAGCCAGAGGCTCATTTACAAAGGCTCCAAGTCAACACGTAGTACAGAACAGAATAAACAGAAACAACAGTAGATGTATAGAAATACATTTGAGTACAATAGATAACATGAATTCAAGGTTACATAGTATACATACAAAAAATAGATATTGTGCTAAACTGCCAAGTTACATTTTGGTTGATGATAGTCTAGAAATTTACAAAGAAATGTCCCTGTCATTCCTATATGTCTTTGCAGCCAGTTCGAGTTTGCATAGGTTAGCAGAATGAATCCATGGAGCAAGAACGTGGGTGAGGCAAGGCCAACAGATTCTAAGGTACTATTGAAACTGTAATCAAGGGGCAGCATAACAGGGCTTTGTGATGGGGAGTGGAGGGTTAGGTGTGAGGGTTTGGGGATGGAAGAAGAATTAGGAGGAGGGCGGATGAGGGGATAGGCAGTGAAAAGGGAGGAGTAGTTAAAATGGGGGTGGGTAGAGGAAGACAATGACTATGTGGGGGGTGGAGGAGAAGGAAGAGGGTGGGACTGGTGGGGCCTGGAGGGGGAATAGGTAAAAGTAGATGTTACAGAGAGGGCATGAGGGAGTGCTTGAGACAGTCCAAGTACTTGAGGTAGAGCGTTCAGGACACTCTATGATGCAAGTCAAGGGTCAGGGTGTGCTGGGGCACTCACATACACCGACGAAAGCTAGGAGTGCTTTGAGACCAGCTTTGAAATGGCTGACCTTGCTACATTCTAGAAGGTCAGAGGTAGGTTCTTCATCCACTTGGGCCCTCCATAGGAGAGAGATCTCTGGGCTACTGAGATGCGCTTAAAGGGAACCACCAGACCTCCCTTCAATGCACTTTGAGTTCTGACAGCCGGCTGATTTATTCTGAATAGAAGAGACGTCGATTCCTGTGCCAGGCCGAGCATGGCTTTCTTTGCCAGAAGGCAGGCCTGGCATTGAACTCTGAGGTGAAGGGGTAGCCATCCAGTTGCTTTATAGAGATCACGAGAGTGAGACCAGTGGTCTGCTACAAGGACAAGCCTACATGCTTTATTGAGAGAGGTTTTTACCCTTTAGAGTGCAGTGTCAGTTCCAGTGCTGTATATTATAAGGCCGTAGTCTATGGTAGATAGGACTGTGCAGCTTATGACCATCTTTAGGGCCTCAGTTGACATGTAGTGACGGTGTCGATATAAAACGATGTGTGCCCAGCACTCTGAGGGCAGGGGGTTTATAAAGAGGCTGAAAAGGAGCGGCCCCAGTATGGAGCCTCGTGGGACTCCTAGGTTCACCTTTTTTGGCTCAGAGAGTGTGCCTTTTTTTGAGACATTGTGCCTGATTCCAGAAGTCGCTACGGTGGATGCAAGATGCTTGCGACAAAGAGCAATGTTGCAAGTCCCACCTTGTGTCCCTCATTGCAGCAGTCCCTATTCCAGAATGCAGGCTTTGCCGAATGGGGAATGCACTGCACTGAACAGGCACTGTGCCACCCTTGCGACCTGCAACTGGGTACGCCAGGTTGCAGGGCAGCTTGTGCCATGGTGGGGCTCACAATTCCGATTCCAAGAGCCCTGTCATGGACATCGTAAGGGGCTCCACTTAGACCTGCCAGGAGATGGTCTAAGCCCCTTGCGACTGACTGGCACACTGTAAATTGCAGGCTACTAGTGGGGTCCATGGACAGGAGGGACACAGAGGGGCATAAGGAGGGTTGGTGTGTCAGTCAGGATGTACAGGATTGCTGTGGCACCTGGGGGGTGCAAATGCACCCAAATCAATATATCATGGGCATTTGCACCCTGCCGGGTGCCGAAGCAATACCCAACTGCCCTACTGGCACACCGACCCTCCCTAGGATCCCACCCGGCC
This sequence comes from Neoceratodus forsteri, assembly GCA_016271365.2. NCBI lineage: Eukaryota > Metazoa > Chordata > Ceratodontiformes > Ceratodontidae > Neoceratodus > Neoceratodus forsteri. The sequence goes on from CM057458.1 coordinate 1,222,303,851, forward strand.
CCACACCCTGACTAGTCACCTGTGTCCCTCCCATACCATCACCACCAGTGCTTCCCATACCTCGCTGCCCCAGCATAAAGGGTGCCACAGCCTTGTGGCATGTGCTGCTGGTGTGCCATTGGTCGGGTTTTGTCCTGCACTTGCAGCATTCATGGGGAGTTTGGTGCAGGAATCCTGCTTTCTTTCAGGATATGGTGCAGGGTTCATGGTGCACCCAGCATTGCCGTATCCCTTGGAGTGGTGTGACTTGCATCACTCAAAGAGCTCCTTCTGGAATCGGACCCACTGAGTCCTACCCGAGATGGTAGCTCTTGAACCATCTAACCTTGTCTATGGACAGGCCTATTGAGAATAGATATTGTAGGAAGAGCTGATGGTTGACTGTATCAAATGCCTTTGTAAGGTCTATATAAATAGACCCCCCCTGCCAGACCATCATCAAAGGCATTGTAAACTTTGGAAGTGAAGTCAATCAGGGCAGTGATCATGGAAAGGTCTTTATGGAAACCGTGTTGCTGGGCACAGAGGAGGTTGTATTTCAGCAGATAAACCATGAGCTGGTCAGAGACAATTGGTGCAAGGGCTTTAGATGGGTGGGGGAAGAATGGGGATGGGCCTATAGTTAGACAGGTTGGTGTCATCCCCTGATTTGAAGACAGGGGTGACATGCACCTTCTTCCACATGTCAGGGAACACTCCTGACCTTAGTGAGACATTAAAGACTTTAGTAAGTGGGTCCGTCAGTTCATTACCTGCAAGTGCCACCATCTTCATGTCAACAAGGTCACTCCCCATCCTTGATTTCCTAACACGCATTTAACATATTTGGTGGTTTCATTCCTGGTGAGCTGCTTGAAGTAGAGCGGGGGGCATTGCCCTTGGCAGAGTGAGTTGGGGGGGTGATGAGGTGTAAATTTAGAGTTGAGTGGGTCAGGTAGTCACTAGGAAGTACCGAGCTTAGATCAGTGAAAGCCAAGTTAAAAGCATTAGCTAAGTCACCTGGTTCCTGATGTGTCCCAGTGGTGGTGACTATTAGCTCTGGTTCAGATTTGGAGGGTTTCCCTGTGAGAGATTTTAGAGTCTCAGAACTCCTTTCCACATCCCCAGCTCCTTTTTAGTAGATTGTTGTAGTAGGCTGCCTTAGCCTGTCAGATGAGTGTTGTACATCTGTTTCTGGCAGTCTTATGTAACCCCCCTGCAAATGGGGGTTCCCAAAAGTCTTCCAGGAACTTGCTTGAATGCTCCAAGCCTGGATGGTCTTCGGCGTCTAAGCCATTTATCTGTGAGTGCTTTTAGAGCTTCTGGTACTGTCTCTTTAAGAGCTGTCTGCCTGCAGACATAATTAATTTGGATGTGGGTCTGTGTGTTTCCCTGCTTGAGTCACACTCGAGCTGCTGCTAAATCGCTCCATTTCTGCCGTCACTAAGTGGACAGAGTGAGCCCTCTCTAAAGATGTAACTGTTTGCCAGACATCATTTAGAGTAATAACGAAAATACAGTTTGTCTAACCTGCTTTTCTTTGCAGTCAGAACTGTGTTTGCCTAGTCCCCCATTCTAGTTTTGAACTGCTGAACTGGACCAATCAGTGTGGGGGGACCTTTGAAATGGAGCCTGCAGCTGGCAAATCAGAACTTGGACTCTCACTGTGGAGCCAGCCACCTTTGTACTGTATGGCCAATGCTTCTGGGAATTGTAGTTTGGACTTCGGCGTCTTTTTTCCACCAACAGGGGGAGTTTACTGTGAGTGACAGCCAAACCAGCCAACTGAACTGGGAAGAACTCAAAGGAAATGCCCAGCTCTGTCTACTGGAAAGATCAGATGAGTTGGAGCAGTGAAGAGGCAAGGAGCTATGTGCCTCTTTGGTGTGTAGTTTTAGCATGGGAATCACATGTAAGGCCCTAAGTATTGGTCTGCAGCTTTTGCAAGCACCTGTTTCGGACTGAATCTAACCCGTGAAGAGAATCAAGGAGATCTGAAGAGTAGAAACCAGGCTCACCCTGTAGAAGACTGGAGAAATTGCTGAATCGTGGTCGGTCTGTCAGGAACTGAATCTGCTGTGTGTTCTCCCGGGTATTGTGCAGTAATTGCGATTGGGATAGAGAAGCAGCCTACCTGGTATAGTACTTTTCTTTTACATATAAATGTGTGTAGTGCTTGTGGGGAATCGCGTTTGAAATCCCCTGTACAGTGAATTGAGTGCATGAAGCTGGAAGTAAACCCCAGCTTAATCTAGACTACATCCATTTGCTCTAAACTGCAGTGGGGTCCAGTCACAAGGACCTTGTCCACATGGTCTGCTCCTCCTCGCAATCCAGGACAATCTGCCTTCCATCAAGTTCCCAGCATTGAGTTTGTGAGTACAAAGCAGGGTAGCTCCCTGCCATCTGTTTATCGAATTGCAAGTGTGTCATCTAATTGTTGTTTTTTTTTTTCATTTCTTCATGAACTGAGCCAACCGGCTCCGGATTACAATTTGGGTATTGTGCCAGTGTTTTTTCCATCACAGGGCCCCAACCAGCTGCACTGATCCTGGCTAGCACCCCCCCATCCTGGGTACCCAGTGAAAGTGACAATTTGGGACTCTGAATATGCGCACAGTACTGTGATTATTAATGTGTTTAACCTAATTAACCTGATTTCCCCTTTCTTGTTACAGCTCCTTAAATAAATCAGATCTGTTTGTTTCAGCAAAGTTACACTGTCTAGAGTTATTCATTTATGTTAAAGTATTGTACTGTGGCTTTTGCATTGTATCATCTTGTTTTACAGGGGGCCCCCAGTGTCCAGGTGACAGAGCCAGTCCTGGGAGTAAGTGTACATTGTGAAGATATTCCTGATGCATTGTGTGGGCCACTAGTGGGAAGAAAGGGGGGGTTACAGTGTCCCAGAGGGCTGTGACCAAGTTAGTTTAACTGCTGCAAACCCTGACCTCTAGGTGGAGGCACTCACCATTGGGCCTAAGCCCCTCAACCTGTCAGTAGTCAGTCAGGCAGAGGTAGTAGCTCTTGGGATAGCACCACCTGGGGGTTACATCTTGGAGGCTCACAGCTGGGATTGTGTGTCCTCTAGTGGCCACATTTACCAATTACCGTTAAAAATAAATGGGTACCCCAACAGAAGTGGCTGTTCACCAGTTGGTGAAGTGGTGTACTGGGCAGAAGATCGACCCCCAAAATGCTGTACTTGTCTTGGATATCCCGCTGGGTACCAGTACAGACACTGTAAAGGGAATACTTTCCAAGGTTGAATGTTTACAAAACCCTGTGGTGGTGGGGCGGCTGGCTGATCTGCTCACCCAAAGTTTCATGGCTCTAATAGAGTGTAAGGACCCTATAGACAGTCCTAAAGTGCCACAGACCATTACCCCAGAAGAAGCTCTCACTGCCTGGAAAGTAATAACTAAAGACAGTAAAGACCACGAGGAGAATGAGCCCCCCCCCCCCCCACTATCTGAAACTTTTAAGGAGATATTTGCTAAATTGTTGTTGGAGGAAGGGACAACTGTGGAGGATTTAAAGAAACTAGTATTGCCACCTGAGAACGTTCCTCCACCAACACCATCTCCCCCTCCAGCACCCATTATTTCCCCTCCTTCTGTGCCAGTGCAAGCCCCTATGTCTATACCTACCAATAGTCATGACTCTTACTGCAGGTTGAAAATTTCCTCCGGCACCCTTCCCACCCCACAAGGGGAGGATGACTGGGAGACCTGGATAGACTATGTTGCCCCTCAAGTGCTAGAATGGCAATGCTCAGAAGCAGAAAAGAGAAAGAGGGTAAGTGAGTGCCTCCGAGGTCTTTCCCCTGGCTACCATCTGTGCCAAGTGGGCCAGTAATCCTGAAGCGACTGCACAGGACTATCTTAAGGCCTTGGAGAATGTGTATGGGAGCCCAGATTCTGATGAGGACCTGTGGTAGAGAGTAAGAAATGCACAACATTATCAAGGGGAGTTGTTGTCTGTGTATGTATCTCGGCTGGAAAAACTGTTGCAAGAATGCCTCAGAAAGGATAGTTTGCCAGCGATTGAATTGGACCGAACCAGGCTATACAGGATCCTTAAGTCTGCCCCCTTCTCAGAACTGCTGTTGCTTCAGTTACGCCTGGCCAATCGACTGGAATCCCCAGCCTCCTATGATGAGCTAATGAGAGAAATTTGAGGAGTGGAGAAAAGGCAACCCTGGGAGGGATTTGCACCAATAGCTGCTGCTACGACCCAAGTGACTGAGGGTGACACGTCAAGTGAAGTTCAGGGGCAAGGGTTGGCAGTTAATGAGTGCTCTGAGAAGGAAAAGGGTGTGCCACCATGGGGTGAACTGCTGAGGGAGATTAGGAAAGCAACAGACAGTCTCATCATGAAGGCTGCTCCTACAAGTATGGGCACTGACACTTGCCCGACTGCTTCTGCTATGGGGGTGGGGGTGCCCACCCAGGCACCTCATGTTGACAACAGTTCGAAACTTGATGCCTTGGCCATGGAAGTGAGGGAACTGAAGAGATGTCTCCAAATGTCCACCCCACCGCCGGCTGAGGTGGCACCAAGGTTTTCTATTGACAGTACCAATGCTGCAGCCCCCAATGTGATGCTTCGGTCACACCAAACTTCAGCTGACATATTTTGCCATAACTGTGGGAAGGTTGGGCACATGAAGAGGGAATGCCAGTCTTGGAAAGACTTGGAGAGAGTGGTGAGCCGGCTACAAGGAGAGCTTTGGAGCACAAAACAGTGGTTAAGAGGTGCACGAAATGACCACAGTGAAGGTCCCAAAAATGTTAACTCACGTCCCTTTGTGGCAAGGTCATTTACCCAGGCCCCCACTACTGCCTCTCCAGACTGGTCCAGGATAGTGGGTCCCTCCATGGAGACCACTGTAAAGGTGAATGAAGTGTCTACAAGAGCTGTATTAGACAGTGGCTCCCAAGTGACAATTATGTTCCAAGACTGGCATGAGAAGCTTTTGTCTGATGTACCCTTACAACCGTTGGAGGGGATGCATGTCTGGTGGTTAAGTGAGAAGGCCTACCCCTACTCGGGATATATCCAAATTTGGCTGTCTTTTCCCACCTCTGTGGCTGGGGTGGCAGAGCAAGTAGAGACCCTGGCCTTAGTGTGTCCCCCTACTGGACTGTATGATGGGGTTCCTTTACTAGTTGGGACTAATGCACATATGTTTGGATGGCTTGCACAGTTGTGTTATGAAAAGCAGGGATCAAGGACTAGCAGAGCTTTAAGAATCCCGGCCTTGATCAAGAAGGCCTATGAGGCACAGAGAGATGCTGACAAAGTGGAACCAGAGGAACCGGTTGGAGTTGTCTGGAAAAAGGATCCTGAGTCTCTGAGCCTGGCGACAAATGCCCAGTGTACCTTACAGGGAGAGGTCCATATCAGAAAGGATGTCAAGAATAAAATATTGATGTTGGATGCACCAGGCGATGGAAAATTGCCGGAGGGACTGCTGGTCAAGCCTAGTATTTTGCCTGCTAGAGCCCATGCTTATGCCAGAAGGGTAATGGTTCAAGTTCATAATGTGTCTGATAGAGAGATTTGAGTAAATAGAGGTTGTACCCTGGCTAATGTGCATTGTGCAGACACTGCAGTGCTACCCAGTAGCAAGAGTTTGGGGAAGAATGACATAGTAACGCCTGACTTGTTTGATTTCAGTGACTCCCTGTTGCCAGCTGAATGGAAAGTGAGGATCAGTGAGAAGCTTGCTCAGAGAGACCAGGTGTTTTCTTTAAAGGAATGGAATGTAGGATGCATGTAAGGAGCTGAGCACCATATTCGGCTGCATGATGAAAGGCCATTTCATGAGATGTCTCGACGCCTGGCACCTGCTGATATAGATGACGTGAGACGGCATCTGCAAAAGATGCTAGCTGCTGGTGTAATACAAGAATCCAGAAGCCCCTATGCTTCCCCCATTGTGGTAGTGAGAAAAAAGAATGGGACAGTAAGGATGTGCATGGATTATCGCACTTTAAACCGGCGGACTATCCTTGATCAGTACACAATGCCCCGCATTCAGGATGCTTTGGACTGCCTAAATGGGAGCAAGTGGTTCTCTGTGCTGGATCTCCGCAGTGGGTACTACCAGATCCCGATGGCCTCAGATGACCATGAGAAGACAGCCTTTATCTGTCCGCTTGGCTTCTATGAATTCATGAGGATACCTCAAGGGATTTCAGGCACCCCAGCCACTTTTCAACGATTGATGGAGTGTGCAGTGGGGGACATGAACTTACTAGAGTGCCTGGTATATCTAGATGATGTTATTGTGTTTGGCAGCTCACTGGAGGAACATGAGAGCAGATTATTCAAGGTGTTGGACTGGCTGGAAGACTTTGGCCTTAAACTGTCCATTGATAAGTATGAATTCTTTCAAACATCAGTAAAGTATGTGGGACACATAGTATCCACCGAGGGAATAAAGACCGACCCAAGTAAAGTTGAGGCCTTTACCACCTGGCCACAGCCCAAAAATCTAAAAGAACTGCAAAGATTCCTGGGATTCTGTGGTTATTATCGGCGTTTCATCAAGGACTATTCAAGAGCGATCCGTTCTTTACTTAACCTTACTCAAGGGTATCTCCCAACCCACAAAAAATACAAAAAGTCAGCGTCCCTTGAGACTGAAAGAGTGTATTTTCGTCCAAGTGAAGTATTTGGGGCCCACTGAACTCCTGATTGTGAAACTGCTTTTCATGAGATCATATATCAACTTACCCATGCTCCAGTGCTGGCCTATGTTGATCCAACAAAACCTTATGCCCTGTACGCTGATGCTAGCTTGCAAGAGTTGGGGGCTGTGTTGTACCAAGAGCACGAGAATGGCCTGAGACCAGTGGCCTTTGCCAGTAGAAGCCTGACCCCATCCGAAAAGAACTATCCTGTACATAAGTTAGAGTTCCTAGCTTTGAAGTGGGCTAATGTTGACCAATTTCATAAGTACTTGTATGGGGCTAAGATACTAGTAAAAGCTGACAATAATCCTTTGACCTATGTGCAGACTTCAGCTAAATTGGATGCCACTGGCCATAGGTGGCTTTCTGCATTATCTACGTATGACTATGCTGTTGAATACAGAGCAGGTCTGAACCACATAGATGCTGATGCACTCTCCTGGAGGCCTGTTCCCCAGAATGACTGGGTCAGACTGTCGGAACCTGTTATTCGAGCACTCTGCCAGAAGTTTGACAGGGAGGAACAAATGTCCACGGACGCAGTGGACTGTATGGTGGATTGTTTGGGACCCTCTGAGAATTGCATATCTGCTGCTTATTGCCACTTTTCTGCAATAGACATTGGTGCACTGCCTCAGCTGGACATTGACAGTATTTGGTGGGCTCAAACCAGCGATCCCATGATCAAATCAGCTTTAGAAGCCCTCTATGCAGGGAAAGATGTGTCCAAATTACGTTCTACTGATTTGAGAACTGCACTGTTATACAAAGAAGGTCCTAAGTTGAAACTGATCAATAGACTATTATACAGAGAAACAGTAGACAGAGGGGGACAAGTAGACAAACAACAACTAGTGCTGCCCACTACCTTTCGAGACTCGGTACTGAGGTCCTTACCCAACCACATGGGGCACCTAGGTATAGACAGAACACTTGACTTGGTGAGATCCAGATTCTATTGGTCTAAGATGGGGGCTGATGTGAAGCAACACATTCAAACTTGTAGTCGCTGCTTACAGAGGAAAGCTTTGCCCCAGAGGGCTGCCCCCCCTTGTTAACATCACCACCAGTGCACCCATGGAGCTGGTCTGTATTGATTTTCTGAGTTTGGAGTCCGATCAAAGAAATATTAGTAATGTGCCGGTGGTCATGTACCATTTTACGAGATATGCCCAAGTTTTCCCCACCAAAGACCAGAAGGCATCCACTGTGGCAAAAGTACTTGTAGAAATCTTTTTTGTTCACTATGGGGCGCCACAAAGAATCCATTCTGATCAAGGGAGAGACTTTGAGAGTCGTCTGATCAAAGAGATGCTTTCTTTGTAGGGAGTGCAAAAGTCCAGAGCCACCCCTTACTACCCCCAGGGGGACCCACAGCCTGAATGTTTCAACCGCACTTTGCTAGATATGCTAGGCACCCTCCACCCAAAGGACAAGCCTAGATGGAGCCAACAAATTAGCACCCTGGTACATGCCTACAACTGCACCAAAAGTAATGCCACTGGGTTCTCCCCCTACTGTCTGATGTTTGGAAGAGAAGCTCGATTGCCAGTAGATGTGTGTTTTGGGGTCTCTCCTGATGGGGTTCAAGCTGACAACTATTTATAGTATATGCAAAAGTTAAAAGCCCAGCTAAATCATGCGTACTAACTGGCTCAAACCATGGCTGCCAAAAGAAACCTGGTCAACAAAGAAAGGTATGATAAAAAGGTGAAAGCACAGGAACTCCAGGAGGGAGATCGGGTATTGCTAGAAATCTGGGACTGCATGGCAAACATAAGATTGCTGACCGGTGGCATGATCTCCCTCACATTGTAGTGGGCAAACTAGATGATCTGCCTATGTATAAAGTAAGGCCTGAGAATAATTCAAAAGATGTTAAAACAATGCATAGAAATCATTTACTGCCCATTGGACAAATCTTGACTGAGTCTGAGCCCCCAGAAAATGCCCCCTCTGGACCAGTGACTAGGGCTGCTGCTAAGAAAAAATCCAGAAAGTCTGCATTTACAGAAGCTGAGTTAAAGCGTTCTCCTCCACAAGTCCCAGTTGAGCATGACTGTCAGTCCATGTCAGAGGAAAATGAGTGTGTCTTTGAATACTACCTTTCTTACGAACTGAGTCAGTTGTTTTGGGGCAATCCCCTAGTCAATACTGGAGATGAAGCTGGGCCTTCTGGACTGTCTAAGCCCCCAGCTTTGTCTCTGGAACCAATGCTCCCAGAAAGTGAAGTGCAAAACATCAAGTCAAGATGATATGGAATCATTCCGTATGGTTGAATTGTTTGAGCTTTCAGGGGAGGAAAATGATGGACTGGAACAGACTGGTGGCATACCAGAACAAGAAGTGTGTTGAGTGCCCTGATAATTCACTGTCAGTATCAGAAAGCTCTCCATGTGAGCCAAGTGTTGTGGACTCAGAGATTGCAACTCCTGGAGCTGAAAGAGCCTCAAGTTCTAGCCTCTCTACTCCAATAGAGACTCCCCTGACAAGTGAGGACAATGCTGAAAATGAGGCTCAGAGTGCAGAGACTGTAACAGTTCCCTCTAGAAACACTGGTTGAGCTGTAAAGCCTGTGGTGCACCTCAGTTATGATTCCCTGGAGGCTTGTGGACTTGCCTCTCAATGTTGTCCATAAAGTGTATGTGTCCCTGAACTCATTGCCCAAACTGACCATCAGTGCTAACTCCAAGTTACTTGTGTTGCCCTCTAGGTATGGTGCCCCTGCCCCATCCAGCCCCAAGGTAGCTGATAGGGAAGGGCCCCCTCTCTTCAGGTTTCATGTACAAGAGGTAATAACCTGAGTTATGGTACAATGTGTGTGTAATACTGTGTAAAGAGTGATGTACTGCAAAGTTTCAGAAATGTGTTTCTGGTAAAGTGATATATTGACTGATGATTACATGTATGAGCCTAATGTGATCCTGATGCAAATGTATATGGTTGCAATTGAAACTTATGATGGTACTTGCTTGACGTGGACACCAAGCTTTTTCCAGGCTAGGAAGGGTGTAACCACCCTGCAAATGGGGGTTTCCAAAAGTCTTCCAGGAGCTTGCTTGAATGCTCCAAGCCTGGATGGTCTTAGGCGTCTAAGCCGTTTACCTGTGAGTGCTTTTAGAGCCTCTGGTACTGTCTCTTTAAGAGCTGTCTGCCTGCAGACATAATTAATTTGGATGGGAGTCTGTGTGTTTCCCTGCTTGAGTCCCACTCCGAGCTGCTGCCAAATTGCTCCATTTCTGCTGTCACTAAGTGGGTGGAGTGAGCACTTTCCAAAGATGTAACTGTTTGCCAGACATCATTTAGAGTAAGAAGGAAAATACAGTTTGTCTAACCTGCTTTTCTTTGCAGTCAGAACTGTGTTTGCCTAGTCCCCCATTCTAGTTTTGAACTGCTGAACTGGACCAATCAGTGTGGGGGGACCTTTGAAATGGAGCCTGCAGCTGGCAAATCAGAACTTGGACTCTCGTAGTAGAGCCAGCCACCTATGTACTGTATGGCCAATGCTTCTGGGAATTGTAGTTTGGACTTCGGCGCCTTTTTTCCACCAACAGGAGGAGTTTGCTGTGAGTGACAGCCAAACCAGCCAACTGAACTGGGAGGAACTCAAAGAAAATGTCTGGCTCTGTCTACTGGTAAGAGCAAATGAGTTGGGGCAGTGAAGAGACAAGGAGCTATGTGCTTCTTTGGTGTGTAATTTTAGCATGGGAATCGCATGTAAGGCCCTAAGTTTCGGTCTGCAGCTTATGCAAGCGCCTGTTTTGGACTGAATCCGACCTGTGAAGAGAATCAAGGAGATCTGAAAAGTAGAAACCAGGCTCACCCTGTAGAAGACTGGAGAAATTGCTGAATCGTGGTCGGTCTGTCAGGAAGTGAATCTGCTGTGTGTTCTCCCGGGTATTGTGCAGTAATTGTGATTGGGATAGAGAAGCAGCCTGTCTGGTATAGTACTTTCCTTTTACATATAAATGTGTGTAGAGCTTGTGAGAATTGCATTTGAAATCCCCTGTACAGTAAATTGAGTGCATGAAGCTGGAAGTAAACCCCAGTTTTATCCAGACTACATCCATTTGCTCTAAACTGCAGTGGGGTCCAGTCACAAGGACCTTGTACACATGGTCAGCTCCTCCTCGCAATCCAGGACAATCTGCCTGCCATCCAGTTCCCAGCACTGAGTTTGTGAGTACAAAACAGGGTAACTCCCTGCCATCTGTTTATCAAATTGCAAGTGTATCATCTAATTTTTTTTTTTTTTTTAATTTCTTCACGAACTGAGCCAAACCAGCTCCGGATTACAATTTGGATGTTGTGCCAGTGTTTTCTCCATCACAGGGCCCCAACCAGTTGCACCGATCCTGGCTAGCACCCCCCCATCCTGGGTACCCAGCGAAAGTGACAATTTGGGACTCTGAATATGCGCACAGTACTGTGATTATTGATGTGTTTAACCTAATTAACCTGATTTCCCTTCCTTGTTACAGCTCCTTAAATAAATCAGATCTGTTTGTTTCAGCAAAGTTACACTGTCTGAGTTATTCATTTATGTTAAAGTATTGTACTGTGACTTTTGCATTGTATCATCTTGTTTTACAGGGGGTCCCCAGCATCCAGGTGACAGAGCCAGTCCTGGGGGTTAGTGTACATTGTGAATATATCCCTGATGCATTGTGTGGGCCACTAGTGGGAAGAAAGGGGGGGTTACAGTGTCCCAGAGGGCTGTGACCAAGTTAGTTTAACTACTACAAACCCTGGCCTCTGGGTGGAAGCACTCGTCAATGGACCTAGGCCCCTCAACCTGTCAGTAGTCAGTCAGGCAGGGGTAGTAGCTCTTGGGATAGCGCCACCTGGGGGGTTACATTTATAAGCAACAAGATCAGACAATTTTCAAGTTGCTTTGGCCTTATGCTAGAGATTATCCTTTTCCCTCATGAGCTCAAGGAGGGAGCATGTGAGCCATGGGTTAGTAGCCCCTCTACCTTTTTTAGTTTCACAGGGTGCAAAGATGTCACAGGCCTTGTTGAACATTGTGACGAAGAAGTTGAGGGCTTGGTTGCCATCCTCGGCCCTGTCTAACAGTGACCAATCTGCAAGCTTCAAATATTGTCTAACGTATTCCAATTGCCCAGGTCTTAGACAGCGGTTATGTGTGGACCCCGAGAGCAACAATGGTGGTCTTATTTGACCATGTGCACATTACCAGAGAGTGATCACTGAGGGTGTCCGGTGGGATGGTGACCTCAGAGATATGCTTGGGGCAGCTTGCAAGAAGCCAATCAATTAGAGTGCTTGTGCCAGTTGTGTAATTAAATCTGGTAGCTTGTGTGACCAGTTGTGGGAGGTAGAGACCAGATACCTGATCGCAAACTGCTAGGGCGTCATGAGACTTCCAATTGGTGTTGAAGTCACCAACAATAACATGCTTCCAGTTTTGTTTTAACTGTTCTAGATTGCTTAGCACTTGCTGTATGCCTATTTTATGGGTGCCAGGGGTTATGTACACAGGGGATAGAAGTAGCACTTTATTTTGCTGGCCCAGAGTGAGCTTTAGTCTTAGTAATTGCGCCTCCTTGGAGTGGAAGCTACAAGGCAGTAATTGGGCATTTATTTCACTTTTCAGGTAGACTAAGCATCCTCCACCCTGCTTGGTCAGCCTGTTCTGCCAGAACACTGTGTAGCCGTCTAGGGCAATGGCGGCATCATTGAATTAAGATGAAAGGCAGGTTTTGGCAAGAGCTAGTACATCTGGTTGAAGTAGCTCCACTCAGGCCTGGAACTGCGGTAGTTTGCTAAGGATTCTGTGAATGTTTAATGAGACTATCTTGAGGTGACCCAGTCTCAAGTGTGGTCTGGCAATATGCAGGCCTGGGTTTGGGTGGACATCTCCAGAGATCAGTAGCAGTATTAGTGGCAGCTTTCCTGTGAGCCCAGTGTACCCAGCTTAGCCTATTTTATTTTCCTCTGTGATGCAGAGTGTTAGGTACGGCCACAGCGATACAACTGCATAATAGCGCAGCTAATGGGATTCCATGCGGTACTAGGAGATTGTTTTGTGAGGGGTTTCAAAGTCATGTTTTGGGCATGACTCAATCAGGGTACCTCTTGGCTTGAACTCGATGGTAGAGGTGTAACCCAGACTGGACACAGGGTTAGGCCTGTGTCCGGTATTTCTTAAGCTCCCTTCCAGCACAAGATAGCAGATGAGGAGAGCTAGTTACACCATCCTTGATGATGCCACCATTTTTGAGTGTTTAATAGGTGGTGTCTTTCACATTTCAGTTCAGGATTGCTGCACCAGTTTAGGACTGCAGTAGTTTAGTAGTTGTTTTATAGTGGCACCAGACAATAACGAAAGAGAGGTACAGGAAGAGAATCCTACAGCCAATAGTCACAGGATAGCTGGGTTGTTGGTGGGGGAATAGAGCTACCAAGAATAGTCGAGAAGTAGGAGGAGGGGCTTAAGCGTATTTAATATGACATGGCGGTGCGAGTGGCCAGGAGGGCTGAAATTCTCCCTTAAAAATAATAATAATAATACAATTTCAAGCTGAAGGCAGGGAGAGTGAGCAATAAGACAAACAGCATTCTCCACTAGGGAAGCACTCCAGCCAATCAGAGGAGGTCTGAGATGGAATCTGACCAACAGCGGCCATCCGTTGGAGCTCGTGGCCCAATGGGACAGGCACTAAAAGATGCCGAGCAGACGGAGAGTCCTGCGGCCATCCTAGGGCATACCTTGTCCCGGAAAGCTGGTGGGTGGGTCTCGGTGCATGGTCAGCAGCTTGTGCTGGGTTGCCGCTGCTGCTGAGGAGTGGGATTCGCCCTGTACAAGGGCAGATGTCTGGAGAGGAAGAAAGAGAGAAAAGCAGTGATTATGTAATGGCTGTAGGTGCGGCATACTCTAAATCGGTGGGTGGGTCACCAGAGGAAACAAATGGCAAGGCAGAGGACAGTGTAAAGGTGTGGGGGGGTTGCTGGTGTCAGCCTGAGAGAGTCAGTCTGGGAGAAGAAAATTGCACAGAGAGCAGCTAGAGGTGGGGGTGGGGGAGGGGGGGAGGTAGGAAGAGAACACAGCAGTGGTTGGGGGAAGGGAGAGGGAAGGAAATATTTCAGTAGAGAGTAGGATTAGCAAGTAAGGAAGTTCAAAGGCACAATATGGGAGTATTTTAGGCTCAAGCTCTAAATCACTAATTACAAACTCTGTACACTTCAGACTTAGTTCATATCTCAAAAAATACTGTACACTTCAATTCTCTACACTCTAATCAAATAGACTGCAACCTTCAGACTCTAACATTTATGGATTTTGTTAGGAGGTATATTCGATGCATTGAATTAAACCATTTCCCCCAACGAAATTCTCCCTTAATAATAATACAATTTCAAGCTGAAGGCAGGGAAAGCGAGCAATAAGACAAATGGCAGCTACTGCTAGGGAAGTGCTCTAGCCAATTGGAGGAGGTCTGAGATGGAATCTGACCAATAGTGGCCATCCGCTGGAGCTTGCAGCCCAATGGGATGGGCGCTAAAAGATGCTGAGGAGACAGAGAGTCCTGCGGCCATCCTAGGGCATACCTTGTCTGGGAAAGCTGGCGGGTGGGTCTCAGTTCACGGTTGGCAGCTTGCGCTGGGTAGCCACCACCGCTGAGGAGCGGGATTCGCCTTGTTCAGGGGCAGATGTCTTGTCTGGGAAAGCTGGTGGGCGGGGCTCGGTGCACGGTCGACAGCTTGCGCTGGGTAGCCACCACCGCTGAGGAGCGGGATTCGCCCTGTTCAGGGGCAGATGTCTTGTCCAAGAAAGCTGGTGGGTGGGTCTCGGTGCATGGTCACCTTTACAGCATTAGAAGTTATAATTTATTCCAGTCTGTGATAAGCTATATCAATATCTTCTTTAGCAGTTTCTGGTAATAATAACAAAGCAACCTAAGGTGTTTTTTCAACCCATTTCTTCAGGAGGTTAGCAGATAGGAGTTAGGATATTTCCTATCAGGGGTCTCAGTGTCATAGTTGGGTGTACCAGTATGTCTAACTGCTGTATAAGGCCCTTGCCACTTCATTAGCAGTTTGTTTTCTATGGTGGATAACAGTAACAGATTGTGGTAAGGCCAACAGAATGGTGACATGGCCCTGGTACATGTGACACTGGGCTAATAAAAACACATGGGCCGGGATATTCAAATCAGTTGCGCTATGCGCAACAGGGATGCACCGGCGCAAGTGCGGCAATGTGCAGGAGAGTGATATTCAGTGGTAGGAAATGTGCAGCGCAGTTCCCAGTGTGCCACTGCGCAATGGTAATGAATGCATGTGCAAGTGCAGGGGGCATAGCCATAAATATGCGGCGCACTGCAACATTCAACTGCAGGTGAACGGCGCAAGCGTGGAGCAAACGGGAAATGCGTGGAGCAGACTTGAGCACATAAAAAGAGGGAGCAAGGGAGGGAAGGAGGCTTGTGCCACAGGGCAGCCAGACTGAGAGAGTGAGAGGGGGGCAAGCCACACAGCCATAGAGGTGCCACAGAGTGTGAGGCAGGCAGACAGAGGCACAGAGTGGGGCCCAGGGAGCCTGGCAGGGCCAGACACTGGCCAAGTGAGCATGTGTGTGAGTGAGAGTGTGTATGTGTGCATGCCTGCCTGAGTGGGTGTGGAAAGGGAGCAAGGCAACCCACAGTGAGCGGGAGTGTCATCCAGCACAGGAGGGGAAGCACAGAGGCACTGTGAAGTGGGAAGTGTAGGCCACAGGCTGCAGGCCTGGCATCCCCACACAGGGGTCCACCCAGTGCAGGGTCACAGACAGCAGCCAACTGCTGGGGGTGCCAGGGGAGAGAGCCACACAATGGGGAGGACGTACAGCGCAGGTCATGGCCAGTGCCACATTCCAGATGGAGGCAGTAATGAGGGGTGTGAGGAGGCAGGCTGCAGACCAGCATGGCCGTGGAAGGGCCTGTCAGCGGTATGCATGGAACAGGTGGTACTGTGCCCACATCAGCTTCGAACAGTACAGTAATACAGAGATCGTGGTCCGGTACCACCTGAACTGGGCCATTCTGAGGTGGCTGTGTGAGCTGTGCAGTGAGGAGATGCAGGCAGCCACAAGACGGAGCCACACCCTGTCCATGGAGACCAAGGTTATGGCTGTCATGTGCCTGCTCGCCACGGCACCTTCCAGAGACCAACAGGGGACACCACAGGCATAACTCAGTTGGCCCGTGTCATGGCTCCTCACACAATACCTCAGCACACTGCTGCAACATGCTGCAGAGTACATCCAGTTCCCCAGCACACAGGCAGAGCATACAGCAAACATGCAGGGGTTCCACAGGGTGGCATGGTTGCCTGGCATGCTAGAGGCCATTGACTGCACCCATGTTGGCATCTGTGCACCACCTGGCCTGGAGGGGGTGGCCTACACCAACAGGAAGGGCTACCCCAGTGTCAACTGCCAGGTGGTGTGCGATGCCAGGGGGCACATAATCAAGATCTGTGCCACACACTCTGGGGGAACACACAACACCTTCATCTGGCACCAGTCAGCACTGTGCCAGAGGTTCGAGAGTGGGGACATCCCCACTGGCCACCTAGTCAGTGAGTATGCTGTGGATGCAATATGCTGGGTACAGCAGGGCAGGGTGTGTGGGATGCCAGGGCATGGGTGCCACAGGCTGTGGCTGAGATGGTGGGGGGGCAAGGACACAGACCACCATGCTTACCAGATATCTCTCCACACAGGTGACAGTGGCTACCCACTCCGGCAATGGCTGCTCATCCCATACCGGCGCCCATTGACTCCAGCACAGGAGCACTACAATGAGGCACACGCCAGCACTCGGAACATAATCGAGTGGGTGTTTGGGCTGCTGAAGGCTCAGTTCTGTTACCTGGACAGGTCCAGCGGTGCCCTACAGTACAGCCCCTCGAAGACCTGTGGCCTATTACTGGCCTGCTGTGTACTACACAACATGGCCACCGACAGTGGGATAGCTGTCGAGGTTGAGGATGGGGACAGCAGTGGGGACAATGAGGCCACCGGGCCTGGTGGTGGGCATCCCTCCCCTGGGTGAAGGGATCTCTGGCTGACAAGGATGGCCCAGCAACACAGGGACACAATAACTAAGGAGCACAATGGAGCACACAGGTGGGTATACACGGTCACAGGTAAGGGCCAGGTCCCAGAGCACAGTGGGCAGGCAGGCATGGGTGGGCCCTGTGCCAGGGTCGGCGGAAGGGGGGCATGGCAGGCGTGGGTAACAGACACCCATGCAGCATGTGGCATGGGCATGCATGCCATGCATGCACACACACACACGCACACATGACCCATGACGCCCCTGCCTGCAGCGGGCACCAGGCGTCTGTCAGATGCAGAGGGGCACTGCACAGTGGCCAGCAGCACAGTGCTGGCACCATCACGCACATGCCATGGTGGCCAGCAGCTGGGTGGGTGGGCAAATGGGCCATGTGCGGGGTCGCCACACAAGTCACGGACATGGGATGCACATGCACACGCTGCACCAATCTGCACACAGGGCAGCAGCAGATGGCGGACACAGAGGAGGGCAGTTCAGAACTGCCACACAGTAGCACGGCCACCGCGGACACATGGATGGCCCCGCCAAAAATGCTCAGCCAGTGCAGGCTGAGCGTCTGCCACAGAGGGTGTCACAGACGGTCCCCCAAGGGTGACACTGCAGGACCACGACCAGGTCCACGCAGGTGTCTGCAGGCCCTCAAACATGCCTGCACCAGGTGTGCTTGGAATGCCCACAGCAGACCCTGGCATTGACACCGAAGAGGTCTCCCTATGCCAGGCCCAAGGGCTGGAGTATACATTCTGCGGAGTGAGTGGCGGAAGGCCACGCAGCAGGGTGGCCAGTGGTGACACTCCGGCCGTGACCACAGCAGTCAGCCGATCCAAGGCTGTGGCCATGTCCACCCTCAGTCACGTGGTCTCCACCAGGAACAGGGTGTTGTCCCTGTCCTGCCACTCAGCTGCCTGGCGCAGCTCTGCGCAGAGTGCATGCACCCCTGCCGTGAGCTACCGCTGCTGCTCAACAGAGGCCTGGAGCAGATGGGTGTGCTTGTCCAAGGGGTTGGCAGCCTGGGTCACATGGGCACCCTGCTGACCCACAGCTGTATCCTGACCCTGCAGCCCAGTGCCCCATGACGGTGGGTGCTGCACAGCCGGTCTCTCCTGGGGTTGGTTTCCGTGAAGTGCCCCGGCGGCAGGCACTGTCCCGGGCACCCTTCAATGCTGTCCGACTGCCACTGCTGCCCCTCTGGCTGCTGTGCACAGGGTAACACCAGCGGGTCTGCACTGCCACCAGCACCAATGCCACTCCTGCCAGCTGTAGCTGCACCTGTTGCAGCCATAGCTACAGCAGCCATGATGGCTGGTGTGCAGGCAGCCACCTCTGGGCCACTGACTGCGCCGCTGGGGTGGGTCAGTGGTATGGGTGTCTCCCCAGCGTCCCTGACATTGCTGTCAGGGATGTGGGTTTCATCATCATTAGAACCGGACCACGTCACGATCTGCATCTCCGCACACAGGACACCATGCCTGGTGTCATGCTGAAATGCAGCAAGGGCCTTGTCCGGAACTGCACCACTGGTGTCTGGACGGACAGTGGTGCCAGGCTGCAATTGATCCGGGCCATGCTGCTGGCTGCAGGTGCTCAGGAGCTGAAAGGGAACACAGTCACATTAGTGTTGCTGCCAGCCACACCTGCCCCGGCCCCCCTGCCCCCGTGTCCCCAATGAAGCCGAGCCTACCATGCAGTGATGGGCTATCGCCCATCTAGAATCCTCCGCTAGGCAAGCCCTTGACCACTCTGTGCCACATGGCGGCTGTCACCATCTCCTCCTGCAGCATAAGGGTGGGCAGGGAGGGCTGACCCCTGCCTGTGGCTGCTCGCGCTGCCCAAATAGCAGCCACATTCTCCTTGCTGAGCTACCGGTCTGTGCCCACCTTCTTTTTGCACTCCTGCACAGACCATTGGTGGCTGCCTTGCTGGTTCACAGCATGAGCCACACCCTCCCATGCTGTTGCCTGGGCCTGTGGGGTGCCTGTGGAGCCGCTCAGGAGTGGCTCCTGGTCCAGGTATGCCTGAAATAGGGTATCTGACTCCGCTCTGGTGAAGTTGGGCCTGCGCTTCCAAGCAGGCCCATGCTCCTCAGTCTCCTCATGTTCAGACATGCTTCTTCCTGTGGGGACAGATATAAGTGTTAGTATGGGCTGGTTATTCTACACCTACCCTCCCATGCCACTGCCTGGCCATCCCGCAGCGTGTATCTCACCTGTTAGGGATGCAATACCGGTTCTACCCTGTACATTCCCCTGGCGCCTTTATAGCGCATCGCATGCTAATGAGGGGTTGCGCAACTATAATGACGTGCAAATGTGGCTGCTGTGCCGTGGATTGGATAATCGGCTAATTTGCATATAGCAGCTGAATATCACGTGGTTGCGCATTGCACAATGGGGTTGCGCATGCACAACTCAGGGCGCAGCATTGTGATGTGCGCAACACGCAGTGCCACATGGGCCCATCACGTACACCAGTGGCGCACCATTTGCTACGTGCATAATAGGCAGTACAGCACCCATCCACTATTGCACTGGTGGTGCTCATGCATTGTGTGGTTTATGGTGCCATGGTACCAAACAGCCAATGGCACTGTGGTGCCATGCTGTCGATGGTGCCCCATGTGCGATGGGGCCATGTATAACGGCTCACACATGGCCCTACTGCACAGCATGCCTGCAGTGCCCAATGGCGCTGTGGCACATGGTGCGCTGTCCGACCCTTGACCCCAGGGGTGTCCTTTGCCTTTGTAGGCACCGTATGACACATGGCGGTGATGCAGCACTGAGTCATGCACCCATGTGCTTGTGCGATGGCCAGTGGCAGTGCATCGCGCTGCTAGGTGCGCAGCTGCAGCACGTGCTGCACGTGTGCTGCTGGGTGCCATTTTGTCTACACCAGAGTGCTGGAATCATGCCATGCAGGACAATACCCAGGGCACAGATATGGTCCCAGGTTGAGTTGGTCAACCTGGTGGCCCCTGTGGAGCCACATGCTGGCTCCCTGTTTGGTCAGGTGCCACTCAACAGGCCTCGGTCTGAGGTGTGGCAGAATGTGTCAGATGCACTGGAGGAGACCACAGATGCACAGCGCACTGGTGAGCAGTGCAGGCACCATTACAGGGACCTGCAGCGGTGGGACCAGGATCAGCTATGGGCTCTTCAGGCACGCGTCCGGAGGGGTGCCATGCCATGTCCAGGTAAATGCATGGCGCATGTGCCCATTCACGTCTGGGGGGCCGTGGTGCAGTGGCATTGGCACGCCCTGCTGGGGGTGGCTGAGGCTGCACGCCCTGTTGGGTGGTGGTACACCATGCCTGCCTTGTGCCACCGTGCCACAGGCACACTGTGCAGGGGGTCACATGGTGCCAGGGGGTTGGGGACTGTGATGTTACATGGTTCTGATGGGTTCTTCTCCATTACTTTCATCTAGGCCTTGACGATAGGAGGCAGGCACGCCTCGCTGGCTATGCGGCTGGGTCAGGACTGGCCACCACAGGGGGTGATGCACCATTAATGGGAGGAACTTGCATGGTGGCCAGACAGGCACTGGGTGCGCCTCTTCATGCAGGTTGGCACTTGTTCATGTTTCCTCATTGTGCAGGGTGGTCAGTGTGGGTGGGGGTGGAACCCGGCTTCCTATGCGCATGGCACCCTCCAGCTTTGCACTGCTTGCAGTGCCCATTGCACTGCACCGTGGCTATCGCACATGTGGGTGGTCACTGCAGGTGGGCTGTGGGTGCGCCCGGGTCCTGGCTGTGTCACTGCCAACTGCCTGCATGGCCATGTCACCTGCCTGCCATGGCGGTGGTGTGCTGCACATGGGCGGTGCTGGTGTGCAGTGTTCAGTATGGCTTTGGGTCCCCGTGTGGGCAGCTCTTGTGGGCGCACTCACTATGAGTGGCGGCATGCCAGCCCAAGGGTGCATGTCACTGATGCTTGCTGTGTACAATGGGTGGGCTGCGGCCTTCTGGACATCCACTCATACCGTGTTCCCTCCTTTGTCCTAGGTGTTGGGACCAGTGATGTGCATGCACGGCTCCTGAGACAGATGCTGCGTGTGACCACTGCCACAGTCCAGATGGTTCATCAGCTGGCACAGAGCCAGTGCAGGTGGAGGCGCCAACACCAGCGTCACCCAGCGGTGGGCAGTGGTCAGCCTTAGGACCCAT
This sequence comes from Neoceratodus forsteri, assembly GCA_016271365.2. Classification (NCBI taxonomy): domain Eukaryota; kingdom Metazoa; phylum Chordata; order Ceratodontiformes; family Ceratodontidae; genus Neoceratodus; species Neoceratodus forsteri. The sequence continues at coordinate 1,222,324,781 of CM057458.1, forward strand.
GTGCCGGACAGTTTCCTCTACCCTGTGGATCCTCCCTTGCCTTCCCTTGTCCCCTTCCATTGCCTTTGCACCCGATCCTTGCCTCCCTTCCCTAACCCCACTGTCTGTAGGTGGTCCCTCCTTTCCCTGATTGTTGTTATATTTGTAAATATGTTTTATATGACTGTTTCAATACATTCATTTTGGTTACCTTACCTGTCTGTGTCTGTGTCTGCTTTGTAGCTGGCGTGAGGAGCCATGCTGCAGTGGTGTGCATGGCTGCTGTGTGTTTGGATGGGGGTTTGTACCTGGTGGTGTTCCACCATGGGTTGTGTGTGGTGGGGTGGCTATGGTCTGTCTCTTCAGGCCCTGTGGTGAGTGCCTTGTGTGCTGGTTGCCTGTGTATGTTGCTCCTTGGCTTGCTCCCCTGCACATCCCTGGGTGCGCTATGGTGCATCTTGACTTGCTTCCTGGTGCATCCCTAGGTGCACTTTGGCACATCTGTGTGATATTCAGCTGCATTGGACAGGCGCATCCAGCTGTGCGCAGCCTTTGAATATCATGCCCGTTGTGCCATGGCACACTGTTTTTGTGCTGCACATCTCTTGCGCCTCCCTCAGGCACATTTCTGAATATCCTGGCCATACAATTCTGCAGTTTGAGAAGCCTGCTATAAGTCTGTTGAGCCACAGCAGCCTCCTCTATTTTCTTCTATTCTTTAGCTTTCTGCCCTTTCTACCTGGCAGGAATGGCTGCTTGCCATTGGGGTATGTCCTCTACCTCTTCCTATTTCATTCTCTCTTCTACATATTTCTCTGTTCCGCTTTAAGGCAGGTTTCTTCATGGCACCATATTCACTCCCCCATATGTTTACAGTTCTGCCCTTTGCTTTGCCCAGTGGCATTTGTGTTGCAATTCTGTGTTGCAGTGGTTGTGAGAGGAGTTAAGGTAGCTACTTGTTTATATTTTCCTTTTATCTGAACATCCTGTGTTATGAATAACGAGAGAAAAATGCCTGGGATGAGGTTATGTCCCTGAAACTCCTGCTACTGAAATGAAATGCTATTATTTTACCTTGCTTGCTTCCGTACCCTATTGTGCACTGGTTTACTTTTCCTTGCTGCTACTGGAAAACCTCTCACTGAAAGTTTTATGTTATAAATGAAGAACTGCCTAAGTGCAGAGAGACTGTTCCTTATCCAGTTTCCCTGGTTTTTCAATTTCGCCTCTGCCACACCTCGACGTATCTTCCCTGTTGCTCTGATCATTCTGCTTCTCCTCTTCCTTCAAACTGTTGTGCATTTCCTGCAGGCTCACTATAGGGAGGCAGCAGCCTAAGGTGGCAGTAATTTATAGTATTATGGGCTGTGTTGCAGTTGAGGTGGAGCTAGCAATTATGATGTCACATACCTTGTTTTCTCTCTAAAAATATGTAAAGTGTATACCTGTAACAAACGTTATTACAAATGTCTCAGACTACAGTGAATGCTGTGCAGCATATGTGAATGACAGACAGCTTAGATTTCATAGATTTCTTAGAAGTGTGACAGCAGAAAAGGACCGACAGGCCCACCCAGTCTGCCCATTTGTCCAGCTATCTGCTAGGACATGCCCCCCCCATCCTCAACATTCCCCTGTGTCTGTCCGATGCACTTTTGAATCCTTCCACTGTCTCCTCACTAATCACTGCCTCCGGGAGCCTATTCCACTTATCCACCACCCTTTCTGTGAAATAGTACTTCATAATGTTACCCCTGAACTGCCCCCCCTCCACCTGCAGGCCATGCCCCCTCATCCTCTGATTACCTTGGAGCTGGAAGATACTTCCCGCTGGCACCTGGTTTATACCCTTAAGGTACTTGAAGGTCTCAGTCATGTCCCCCCTCTACCTCCTCTGTTCCAGGGAGTACATGTTTAAATCTCTCAACCTTTCTTCCTAGGATAGGTGGCTGAGCCCCCTTACCATCTTCATTGCTCTCCTCTGAACTCGCTCCAGCCTCCCCACATCCTTTTTGAGGTATGGCCTCCAGAACTGGACTCCATATACCAAATGTGGTCTAACCAGATGGTGTGCAAGGGTACTATGACCTCCCTATTTCTACTGGTGATCCCTCCTCCAGTGCATCCCAGCATTCCGCTGCCCCAGCAGCTACTGCTCTCCCACAGTGCCTTTCCACCTTCAGGTCCCCTGATATGGTGATATACCCAGGTCCCCTTCTTGTTCCATTATCTCCAGATCTCTGCCCCCCCCCCCCAATACAGTACCCTGCCCTCTGGTTCCTGAAACCAAGATGCATGATTTTACACTTTTCTGTGTTGAATGAAAGCTGCCACCTCTTTGACCATGCCTCTAGCCTCCCCAGGTCTCTCTGCATTTTTTCTACCCCTTCCTGAGTGTCTACCCCATTGCATATCTTGATATCATCTGCAAACAGGCTCACACCACCTTCAAGGCCCTTCACAACGTCCCCAACAAATAGATTGAACAGTAGGGGCCCCAGCACCAATCCCTGAGGGACCCCGCTTGTGACCATGCCCTCTCTGGATGCCACCCCATTTATTATGACCCTCTGCCTCCTTTCCCCCAGCCAGCTTCCCACCCATTTAACCACCTTGTGGCTCAACCCCAGGCATGACATTTTATCCAGCAGTCTCCTGTGGGCACGGAGTCGAATGCCTTTTTGAAATCCAGATAAGCAACATCTACTGCCCTTCCCTGATCCAGTTCCTTGGTGACCTTGTCAAAAAACTATCAAATTTGTTTGACATGATCTGCCTCTTATGAAACCATGTTGCCTTGGATTCATCAGGCCTCTTTCTTCCAGGTAGCTGGTGATCCTGCCCTTCATTAGTTTCTCCATGAGCTTGCCTACCACTGATGTCAAGCTCACGGGCCTGTAATTTCCCACCTCCTCCCTCCCCCCTGATGCAGCGGGACCACATTTGCCTGCCTCCAGTCTTCTGGTACCACCCCAGTCTCCAGAGACATACTGAAGAGTGCAGTCAATGGCGCTGCCAGTATCTCCTTTAGTTCCCTTAACACCCTTGGGTGCATTCCATCCAGCCCCATTGCCTTGTCCATCCAGCCCCATTGCCTTGTCCACCTTCATGCAGCCTAGTTCTCCCAAAATTTCCTCCACCCGGAATGGACTCATATCCACTTCCCCCTTCCCTACCATTGCTTTTCCTGCTTTGCTGCCTGCATCTTCTACCTCCTCTCTAGTGAACTCAGAGCAAAAATAACTGTTCAACATGTCTGCTTTCTCTCTGTTCCCTTGTATCAACTCCCCCTCATTTGTTTTTAACTGGAGTATTCCCTGTCTAGTCTTCCTCTTTTCACTGACGTACCGAAAAAAAGTCTTATCCCCTTTTTTGACCCCTCTAGCTATGCGCTCCTCTGTCTGTGCCTTTGCCCTTCTTACCTCTACCCCGGCTTCTCTCTGGCTCACCTGGTATCTTCCCTAGTCCACTTCTGCCTGTGTTTCCTTGAACTTCCTGAAGGCCTTCCTTTTTGCCTTTACCTTTTTTGCTACCTCCCTAGTGTACCACAGAGGTTTCCTCCTCCTCTTATTTTTACTTGCTCTCTTGGCACAGAGGTCAGTTGCCTTCTTAATAGCTTCCTTTATCCTTCCTCACATTTTCTCCATGTCTGTCAACTCCTCCACACCCTCCAAAGCCCCTTCCACTACTTCTCCCATTTTCCCGAAATCTGCTTTCTTGAAATCCAGCACCCTCAGCCTAGACCAGTGAACCTCTGCAGTGTTCCTTATTTTGAACCTAACTGTGTTGTGGTCACTTGTACCAAGGTTTTCACCCACTGATACATCTCCTACCCTATCCCCATTTGTCAGGACTAGATCGGGAGTAGCTTCTGCCCTGGTTGGCTCCTTGACCAGTTGTTTTAGGAGGGCTAGTTGCAGGGAGTCCACTATCTCTCTGCTGCTGGTTGAAGCAGCTGACAAGGTGTCCCAATCCACATCTGGTAGGTTCAGGTCCCCCATCAGCATCACCTCCCCCCTTGTTGCCATTCTCACAAACTCATCAGCCATGCTTCTATCCACTAATTCCTGGTGTACTGGGGGCCTATAAACCACCGCCATATGCACCACTTCCCCCTTCCCCGCCTCCAAAGAAACCCAGAGTCGTTCGGCCTCACTCACTTGCCCTGCAGTTCCGATGCCCTGATACCCTCCTTTACGTCGAGGGCAACCCCTCCCCCTCTCTTTTCCACCCTGTCCTTCCTAAACAGTTTGTATCCTGGTATCTCCATGTCCCATTCCTGTTCCTTTTGGCACCATGTCTCTTTTACCCCCACAATGTCTAGGCCCTCCTAGATCATTTTTGCTGTTAGATCTGCTATCTTCCTACCCAGTCTTCTGGCATTTACACACATGATCCTCCACCCCCTTCTTTCCACCCACCTCATATATTCTGTCCCCGTGCCTCCTGGCAGTGTGGGTAGGACCTTTAGCCCCCCCCCCCATGCCTCTTGTCTCATCAATAGAGCTTCACCCTGCCCTCCCCCCAAGTTTAGTTTAAATGGTAGCATTTTTCAACATAATCCTCCAGCTTGCATTTGAGCACTGCTTTCCCCTCCCCATTTAGGTGCAGCCTATCCGGGGCATAGAGGCTGTTGTTGCTCTATGTTGAATGTCAATCTCCTACCACTCCATATCCCCCCTGAGCACACCAATCTGCCAGCCATCTATGGAACTCCTCTATATTTTGTTTTACCTCCATGTTGCCCTTGGTACTGGCAGCAACTCAGAGAAAGATAGGGATTTAAAATCCAAGCTGCTGCAGAACCTCGCCAGAGCCATAAACCTTGCCTGCACCTCCATCACACTACTCCTTGGAAGGTCACGTGTGTCTAGTTGGAAGATCAGATGAGTTTTCTCATCCATTTCCCTCCCCCTTGAGGGGATCCAATGCATGACCTTGGCTGCCGCCATCCCTGGCAGGCTTTCCACTCATATTTTACCCCCTCTGACTCCTCTTCCCCCCCATGTAACTCCTTTTATAATAGAGTCCCCAACTATTAAAACCCTTTCTCCTTCCTTCTCCTGGGCACCTCTTGCTGCTGCTTTTCTCCTTCCCTTTTCCAAGTTTCCCCCCTTCTTACCCTTGCTACTCTCCCCCAAAGCCTCTTGAGACCGCCTCATGCACATTTGCCTGGGCACTTCTCTGGTTCTTTAGTTTTCTCAGTGCAGCCCTTTTCGCCCCTGAATCTTTTTGAGCCTTCCCCTTCCCCACCTGCTCATCTCCCTGCTCCAAAGCCTGGTTTCCTGGCTCCTCTATGGTGTTTTCTGCCCTTGTGCCTTGTTCCATTTGATCACCCCCCCATGGAATTTTCCTCTGTTACTTGTACACCTACCTTCGTTTCTGCTCCATGCCCCATTTTCCCACCCCTTCCTCTAGAATTACCCATCCCCTGCATCTCTGCTCCCTGCCTGACTTGTTCCCACCCAGTTTTCTCATTCCTTTCTGTTTCTGCCCAGTTTTCACAGGTGCCACCCTTGCTTCCCCCATCTGTGCCTTTTTACGGAGTCCTGATCCTGGGCCCTCACTGCCCCCTGTTACAAATGAACCTCTTTCAGTACTATCTCTCTCGGGTCTCCCTGGACAACCCTATACACCTGCCTGTTTTTGTGGGAGCTCCCACATTCCAGGCTCCCCCTGCCAGGATGTCCCTGTTTCCCCTGAGTATTCTCATTTACTCCTCTTCTTTTGCCCGAGGTTTCAGTACCTGGTGTAGCTTTGCAGGCGCTCCCTTGCACCCTACTTTTCCACTCCCCCAGCTGCCTTCGAATCCTCTCAACCTCCTCCCTATGCTGCAATAGCTGGTGGCACACTGAACAACCCCCAAATTTCTAAGTCCAGTCAAGTACCATAGCTGCCCCACACCCTGTGCACCCGACCACCCTCCCAAAGATGCCTGAACTAGTGATGTGAGGTCCCATTGTAGCATTTACCTTTGGTCAAGCCCCACTCGTAATTCACGTGCAGTCTCTCCCAATCCCCAGTGATCGGCTATAAGTGGCTACATGCTTCCATAAAGTTCCCAGATGCAATGCTTAATCCCTCACTCCTTGCTATATCACAACAATACCTCCCAGCTTGTAAGTTCACATATACAATCCCCCCCAAATTAAAATTTGCAGTATTACAGTTCTGACTGCCCCTAGTCTGCAGGTAGCTACAAGTTCACATATACAATCCCCCCATAAATTTTAACATTTCAGTATTACAGTTCTGACAGCCCCAATTTGCAACTAACTTATCGATTTCACAGTTGCAGTACCTTGAGAAGTGCCCTGTAGTTCCACCTCAATGCCCCAAGGCCCTGCAAATAAGCATTATTACAGTTCTGACAGCCCCTAGTTGCAGGTGTCTTGTCAATTACACAGTTTCAGTACCCTATGATATACCCTGCAGTTCTGCCTTAATACCCCAAGGACCTACATATAGGCATTATCCAGTTCTGACAGCAGCTTCAGTGCCTTGAGATGTGCCCCGTAGTTTCACCTCAATGCCCAAGGATCTCCCACTTGACTGTGCTCCTCCTCCTGCCATCTCCTTCTTAGCCCCTTGTACTATTCAGTTGCTTGATTTGGGTGGCACCTGAAGTGTATGTTAAAAATTGGAGGAGGTGGGGGATGGGTTTAGTGGGAGAAAAACCTCCCAACTTGCAGCACCAGCTTGTCTGCTAGGGAAGAGGGGTCCTGATTTGGACACCGGAGTCCTCACTCCCCTGAAGTCAGTTGTATCGGCTGCACTGAAAGCCGACGGGTGGCTTCCCTTTTTAAACACGGCGCCTCCCCCTTGCTCTGGTGCGATTGCCCATACAGCTCTGCACTGCACCCGCACTCCTCAGCTGGCTCCTGTTTCCTCCCAGCAGACCGCAGAAACCTCCCAACTTACAGTGCCGGCTTGTCCATGGGGGAAAAGGGGTCCCGATTTGGACACTGCAGTCCTCACGACCCCTGAAGCCAGTTGTATCGACCGTGCTTGTTAAAGGAAAACTCTCAAAAATGGGGCCTCCCCAACCCCTAAAGTCTTAACGCCCGATTAGGCTTTTCACAAGGAAAGCAATGTTTTTAAGCATTTTCACTTACTTTATTTTAATTCTGTAGGGTCCGTGAACATCCTGTGTTATGAATAAAGAGAGAAGAATGCCTGGGATGAGGTTATGCCTCTGCAGCATTGCGGACGCTGTGCTGTTCCATGTCAAGCAAAAGTGCGGCACTGCAACGCTCGCTTCAATACAAGACATGCTCTAACTGTAAACAAGGGAGGAGCATAGAAACTGCTAGATGGAGCTTCAGCATATAAAAGGCCTGTTCAAACTTCTGTTAATTGAGTTGAGCTCCTGATGTCAAGGAAAAAGGTTCACTGTTTTGCCTTCAGGCTGGTTGTGAGATCAAAAGAGTTCCTGAACCCAGAGTGCTGTAATTTTGGTGCTGTGTTGGAATCTCTTGCTGGGAAGAACTGGTGAATTAATTTTGCTGAAAGCTCCATCCTCAAGGTGAAGATCTCCAGCCTTCTTCAACTCCTTGTGTAAATAGTGTAAATGCTGGATTTTTGCCTTCTGCCCTACCACTTGTTGGACTTTGTAAATAACATTTATGTTCTTTGCATGTGTTGCACCCTACCTGAGTATTCTGAGTTGTCTTTAGATTCCCACACCTGGTGACAAAGACCTTTTCACCTGGCTCAGAAACTGTTTATTTTACCCCATGGTCATAAAACACCTTCTGCAGTTTTTGGGCTTCCTCTTGATTACTGTGGGCAATTTCAACATATTTTGCCAATTTATTTCTCAGTGCACACATATTAGATGTAATAGATGATTTCTGAGTGGTGTTATCTCCCCATGTTTCTTTTTTTGCATCTATTGGCTCTCTAGGTTGTCTACCATAAATTATCACTTGAAATAGTGTAAACAGTGCAAATACTAGATTTACTGGATAGTGTAAATACTGGAGACTTGTGGTACTTCTCTGTAAGCAAAAAGCAGGTAAGGTAAGTACTAGTCCCAGTCTTTACCTTCCCTTTTTACAAACTTTTTAACATGCATTTTAGGGTTTGATTAAAATGTTCAATAAGACCGTTTGTTTGAGGGTGATGAGGGGAGGTTCTCTTATGGCGCTGATACTTAGTAATCAGTACAGCTCCTTCAGTAATGCAGCACCAAAATTACTACCCTGATCAGTAATAATCTCAGTAGGTATGCCCACCCTGCTTAAAAATTTGACAAGCCCTGTTACTACTTTTGAGACTATAAGAGTATGTATTGGAATTTCCTTTGGGTATTGAGTAGCATGATCCCATATTACCAAAATTAATTGATTACCCTTTTTACTTTTGCCTAAGGGGCCAACCACATCCATTGCAAATTCTCTCAAAAGTCACATCTATTAAGGGTAGGGGGACCGGGGGCACCTTGTCTTTTTTTAGTCAGTAGGACTACTTTCTGACATTCAGCACAAGAACTGCAATAGGCAGCAACATCCTCATGAATCTCTGGCCAGTAGAATCTGTACAACAAACTGGAAAGGGTGCTGTCCCTCTCTGAGTGACCAGCTGTATGACTATCTTGTCCTATTTGTAACAACTCAGTTTTACATTAATTTGGTGAGACCACTTGTTCTATCTGTTCTTGCATCTGAGGATTAACACAAACTCTTGTACAACAGCCCATTATTTTTTTTTGAACATTAGTTCACCCTGCTTTTGTTTCATCCCCAACTGCTTAAAATAACCTCGGAGAGAAAAATTGTTAGTTTGCTCAGAAACAAAATCACAATTAGTTATCAGTTTATTTTCAGCATCTTCATACATCAACCCCTTATGTCCATCCGTCATTTATTGCCACTGTTTTTTCAGGCATCTTCTTTCTTTCCTGGACTTCTGGATCTTGGAGCTGAGTCTGACTCAAAGTCACCAAAAGGAAAAGAGTCCCCAACATCTGAGATTTTCTTTGCCTGTACTCTTGTTATCACAGCTGCTAAAACAGCACGGTGTGGGCCAGCCCGGTGGTGCTGATGGTTGAGGTGTTGGATGCCACATCTCATGCCATGCCAGTGACCTTTGGGAATGACCTTGGGTTGTCGGGGTGCTGGCATGGGGGGGAGAGGCAGAGCATGATCTAGCACCTAATGGTAGCTATCCTCTCCTGGGGTGGTTGTCACCCCCCCATAGTTCCACTGCCACCGGCTGGAGGTCTGGTACCAGTACAGGTGGGAGGGGGTGGCAGGTTGGGAGGGCTTCTCGGAACACAGCATGTATGTACACGTGCACATCTGGGACTGGAGGTGGACAAAAAACAGGAAAAAACACATAAAATACATAATGAAAAAACAAACAAAAAAACAGCAGGCTTTACTCCCTCTGTGATTAACTTAGAAAATCCTGGAAAGTCATTTCCAATAATCACATGTACAGGTGACTTTAGTACTACTCCCACTTTCATTTGGTGTGATATCCCATTAATGCTCAGAGTCACTTGGGTGGTGGGATAGTATTAAGTGTCCCTGTGGATGCAGATGACCCCAGTACCTGGACCTTTTGCATATTCTATTCCCAGCATTTCAATGTGTACTAGGGCGTGTCTGCTTCCTGAATCTATAAGTCCCTTCATAGTCTTATCTCCCACCTTGACATCTGTTAAATACTTGCCCCAATCTGTTAAGGCCAAATTTGCTCCAGTGTTACCCTCCTTATTTTAATGGCAGATTCTTGCAGTATGACCTGGCTTATTACATTTATACAAATAAAGTCTTTGGATGCAGATTTGTTACCTCCCCACCATCAGAGTGCTTATCTGATCTGGAGTTAAATCAGGGAAAAGAGGGACTTACCATTCCTTGGCCTGTTACTTCACTGCTGCGGTGTCTTTCTGGTCATCTGATAGCCCTCCGCCAGAAAAACTGCCTATTCCACACTTTCTGGTCAGTGTTCTTTTAGAAATACAGAGTTCTGGAAAAATCCAGATTATCCACAGGAAATGTTCAATTTAAATGGATGATTAAAAATGCTGCCTCTCCTGATGTGTTCAATCAAGCAAGTTCTCTCTCATAAATCATGGGTATGGACCAAAGAAAAATTAATAAAGAAACAACTTATTGAGAACAAAAAGAACATGTCTGCATGTGCTACATTTTTTGCCCTCTACCCCACTTTTATGAGAGAGAACTCGCCCCAGTGTTCTTTTACCCAAAATTGCACATCTGTAGGAAGGATGTTGATGAATTGCTCCATTGTAAATATGTTGATGATCTTTGGGACTATCTTGCCCTCTGGTTGGAGCTATTTAATGAGTTCTCCATGTTAGGTGAAGGCTTCTCAAGCATTGTCGACTGAGTGGTACTTCAGGGACCGAAATCTCTGCCTGTAGGTCTCTCCTGGTCATATCTTTTAAAGATTTCTCTTTTCACACGGTCATAGTTTTTTGACTTTGCAGTGTCCATATTGCTGTAGGCAAATTGGGTTTTACCTGTCAGATAATGTGCCAGTCTGATTGCCCATTGTGGCAGATCCAGTGACCCTTTCAAAAGTTGTCAGGTATGCTTTGATATCATCTGAGGAATACAGTTTTGCAAGTTTAATGTCTTTTAAGTTGTTTGTGTTTTGCTGATCTGCTGGACCGGTACCAGATCCTCCAGCTTTGCTAGTTTGCAGGACATCCAGCCATTGCTGCTCCTGTCACAGCATTTCATCCCTTCTCTAGTCTCTCAGTGTCTCATTGTTGTATAGCCCATGCTTTGAAGAAGGCAGGCATGCTTTTAGGTTCTGTCCCTCCCTGTCCGTTATTTTTCTTTCATCACTGGTGCCAGCTCTACAGTCTCCGTTTGGAATTTTGTTTCTGCTTCTAGTTTGGCTGCCATTCTTCTAGTAATCACTCCTTGGCTTGCTATTGCAGGATCCATACCTTTCTTCTACACTTCCCTGGTATCTGGTCTAGTACCTATGCATAAAACTCCTTGGGCCAGATATTCAAAACTTTGCCTGGTGGGCAAAGTGATTGCGCTTCTTTTGTATGGGATTTGTGCCTGAGTGCAATATTCAAAGGGGACAGTTGCATGCACTAAAAAAGGGTAGTGGACATGCTGAAAAATAATGTACTGTATGTGCTGGGCAAAGGGAGGGATGGGAACATGAGGTCAGGTGCAGTACAATATTTAGCATGGTAGCACTGTGAAAAAAGGAATAGCATGGTTAACCTTGCACTGCACAATTACCACTGAGAAGAAGCCGGACTTACTCTGGGCAACCCTAGTGGCCAGCGCAGCCACTGCAGCCAACAGCCACATTGGTGGTTGTGGAGCACACCTGCTTCCTGTGGCTAGTGGCACCCCCTCCTACCAAACTCCATCCCTGTTACAATTACATGCTGCCCTGGTGTCCAGTCATTCCCCTTCCTCCGATCCTTGGTCCCATTGAAAGAAAAGCATTCCCTTGTGTCTAGTGGTCCCCCACTCTCTGGTCCCCATCCCCATTAAAACAAACATATTCCCTGATGTCCAGTGGTCCCCCCCTCTGATCCCTGACCCCATGCTATACACATTATTCCCTGGTGTCTAGTGGTTCCCCCTGCCCTCCAATCCCTGTCCCCATTCAATATACATTATTCTCTGGTGTCTAGTGGTCCTCCCTGCCCTATGATCCCTGTCCCCCTTCAATATACATTATTCACTGGTTTCCAGTGGTCCCTACCCTCTGATTCCTGGACCTGTTCAAAGTGCCGTATTAACTTACTTGGTGCTCCTAGGCTGGAAACTTCAACTGCCCCTCCCCCAACCCCACCCCAGTCAAACATGTCTCAGTTCAGGGGACGGTAACAACAAATTCACAGAAGGACAATAAAACAATTCGAATACTCACTTTTGTTGTACTTTCTCTTTATTGTCACTTTAACAATAAATAACAATGAAACATCAGGTAAGGACCAGGACATGGACTGCCCCAGAGAACCATACCAATTCCCACCTATTGTCAGGGAGGGTCTTGGCATGAACTTCAGCCCCTCTGTGGACCACAGCAGATCACCATCTAATGTCAGTGAGGGACCAGGACATGGACTGTTCCAGAGAACCATACCAATTCCTACCAGTTGTCAGGGAGGGCCTGGGCATGAACTGCTGCCCCTCTGTGGACCACAGTAGATCACCATCTAGTGTCAGTGAGGGACCAGGACATGGACTGTCCCAGAGAACCATACCAGTTCCTACCAGTTGCCAGGGAGGGCCTGGGTATGAACTGCTGCCCCTCTGTGGACCATAGCAGATCACCATCTAATGTCAGTGAGGGACCAGGTCATAAGCTGCCCCAGAGAACCACACCAATTCCTACCAGTTGTCAGGGAGGGCCTGGGTATGAACTGCTGCCCCTCTGTGGACCACAGCAGATCACCATCTAGTGTCAATGAGGGACCAGGACATGGACTGCCCCAGAGAACCACACCAATTCCTACCAATTGTCAAGGAGGGCCTGGGCATGAACTGCTGCCCCTCTGTGAACCACAGTAGATCACCATCTAATGTCAGTGATGGACCAGGACATGGACTGCCCCAGAGAACCACACCAATTCCTACCAATTGTCAAGGAGGGCCTGAGCATGAACTACTGCCCCTCTGTGGACCACAGCAGATCAACATCTAATGTCAGTGAGGGACCAGGACATAGACTGCTTCAGTGGATCTAACATGTCCCACTGAATTTCAAGGAGGTGCCTGGGCATGTGAGCTGACCCCCCGACCCCCATGGACCACTGTCAGATGTTGGAAAGGGGACAGCATATGAACTGCCTCATGGACAATACCAATTCCCCACTGATCATATGACACAGACCAGAACATTATTTAACCATACCCCTTCTTCATCAAACTTTGGAGAAGGGCCAGGATGGAAGGCTCTGTTTCATTACGTTTTTTTTTTTTTGGTAAATTATCTTTTTCTCCAGTTCCCCGGCCACACCCCTCCCCCCAACAATCAGGAAACAATAACAGTAGTAAATTTATAGACAATTAATGTATATAGGTGGGAGACATTCTTCTTTAGGCAATGTTTATTTTGGATTTAGACTCTGGTGGTGAACAGTGGTCAGACCGTTAGAGTTCAGACATTATCAATCAACAAACAATCATCCAAATCTCACACACGTTGTCAACTCACTACACAGGTGACTGTCTCATCCATCTGATGGGACAAGAAGAACCGCAGGGCTGGGCAGGCTGAATCTGTGACTGTGAAGTGATTAGATTCAGTGGCGCTGTGCAGGTGGATGATCACTCTCCCAGCTCGGCCTCTCTCTGAGTAGTCAGCGGCAGTGGGCCCTCACTGTCTTGGTCATGTCTTGGCTTGACTCATGGCAGTAGATTCACTCTGGTGCTGTGCTGCTGCTTCTACTAGTTGTCGACGGTGATCATGACCATCCGATCAGTGGTTACTCACCATTGATGATGACGATGATGTCTGTTCGACCATCAACTCCTGAGTCCTGCTGCAGACTAATGCTGCAGTGCTGGCATGCTCTGTTCCTTTTTATGTGCCCTGCTGTCCCACAGCAAGCAATGAAAATTTGGCGTGGGATGCAGTTGCGGGTGTTGGGTACATTGTGCACACATGCGCAGTGGATTTTAAAATCATTGCATGCATGCTGCACACACTGATTGGCCTGCTGTGCTCTTTTCTGTCTGGGGTGGGGGGCAAGACAGACTGAGTTCCGGGGAGAAGCACAGATGACACTGAGTTCTGGGGGGCGATGCCAGTCAGTCAAAATTTTTTTTCTCATTAATTTGATTTCTGATTTCATTTCTCAGGTACCCCCCAACAGCTGGCACCCCTAGGCTGCAGCCTACTTAGCTTGTTGATAAAACTGTACTGCCTGTTAAATACACATTATTCCCTTATGTCTAGTGGTCCACCCACTCTCTGATCCCTGGCACTGTTCAGTATACATTATTCCTTGGTGTCAAGTGGTCCCTCCACCCTCTGATCCCTGGCCCTGGTAGACAGAAAACTCTCCCTGGTGTCCAGTGGCACCCCCCACCTGTACTGCCCACACTGGGTACACCACCCTTCCACCCCACTGATCTTAATCACCAGCATCTTAGGAGCCCATATAGCATCCTGCACAGCCCTCCTCTCACCACCTTGGCTGGCCACCTCATGCAATGAAAGTGTGTGTTTGTTCTGTGTACTGTCTACTGTAGACAGTGTGCATGCTTCCTTTACAATATGCAGGACATGCGTGCTCTGTCATTGCATATGGCAGCCAGCCAAGGTGGCAAGAGGAGGGATATGCTGGTTACTGTATGGACTCCCTGTGGCACTGACAATTAAGGTAAGGGGTGGCTGGGTGGTGCACCCAGTGCAGGTGGTGCTGGGGGCACCGAAGATGCCAGGGACTTATGCTATGGAACTGCGGTGAGTGCTCAGAGTGTGTAGGGTGCTACTGGACACCAAGGAGGGTTTTCTGTCTACTGGGGTCAGGAGTCGGAGGGCAGGATGGACCACTAGACAACAGGGAATAATGCATATTGAACAGGGCTTGGGATCCAAGGGCAGGGGGATCACTAGACACCATGGAATAGTGTATATTGAATGGGGCCAGGGATTGGAGGGTGAGGGGACTTCTGGACACCAGGGAATAAGTTTATTTCAATGGGGATGGGATCAGAGGGTGGAGGGGGCCACTGGACACCAGGAAATACTTTTTTTCCCAACAGGTATGGGGATCAGAGGATGGGGGGAACCACTGAACACCAGGGTAGAATGTCATTTTCATGGGGATAGGGATCGGAGGATGGGAGGACCACTGGACATCAGGCTAGAATGTAATTTTCATGGGGACAAGGATCAGAGGATGGGGGTACCAACTGACACCAGGGCAGAATGTAATTTCTACAGGGATGGGGACTGGACACTAGGGCAGTATGTCATTTTCATCAGGACAGGGATCAGAGGATAGGGGGACCACTGGACACCAGGGCAGAATGTAATTTTCATGGGGAAAAGGATCAGAGGACTGGGGGACCACTGGCCACCAGGGCAGAATGTAATTTTCATGGGGCCAGGGATCAAAGGATGGGTGACCACTGGGCACTAGGGCAGAATGTAATTTTCATGGGGCCAGGGATCAAAGGATGGGGACCACTGGACACCAGGGCCTGCATTTCTATTTATGGGAATGGGCAATTGGAGGGGGTGGGGCCAGCCACAGGATAGCTATAAACCTGACACTGCTTCCCATGCAAATAAGCCCATAATAGGCATGCATATGGCCCTTTATTAATTTATTTATTTACAATTTTGGTAACCGGGAAAGGGACACTGAACCGGGGCTCATTTCCAGGTGTGACCTAGGGCAGGGGAGAAGGAAAAATAATAAGACATCAGAGTGTAAAAAAGGAGTGCATACAAAATACAGAAATACACAATGATGTAAAAAAACATAACACAGTGAAGTTACTACAGCAATTATGTTTAACTAAGTACAGCAGTAAAGTCTAGAGGTTGATTTCTATAATATGTACAATATAAGCATGGAGGAGGATATGCAACAGTTCTGTCTGATTAGGTACCAGAAGACAGCTTGAAGATTGTAGTCTGTAGAGTGTACAACAGAAGTGTGGACGATGGGAGAAAAGTGAAGGGAGGCTGTAGGAAGGTATTTGAAGGACGGTAGAATGAGAGGGCGAGGGGCAGGTATGGCAACTAGGAAGGTATAGAGAAAGCAAGAATATAGTGACTCAGATGCGAGGAGGTGTAGAGCATGAACAGGGGGGTAGTCTGAATTGCTTTTTGAGGGAGGCTGCAGTTGGCAAGAGGCAGACTGGGAGAGAGAGAGGCTGTTCCAGAGAGCTGGAAGCCTGTAAGCAAAAGAGAGTTTGCCCAAAAGTGAGTGCGGTTGGGGGATAGCAAAGGAATGGGGGTCACTGGTGCGTAGCGAGTATTCCAATTCAGAGACAGGGGCTAGCAGCATAGAGAGGCAGGAAGGGAGGGTGCCGAACCAGTACTTGGCAATGAAGGTGGTGCAGTCAGCAAGACAGCAATTGGCAAGGGAAGGGAAGGATAGTGCTTGATATAGGTTCATAGGTAAATACACGTTCGAGGGACTAGCTCATAATGAACTCGTCACCTTTAACCAAGGTGGAAATGGAATTTATGATCCCCCATGTATGTGTCAAGATTTGTCTTAAATTGCTGAAGGCTAGTACTAAACACTACCTCTGAAGGGAGGGCATTCCAAATTGGAGTTCCTCTCTGGGTGAAAAATCTACTCCTTTTTAGTTTTATTTATGTTAGTCTTCAGTTTCATCTTGTGAGATCTAGTGTTACTTATGGATACATGCCAGTCCAGGCAGATGGTCTCAGACAAGGCAGGATCTCTGGTGGCTCTATAAATCAGACAGAGATCTCCTCTCTAGGAGCGATATTCGAAAGAGTGAAGTCCTAATGCTCTCAATCTATTTTCATATGGGACTGTTTCCAGATTTGTAATATTTTTAGCCAACCTCCTCTGTATTCTCTCCACGGTTGTTCTTTCTTGTACTGAGGTAGGCGCACAGAAAGATGAACAGAAATACACGTGTGACCTTACTGAACTGGAATAAACAGGCAGAAGTACCTCAGATTCTCTGCTCGTGATGTTTTTAAGAACACAGCTAAGCAGTATATGGCATGTTTTTGCTGTTTTGTTAATATGTTCAGTAAAATTTAGGTTATTAGAGATATATATACCTAGATCTTTTTCTGAGCTAACTACCTGCAAGACTATGTTGTTCACGTAATAATTCATTAATCTATTGTTTTTTCTGAGATGCATTACCTTGCATTTTGCAGTATTGAAAACCAATTTATTCTCCAATCCCCAGTTTGTTAAACTGGCCAGATTAGCCTGCAGTGCGTTAGCAGATGCAAGGTCATTTACAATATATCCCAGTTTACTATCATCAGCGTACTTGTTTAACCATACTCCATTTGTAGTTTGCATACTGGCAAAACTATATTAAACAATATGGGACCCAGCACCGAGCCTTGGGGCACGCCACTAGTTACAGAACTCCAGGTAGATTTATACCCTCTAACGCTAACCTGCTGCTT
Source organism: Neoceratodus forsteri (assembly GCA_016271365.2). Lineage (NCBI taxonomy): Eukaryota > Metazoa > Chordata > Ceratodontiformes > Ceratodontidae > Neoceratodus > Neoceratodus forsteri. The sequence continues at coordinate 1,222,341,866 of CM057458.1, forward strand.
CCTGTCTGTTAGCCAAGAATTAATCTACAATATGATGTTAGGATGCAGATTAATCTTAACTAGTTGTTCAATTAATACTTTGTGGGAAACAGTCAAAGGCCTTCATGTAGTCAAGGAACAAGACATCTACCGGTAATCCATTGTCTAAGGCTTCGCTGATAGGCTCAAAAAATTTATCAGATTGTTGTAGTAGAATTTCCCGGGAGTAAAACCATACTGAGTATTGTCACATAAATTATAAGATGAGATATGACTGATAATCCTTCAATCAATCAATCAATATCTTTATTTATCCAGGCGGGCACCATTGAGCAAGCTCATTTACAAGGTGGACCTGCGGTCCTACAGTAATAATAAAGAAAGACAAGTTACAATAGTACAAACTGTAAAAATAGCTGCCATTATAGTAAAAATGCACATTTACAGGTAATATACATTGAAAATAGATCTACAAGGAGTCGTGGATAATGAACTTGTGCTGGATCCAAGCCCAAAAACTGTGCATTTTGTAATGCGAAATGTTAGGGAGAGGGTAGGCATACCAGATAGAAGATATCAAGCACATAATGTAGGGAGAGGTGGGGAATAGGGGCGCAAGCAAAGAGGACCCAATTCTTAGAGCAGAGTGAGGAATTGGGAGGGTGGAGGACTGTACGAAAGGCGACAAAGTGATTTTTGCCCCAAAATACAGCGACATATGGAGAAGAAAAGCTGCCATTGTACTAAGTGCAAGAGGAGGAATATAGTAGCAGGGGCATAACTGGGAGGGTCCTGGAGGTTGGGGCAGAGGGAGGTGTTGGATGGACGAGGGACCGAATGTTTTTTGGGGTGAAAGATGATAATTATCTCCAAGTGCGGTAGCATGTGCTAGAATCAGGCTGCAGCTGTTCAAAGCATCAAATAATAAGATATGGGAGTTTGGCAATAAATCCTGTGGATCTGTTGGTGGGCATGCTAGAGACAGAGGCACACATTTCAGCTGGGGGGGGGCGCCATTTGTGGGCTGCCGTTTGAGGGAAGGAGGTTAGTTAGTGTCTAGTAAAGCAGTTGCAAATTTCAGTAATGCCGTCACGGTAAAGCCCTTTGAGCAAAAGGGTACCTACTGGGGTTTTCAGCTTAAGTATTTTTTGGGTTTTATTCCACATTGATGGGAGTGAGAATCCAAAGGCAGCTCTCCCGACTCGTGTGAGTGCCCTGGGTATATTTAGCAGGAGTTGTGAGCAGCTTCTAAGGGAATATTTCCTGGGCACAATCGGAGACAGACAGTCGACAATGTACTGAGGGAGTTTGCCACTGAGGGCTCTAAGTGTCCAGAGTGCTGCATTAAAGTTGCGCCTATAGTGAAGTGACATCCAGCCCATGGCAACATATAGTGCGCAATGAAGGGTAGAGAAGGGGAGGTCAGTGATTAAGCGTATAGCACTGTGATAGACCGTATCCAATTTTCCAAGATAGGAAGCCACACAGCTACTGTATATGAATTCTGAGTAGTCAATTAAGGACAGGAACGTGGCTTGGACTAGTCGTTTCTTTGCGTCTGCTGTAAGAAGTCTTCTTATTCTGTAAAAAAGGCCAAGTCTTTGCCTTAATTTTTTCAGCAAGTCTTCCAGGTGGTCAGTAAAGGAGAGTTTACAGTCAAGCCAGGCCCCAAGATATCTGAATTTCGGAACATACTCTAAGCACTCTCCCAGCATTGTGGTTATTGGGGGGAGGGAGTCAGTAGCGCTTGTGTAGTTTGAGGGGGAAAATAATATGACTTTAGTTTTCTTAGCATTTAATAGCAGTTTTTTATTGATTAGTTGGAGTTGCAGGAGGTTGAAATCTTTTTGTAGGTCAGTAAAAGCTTCTTTTGGTGTGGGACGACTCAGGTACAGCACTGTGTCATCCCTGAGTAAGTGGATACTTGCATCCTTGATTCCCTCATCAATGTTGTTGTTGATATACACTGTGAAGAGGAGGGGACCTAATATGGATCCCTGAGGGGCACCTCTTTGTCAGAGTTTCAGGGAAGATAGTTCACCATCTGCTTTCACCTGCTGGTATCTGTCTGTCAGATGTTCATAGAACCAGTTTAGAGAAGTAGCATCCAGTCCTAGTGTTTTTAGCGAGTTGAGGAGCAGGTCATGGTCGACTGTGTCGAATGCTTTGCTGAGGTTAAAAAACACAGCACATATTGACTTTTTATGCTCCAACACCAGTTGCCAGTCATTGGTTACTTAGCTAATGCTGAGACTGTATTGTGGTTGGCTCTGAATCCAGATTGAAGGGGGTTTAGTAATTTTTCTCTGTCAATGAAGGATCTTAGTTGGCCATTTACTATTTTTTCCAGTAGCTTTGAGAGTGTAGGTAGGAGAGAAATTGGCCTATAGTTATTAAGGTCGCAAGGGTCTCCAGATTTAAATAGCAGGATAATGTGTGCAATCTTCCATATTTGAGGGAGGGTACCTTGTGTTAGGGACAGGTTGAATAAATGAGTAATAGGCACTGCCAATACATGGCATGCTATCTTTAGGAAGTATGGTTCAAGTGCATCTGTGCTGGCACTTTTCTTAGTATCCCAGTGGAGAATCAACTCTTCCACTTCCTTGAGGGAAACCGATGAGAATGAGAAGTGTTGACTAACGGAGCCAACATTTAGTGGGGTCATGCTAAGTTAGGTGTGCAGGCTACATGCAGGCGAGTTATCGAAGGCTAAGCCTGCTGTGGCGAAGTGCGAGTTGAATGCCTGCAGTATCTCTTTTCTGTCATTGATTACTGTATTGTCAGAGGTAATTTTTGTAGGGAGCATATTTTGTGACGTGGCTCCAACCAGTTCTTTGATTGTGGCCCAGAATTTGGAGGGACAATTGGCTGTAGTATCTAGTTCTGCTTGGTAATAGCAGATTTTAGCTTCCCTAATCAGTTTGGTGCAATGATTTCTGTCTGTTCTAAAGAGGTGCCAATCTTCCTCTTTTTGGGATTTGCAGGCAGTTTTCCAGAGTTTATCCCTGGACAGTAGTGCAGCCTTGAGATCTTGAGTGATCCAACGGCATTTCCTAGCCTTTATGTGTATTTTTGACAGAGGTGCATGTAGATTCATGGCGTAGGTAATGATTTCATGTAGTATAGAATATACAGTTTCCACTGTTTTAGCAAGGTAAAAACTCTGTCACAAAGGGGAGTTTTTTAGGTCAAGTAGGAATGCTTTGGGTCGAATGATCTGGTTGACCTTTTGGTGGAGAATTTGGCTGTAGTTGGCACTTTGTTGGCTGCCCAAACTCCAGCTATTAGGCAATGGTCGCTAATATCCACTTCAAAAGTTCCAACGTGGGAGAAGGAATGGGGTTTATTCACAAGCAGGACATCCAGAAGGGTACTTTTGGCTGTATTCTTTTTGTTGATACAGGTGAGCTCTTCGTTGAGTAGGGTGAAACCAAGGGAGTCACAGAAAGATTTAAGCTGGTGACCAGCTTCCGACAGCCAATCGTAGTTTAGATCCCTAAGGATAATTGTTTCCAGGGGGCTAGTGTCCAAAATAGTTGTAAGACAGGACAAGAGCCGAGTACTGGCAGATGGTATTCTATAGCATCCTATGACTTGGAGTGCTAACGATGGGGATAGGTTGATTTTTATGTCCAGGCACTCAAATCCTGCTACCAGTGAGTTAGAATTAAGTGTTGATGCCACAAATCTATCTTTGATGTTGATGGCGACCCCGCCTCCTCTGGATTGCCTATCACATCTAAAGATCTGGTAGTTAGGTATATTAATCATGCTATTTGGCGTAGAGGGCTGTAGCTAGGATTCTGAGATAACAAGCACATCTGGCATTGTATGGGTGGTCCAAGCCTGGATAAGGGTGAATTTTTTCAGCAAGCTGCACACATTAATGTGCATAAAACTAATACCTTTAAGAGATAGTGACTCAGAAGGGGAGGTAAGTTTATTTATGAGCCCTGGATTAAGCTCGACATTGCCAGAGCAGAGTAAGAGGAGGAGTAGCAATTTTTTCAGGGATTCAAGTGAAAGACAATGAGCTTGAGGCTTTTTCTGGCTTGGCATGAAGGAGGAACCCTGGTGCCAAGCTTTGTTTTTTAATTTATGCAAGCCTAAGGACACTGAGGCTAATAGTCTGGCTGTGTAACGCCAGTGGGAGTAACTCAAATGAACTAGAGATAAGGAAGAGGTGTAGACAAACCTGCAATACTTGCTCTTCGAGGAAGGTAGTCCACCTGGATCAGTTGGCAAGGAGCCTTGACATAACATGTGATGTGTAGAGTCAGATTGGATGAGCAGTCTTCAGGATGAGGATATGGTGTACCCCCAGTCTCAAATTTTTTGGATAATAAGCCAGTAAGGGGTATGATACACAGAGCAGTTAGGAGGAGGAATTGCCACGAGGCTGCCATAATTGCAGTTGTTAGGTAAATGAGGGAATTTTGATAACAAGAGTAGCTCGCTGGCTGCTGGTTGTAGGAATCCCCTAGCGGAACCATGGCAGTAACAAATTGTTTTAGTAAGAAAGAGAAGGCAGGAGATTCATCAGGGCTGGGAGTGGGTAGTGCTAACGGGTCTATATAATAGCACACAGGAGGGGGGATGGGTGGGTGAAGAATTGTGGTTTTGCTGTACCTCTCAAGCGGTGGAGTCCGATGAGGTGGTCTCAGGCAGCGGCTTCAGAAGTGCCGACCGCCCGGTGTCCGCTGTCCACGCAGAGGGCATATGAGCTGGGATCCCCAGTGGGTTCTTGGCTAGAGAAAGGAGAGAGGAGCTCGAATTAATAGTGGGGCAACACAAAGGCTAGCAGTCTGAGTGAAAACAGCTCAATTAGCAACTGAAAAGCCAGCGATTTCCTTGGCGCCTTGCAGTCTGGAGAGAGCTACAAAGTTACGAAGGGGCTGTAACACTTGGTTGCTGGGAACATTTTTAGACAATAAACACAGTTTTTGGGCAAATTAGTCCCAGTTCAGTAATTTGTAGTACAATTTTCAAGTAAAACAGTGCCTTAGCAAGACAGGATATGCTAGTCAGCAAGGCAGGATATGCTAGTCAGCAATAAGCAAACCTAAAGTACCAAAATGGTATGCCTCAGCAAGACAGAATGACATAAAACTGCTAGAAGGCTTAGTTGCAAAAAGGGGATGGGAGAAATTGCAGTTGTTGACAGTAAGTAACCAATAAATTGTAACAATGTTGTCTCCATGATTTTGCCTATACATGAAGTTAAACTAAAAGGTCTGTAGTTTGACACATTTAGTTTGGATCCTCCCTTATGGATTGGAATAACTGTAGCCACTCTCCAATCCTGTAAAGCCACACCTTCTGATAAAGATTTATTATACAAAGTGATGTTAGCCTGCAAGCTCATGGGAAATTTCTTTTAGAAAGATGGAAGGAATATTATCTGGCCCAACTGATGAAGTAGTTTTGAAGGAATTAATAGCATTAAATGTTTCCGAGATGGTGAACTTCAGTGAGGGATCCTGATTGTTAAATCCTGAATGCTCAGGTTTTTCTTTAAGTTTATATATGCTTGTAAAGCAATGCTGTCAGTGTCTCTCCAGGTACATCAGCATGGAGAGACACTGACCGCATTGCTAAAATTGTTCACAAGGCAGGAGAAAACATTGATGTCCTAGTACACATAGGGACTAATCGATCTCGCCAGCCGGGTCAGTTGTGGAGACCAAGGAACACCTGACTAGGCTGGGTGACAAACTATCATCTATTTCGTCCGCATCTCCTTCTCTGAGATCCTGCCAGTCTGGGAGAGGGAGCAGATGGACGGAAGGTCAGAGAAGGGAGATAGGGGAGCTAAACACGTGGCTCAAGGACTGGTGCCAGGAAAAAGGACACAGATTTGTAGGAACTGGCAACAGTTCTGGGAGCGAAAGTTCTTTAAATTTGATGGACTGCATCTGACTAAAGAGGAGTCAGTGCATTAGGGCAGAAGTTTGGCGTCTTTGCAGAATATTTAAACTAGCAAATGGGGAGAGGTGCAGCACCCTCTCGTCGAATGAAGAACACCCTCCCCCCCTCAGCTAGTGGTCAAACAGGAGTTCAGCATGTTTGCCATTCATTTGCATCACCAGGTAAGAAAAAGGTTTGTCTCCCATACGATGCACAGGGTAATGCCAAACTTCACTCAACAACTAACACACCAAAATCTGGCCAATGGAAAATCATGTACACAAATGCTCACAGCCTGGGAAATAAGATCCCAGACCGGCAGGCAATAATGTCAGAGGCTAAACTGGACATAGTAGCAATTAGTGAGACGTGGTTTACCAGTAACCACACTTGGGAGACTTCAGTACCTGGCTATGTTTTGTTCAGAAGAGACCGAGGTGCAAAAGGGGGGGAGGAGTGGCCCTGTATGTTAATGAAAATATCAAAGCTACAGAAATTCAGAATACACATAAGGAGCCAGAAGAACTGTGGGTCACCCTGGAAACAGGAAATGGGACAGCCATAAGAACTGGGGTTGTCTACAGGCCCCAGACCAGAGGGAGGACATAGATACATTACTGTTAGAAGATATACAAAACATGACAGCTAAAGGAGGTTCTGATAATGGGAGACTTCAACATGCCAGATACAGATTGGTCAATACCAGCAGGAACATCTGCCAGAACTAGACTCATAGTGGATTCCCTGCAGGGAGGCCTCAAACAACTGGTACAGCAACCCACAAGAGACAGGGCTATCCTAGATCTAGTACTGACTAACAAAGAAGGATCACAGATCTCCAGGTAGAAGGTCACCTGGGGCCAGTGACCATCACATGGTATGGTTCAGTTTGGCTACTACATCTAAATCATCCCATTCCAAGGCAAAAATATGGGACTTCAGAGGAGCTGACTTTGATAAGATGGCCTACAGAGTTAAGCTAGCCCTGGCAAAAGAAACACAGGTGAGGGGTACAGGCAAAGTGGGCAAGCATTAAGGATGCAATACTTGAAGCAACATCCCATTGTGTTAGACAGAAAAGGAAGTGCAAAAGAAGAAGGAAACCACTTTGGTTCTCAAATACAGTAGCAGAAAAGGTCAGAGCCAAAAGGCTGGCCTTCAGGAAATATAAGGAACACAGGGATGAAGATAGGGAGGCATACCAAACTGCCCTAAGGGAAGCAGGTAAGGCAGTAAGGCAGGCAAAGTCCCAAACTGAGGAAACACTAGCACGAACAGTAAAGAAGGTGACAAGACTTTCTATAGATACATTAGTGAAAGGAGAAAGTCCAGAGGGGTATTGCTAGCTTAATGGAGAAAAGGGAGCATGTGAGAGGAGGACCCTGTAAAGGCATCTATCCTAAATAGATACTTTTGCTCAGTATTTACTGAAGAGAAGGTAGGACAGGGCCCACAGCTCAGCATCATGGACACAGGGGGGAGGGAGGTGAGCACTACTCCCTTCACAAAAGAAAGGGTCCTACAAGAGCTTGCTAAGCTCAGGGTGGATAAGCAATGGGACCTGATGGCATACATCCCAGGGTACTTAAGGAGCTAAAGGAGGAACTAGCAGAGCCATTAGCAGAATTGTTTAGTGAGTCTCTGAGCACAGGAGAGGTCCCAGAAGACTGGAGAAGGGCTCATGTGATCCCGCTCCACAAGAGTGGTAGCAGGGAGGAGGCGGGAACTACAGACCGGTCAGTCTTACCTCAGTAGTGGGCAAGATTATGGAGGCACTCCTTAAGGAAAGGATAGTGCAACACCTGGAATCCATAGGGCACAGGATTCAAGACAGCATGGGTTTACAAAGGAAGGTCCTGTCAAACTAATCTCATAGATTTCTTTTGACTGGCAAACCAGAGTGGTGGACCAAGGGGAGCAGTTGATGTCGCCTACCTTGACTTCAGCAAAGCTTTTGACACTGTTCCACATAGAAGATTGATAAATAAGCTGGGTAGGCTCAGGGTGGGTCAGAAGTTGGTCAACTGGGTGGCAAACTGGTTGACGGGCAGAAAACAGAGAGTGGTGGTGAATGGTATACAGTCAGAAGAGATGCAAGTCACAAGTGGGGTACCTCAGGGATCAGTCCTGGGGCCAGTCCTCTTCAACATCTTCATTAGTGACCTTGCAGATGGACTAGAGGGTAAGGCTTGTCTGTTTGCAGATGACACCAAGATCTGCAACAGAGTAGATGATGCAGATGGGGTGGGCAGAATGAGAAGAGATCTGGATAAACTAGCAGAATGGTCAGAAGAGTGGCAACTGGGATTTAATGCAAAGAAGTGCAAAATCATGCACATAGGGAAGAGAAACCCTGAAGCCACCTATAGGCTGGGAGGGGAGTTGCTAGCAGTCACAAAGGAAGAAAGAGACTTGGGCATCATCATCACTGATGACCTAAAATCATCCAAGCAGACCTCTAAAGCAGTAGGTAAGCTAGGGGGTGTTAGGGTGTATTAGGGTATCACAAGTCGTAAGAGGGAGGTAATAATCCTCTGTACAAGACACTGGTTAGGCCCCATCTGGAGTACTGCGTGCAGTATTGGAGGCCACACCTTCACAAGGACATTAACCAAATTGAGGCAGTCCAGAGAAGGGCAACAAAATGGTGCAGGGACTGCATCTGAAGACATATGAGGACAGATTAACGGAGCTCAATATGTATACCCTTGAGCAAAGGAGGGAGAGAGGTGATATGATCGAGGCATTCAAACACCTTAAGGGCATAAACAAGGTGAAAGAGTCTAACATGTTTAAATATAAGAAAAATAGCAGGACAAGAGGACACAGCATGAGATTAGAGGGAGGCCGATTAAGGGGGGAATGTGAGGAAATTCTTTTTCACAGAAAGGGTGGTGGATGCATGGAATGGCTTACCACAAGAAGTGGTGGCTATGAATACAGTGCAGGGCTTCAAACAGGCATGGGATAGGCATAAGGGAGCAATACAAATGACTATGAATAGATAGGTCACTGACAGAGCAAAGGCCGAAGGCACATTTATAAGGTAGAAAAAGAAATGGGCAGACTGGATGGGCCTTGCGGTCCTTATCTGCCGTCAACTTCTATGTTTCTATGTTTCTATGTAAAGTATGCATTAAACTCTTGGGCCATGGCTTGCTCATCAGAGATAACCTTGTCCTTGATTTTAATAGGGCCTACCTTCAGGATATTACTCTTTAAGGAGCCAACGTAGTTACAAAACTGTTTCCTAGTGTCCTTAGTAACTGTAGCGAGGTTATACTCGAGATCTTTTTTTTGCTGTTCTAATTGCTGATTTAGTTTTATTGGCTTTAATTTTTAAACCTATTTCAGTTTAGATCAGTTTTATGTTTTCTGTATTTGTGAAAGGCCTTTCCTTTATTCTTTACTAGTCTTTTAATCTTAGTTGAATACCATAAAGGGTGTCTCCTTTGATTACTATATTTTATGCGTTCAGGCACCCATTTGTTTATACAATATTCAATTTTTTCTTTGATTTTTACCTAAGCATTACTAACATTTAGATTGCTCAAGTCTTGTTCCCAGTTCCAATTATTGAGATAGGCCTTTATTTCACTGTAGTTATTCTTGACGAAATTCCTTATTTTGGTAACACCCTTTGCAATGGAATTATAATAATTAAGGGTCCAGAGAACCATACAATGGTCACTATCACCCAAAGGTTCACAGACCATTGGAGAGTCCCCATAATCACTAATATTAGTTAGTATTAGATCCAAGATGTTATTTTGCCTAGTGGGTTCCAATACTAGTTGATCCAGGCTGAGCTGTAGAGTAGTTTCTAGGAATTTATTATCCAGCAAACTTTTACCTTCCAAAGTGTCCTAATTAATATGTGGCAGGTTAAAATCACCCATTAGGATAATGTCCTCTAGATGATTAATATGTTGTAGACATTCCAGAAACCCTATGCTTTGGGATTCTCTCAAAGCAATCTTAAGGGGAGACATAATTTCTTGTGCTGCCAAAAGGGCATGAGAGAGAGAGAGAGAGGCAAATTTCCACAATCTCATGGATCCTCTTGGGATATTGCAACAGTTAGGGGGGAAGGGAACAGGGGGTGGAACTTCAGATATGGCAGATTTAGCAGGAAATTCAAGGTATTCCCGACCAGAAGGTTGAATTGGCTTGAATTTATCTGAAGTAATATTACTATGAAGGGGGAGCAAGGGGTTATGCTATTTGGCCAGGCAGCTTAGGGCTAGACAGAGGCAAGTTTGTATCTCCTGGTTACAAGACTGGCCTCTGGTAAGGTCACTCACTACAAAGACTGAATAAAGGCCATTCTGAGGAGTTTTTATCAGGGATTACATTACACTCCTCCTTCAGTGGGAATCTCTGCCTCACAATATTTCTTGAATTTTCAGTTTCTAGTTTTACAAGCTGCACAAAAATAGTCCCTTGTGGCATCCATACAGGGGAAAGATATTGTGGCAGCCATCAAAAAAACCAAAACAGATAAATGTCTCGGTCTGGATGGCTTTGTCATGGAATTTTACAAGGCCTTGTTTTGGGCCTTCTTATCCAATGTTCCGTGAAGCTCAATAGGGTGAACCCTCCCCCCCCAGTCCTGCAGTTGGGCTACAATTTCAGCTCTTCTTAAGTCAGGAAGGGATCTCCCCCCCATGTAGACCAATATCAGATTATACACAAGACCCCTGGAATTCTGCGGTTCTGCGGTTGCAGAATTTGCTGCAGAATTTGCATCATGCTGCAGAATATATATAGTGCTGCAGAATTCATTGTTTTTGGTGAATTTTCATATAAATATACTGTTTTTCCATAGTGTCAGGCTTTCTTTCCCTCCTTGTTTATCCTGAAGCCCCTCCTCTATGCTCAGCATATGATGTCATCGATGACATCACATTATATTTAGCCAATGACAGGACTGCATTCTGCCAGAGAAATGAATAAATCATGCTGCAGAAATTGGAAAATGCTGCTGCAGAAGTCAAAGAGCCCTGCCGCAGAAATCAGAAAATTCTGCCACAGAACACCAGGGGCCCTGATTACACATTTGTCATGGCAGTGTGGCCATCTGCCTAGATAGACTCCTCCCAACACTTGTGCATGGTGATCAATCTAGTTTTGTCAGGAACAGACAAATGTTTTATAATATTCAGAAAACTCTCCTTTTAATGGAATATGTGACACAGAGAGCTGTAGTGGTGATGGTCATTAGCCTGGATGTGGAGAAGGCATTCAATAGGGTGCCCTTGCCCTTTGTATGGCACACGCTGTTGAACTTTGTCTTCCTGGCCCTCTTCATCACAATGCTGTAAAATGTATACCCAACTTCCCAGGCTTGGATCTGAGATAATGGCTCTTGTTCTTAGCAGATTTGTTTAGAATGGGGAATCCACCAGGGATGCCCTCTGTCCCCATTGTTATTTGCTCTACATATAGAGCCTTCAGCTGTGGCTATATGTCAGAATAATAACATAGAAGTCATACCCATCGGGGGCACAGCATTTAAGTTGTCACTGTATGCTGATGATATCTTGTTAATTCTGTTGTCCCCTGAACAATCCCTAATGGAATTGGACATGAAGTTATGGAAATTTGGTATGGCTCAGGATATAAACGGAATATCCATAAAACTGAGATCCTGAGATTTAATTACCACCTTAGTGAGGAACTCAGATAAACCTTTGTCTTTAAGGATGTTCCCTGGTGTTTCAGCAACCTCATGACAAATTCATAATTTATTTGCCCAGTACATGATAGTCAGCTAAACAGTTAAAATTCACACACAAAAAATGGGCCACCTTGTTTGTTTTTAAGTTATATGGTAATACCTAATCCCTCTTTATGGAAAAAAATCCGTAAGGGGGCAAATTATTTTATGTAGTTGTAACATCAATCTTTTAGGTGTCAACATGAATGTGAAAGAAAAAATAAAACAAGGACACATGACGTTTGCTTCATTTTTTTACACAAATGCAAAAATAAAGAGTAAATAACCAATACAGTGACACCCTCTTGAACTAACATACCCCAAAATGGGGGAAATATTTGTATGTTTCTATATATAAAACTATTTCATACCCATGTTATTTTAGCACTGGGTCATAATGTCACTGCCAATGCAGTGCGATTTCTGCCATGAGGAGTAAGTCTTTATTTTGTGTGGGGGTCCACCCCCAAACCCCCCGTTATGGGGGGGCTGTGTCTCTGAACCAAGATTCTCAAGTCTGGGGGGGGTTCAACTCAGGGAGTGCACAAGTCAACAAAAAAAATAAAAGTTTCTGGGACCAGGAATCAAACCCGGTCCCAGATACAGCACATGGGTTCCTGCTGCTGTGGCTCAGTCCTGTGAACCATGGCAGTTGCTCGATGGAACCCACTCCCAGCAGAGGTCTTATCCTCTGCCTGGGAAAGCACTAATGGTGCAATACTGTGTACAGCAGTATACGTGGTATTGTACCATTAGTGCTTGCATACTGTGATGCACAGGTTTAGCCACAATGTCTTACGCTTTTAAGCGTGCAACATTATGACCCGGTAGGTGTCATTTTCATAAAATGTTTTTGATAGGTGTAGAATATGGTTGTGAATATAGCAAAATAAAGAAATATGAGGATTGCCATGCTTGTTTTAGTTATATCTGCTTTCCAAGTTGCAGTTTCAGAGGTGGGCAGCTCAGGTAAAAAAAATTGAAAAAGCCCAATAAAAGATAAAATGTGACAGAAAGCTATTCAAACAATTTAAAAGCACATGCTGAATGACAAGGACATTGATATAAAACAAACAGAGTAACCAAAGACAGACAGACGTCTATGTAAAGTGCATTGAATGACGCCAACCGCTGCAATTGTGGGAGTTAATTTCCTCACCACCAGTCTGTATCTATTCTTAGTTGGACATGACATCATAGGATAAATCATAATTCTAGTAGAGCTTCCATATATTTAAGAATATATTTGTGCCAGGAAACAACCTTGAAAACTTTTTTGGATGTATCAGAAAAATGGGAAATTTAGACACCCGGGAATATCTTTAAATGGAATAAAGCAGCCATAATATACCTGGAAGTAACACTTCCCCAAAATGTAACCCACCTGGAACGACTGAATTTGGAGCCTATCATTAGGCAAATTACTGTAGCTTTGGAAACCTGGATGCAATTCTCTGAGTTTATCTGCATGCATGGATACAGTCTGCATGAATCTCTTGCCCCACTTACTATATTTTTTTACAGACTTTGCCCTTAATTCCCTCCCCATAATATTTTTAGTTCTGGAACAAATTAATTTATAGGTTCATTTGGAAGGGCAAACCCCTCAGGATCAGGTTCACTAGTTTACAACTCCCAAGAAGTAAGGGCAGCCTTAATCTCCCAGATATGAAGCTGCATGCTGAAGCATCACATTTACAAATTGCAGGTATCTACTGTTGGATTTATTTACCTTGCTCAGCCCCATGGAATCATACTGAATTTCATTTTAATTAAGTGATTTACATGATATTTCCCAGTATTTATTCTCCTTTTATTTGGTACTCCCCCTCCCCCCCGGGACTTTGTACAAGCCACAGCTGGTACATTACAACTTTGGAAGTCATTGGAGAGCTTCTCAAGAGTTCAGCTTCTATAGCTTTTATGTCATTACCTGGCATTTGATTCTAATCTTGCACCTACAAACATAATCCACACTTTTTGTAGCTGGAGATAGGTGGGCCTGGGACATATCTTTCAATTTTTAGATGAAAATGTGGTTCTCCCTTTCAGTGACCTCCAGTCCAGATATGGTCTGATAGAGAGCACTTCAGGTGTTTTCAAAAACGGGCATAACTATTGAAACAGGGAAGAGTTCAGGCTAAACTCTCAAACCCCTTGAATGTAGTATGTAATCTGTTAATATCTACAACACGAGCTGATGGTTGGGGTCACTTGATAGGTAATTTCTATAGAGGCCTGTAAGACCTGGCTAATCTGAATAAAAAATTGATTCTAGGTGAATTCTGGATCTTTCTGAGAACACAGATTCTGAGAAATGGACTAAATGGGCTCTACACATTCCCAAAATTACTTCCTCTCCTTTTTCTGGAGAGAATTTGCTTGGAAGTGCCAATCACAGTACTTCAATACTCCAGTGGTACAGGCTTCGTATATAGGGGAACAAATGGAGTTCTTGCTGGAAGGAATTTGGAGAGGCAAGGCAGGAACTGAATGTCATCTACAGCAATTGTTTATAAACCTGCCACCCCTTATAGCGAGCCTTGTCTTATTGAACATTCCACTTAGGGATCTGAGACTGTGGGGTTATTGTAGGAAATTATTTGCATGTTATCAGTCACATCCCACAAGTTTATAACCAGACATTGGTTACAGGAGGACATTCTTACCCTTCAGCAATGGGTAGCCATTGTTAATTTGGTGTACAGCATGGAACAGATGGCTACCTCCCTCAGAAATTGCCTTCTAAAATTCTCTGAAATATGGCAACCATGGACTTACCATGTTATGGATCTGATTCATCTTTTGTTCCATGATACTTGGACTTTTAAAGCAGTACCTGGTCACTGTCTAAGACTTTTGTTAGATAACACCTGTTTATTTTTGGTGCTCTTATTTTTTGTCAATAAAATTGTATTGAATATTTTCAAGAAGATACATACAAAACAAATCAACCATACTACTAATACTAATACAGTTAAGTTTATAATATGTAAGTACCAAACAACAAGGCATACTATATATAAATGTACATAGGTTCTGTATGTTAATCACGTGGTCAAAACCTACACGGTCAAAAAGAACACTGCACCGACACTCCAAAAAGCATGCAGCTGAAAACCATGCTAGATTAAATGAACTAACTCTGAACTGCACGCACTGTTTTGACCAAGAGGTTTTGGACCATGAGTGTATTCCACTGTGATATTGACGATGTACATAGTTTAAATAGATTTTCAAAAAGTAGACATTTACCAAGGTAAGGTACTTAAGCCTCTTAAATGTGTATGTATTATGTTAGTAGCTATAAATGAATACATTTGTTTTTCATTTTCCCCTTTTCTGCCTAAAAGATTAGCGAATCAGTTAATAAGAGGTAGGAAGGCAGAACATAAAATCAAATAGAAGAAGAGAGAAGAGACCAAAAGAGGAAGAACAGTAGAGAGCTAGAAAGCTTCTGTTTTTTTTCCTTTCCATTCTCTGTATCACCATCAAGAACTAATATTCTGCTTTTGAATGTGATACTGCATCGAAAAAGAAAGAAACAATAAAAGTTTTGCATATATAAAAAAGAGTTAATACTAAGGGACCTGTGTAATGCCTGACAGGAAGACTGTAAGGAATTATGTTAGCAAAACCAGATGCGAATAAATTATAAATGGTTTTCAGTTTTGATAAGAAGTGTTTACACTGTCCAACCATACAGTGAGCTGGTTTTTCCATTCATAATATTTCTAGGCAACTGCTTTTCAACTCATTGACACTAGGTGGTCTGTTTTCGAGCCATAGTTTTAGAATCGTATTTTTTACTGGGACACCTATTAGGGCTATGTTTTATCTTTGTTCCTTTAACCAAAATTTCTTAGGGTCAAAAAATCCTATACTGTAAGTTTCTAGTTTCAAATTTCCCTTTAGCCATGGAATATTACTAAACTGACTTCTTATGTCTTCCCATAAGGGTTTGATATGTTTGCAATTTCAGACATACATATAATATTCCTATTAGCTTCCCCACATCTATTGCACTTAGTGTGGCTCTGAGACCCATTTTATGAAGATGTGGTGGAGTATAGTAAAGAATAAGAAGTGAATTGAACTTAACCAAGTTCATATTCACAGTCTGAAAAGTTTTAATCGAATTTAGCCGTACTTTGTTTCAGTTCCCATCACCTATATTTTTATCTAAGTTCACCCCCCAGAATCTGATGTTTTCTTATGCACAACCTTTTAATTAATCTATTAATATGTTGTAGAAGTCAGATATTTGGGGCTTTATTTGCATGCAGGTTAAGAATTTATTTTGTGTTTTTATTTATATTGGTGGATTGAGAACTATTATTCCAGTGTTCTTGTATGCCTTTTTTAAGCTGATCATAAAGAAGAGTCAGTACTTCGAATTTCAAAATTCTGTACACATTTAGTAAAACAAATGAGGTTGTTTCTGTCTTTGATATCTTTTATATTTATTAAACATTTACTGATCCAATTTTGTTTTGTCAAAGACTTGTTTATTATTGGTAAAATTTGGGTTGCCCCAAATTGGTTGAAGTCTTGATTTATTGAAATTCATGTGCATTGAGAAATCAAATGTATGGTGTCAGTCTTAATTTTTTTATAATTGAGGGGTTTCAAGGGTTTGGAAAAAATCAACAAATTGAATCATATGCATTGTGCTTTTGCTATATTAATTTCAATCTCCAGCCATTCTGAATTCCCATGTCTGGCTTCTGTGGCATCCTACCATTTATGCTCCACAGGCTAAATAATAACAATAGAGATCAGGGATTTTCATTCCTTCATTTTCTTTGGTTCTGGTCAATTTCTTGTAAGCCATTCTGCACCTTTTGTTTTCCCAGATGGAGTTGGAGACACTACTACAGATATACATAAACCATTTTTTGAGTATTAAATATGGTAACATTATAAATAGGTATAAGACCCTTAGTAAAGTATTCATTTTGATGGTTTCTATATGACCTCATAAGTCTAATGGAAGGTTATTCTATTTAATAAAGTTGTCTTACATTTTGGTTTTATGAATATTAAGGTTTTTGGGGCTTGAGATAAATAAACTCAAGACTAATCAGGTTGTTTGGTCCGATCATTGTATGGTGGAGTTTTTGTTCGGGGCCCTCCCCCCCCGAGAGCCGTCCCCCTGCTGAGATGGTTAGCTACTGCCCTTTGAGGGGTTTGATCCCCGGAGGGTTTTTGGTGGTGGCTGATCTATCTAGTGTGGACAGTGCATGCACTGGTGGTACGCGCGCAGCAGTTTCTGCCTAGAATAAGGTGATGTCTGGTATGCTTGACTCCCTCGCACCAGTCCATGTACAACCCAAATCCTCTCACTTGAGATCCCCTTGGTTTGATGGGGAGCTCAAGGTGATGAAGACTATGGGTCAGAGATTAGAGCGCTGCTGGCAGAAGACCGGGCTGGAGGCAGACAAGCTGGTCCTGTGTACACATTATGGTGTGTACCAGGGGGCACTCAACCATAAGAAGGTAGAGTTCCTATCTGGGGAGATTGCTGCCGGGAGGAATCGACCAACTGTGTTCTTTCGGACTGTAGACAGGCTTCTCCACACAGCCTGCCTGCAGCTGAAAAAAGCCTTTTCTGATGCTTTATGTGAAGAATTTGCTCAGTTCTTCTCAGACAGGGTGTCTGCTATCAGGCAAGGAATTCTGCCAGTGAGCCACACAGTAGCTGATAGTGGCCGCCATGGGCATCTAGAGAGCACTCCACCTAGTTGGGGCAAGTTTAGACTGGTGGAGGTGGCTGACATCTTTGAGGTTGCTTCCAAGCTGAGGCACACATTGTGTGAACTGGACCCGGTGCAGACACGTATCTTGATGGGATGTGTTGTCTCCATTGGCCTAGTGTTTGGCTTGATTTTCCGGTGTTCTTTGTTGAAAGAGGTTTTCCCCGATGCCTTGAAGGAGGCATTGGTGAGACCCCTTCTGAAGAAACCATTTTTAGGTCCCGACGTCATGGTAAATTACCGTCCCATCTCCAACCTTCCATTCTTGGGTAAGGTTGTAGAGAAGGTTGTGGCACTTCAGCTTGAGGAGCACCTCATGGCCCATGATCTATATAAGCCTCTCCAGTCTGGGTTTCTTGCAAGGCATAGCTCAGAAACTGCATTAGTTCAGGTGCATAATGACCTCCTTAGGGTGAGAGATTGCGGAGAGGGGACAGTTCTCATTCTCCTTGATCTCTCCTCAGCATTCAACATTGTGGACCATCGTATGTTACTCAATCCCTTGAGTGAATTCTGTGGACTTGCCGGCACTGTCATCTGCTGGTTTGAGTCTTTCCTCACCAACAGGAGGCAAAGGGTAGTGATGGGGAATTTCTCCTCCTCCCCTAGCCTCCTGTTGTGTGGAGTACCCCAGGGTTCGGTCTTGTCACTGATGTTGTTTGCTGTGTACATGCTGCCCCTGGGAGAGCTCATTAGGAAGTACAGCTTGGGTTTTCATTGCTATGCTGATAATACCCAGCTGTATCTAGCCCTTGCCCCGGGACATCCAACACAGTAGATGTGTGAAACACCTGCCTTGCTGAGATCATTGACTAGATGGCTTCCAGCTGGTTGTGACCAAACCCCAACAAGATGGAGGTACTGGCAGTGGAGTTGAACAGCGGACATGCTAGGATGGCCTGTGGTGCAGAGATGGGACTTTTTCTTGGAACTGTACCATTGAAGGCCTCCTCTAGGGGGTGTGATCTTGGTGTTATTCTGGAGAGCAGACTGATGCTTGAATCCCAGATATCATCCATCATCTGAGGAATATTGCCAGGATAAAGCCCCTAGTTCTGTCCCTGGATCTCCCCACCTTGGTGAACACCTTTGTTACATCTAGGCTTGACTACTGTAATGCACTCTATCTTGGGGACTCCAGAGGTGCCCTCTGCCAGCTGCAGCTGGTAATGAATGCAGCTGCCAGGCTGCTGACGGGGCAGTCTAAGTACTGCCACATCACCCTGGTGCTGCGTGAAGTGCACTAGCTGCTGATCAGGTTAAAGGTCCTCTTTAAGGTGGGCTTGCTCACCTTTAAGGCCCTACACAGCCTGGGCCCTGGTTACCTGGTGGACCTTCTTACACCTGCTGTCTCGGTCTGCTCCCTCTGCTTCATGCCTAGGGGCCACTTCGTGATTCCCAGGACAAGGTTAAAAATGGCCAGTGACAGAGCTTTCAGTGTCACTGGCTCTGTCCTGTGGAATTCGCTACCTCCAGCTGTAAAAGAGATCCCTTCAGTAGAGGTATTCAAAGCCCACCTCAAGGCCTTTCTGTACAATCAGACTTTCCTGGACTTTGTTTTATAATTTTGCCCTGGCACGACTTCTGTGATTCAGTTCTGACCCTGGCCACTTATTTAGTTATTTTTCTGATTTATTTATCTAAATTTTATAATTGTGTGATTAATTTAGTTCTATTTATTATAATGTTATTATACTGTTTTTTTTATTGCAATTGATTTGATTTGTGTGTGGCACCAAGAGCCTCTGGGATCGGGTGTTTTTTAAATAAAATTTGCCTTGCCTTTGTTTATAGTTTCAATCACTATTTTAAACATTTTAACTCCCAAATAATCCACACTTTCCTTTCACAAACTATTCCCAGTTTTATAATGTCCCCTTTAATGCGTCTATTGTTGAGAGTTAAAAAGAAGGATTTTTCTTTATTTAATTTGTAACCTGAGATTTTTCTGAAGTCTTGTATATTGTCCAATATTTTATGTATAATGTGTTGGGGGTTTGACACAGTAATTGAGATAACATCTGTGTAAAGAGATAGCAAATGTTCCTTGTTGTTCAAATTTAATGCCTTTAATTTCATTTTTCAGTGGATAATTTTCTGACTAGCGAGTCCAAGGTAAGAATAAATAATAATGAGGATAATAGGCATCTGTCTGGTGCCTCTTTTTATTTGAAATTTGTGTAATATTACCCCATTGGTTATGACTGCAGCAGAGAGGTTTTTATATAGTAATTTAACCCAGTTTATAAAAGCATTGGAGAAATCATATAACTTTAAAGTTGCAAAGATATGGGACCATTAAATTCTTGGCATCTAAAAATGTTGTCTCAATGTGGTGGCCACCTCCATTATATGAAAAAGTTTCCAAATATTGTCTGCAGTTAGGCTGTGTTTAATGAGGCCTGCTTGCCTTGCATCAATTAAATATGGGATATTTTTTTAAAGTATATCTGCTGGAATTTTAGCTAATATTTTAAGATCTGTATTGATTAAAGATACTGGCATGTAATTTTTGCACTCTGTTAGATCTTTTCTATTTTTATGAATCAAAGAGATATGCCACTGAGACATATTTTGGTGAAGAGGGCCTTTGAAGTTTATTTCCTTAAACATATTAATAAGAATGGGACTAATTTCTTCAGCCAGCTTGTCATAAAAATATGCTGAGTATCCGTCCAGCCCCAGGGCTTTATTATTTTTTTTCAATCGTGAATGGCTGAGATAATTTCTGTCTTCCCAACATATTGTTCAAGAATTTCTTTAAAACCCTCTAAAACATTTGGCATTTCTATTCCCTGGTGGAACTCAGAGACATTTTTTTCTTATCCTCCTCAGAATTATATAATTCTTTGCAAAATTTGTAAAATTCTCTATTTATTTTCTATGGTCCACAGTTAAGGTATGATTTTCCAAACCTTTACTGGAGAATATTTTTGTGGAATTACTGTTATGTTTCAGTCTAATGGCTAATATTTTGGAAGCCTTTGGTCCTGAATCAATATAATTTAATGTTGATTTCCCAACTGTGAATTCTGCTTCTCCCCTGATTTCATAATATTCAGATCTGAGTTTAGACCATGTTAGCCAATTATCTTGTGATGTGTCTGATATTAATTGTCTTTGATACCTTTAATTTTGCTTAAAAGTTCTTTCTTTCTTTCTTTCTTTCTTTCTTTCTTTCTTTCTTTCTTTCTTTCTTTCTTTCTTTCTTTCTTTCTTTCCTCCTTCCTTCCTTCCTTTCTCTGTTGCAGTGCTTATTAAATATCCCCTTAGCCAATATTTGAGACATTCCTAGTTATTGGCCCAATATGTCTCCAAGGGATCGTTATGTTGTAGGAATTCCCATATTTTCCCCTTTAATTTACACTCTAACTTCTCATCTTCCAAAAGGTAATTATTTAATTTACATTTCTGAGTATGCCCTGTCCCTGTATTTTTTTAAGTTATCATAACTGGGGACTGATCCAATATTACTTACTCTTTGCTTTCAGAATTTATTATTCTAGTCACCCTTGCTTTTGGAATGTAAATTAGGTCTATTCTAGAGCTTGTCTGGTGACAACTGGACCAAAAAGTGTACTCTTTAGAGTTCAGATCTAATAACCTCCAGATATTGACCAGATCCAAGTTATTTATTAGGTTTTACAAATTTTTATCTGATTTGGTTCTATTATGTCTAGGATTAGATCTGTCAAGAAAGGGCTCTAGGGTACTATTAGTATCCTGTGCTATAATAATCATACTGTCTAGGAAGTTATTAATTTTATTAACTGTATCCCCTCTGGTTCTCCCACCATGAGCTACTCACCACACCTAAATGCCTCACAAATATGGGTACACACAGGTTTTTCTTACTTTGCTCCTCAATTCTGGAACTTTTTACCTCATTCCTGATGCTTCTTCCTGTCTCACTCCATCTTTAAAACTGAGCTTTGCAAGCACCTAATATCCACTGACAATTGCACATGTTCCCGTACCTGACACTTGGTATCTTCTATCTGTTGTTTCTTTTACCACATAATGTTTTGTGTGAAAGTTTGGATATCTGCTGTTTAATACTACAGTAATTTATATCGTCCATTGTAAGGTCTGTTAGCTGTTATTTCTGATACACTGTATCACTGGTTTGTTTACTGCTCTGTATGCCTAATATTGTGTTATTGTAATGCTTCTCACACTGTACCTGAAAAGTGTTTTATTGTTATACAGCACTCATTATATTAGTATGGTGTAATTCTTCCCGGTCATGCCTGAAAATAGGCATTAATTTGTCTCATGCACCTACCCAGTCAACAAAAAATAACTAAATAAATAAATCTCAGCAAATACATTATGAGATCATAGTATCATAGTGTGTTACAAGCTCAGAAGATGAATTATTGGGTCCATAAACATTAACTAAAGCTATGTACTCATCATCTAGCTTCCCATTTACACTAATGTAGTCACCAAACTCATCTGTTATTGTTGAGTATTCTTGGAAATTTAAACCTCTCTTTAGCAGAATTAATATCCCCACTTTCTGGAACTCTGTGTTGTACCAAAGACCTGCCCAGCCTATTCCCTTAACATTAATTTAAAATTTTCATTATTTAATTAGATTTCTGTAAGAATACAGTTGAGGGAATTTTTTTAATGCTACCTGTCTCCCTTGTCAGCCCTCCTTCCTGCTGGTGCTCCCAACCCTCTCACCCTGGCTTCTCTCAGGGTTTACCTGTCCTGTATTCCCCCATGGCTTGCCTCCATGGCAGGGTGGCAGGGAATCCCTTGACCTGCCAGGATCAGATCCAGATTCTGGGATGAGCCTGAGTTGCCGAGTGCAGGGCCTGTGAAGGATAACAATCATTCTTGCAGAGGCCAGGGTATTTTCCCGTTTTCATCCCCATGGGAGATGTGGCATGCAGTGATGTCATAGTACACATGTTAACATCTGCCATACCTTTCCCACCTTTCAGCTCAGGCTGCCTCTCCCCTGGCTTCCATCAGGGGCTAGTTGAGCACCAGGGTCTTCCCCACCCTACCCCCTGGAAAAAGAGAGCAGTCCTATGGATGATCGAGCCTCCTCCTCTCAACTGGCCCTCTGACACCCGGGGCTGACTTCCAAACCCAGGTCATCAGTGTCGCAAGCAGTACCACTACTGCTACACTGGCAGGCTATCTAAGATTTAATGTTTTAATGTGTATAATAGTATATCTTTTAAGTTTGTGATTGAGTCCCTAATTTTCCAAAAGATTAAATTATATTATACAATGGCAAGAAAGAATGCTGGTCTCTGATTGGTCAGTCTGGGGCTGGACCCAGGATGTTATCCCAGCATAACATCCCACATCTTGTCCCAGCACACACATGACCACATTACATTGCTAGCCTGTAACATGAATTATTGCACAGTAGCCAAACTGCTGTGCTGAATGAAAATGAAGCCCAAACCCAAGACCACCAGTCAAGCCGTCATTACGATTTGCTTCAGTACTCCTGCCAGGAGGTAAAGTCGTCCCTCTCACTGTCACAGTTTCTTTTCAGATCCCCATTTCTAAATAAATAATTACAAACAAAAGAAAGCCCTCATACCCACTGGAACTCCCCGCTAACAGAATTAGCATGTGCCTAGCGTGTCTCCGCCTTCCTTGAACAGACTGAGTGAGTCTCTTACAAAGCACTGCATTGTCCTCACCTTCCCTGAACAGAGTGACCACCTCAATTAAAAGGCAGAAATTATTTTTATTTTTTGGTTGTACAAAAAGCAGCCGACTATAACAGGAGAAATATGACTCTAGATGGACTCTGAGCGCATATGTGGTTTAAAGCACAGTGCTCCACTTACCGATCCTTGGCTCTGTTTCCTTTTCTTAAGCACACTCAGTATACTTCACCATCTCAGTGGACACTTTCAGAAAAAAGTTCCTTTGGTGGTAGTGGTGGTGGTGGTGGGGGTTGTTAATGAAAAGCCATTCCGGGGCAGGGAGACAAACAAAACAGACACAAAGCTAAACCAAGAGACTGTGACACTAAGAAACAAGTTTTGGAGCAGTAGCCCCACCTGCAGGACAAAACAGTAAATACACACTATTTGTTCCCAATGTATACCTACCCATTAAAAAAACTACTAAAAATCTACTTTTAAATAATGTTTTTTATGCTTTTCACACAAATGAGCCATTGTATAATAGGAATAATGTACTCCAGGGTGGGAGTTATGCTGGGATAACATCTCTTCTTGGGTGTTGGATGCACTTGGCCTGTGGCCTCATGTCCAAACACCCGAGGTAGGGATGTTATCAACCTCTTCCCTGTTATCTGTCTTCCTTTATTCTTACTATTAGACACAGGTAAGTATTTTATAAATATTTTTGTCAGCTTTGTGTTCTGTTCAGATTGCACCACCCAATGTATTGCTCATAGCTTGAAGAATAGATTTCCTGAACATATGAAAACCATAAACTTTATTATTTAAAAAATAAAAAAGATAGATAGAAACCTTTACAGCAGATAAATTGTAAAAGAGTTAAAGAGAGTAAAGAAAGGCATACGAAAAAAAATGATTCCGTTTCTTTTCAAGTTGCAGAGTAGTACACTTGAGATTAAATTAATTTGTTCTGCTGTGCACTTCCCCTTTTGTTTATGTATATTATATTAAAGACTGTAGACCATAACAGTAAGAACTAACAGTTTAGCAGTTGCCACCCCACCCCCCCCTTGCTTAGTCCCACATGATGCCTTGGGAGACAGGATATTCATAGTACTCGTAGTGCCCCCACTTATGACAACCCCTTTATTATTATGCAAATATGAAATGATCTAAGAAATGATGAATTAACAGTCTTAAAAGATGAGTTTGTATGTAAATATTCCATAACAGTACATGTATATTTTCTAACTTACTAAAAGCATTTCAGTATATGTTAAAGAGAATGCATTGAAATACTGACTTTAAGGCTAGGGGTCACTTTTATCATTTTAACACATGTGCATATGATTCACAGTATGCTGAAATACAATATATTAGGTAAGTAATAATACCCAACAGGTGGGCGCATTATAGAATTTACCGGACACCTAGGGCATAATGAGGCCCGCTGCCGCAGGCGGAGGGCCTTATAGCCCCTGGAAGGTCTGTTATATCCCATAATGCCCGCCCTGGAGGTATTATTACACTTTGAAAATGGGGTAACATCATTGTGTTTTTTTTAAATAAAGTTTATAAAAAAGAGGGTAAGATGATAATAAAAAATTAAAAGAAATGTCAGGTTCTCTAAAATAGTTCCTTTAGTGGCAGTAGAGGGTGCTGTTTGTGAGAAGGCAGTTTTTTGTATTAAATAATTACAGAGCAGTGTTTTGTTATTGTTGGCATTTTAGGGATGTCGGAAGAATTTTTGCATCTCACTACCGTGATCTCTGTAGGAATAAATAAATGGTTTTGTTTTTACAGTTTGAGCAGGGAGTTTGCGGTGGCAGTGGAGCGAGAATAACGTGGAGGTCTGTTAGGCAAGATTGGACAAGGAACGCACAAATCGAGTGGGCTGATGAAGTTGGAAAAAAAAGGTATTTAGATTTACTTGTTCATGTGGGGATGATTTGTTTGTGGGCAAGCAGCAGGTTGTTTTTTGGACTTTCATCATGGTCGGGCCCTGAACTGGAGCAGTACTTTCTTCTACTCAGCCCTGGAGATGGAGTGGTGTTATTGGATAGTGTGTGCGAGAGTAGGGTGCTAATTGGAGAATGGGAGTGGTAGCGATGGTGGTGTTCTGCTCATGTTTGTAACATTTAAAACAAAGAAAGGAAAACTTCTTTTGTTTTTTTGTTATGGTACAGTGTGTAAGAGCTGTAGGGACTGGTCTGAGGAGGACTGAATTGCGTGGGGGGTCTTTGGATCAGTATCTCACTAAGCGAGTTAAAAAATTGGCTGGTATGATGTTTCAAGTAGGCACAAGAATACGAGGTGGTGATGGGTGCTGGCAAGAGGAACTTGTTATTTGCTGGGCGTTGTTAAAAAATAACAACACCTGTGGCAGGGTGCCTCAGCCAATCAGCATGTAGCTTTTACAAGATCCATTTTCTAAATAAACATAGACAATACCTTGAAATACTGGCTTTAAGGTAGGGGGCTCTTTTTTATCACTTCAGCATTTAAAACACCACATGTGCATATGATACACAGTACACTGAAATATGTTAGATAAGTATAGATAATACCTTATAAGAAATTTAAAAAGAAACTGTTATTTAACCATTGCCAGAAGGTAAATGTGCATTGATAATTAGGACTTTGCACTATTTGGAAAAGTGCTTCAGCGATCTTTATAATTATGTGCAAGCTACGGACAGTGCATTATTCTTACCAAAAAGATGTACTAGTTCATCAGTTGTTTTTTGGTTTCCATTGTCAACAGTCATCATCTATCATAAGCATGTTTAGGATAAAAACATTTTCTGATACTGACACTGCGTAGAATATACAGATACAGCATTTTTCCCTGTATGCACTATATGCATCTGAGGTTAAAGAAAAAAGTCAAAGCAATGCTAATGCCAGTTTAAAATGTACCTTGATAAGAATGCCCTCATCCATTCAGAATTGTAACCAAGCTTCAAAATGCATGCCTCTTAGTGACTGTGTCTATCAGTGATCGCGAAACAGAATTTGAAAAAGAATGCTTTGGGTTACTGTTATCCATCAATTAATTTCAAGAGCCCAAGTGGAGCAGAAGTGATACACTAAGTCAGAAAAGTAAAAAAGTAAAGTTTTGATGCCAATACTCTCATAAGTCCTCGTCTCTTGACCTTTGTGCAGAGGTGTCATGTGTTATTTGGGACCTCATGTTGTAATTATGATCCTTAAAGCACAATTTCAAAACTCCAACTGTAAATATCTTCCAAAATTCACAAAATGGCATCAACTGAATTTTTTCAAGAAGATCGTAGTGTAAATACACAGACCTGTCAGTGACAGTTAACTCTTTGACTTCTTTTTACTTCTCAAAACATCCAAGTAAGGAGAACCATAAGGTTTAGATTTTTCTGTCATATGACATTGCCACAAGCACATTAAATGAGATTTCAGAACCATCACAGATTCCAGCTTTAGTAGACAATCCCTCTTCTTTATGTACCCCCTCAAAGCAAGCTAGGTAAATAAGGATATGAGAGCTAGTGAAGTGAGAATGGGAAACTACAAAACCCTGTAATATTGCAACCATCGAATATGTATAAAACATTCAGTTACTATCAAAACACATATATACCATCAACCAAATTCAGTTCAGAAAATTACCAAAAGCATCTCTCTCTCCTTTACCTTTCCTTTTCTCATACACTACGCACTGCAGAAATGAGCCAGTTTTTATTATTTTATTATGAGATGGACAAGGGTTCAAATCCATGATGGAAATACCTCACTGTCCCTGCTTCTGATGGACTTCCATCCATTTCAGTGGGTGGGTTTAAGGAATATTGTCACCTGGCTCCTCCTACTACCCACATGGCCAAATTGGGAATATAATATATTTCAAATCTAATGGCTCTGAAGATGCAGAATATGTGCAAGATACTGCACAATTAAGGGGAGGTAAATATTTAATTACACTACTAGGACTGAAAAAGCTGACAGTGAAAGACAAATAGAAAATAAATTATTTTTTTTTATTGTTTAACCAGGTATAGCACACTAAGCTGAAAGCTTTTTTACAGGAACAACCTGGGAGCACAAGGAGGTTAAGTGATTTGCTCAGGGTCACACAGTATGCAAGTGGAAGCTGTGGGATTCAAACCCAGATCTGGTCTGCTGGATATCACCAAATCTGCAGCTCAGAGCCTTAGACCACTGCGCTATACTGCTAGTTACAAAGGTTTAGGCTATGATGGTATGCAGTTTAAATAGCCCTGTTGCACCCTCCATGGCATCCCAGGCAGCAGAAATATTATTCTGTTATACTGTTCAAAGCTGAAGTTGAAGTAGCTCAGATAAAATTAGTTACTGATATAAAATGTTTTTTATTAGTGCATTGTGAAATTAATGAGCAATCGGTTTAAATACTTCATTGGCAAGCTTTTAAACTAGTCAAGGGGGGAGGCACTGATAAGCAGCAGGAAAATCCCAGCCTCTCCCTACAAAACAGGGTACTAAATGGGAAAAAGACCGAGGTAGGAAGGTCAGTGGGGGATGCTGCAACAGAAAGTAAAGCCATCAAAAAATGGAAAGCAATGAGTACCAATGCCCGTAGTCTGAGTAACAAGCTTCCTGAATTAGTGGCCTTGATGGAGGAGGAACATCTGGATATCATGGCAGTCACAGAAACATGGTTCACACAAAACCATGACTGGGACATAAATATACCAGGATACACTATCTACAGGAGAGACAGAGAGGGTAAAAGAGGAGGAGGAGGAGTAGCTCTTTACATAAGGGAAGGAATCAAAGTAACAGAACAAAAGAGAAAACAGGGAGGAGAAGAAGCACTGTGGGTAAATTTGGAGACCGGCAATGGCACCACAATCAGCACAGGGGTTGTATAGAGACCCCCTTCTCAGGGGGAGGAAATGGACAAGGAAATGATAGAAAGTATACTTAGTATGGCAAAAAAGGGAGATATTGCTGATGGGTGATCTGAATATGCCAGATGTTAACTGGAGTGCAGTTGCCGCAGCCACTTTGAAGAGTGGGGTTATTCTAGATGCCTCACAGGGGCATGCCTTGACAGCTAGTATTGGAGCCCACTCGAGAGGAGCAATCTTAGACCTGGTTCTCTCAAATGGAGATGAAGAGGATCACAGATGTAGAGCGTGGGTAGCCATCTGGGAACTAGCGACCATCGAACAGTATGGTTCACAATAAACACAGCAATAGAGTCAAGCCATACAAAGACAAAGGTACTGGATTTTAGGAGGGCTGACTTTGCCAAAATGGGTAAGTGCCTAAGGAATGCACTAGCAAATGGGCAGGAAGGAGGTGGAAGAACAATGGGGAATAATAAAACTGCCATCACAGAGGCAACAAACCTTGTGTGAAGCAAATAAACAAAACTAAACGATGTAAGAAACCACTATGGTTCTCAAAGGAAGTGGCAGTGAAGGTTCAAGAAAAGAAAGCTTTCAGGAAGTACAAGGAATCACAGAAGGAGCAGGACAGAGAACTGTATCAGTTAAAGCAAAAGGAAGCTGGGAAGGCAGTCAGAACAGCAAAGGCCCAAACACAGGAAAAGAAAGCCAACTCAGTTAAGAAGGGGGATAAAACCTTTTATAGGTACATCAGGGAGCGAAGGAAGACCAAGGGAGGGATAGTGAGGCCTTAATAAGGGGGAGGGCAGGGGAGACTGTGAAAGGCAGAGATACTAAACAAATATTTTTGCTCAGTATTTACAAAGGAAGAGGGGTACCTAGAACAAACAGTAGAAACACACTGGATACAGAAGTTGATACCAGCCATTTACAGAAGAAAGGGTTCTGAAAGAACTCTTAAAACTGAAGGTGGACAAAGCAATGGGGCCTGATGGGATTCATCCCAGAATTCTAAAAGAACTAAGGGTAGAATTAGTGACACCATTGACTACCCTGTTTAACAAATCATGGGAGGATGGGGTGGTACCCGAGGACTGGAGGAGGGCAGATGTGATTCCCCTTCACAAAAGTGGGAGCAAGGCAGAAGCAGGAAACTACAGACCTGTTAGTTTAACCTCAGTGGTAGGGAAAATGATGGAATCACTTCTGAAGGAAAGAATTGTTTAGTATCTAGAGGCCAGAGGGGCACAGGACCCAAGGCAGCATGGATTCACAGCAGGAAGGTCATGCCAGACAAATCTGATAGATTTCTTTGACTGGGTGACCAAAGTAGTAGATCAGGGAGGGGCTGTGGACATGGTCTACCTAGACTTTGCAAGGCATTTGACACAGTCTCACACAAAGATTAATATACAAGTTAGCTAGCCTGGAGTGGGTCCCAAGATGACAGCCTGGGCAAAAATTGGCTGGAAAATAGGACACAGAGGTAATAGTAGATGGAGTCCACCTGATGAAAGGGGTTACTAGTGGGCATACCGCAGGGTTCAGATAGGACCAGTCCTCTACAATCTCTTTTATGCTTGCTACTGCAGAGGGACTGAAGGAAAGTATGTCTCTTTGCAGATGACACAAGATCTGCAACAGAGTTGATGCACAAGGTGGGGTGGAAAGGATGAAAAGGGACTTGACAAGATTAGAGGAATGGTCAAATGTATGGCAGCTTAGAATCAATGCTAAGAAGTGCAGGTAATGCACCTGGGAAACAAAACCAGGGAAGAGTACACAATGGGGGTGAGATACTAACAACAACAAAATGGAAAGGGACCTGGGGTAGTCATATCAGGTGACCTAAAGGTGGGCAAGCAATGTGAGAGGGCAGCAATGAGGGCTGGGGGATATTGGGATGCATAGGGAGAGGCATCACCAGTAGAAAACAGGAAGTTATTATCCCTCTGTACAGACAGCTGGTGAGACCCCATCTGGAATACTGCGTGCAGTTCTGGAGACCCAGTCTTAAGACATAGACAGGATGGAAGCTGTCCAGAGGAGGGCAACTAAATGGTGCAGGGTCTGCACCGGAAGACATATGAAGAGAGACTAAAGGAGCTTAATATGTATAGCCTCGAGGAAAGGAGGAGAGGGGGGACATGATAGAAACTTTCAGTACCTCAAGGAATCAACAAAGTCCAAAAGGGTAGCATCTTTCAAAAAGAGGTGTGCAAGAACAAGGGGGCACAATTTGAAGATAGAGGGAGGCGGCTCAGAGGTAATTTAAGGAAGCATTTTTTCACAGAGAGGGTTGTGGATGCATGGAACGGCCTTCCAGAGGAGGTTGTGGAGTCAAAAACAGTGGTGGAATTCAAGCATGCATGGGACAGTCATAAGGCAATTCTAGGGGATGGGGGTAGGAAGAAGTAGGCTGCTGGTTAACTAGGATCTGCAGCTTATCCAGTAGACAGGGAAATGGGCAGACTGGGTGGGCCAAGCGGTCCTTATCTGCCATTAAATTCTATGTTTCTATGTTTCTATGTTTCTATAATGTTTTTAAAAAGCTGAGGAAGATCTTTCTTCAGTTGGAGTTTTGCTGCATCAGACCCGTTAATCTTACTCCTTTGCTGGTACACACGCTCAGCAAAATAGGATATAAAAAGCTTTATTTACAGATAGATTCCCTCAGTTTTTTCTTGACAGGTAAAAGGGAATCTCTCTTTGTAATCATCTCTGGAGGCAAGTCATTAAAAAGCTTAATTCTGCAACCTTCAAAATCAGTGTACAGTTTGTCCCTCAGCACTCTCTCAACATGGATCTTTTCTAGGAAATGCAGAAATTTCAATACTATGGATCTAGATTTTTTGTTTAGGCTCGGTTTTGGCTTTAGGAATATATGAACCCTTTTGTGGACATAATTCGGACAGCCCACAGGAGGCCAGCAATTTGTAACCACATGTTGTTGACAAAAGAAATAGTGTAATTCCCCTTCAACCAGGGGTGTAGCCAGGAATTTCAAATGCATACATACTGACTCGGCGATGCCCCCTCCTTCCCCTGCTTGCAAGTTTATGTGTTATCATATGTACGTCTGTCAGTTGACTCACTCAGCTGCCTTTGTATTTTACTCATTTGAGTACCCATGTGTGATTGACTGTAGTGCTATACAAACATAGTCAATCATGAAAACAAAGTTTGGAGTCTCTGGTTCTTCAGATTCAAGTGACTCCATGGTTAAGCTCGATGCCCTACCAAGGCAACTCCACAAGTTGAGTCCTAATCTGTCCCTATTGGAAAAGTGTTTTGTTGCCCACTGGCCTACACGACCTACATAGACTTGTCTTGTTTAGGGGTGCTCTTTAGAGGGTTTGGAAAGTTGTGTACTGGGCTAGCCCCGACCCTCTTTGCCTACCACATTTTGTAGGGTGGGGAGGGGGATTCAAACTGGCAACTGTCTGTGAGATTGGCCTCCTGTGGAGCAAACTTCAAAAAACTCTGAAGCTAGTAGTCCCTGTAAAACTGTTCACCTTCAAACTGCTATTTGCTCGCTCATTTAAGGAATCCTGCAACTGTTTCCATGATACTTAGTAGTCAAGGACATGGAGCCCTCATTGTGTGGTCCTAGTCACCCCTTTCCACTCTTCACCTCTCCACTTCACCTGTAAATCTGGTCTATACCCTCTCTGACTCCTTGTATGGATGTTTTGTAAATATTGTATGTATGTATACATATATACATGCCTTGTAATTGTAATTGTAAATATTGTATATATCAGTTTTTTTTTGTGTCAGGTATTTCTCTTCTTATACTACGTATGTACTGTATCTGCACCCTGTAGTACTTCGATCTCGTGCATTATGTACTTTGCACTGTGTTGCTTTATTGTATTATGTCCAGGTCCACCTTGCAAATGAGTTAATCTCAATTGTGTTTCACCGGTAAAATAAAGATTGTTTGACTGATTGAATCGCACTACATACACTTTGGGGGTAGACAATGCAGTTTTACCAGCAAAGGTTATGTGTTAACTTCTCATATCTATCCTGGAATATATCCTTGATCTAAACCAAGAAGGTGAGTCTAAATTCTCCATTTCCAAACACTGATTTCTCTTACTCTTAAATCTGTTTTAAAGGACTCTGTCTCAGATTTTATTTATTTACAATTTTGGCAACCAGGAAAGGCACACTGAGCTGAGGCTAGTCTCCAGGTGTGACCCGGGGATGAATTTTCCAGATGGATTTCAGATCATATACAGTATACTTCAGCATTAATACAAATGTTTTTTTCATAAGTGGCAGCAATACTAACATGCATTTCTCATGCCCAGGCATCTTTTCTGCTTCCCCTCTGAACCCAAAGTAACAGACAATCAATCACTGGAGTGCCTTTTTTTCAGTATTAACCCTATTGGAACTCTGGAAGTTTCTTGCAGGTATGGATGCAGCGGAATATTCAACTTCAACTTTATTTATAAAGCAAAATTTAAAATATCAAAGTGATTCTGCAATAATTAAAATACAGGCAGATCAAATCAATAAATAATAAGAATAAATAACCATCAAGACAATTCATTAAAATCCTGGGAAAGCAAGATTAAATAGATATGTTTGTAACGCAGATTTAAAACTCTCCACAGTCAGGCACTCCTTTATCTGACGAGGTAGAGAGTTCCACAGGGTAGGGGCCGAAAAAGCAAAAGCCCTGGCATCCGAGGTTTTTAAACAAACCCTGGGAACCTCTAGCAATCCCTCATCAGTGGAGTTGAGTGGGCGGAGGGGGTTGTAGGGGTGAAGAAGCTCTTGGAGGTAATGCGGTCCTTGTCCGTGCAGGGCTTTATAGGTCAGCAAATCGATCTTGAATGTGATCCACCACTGAAAAGGCTGCCAGTGCAGGCTGAGGAGCACAGGCATGATGTGGCAAGATCAAGATAAACTAGTCAACAGCCTGCAGCCACATTCTGCACCAACTGCAAGCAGCGTATCTCAACCCCTGGTAGCCCTAGGTAAAGGGAGTTGTATTACTACTACCCACTCTGTCTGAAAGGGTTAAAGAATTAGTAAGGGTATGACAGACTACTCTGGGCTTGGAATCTGAGATTAGCTGTGGACAAGGTAATAAAAACAAACCCTCCAGCTGAGGGGTGTCCCTCCTTCCTGCCATGTTCACCTTTGCTCTTTCAGTGCTGTTAGTTGTAGTCTGTCAAAAGTACAAAACAATCACTTGTTTAAAACATTTTCAGATTAATGCCAGCCCAGTGGTGCTGAGGGTTGAAGCACTGGATGCCACACCTTGCACCACCCCGGTTACCTGGGTTCAGAAACAGACTTGGAACATCGAGGGTCGGCACAAGAGGGAGGGGATTGAGTGTCCGGGGGACTGCTCTCTCCTCCCGGGGTGGGTACAGGGCTCGCATCACTCACCAGGGGCCCCTGATGGAGATTGGGGGCCCTGCATGAGTGTTGCTGATGATAAGGGGTAGAATGGCAGCAGATGTCAGCACGTTGGTGCTCGAACCTCACTGCACATCTGCACTCTGAGGCAGTAACAAGGAAAAACCCCAGTGGACCAGTAGAGGTGAGGGAGATCCTGGGGACAAATGCCCACATCCCACTGCTGGACCGACCTCTCACCGGATGCCCCAACCCTCACCCTGGCCATAGGATCATCCCTCTAATCTCAGAAAGGCCACTAAGTAGGAGAGTCAGGCCCTCCCCTGAGGGGGTGATCCAGGGGACTAGATGAGTCCATGGGACCAGGAGAGGGACCGGTGGAGGGGTGGTTTCAGGTTGGGAGTAGAGGAGGAGGCCATGTGAGTACTCCAGAGAGATGTCCTGGTCTTCAGGAACATAAAATAGAGTTAAAAAAGAAAACGCTTTCAGATTATTATAGCATCTTTCCCCCTAAAGTATTAAATGAACAGTGCTGGTGGAAAGTTACTTGTTGCCCTGGCCTTGGATGCAGAATTCTAGACTGTGGTTTGTCCCAATTCCCTGTCCCTTACTTGCTTGATAAATATAAACATCATTAATTCACAAAGAAAGCTGATAACAGCTTAAGACACTTTAACACGTAATTGTCACTTGCACCCTCCTCACTGCTGTGAATTTGATTACAGTTTATCACAGGAAGGGATGCTTCACTAAGTGCTGCCTGTGTTTGTTGTTGTGGGGGATAATCTCTGAGGCACTCACACTCCTTACACATGGGTTGTGTCCACCTGATAGGTTGCTTGATGCACATGTGACTTCAAAGAAGTCCGACCCCCTTTCCCCTGTGATGCTGCCTCTCCAGGATCAGTTCTGAATGTGCATCTTTCCAATTTGCAGTACATCTCAACAGCTCCCAAGCAGTTATTTCAAGAATATCACACAAAATGTAAGGCCACCAGGCTTAACAATTTTATATCTAAGGTTTTTTGGCAGTTTAGGATATGCTAGCATAGCAGAGCGTCTTATGGAATTACATCGTGAAAATATATAGCTCAATCTAGATTCCAGAGAGAAAGAGAGAGAGAGAGTTGGTTGTTTAAAATAACTTTTTTTGTGCTACTCAAAACCAATTCATGGTATCTGGCTAGGAATCACAGAGACAATCACTCAGCCTACATTTAAATTATTGCCAGAGGCACACTACAGGAGATCTACTCAGGGTATTGTGTCATGCCCATGAATTTCATTCCAGATGCCTTAGATTCCCTCTCAGCGAGTCTAAGATGAATTAAGCACTCATGACTGCAGTTTGCAGCTCTCTGGGATCCCTGCTAGTGGTCCCAGTTCAGCCTGCACCCACTACTACACTGTGGTGGGATTGGGAACATCCTATGGCTTCTACTAACAGTTGCAGGAGTGCGGTCCCACATATATTTAATACAACTCCTATCTGGAGTTTGGTTGCTGCAGTAAGTGAATATCTCTAGCAAACCTATAGCTCTAGTGTGCTGATAAAATTTAAGTTTGCTAAACGCAGGTAAGAAGATTACATTACTCAGAGCATTTGATATCCAAAGAGCTAAAAGCATCTGCTAATATAACAATATGAGCATAGAACATAAGTACTTTTAATGACTACACAGTGACTGAATAACTGGGCGCAGTAACTGATTATCCTTGGGGGCAGACAACAAATGATGACATTATTGCAAGATAAACCTGGTACCCCTGATAGCGGTACCTGTATTTAGATGTACTGTAAGATATTTCAACACAATAGCTCCAGAATATGTTTCGGCAGATATGCAACTGTTTAAAAATGCTAAACTGGTAGTCTTAGATATGTTAGCACTGCAGCTTCTACTAGCGTCAGTTGTCTAGAAGTATATTAGCTGAGAAATTGCCAGCACAGTATTCAAATTATTTTTTTTTTTGTAATTTAATGTTTATTGAAGTTTCCAACATACAGTACATCATGGTCACGGTACATAGAGTGCGAACATGTACTTTCAGCATATCTAAAAAAGGAAGAAAAAGAAAAAAAAAAGGGGAAAAATTATCCCATTCCCTCCACCCGCCCCTAAGTGCATTGCAAAAAACTGTCCTACCTCATAATGAAAACCCCCACAACCTCTTACTATCCCCCCATTACCTTCACCCATCCTAGGTTAAACTGTCCAGAGTCTTGGTTTACAAGAGGCCTCTATTCTCAGAGGTTCGTTGTGTTTATGCATTTGCAGGGAGTTTTAAGTTAAAAGCGGGTCCCATATTTTATTAAATTTGCTCAGTCTGTTGTGCAAACTGGCAGTCATCTTTTCCATTCTGATGCTGACCAGTAATTCCTTCAACCATTCGACATATGATATTGCTTCACTATCCTTCCAGTGTCTGAGCACCAGTTTTTTGACTGACATAGATATAAGAGCTATATGATATTTGCGTATGCTTACCGAGATTTCTGAGTAGTTTCCTAAAAGGCAGATTTCAAGCATAAACAGCTCATCAGGTCCCAACAAGGGATCTGCTTTTTGCTTGATTTGCGACCATAGGGGGGCTATTTTAGAACAGTGCCAGAAAATGTGCACTAGATTGCCCTCACCCTGGGTGCACCTTGAACAAACGGCAGAGGAGGCATTGTCAAACTTGGCTATCTTATGAGGGGTGTAATATAAGTTGTGCAAAATTTGGAACTGCATAAGTCGGAGCCTATCCTGCGTAATAAATTTGTGGCATCCTTGCCAGAGCTTCTCCCAATTAATGGGTGTCTCCGGAAGAAGAATTGTCCAGTGATCAGTAGGTCCGTAAGGCCCAGGATAAATTTTGTTGTATAGAGCTTCAAAAATCTTGGAAACCGCATGAGGGAGACCCACTATTTGAATCAGATCCACCCAGAAGGGGGGAGTTCCTAATATCTGGGGATTTACCCCAATAGTTTTCACCAAAATATGTCGCAGTTGGAATATTTTAAAATATTGGAGGCTGGAATCCCTAACTTTCCTAGAATTTCTGTAGATGAAAACCATTTCTGTTCCGTCTCCTTCCAAAAATAGCTGAGCTTGGCTTCTTTGAGTTGTGGGATCCACGAGGGGCAAAGAACTTTCCCATCTAGTCTAATATTGGGGTTGCCCATCAGAGGTTGCTCCAGGTCCGAGCAGTGATTATATTTAATAGAAGAGCAGAACTGGGAGTGAACTCTCATAGATACAGCGATAGGTGACGCGAACAGCAGTTTTGGGATGCTCTTGGGTTGCACAAAAAGCAGCGCTGCATAAGAAAGATTGTGACTTCAGATTTGGGCAGATTCTATTTGGATCCAGAGGGGGGTTTGTATTCCCCAGAATTTCCAGGACCGCTTGGGATGATCCACCTCAAGTATTTACTTGCATGGCTGGCCCAATAATAAAGGCCAACATGTGGTACCCGGAGGCCCCTTTGGGCTTCGGGGCTGCTAACTTATAGAAGGCTAACCGGTGACCTTTACCGGCCAAAATAAAATTGGAAAAAATGTTGTGAACTTTCTTGAACCATGATTGGGGTAACCAAATATTCAGGAGGTTAAGTGGATAAAACAGCTGCGGAAAGACATTCATTTTGATAAGGCTAACTCTGCCCCAAATAGTCAAGGGGAGAAGGGACCATCTATTTAAATCTTGGATAATAATATTTAGTAGGGAGTCTAGATTGTATTTTTGCAAGAGAGCGGTGCTTCATGAGAAGGTGGTACCTAAATATTTCAATAACTTCCTTTCCCATGACAGGCCTAGTGCGCTGATCTCATACCTCATCACTCTTTGGTTGAGAGGGAAAACCACCATTTTCCCCACATTTAGTTTATAGTTAGAAAGCAGACTATACTTTTTGATAGCCTCCAAAAGATATGGGATGGCTTTTTCAGAATACGAGGTGTGAAGGAGTATATCGTCTGCATAGGCCGACACCTTGATTTCGATGCCCTGTACCATTATACCTTGTATCTTGGGGTTAGCTACCAATCTTCAAATGAGAGGTTCTAGATATAAATTAAAAAGAAGTGGGGATAGGGGACATCCTTGCCTAGTGCCTGAAAGCACTGTAAACCTGTCGGAGCTACACCCATTGAATAAGACTTTGGCCGTTGGAGATTTGTAGAGGGCCTGTATCCAATTTTGGAATTCTAAAGGGAGGCCAAAAGCATGCAACGTCCGGAAAAGAAAGTTCCAGTTTACTCTATCAAATGCTTTCTCAGCATCCAGAGAAACCAAGGCTGCTGGGTATTCTGCATCTCTGGATGCCAAGAAAGCATGAACCAGGGTTCGAATATGGTCACTAGCTGACCTACCCTTCACGAAGCCCACCTGCTCCACTCCTATTAAATCTGGGAGAACTGTGCTTAGGTGATCTGCTAATAGTTTACTCAGAATTTTAATATCCTGATTAAGTAGTGATATCGGCCTGTAACTTGCCATATCCTCTGGGGTTTTACCGGGTTTTGGCAGAAGTACCATTAGCGCTTCAAACAATGTGCTGTCTGTACTCTTACCAGCTAGGATCTGCTGGAACATAGGGAGAAGCTAAGGGGCAAGATTCTTTGTGAAAGCCTTGTAAAAATTGGATGAGAACCCATCAGGTCCCGGGGATTTGTCATTGGGGAGGCTATCTATAACTCTTAAAATCTCCACTTCGGTTAAAGGAGCGCATAAAGCAGCTTGTTGCGCTTCTGTGAGGGTGGGCAGATGAGATTCATCTAGGTAATAATCCAGATCCTTACAAGAAGGGGGGTTCACCATCGGTGAGTATAGAGATTGGAAAAACTTTTGGAATTCTGATGTGATTTCTTTTGGGTTGATCACTAGTGAACCATTATGGGGCCGAATTGAGGCAATGAATCTGGCGGACTCTTGCTGTTTGACTCGAGCTGCCAGAAGATGACCCACTTTCTCCCCCTGATCAGCATAAATGGCTTTCATTTTCAGAATCAAGAACTCTGCCCTCTCTCTAAGAAGCTCCGAGTAGGAGTCTTTAAGTTTAACCAGATCCAACAGAGTTTGTTCCGGTGTGTGAGGAGACAAATTATTTTCTATGCTTCTGATCTGTCTAAGGAGCTGTATTAATTCTAATTCTCTTAATTATTTCCTCCTTGATGCCACCCCAATTAATAGACCCTTAGATAAGCTTTAAGGGCACCCCATTCCATGTCGGGTTTACCCATAGAATTAGAATTAACAGACAGGTATTGTGAGATATGGTCATTAATGTATTCCAGTATGGTTGGGTCTTTTAGAAGTTGGTTATTGATTTTCCAACAGCCTTCCCTTTTTGGAATAACTGCCAAGGAAAGTTGGCATGTAACTAATGAGTGATCCGATGGTGGTCCTGGGTGTATGGCCAAATCTACAACGCCGGATACCAAGCAGTGCAAGATCATGATGTAGTCAGTCCTGGAGGATGTGTTGCGGACTAGGGAAGTGAATGTAAAACCTCTGTCTGTGGGGTGCAGTGTACGCCACGCATCACATAGTCCCACCTTGTCCCATAAGTCTCTTAGGGCCCTTTGTGCTGGGGATAGACCTCTGGGTTTATTTTCTATACGATCTATTCTCGGGTCAAAAACTAAGTTTAGATCCCCACCCAGAATCATTGGGGTTGTGGAGAAGGGGGCCAGTTTGTTAATGAGTTCTACAAAGAACTCAAGAGAGTCGGAATTCGGTCCTTATATGCTGCCCAGTAATACCTCCAAAGTGTATATTCTTCCTTGGACGAATACATACCTCCCATGGGCATCCCTAATTATGTTGCTTGGCACAAATGGGACACTGCTCCTTATCAGGATCATGACCCCACAACTTTGCCTTGTACCTTGAGCTGTAAATACTTGTCCTATTTGTTGTCTTCTCATCTTTGATTATTCTGAAATCAGCAGATGAGATTCTTGTATAAAAGTGACATCCGACCTCAACAGTTGCAAGTGCTTACGCACCTGGTATTGTTTGATCTTCTGCCGAATTCCGCTTACATTCCACAAAGAAAAAGTTAAATTACTCATCATGAATTAAATCTGACCTTGTGTAAGCATTCTGGGCGTTCTACCAGAAGACTCTCTTCTGGTCACTAAATCAATGGATTGATCCAGAGAAACCTGGTCCAACCCCCACCCCTCCCAAAAATCAACCATTTGGCAGACAAGTGTATTGAAATCAACATCAGAGTAAACCCCCTATCCCCCCCACTACTGCGGACAGTGAACAACAGAGCACCCTGCTATGCCCGCCCTCCGCACCCATCTGCTACCCCATTGACCTAAAATGTTATTGACAGCTTGGAGTGAGCTAGCTAATGGGGTGGGGATATAATAGAACATACTAACTAAAATACACTGTTCGAGACCTGTTCCACTCGTTATAACTACTTTGCTTTGCTAAATGTGCATTGGTCAGCTGTCACTGTGACTGTAACTTGATGGAATGTGGGCTAAATTATCCGACTAACTATTGTCATATAGAACAGTATCATAGCTTCCTATAACCTGATATAACCTACGGAGCGACAGCTTACTCTCAGAGAGTAAAAAGGAAAAAGAAAAATAAGGTACATATAATCAAAATACTAGGAGCGTGTATTGTTTCCTTTATGCAAATCAAATCAGACACAGTCTCGTGCGTTAATAACCAAACTCGGCTCCAGTAAGTCTGAAGGCTTTCAGTTATAGTTGCTCTGCTTATAAAAATGAATTAAAACAGGAGTCTTTGCGGTGTCTTGAAATCAGTGCTCAACTAAGCCATTCCGAAAACCATTACCATAGCATTAAGAGACAATTGAAACAGATTGAGAAAGAGGAGTTGAAATTAAGTGTTTTCCAACTCTGTGAACAAAAAGTTAATCCATCATCACTAAATTCAGGGATTATCATCTTCGGGGTGGAGGGTCAGCTGTGGTCTATCCCGGCGGTCCATAGAATGAAGCTTGACTTTCCGAACTTTGCAGTAAGCCACCGCGATGCCAGTGATCTATTGGCAGAAACTGCTTTCTGAAATTCCTAGGCTTCATGTGACCTCTAGTGGAGGCCATCACAGGGACAAGACAAACGTTGCAACCGAGAGCCAGCCAGACAAGCCCAGAATAAGGCAGTGTTTCGGTGAGACGTTTTGGGGAGCTGGGTTCAAGAGAACTCATCACCAATGCCACAACAACTATACAGCATTTGCAGCGAGAACTACAACATCAATGAGGGAGGCAGTATAGCGCAGTGATTTAAGGCTCTGAGCTGCAAATCTGGTGACATCCAGCAGACCAGACTTGGGTTTGAATCCCACAGCTTCCACTTGCATACTGTGTGACCCTGAGCAAGTCACTTAACTTCCCTGTGCTCCCAGGTTGCGCCTGTAAAAAAGCTTTCAGCTTAGTGTGTCTCACCTGGTTAAATAACTAAAACAAAAACAAAACACTGTCCTCTGCTGATAAGCCATAAAGCAACTTCGGAGATTGTTAAAAGGAACTCACACATAGGGGGAAAAGAAAATCTTCCCAGCTGGTCAACAAGCCTTTAATGACCTTTGCAGCTAAAGTCCCTTTTCCCCAGAGCTCTCAAGCTTCTTTAAACAGATCAGGGAAAGCACTTTTAAGTTCTTTTGTAGTGGTGTCTGGGTCTTCAAAAGATACCCAAGATCCAGAAATCAGGACCCCCAACTTCGCCGGGTAGGTCATCCAAAACTTCACACTGGTGGCGATTAACTTGGAGACCATGGGGTGGAACAGGGGTCTCCTTTGCCTAACCGATGCTGGTAAGTCCTGCGCAACTCTGATTTTAGTGCCTTCCCAGTGCACTTCTTGTAACTCTTTTATTTTTGAAAACAGGTGTTGCTGCTCTAAAAAGTTCAAAAATTTGAAGATCAGCGGGCGAGGAGGGGCACCAGTTGGTGGTTTGGGGCAGAGAGCCCTGTGTGCACGCTCGATAGTGTAAGTCAGGCCGAAGGGCGACGGCCCGGCTAATTTTTTCAATTAACTGGATAAAACTCCATGCATCGTTCCTAGTTGCTTAGAGACCTATGAGGACCGCGTTGTTCCTATGACTGCGGCCCTCTAGGTCTTCTATCTTCATCTCCATTTTTGCAAGCTTCTGGCGGATCACCACGATCTTGGGCTCCACTTTCTCAGTTCTTCTTTCCACTGAACTAATTCTTGCTTCAGTATCTGAGGTTCTTTGATGTAAATCTTCCACCGCTTGGGTAAGACTTTTAATTTCTGACGTTACTGTATTCATGCTTTCTTTGAAGGGGGCGAACTCTTGTAAGAATCGTTGCAGGGTGAGAGGCTGCTGCTCCTCCGTAGTGGCTCCGGGCGTCAGTCCATCTTCACCACCAGAGGCCCTGACTTTTATTGAGGCCTTTTTGGGCGTAGCTGGAGGAGTATGTTTGGAAGGATTTTTCTTCGACATCATCTCCATGTAAGAAAGTAAGCTCAATATTTTGATCCAAACCCTTTCTTAAGCACATGAAACTCGATTTGGATGAGAAACAGTTAGGTATTTCAATAGTTTTTAAAGTTTTGTGGGTCAGAGGGCTGGAGCTGTGTTGGAAGGCTGCTACCTGGTGGACTGCATCACGTGATCCCCCACAGTATTCAAATTATGAACATTATTGCATCGTACAAGCACATAGATTATTAGCTACCTGAACTCCCCTGCTAGTGGTACCAGGAGCTAAAAACAATATCTGACCCACATAAATGAACACAGAATCTGTGCAATGATTTACAGGACGTAATATAATAAATAATCAACCTGGTCCCCCTGCCAGCGGTTCCCGAGTTGTATTAATCACCAACAAGAATATGGTGACCCACTAGCATCACTAACTTGTAAAAAGGCACTCACAAACTCATCCAGAAAAGTTTTCTTGCACTGGAAAGGGTTTGAAATGCCCATGCTGGATTCAGTCATTCCTCAAATTCAGTGGCACTAAATAAAAGCACCTGCAACCATTTCATGCTATTTTCTATCCAAAAACAATCCTAGAGAGAAAGCTCTAAGGACCAATATGGAGCCACCCAAATGTTATGTTATCGCTTCTCAAACATCTCCAAGCAGCATGACCATCCCCCATGCTTCTTCATAGTTTCCAAATTTCCTGCTACATGAGAGCTGCAAGCTGAGTGGTTCTCAGCTCTCGCAAGATCTTGGCCACCATCTCAGAGGAAGATAAGCAAACAAGATTTGACTAAATCCAACATATCTTGCAATGGAGAATGGAGCTAGCAATTGCTACAACCCCTCACGCCTAAGTACCCTAACTTTTAACACTGACCATGAGGAAGAACTGAAGAAACACATTTTAAAAAACCAAAAAATGCTACTGCCCCAAACTGTGCCCTATTACACAAGCTGCAGTGCAGATGATTCCTCACTCAGCTTACCACACCCAAGGCAAGGATTAGCTAAGGCATCCTGCCCA
The DNA here is from genome assembly GCA_016271365.2 of Neoceratodus forsteri. Classification (NCBI taxonomy): domain Eukaryota; kingdom Metazoa; phylum Chordata; order Ceratodontiformes; family Ceratodontidae; genus Neoceratodus; species Neoceratodus forsteri. The sequence continues at coordinate 1,222,384,571 of CM057458.1, forward strand.
CCTCCCTCCTCTTAAAGACACATGCCTACATTATCCCAAAGAATACCAAGGCACACAAAATGGGCCAAAAATAAAACACAGTACTGTATTATATTGGGTCAACATACAAGGAGGTTTGATTAAAATAAAATAACTATTTGGGAAATATTGAACTTTAATAGTCATTTCTTTTACTGATATCCACAGTTGTTTCCTTCTCTTAGAGGCACAGTCACATATTAATTAAGAAGCTGCTACAGTCAGACCTGGTTAATCCGTAAGCATTTGTGTTAACTCATTTTGTTACGTAATAAAAATCTATGTTATAACCAGACAAGTACATGAGCAATTTTTTCAAAAGATTTATTACTGTACAGTGTTTTTACAGTGCAGTACTGTGAAAATTCTCACTTTTTAAAATACAGTGCAAAACATGTGTACTGAACATTACTTTGCCTCAGTTACATTTTAGTCACTTTTTAACAATTCAGTTACATTTAAAATAATCCAAGATTCCCTTTTGTTTAGCATTCCCTGCCCCTTTTGCATTTACAAATTTTTTCATATCAAGAGCATAGTCCACAAATTTCTGTATTTCATCCAACGGGTTTTGCTCCAGGTTGAGATAATGAAATCTAAGCATTTTTTTTGTCTCTAATGATGTTATTGGAGGTGTTGATGCTGCTGGCTCAAGGTTAGAATCCTCATCCTCAGTTTCAGGCATGCTTGGGTGTATGATGCCCATAATATTGGAATCAATTAAGGGGGGGTGAAGTCTCCAACTCTTCCTCAGCTGCTACATACTGTTCAGCTGTCATGGTAGTTCCTACTTGTGGTACTTGCTGTATCAAGGTTTGCAATTCACTTATGGTGTCCTCTAATGAAACTGTTGAATGCCTTGGTGCATAATCAGCATGAGGCATAATGAGGACATGTCTCTAGCAATTCTTGATTGTCTCCTCTGTCACTGACCTCCAGGAACTATGAATGAACTGCAGTGCTTGGTGTACTGTAACTTTCATATTGGCTTCACTCTCAACACACTGAATGGAGTGACGACAAAGTTCCTTCTTATAAAAGCACTTGAAATTTCATATAATCCCTGCATCCATAGGCTGTATGTGTGATGTGGTGTTGGGTGGCAAAAAATGAAGTTTCACATTTGACAGACCTATTGGTGGGGTATGGCTTGTGGCATTGTATGCAAGCAGGATAACATGTTTTCGACGTAGGTGCATTGCTCTTTTAAAGTCAATGAGCCATTCTTTAAATTTGTTCCTGGTCATCCTTGCCTTTGAATTGGCTCTGTACCTGGCATACAATTCTGGGACAAAATTGCCTGAAAAACAACGAGGTTTATGAGCCTTCCCAATTACAAATGGTTTCCACTTGTCTGAGCCAACAGCATTGCAGCATAAATCCACAGTCAGCCTGTCCTTTTATTTTTTTATCCCTGCCATTGGAGCTGAGGCAAGAGTGGCACTGGGACCTAGTCTATAAAATAGACCAGTCTCATCAATATTGTAAATTGCACTGGGTGCGAATCCTGACAGCAACTCTTGTAAATTTGCCCTTCCTGCAACAACTGCTGAATGTTAAGCACTGCCTCCCATGGCACAGTTTATGACTAAAGCACATACTTTTTTAAATCCTATGTACCCACCCCGAGAATATCCAAATTCTGTTATCCCCAGCTGTTCTCAAGAATTTAGCCTTTTCTGTCACCATAGCATCAGAGATGCTTACACCTTTAGCATTCATTTCTGCTACCCACATACTGAGTGCTGCTTCCACCTCTAGGTGCTTCCCACTGCGGACCCTGGTTAGGCTGCTTGAATCAGCAGCAGAAGCTAGCCATTTCTCATGAGCTCTCCAAATGTCACTGCAGGTTGAGGCTCCAAGGGTAAGCTGGAACTCTGACATTGCATACAGTGCCATATCTTTGTAAGTGGCATTTGGATTATTCTGCCTCCAAACACATATTGACCTTTTCTGTGCTATTGAGATCTCTGTCCAGCCCCTCTTTGCAGGTGTAGCTGACATTGTGTCTGAGAAAAAAATTAAAAAGGATGTTAGCCAAAAGTTAATGTGAAAGGATACAGGATACTATACTGTAAAATCTCATTCTTATGCTTTTAATCAGCATGCTCAGTTTGAAGATGAAATAAACTGTAAAATCTAAAAAATGACTTTTCAATTGGTCATCTTGGTCTGAGAAAAAAAAAGAGGTTGTTAGCCAAAAGCTAATGTGAAAGGATACAGGATACTGTACTGTACTGTAAAATCTCATTCACATACTGTACTCTTAATCAGCATGCTCAGTTTAAAGATGAAATAAACTGTAAAATCTAAAAAAAACATTTTAAATTGGTCATCTCAAGATCTTTTTGTAAAATCAGTTTAAAACACACTTGAGAAAAATTGGGAGCTGAGAAAAGCAGGGTTCGGAGGGGGGGGGACTGTACGGGAGAATGCTGGCTTGTGCAGCCCAGTATCACAGCGGCATGCTGAAGGGTTGTTTTCACTTGAAGGGGGAGCAGGGTCTGGACTGGGAGCTGAGAGAAGCGGGGAAAACACAGACAGACTGGGAGCTGAGAGGAGAGCTTTTGAAGAGGAGCAGGGTTCAAGGGAGCTGTTTGAATGGCACAAATGGGAGCTTTTAAGCTCAGTTTAAACACACACAGACCGAGCACTTGTGCAGCCCCATATTGCAGCGGCGTGCTGAAGGGTTGTTTTCACTTGAAGTGGGAATGGGATCTGGACCAGGAGCTGAGAGGAGCTGAGAAAAACACAGCTGAGAGGAGAGCTTTTAGAACACAAGAGAAGGCAGGGGAGACACTGAACAGACAGATTGGGAGCTGAGAGGAGAGGGGTTCAGGGGGAATGAACTGGCACAATGGGATCTGAGTATTTGATTAAATATAAAGCTTTACACTTACCTAGCCAGCAGCAGGAGAACACTCTACAGAAGTTAAGAGATAGTGTTGCATTCAGTATTAGGCAACAGTAACACACCAAAGCATTAGCAGGGATTATAAAGTACCGGCAATTATCACTCAATTAATGCTGTTAACACCTCCACCTGAGCTCACTAAAAACAGATTATAGAGGTTGAATGCAATGTGAACTAATGAGCCTGTTTAAAAGAACTGCAAACGGATTTGGATTCTCAGTTTTACATATTAAAGAGGTCATTAACCTGAGATGAAATCCGTTTGCATTGATTCTCATTCATAATGCGAGACATACGGAATAATGAGGCAAGAATTAAACAGGTCTGACTGTACTATGTACTGTGTGTGACAAAGTAATGCATACTAATGTGACTGTATGACTTAGGCCTATTAATTTCATAAAAAAAGGGTTGAACAAGATAATTTATCACATTTTTGAAATTAAAAAGATGTTAAATTGAAAGGATGCTAACAGAGCCATGTATTGTCTGAGATCTTTCACAGATGACCAAACAGATTCCACAGCCACAGTTACCTGGAAGCCCCTACCAGTGGTCCCAGCAGCTCAGTACATCAGGGGCTATAAAATATTTAAAGATTGTCATTCCTTAAATGGGCATATACTCTGAGTTCCCCTACATGCGGTTCAGAACAAGCATACCACCTTACTAAGGTGCCTGATGACCTGGAGCCCCTGCCAGCGGCTCCAGAGTCTATCCACTATTAAATGAGCAAGTGGCCACCTTAGAATGTCAGAAGTACCCTGCCAGCATCCCAGATTGCTAAAATACTAAGTAATGTGCCACAGTTCCCACTTACAAGCATAGTAGCACCTGAAACTCTCACTCAAGACATAACTACACAACAGTGTCTGAAGCATTTTCTCAGCCCCTCTGTGCCTCACCTCAAAATGATGTGCTCTCAAGAGGTGTTTATAGCACATTATGTCTTTTAAACTCACCACCTTCTTCTATTAAAAGATAGAGGAAACTCCTCTATCATCTACCTGACTGAAACACCACAAACAATGTAGGTCTCATGAGGAGGAGGAGCATTGAGAGACTAACCTAACTTGCCTATCCAGATCAGCAGCCATGAGAAATATCATCATGAGACTTGCTGCTGTGATCTTGGAAAATCTCTCCACTCCCCCCTTATCTAGGTGGGATTAAGGGTGTAGGTGGCCCCAGACAGTGTAGATTGACTGAGAGTCACTGCCACCATCTTGTGGCGAGTGCAGCTATGCTCACAAATGTCCAACCAGCACAGAGGGGGTTGGTTAAAAGCACCAACCAATCTGCAACAGCAGACCACAATATGAATAATTAAATATAAAGGAAACAATTTGAAAATCAATTAATAATGGGGGAAATACATTGGGGGCAGCACTATTACCATAGCTGTGGGCAAGGCAGCATAACACTGAGTCGATTACTCACTCTAGCCACATTTATAGGTACAGTGCACACTTTAATGCACAGGCACAACAATAGCCTGTACAGTGCAGAACATTATTGATTACTGTGCAGGGGAAGAATTAAGGGAAATAATAAATAAATAAAACAATATATCTAATACCCCCCAACACCACTCTCTCTATGTATCCTTTCTCAACTTACTACCATGGCCAAAACAAAGAGCTGCAGCCAACGCAATGTGCCGCTAGCCCCAAAACAACTAAGCAAACTGTATGCATCAGATGCAGAAGGTGCACCCATGCCATCTAACCAGGAGGACACCTATGAAAACACAAAAGGCAAGACACAAACAAATATGCCACCTGCAATCCCAAATCCTCCGCTGGGCAGGAGTTAGACACAGTAACAATTCACCACCAAAATAATCAACCGATACAGGCACAACTAGTGTAAAACACCATGTAAAATAAAATCAGATACCGGCAGGGCCAGAACCCCACTCACCACAGCCAGATTCAGAAACACACTCCAATCTAGAAACAGAGATGGAGGTGGTTACAGAAACACTAACATCAAAATGGTGTTTGCCTGATCAGATACAGGCATTAGTGTGAAACACAATGACGAAGGTGGGGTCTGTCACAGCAACTCCTACCCCACTACACAAGCTCATCCTCACATCTTAATGGCACACTGCTCATGCCATTTGCCTGCTAATAATGCCATATACCCTTGAATAGCCTCTACATAGTGGCCACTCCACTGGGAAGCCTAGAAAAGTGGTACATGGAAGAGTCAAAAATGGCCATAAACATTCTGGAAATCAGGGCACTATCCTGTGCACCACTGCAATTCACAAGGCTAGTCAGGAAAAAGGGAAATTTCCTCATACGCTCGGACAATGAGATTATCATCTCTTATATCAACAGGCAAGGAGGAACAAAGAGCGGATCCATGCAAAGAGAGGCTCAAGACCCATTCTTTGGACACAAAAACATCTAGTGAGCATAAAAGCCATACACTTGGCAGGCAGGCTGAATACCACCGCAGACTGGCTAAGTCACCAGTTAATACATCCGGGAGAGTGGAAGATTAATTCCAACATATTCTAAGTGATCAACAGACATTGGGGACTGATATAAATAAACTTAATGGCCACCAACAAGAACAGTCAGTGCCCCAGATTCGACTCCTGCTTCAGGAATGATAAATCCATCTGCTTCAGGAATGACAAGTCCACGGAAGTGGATGCACTATTGGCTACATGGTCATTCCATGTAACCTACATCTTTCCACTGATACTACAGGTTCTGAAAGAGATATGCAGAACCAGAACCTTGGTGATAATCATCACCCCTCATTGGCCTAGGAGAACATGGTTCACCATGATAGTGGCAATGGCACTAGATCACCCATGGACACTACCATTCAGGGAAGATATTCTCATCCAGGGACCGGTATGTCACCTCAGTCCGAACAATCTCAAACTAACAGCCTGGCTCCTGAAAAGGAGAGATTGTTGAGAGAGGGATACCACCCAGTGGTCACCAACACTATGGAGTAAGCCAATTACCTCAAAATATCAGAGACATTCAAGATTATTCCACAGGTGGTGCAAAGAAAAAGAAAAAAAAATACAACCTCTAGGGGCCACAGTGCCCAACATACTTCTCTTCCTTCAGCAAGGTCTGGAAAAGGGACAATCTCCAGCATCCCTAACAGTGCTAGTGGCAGCAATCAATACAATCTACATCCTAAGATAAAACAATGGACCACTCCTTGGGACTTCAACTTAATATCCAAGGCAATGACCAACTCACCATCTGAACCTCTAGAGTCACTACCACTCAAATGGCAAACACTTAATCCTTATGGTCACTATATGTTCAGCTAGGTGCATAAATGAACTACAAGCATTATCCCACAGACTGCCTGGGCAATGACCAACTCACCATCTGAACCTGTACAGTCACCACTACTCAAAGGGCAAACACTTAACCTTTATGATCACTATATGTTCAGATAGATGCATAAGCAAACTACAAGTATTATCTCACAGGCTGCCTTATCTGGTATTTCACGAGGACAAGATCAGCTTAAAGATGATCCCTTCCTTTCTATCTAAAATATGCACATCTTTTCACACCAAACAGGTTATCGAAATACCTGTCTATATGTCTGCAGACAAGGTATTAGGGACCCTCAACATCAATGCTAGCCATGAGGAGACTAATGTCAACTTACATCACAAGAACGGCAGACAAATGGTGCATATTGGCTGAAGTCTGCCATCAGAGAGGTGCGTAAAGCCTCAAATCATACACCACCAACAAAAATCAAGGCCATTCCACTACAGCAATAGCCACATGATGGGCCTAGAGAAACATGACCACAATAGAGAAAATGTGTGCTGCTGCTACATGGGCATCGATGCACACATTCAGTAAACACTACAGGGTAGATATAGCCCTGGAAGCAAAAACTAACTTTTCTTAAGTAGTGTTGTTAGCAGCAAGGTTGAACATAACATAATGGACTGACTACCCACCCTTCTCATTAAGGTACTGCTTTTCACATCAGAACCCATGTGTAAGGAGTGTGGCATGCCTCAGAGATTATCCCCTACAATGGTAGTTTACTCAACTGGTAAAGGTGATTGTGGGGGTATACATCTCTGAGGCACTCCACAACCCACCCAGGTAGTCAGTCAGAGACAAAGGACTCAAAGATGAGCTTCAAGATGCAACAATCAGCATGCCGTATGGGACGGAAATGTTAGATTTTTATGAATAAGAAATAAAGAGAGGACCCTCATGGGCCACATAAATTTTGGTAAAACATAACAAATGCCTCTACTATAATTTATTTAACACACTAAGGTACATATCAGGAAACATTGAGCTGCCTACTAACAAGTCAAGTTATTGGTTACAGATTAGGTACAGCTTTGGAAGAATTAAAACTGATCCTGGAGAGGCAGCATTACAGGGAAAGGGGGTCAGACTTCTTTGAAGTCACACGTGCATCAAGCAACCTATCAGGTGTACACAACCCATGTGTAAGGAGTGTGGAGTGCCTCAGAGATGTATACCCCAGAATCACCTTTACCAGGTGAGTAAACTACCATTTTCCTGGTTGATTGCAGGCATAAATCTCAACAGAGCTGTTTTCTTTTGGTGTGTGGACTTTACATGCAGACACTTCAAAGTATATACAAGCACTTACTTTAAAACCATATGCAACTGTGTATAATGCATATGCCTACCAATGCCAGTTTCTCCAAACCCTCTAGAAGTCCAAGGACTTTTAAATTATTTCTGTGACTTCTACTTTAAAGATCCTCAACTTTATTCTCAAGTATAGCTATATATTTGCCTGCAAAAATCCTTCAATTATATATTTTTCAATTCCTTTTTCTATGTCACTTGTTCATGATTCTGCTTCAGTTATTCTAATTGTATGCTCACCTGTTTCACCTTTGAGGTCATTAAAACCTGCTAGTAAGTCTAGCACTGTAAATTGATAGATATTTCTGACATCATCATTATGTCAAAGTGTGCAACAGTTAGTGGATCTGTAGAAACATAGAAATGTAGAATTTGTTGGCAGAAAGAGACTGGGAGGCCCATCCAGTCTGCCCTATTTTCCCTGCCTGTTTCTATACCCTGGCCCCTATTTGGTCACAGGTGTCCCTCCCTCCTCCTGTCCTTCTGCCTTTTATGCCCATGTGCCTATCCCATACATGCCTGAAGCTTCCCACTGTCTTTGTCTACACCACATCTTCTGTCAGGCTGCTCCAGGTGTCCACCACCCTTTCTCTGAAGACATATTTTCTCACATCCCTCTTAAACTACCCCACCACCCAAGCTTCATTGCATTCCTCTGAGTTCGTGTGCTCCTCCTTCACTGAAAGAGACTTCCTTCTTGAAAACTTGTTGACTGACATGGGGTACATATAGGTCTCAGTAATGTCCCCTCTCACTTTCCTCTCCTCCAGGGAGTACATGCTGAGCTCCCGCAGCCGCTCTTCATGGTTTATAATACACCCCCCACACCATTTTGGTAGCCCTCCTCTGAACCGCTTCCACCACGTCAATGTCCTTGCAGAAATGCGGACTCCAGAACTGGACACAGTATGTAGGTGGGGTCTCACTAGCGAGCAATATAGTGGCAGCATTATCTCCCTTCTCCTGCTAGAATTCTCCCTCCCAATGCAACCCAGCATCCAGCTAGCCTTGCTTACTGCCTTGTCACACTGCCCTGCCACCTTGAGATCATCAGATGTGATTACCCCAAGGTCCTGCTCTTCCTTGGTGACTACAAGTACCTCCCTCCATCTTATACACAGCCCCTGGGTTTCCCCTCCCCAGGTGCATGACTTTGCATGTTTTGGCATTAAAACCCAGTTGCCACACCCTAGACCACTCCTCAAGTTTCCACAGATCCCTTTACATTTTCTCCACCCCTTCATGGGTGTCCACCCTGTTGCAGATTTTTGTGTCAATCACAAAGAGACACACCTTGCCCTCCATTTCCTCAGCAATGTCACCTATGAAGACATTGATGAGGACAGGACTCAGTACTGATCCCTGTGGAACTCCACTGATTACTCTCCCATCCCTCAAGTGACTACCATTTACCACCACCCTCTGTCTCCTATCCTTCAACCAGTTTGATATCCAATTCACCACCTACTCCCCAACCCCCAGATTGCTAAGTTTCTAAATTAGCCTCCTTTGTGGCACAGTTTCATAGGCCTTACTGAAGACCAGATGGGCCACATTCACTGCCTTTCCCTTATCCACTTCCTTAGTAACCCAGTCAGAAAAACCTATGAGATTTGTTTGGCATGATCTCCCCCCCCTGTGAAACCATGCTGCTAGTGGTCTTTTGTAGCCCTTTTGCCTTCAGGTACTCCATCAGTCTCCTTCAGCAGGGTTTCCATTAACTTCCTCATCACTGATGTGAGACTGACTGGCCTATAAATGCTAGCCTCCTTCTTGCTGCTGGTCTTGCGCAGAGGGACCACACTGGCCCTCCTCCAGTCCTCTGGAACTAGCCCTGTCTCCAATGACTTGCTGAATAGTGTTGCCAGAAAGGCATCTAGTACAGTGCTCAGTTGTTCTAGTACTTGTGGGTGGACTGCATTGGACCCCATTGACTTATTTTCCTTAGGGCTTCCGATCCCCTTTGGACTGTCTCCTCTGAAAATGGACTTCTGTCCACCCCCCGTGCCTGCTGATACATGTTGGTCCATCCCCTCCCTGTTCCATTGTGAAGAACAACCAGAAGCACTCATTCAAAATGTTAACTTTCCCTTGGTCTTCCTCTGCACAGTCACCCCCCATTCTCTTGATCCTCACTATCTCACCCCTTGCTTTCCTCCTTCCACTCATGTACCTGAAGAAAGTCTTTTCCACTTTTCTGACCTTCTTGGCTCTCCTGTCCTCTGTGCCTTAGCTGCCCTCACCTTTCTTCCTGCCTCCCTTGGTTTATCTAGATAAACATCCCTGTCCCCCTCTGTCTGGGTGGTCTTGTACTTCTTAAAAGCTGTTTATTTCTCTCTTATCACCTTCGCAACCTCCTTTGAGAACCACAGTGTCTTTTTACTCCTCCTCTTACTCTTGCTTATTTCCTTCAAAGAACTTGCCACTGCCTTAGTTATTCCATCCTTCATCCTTTTCCATTGTTCCTCCACTTTCCCCAGCCATCCCCCTTCAAAGTATTTACTAAGGCAGTCTCCCATTTCCTTAGATGCTTGTCCTCCTGAAGTCCAGAAAACTCAGTGTAGTGTGTTTATTCTCTTGCCCAATCTGTATGCTAAACCATACTGTCCAAAGATCACTTGTACTCAGGGGCTACCCATTGAGACTTCTGCAATCCTGTCCCTGCTTATAAGAACAAGGTCCCGCACTGTCCCATCCCTAATGGGTTCTGTAACCAGCTACCTGAGAAATGCCCCCTGTGAGGAGTCAAGGATGACCCTTCTTCTTCTTGTAGCTGAAGTAGACACAGCTGTCAATGAGCTGGATAATTCAGATCTGTCTTCATTATTGTCTTTAACTTCTAATAATGTTATTTTAAGTGGGTTATTGTCATTGTTTTTTCAGTTTGTGGCTGAGGTTGCAGACACTCCATCAAATTGTCTTCCATACTTTTTTCTATGATGTCTGCAGTGTTGCACAATGTATGCAAAAAACTAAAAGTTACCAGGTTTTACAGACACAGTTTTAGGAGTCTGAGGTCAGCTATTTTATTTTTCTTAAAGATTTTTTTATTTTATGTTTTATTCTTTGGTAACCAGGAATGGCCCACTAGATACAGGTGCCTGTTTTCAGGGGCAACCCAGGAGCACTGGGAAGATTAAGTGACTTCCTCACAGTCACACAATATGCAAGTGGAGGTTGTGGGAATCAAACCCCAGTGTGTCTGCTGGATGTACCAAGCTCATTCACAGCTTGTTACTCTAAGCTGTAGGCTATACTGCCAGCCCCAAGATTAAGCAATACAACAAAGTGACTTTAAATAAATTTCTATTACATTTAAAACAGGGGGAAGGTGCACATTGGAGCTCACAGAGATGCAGCTATCCCAAATGCTGTCATCTGATGAGCTCTAATGTTCTTCTTATGATAGTCTCTTTATTTTACCCCCAGTGGGAGGGATGACAGAGTTGCTATTTAATGCCAGCTAAAGTCTTGCTGTACTTAAAAACTGACTGTCATTATACTGTAGCCAGTGTCACTCCTCTACTGCCTAACCATGTCCATACTATTGTATACATTATTGTGATGTTTTGTTTCAGTCTTTTTATTGAAAACTTAATAAACTTGAAATATCAAAAAAGAATAATGACATGATTTATAAATTAGCAATAAGACACAACAGAGTGTGATTAGTTATGTGACAAACACATGCTCAGGTACATTGTGAAGCATGAGGCATTTACAATGAATGCTTTCAGCACCTGGAAGTGCACTTATCACATAACTACCAACACATGGACATGTCTTATTGCACTTATACAATGGGAAAAAAGAGAAATCTTGAAAAAGGCAACTTTTGTTTAATTAAAAACAGGCATTTTCTTCTGTTAAACATGGTTAGTAAAAAGTAATCCATCCTCACCTGTCTATCATCTGTCTTTCCACATTCAGTAGATGTACTGTTTGTGTGTTATGGACAGCAGGAATTCAAACTTCTGCAGATGTCTACTGGCCGAATGTTACCTCTTTCCACAGAAACACGCAAAACAGAATGCTTCAGTAAAGTCAGGGATTAAATTTTATTTAGGCAGGGTAAGCAACAAATAGTTCCCTGGTAGGCAGGTCAAGATGGAAAGGTGGGGTTTGAAGGTCAGGAAAGAAAATCAAGAAAGTAAAGCTATGAGAAGCACTTCATTTTTTAATTAGTGTATGTTTTAAGAAAGGGATTATGAAGGGAATGAACATTTAATTATTTTTTTTTTATTTTGAGGAAGTTTCATTTTTATGGTCTGACTTTTTTAGGGAGAATAAAGGTGGTAGCCATGTTTGTAATGGCAGCCAAGAAAGTGCCCTGGGTCCTGATTGCCAGCACTTTTTGTAACCAGTGGGGTGTATGAAGACTGTTCCACTGATGACTGGTCTGGGACTAGCCTGGTCTGAGACCAGTTTCAGTGCTGCTTGGTCTTAGACCAGTTTCTCCTTCTAGCTGAACTGGTCTGGGATCACTTATTGTCACATTTGCGTCTGACCACAAGCTTGCTAAGCAGCAACCAGCATAGTGTAGTGGTTAGTGCACTAGGCTGTGATCCTGAATGTCTGGGTTTGAATCTCTTTTTCCCCTAAATTTCTTTTGACCCCAAATTTCACTGGTGTGGTGATCCATGCTGGCGTGGAGTTGGTAATATTAAATCTACCCTAAAGGGAGTTGGTGCAGGAAAAAAACTACGTGCAACAAAGGAAGCGCCTGTACAGCAGTGAAACTGGTCTCAGATCAGGTTGCACAGAATCTGGTCTCTGACCAGTCATCAGGGGAACAAACTTCCTGCAGCCTGGTTAACTAGTGGTAGTGGTCTCACAGTGCATGGCTGCTGACCAGTCAGAATGCAGTGATTTCCCTGCCCAATTTGTAAATATAGAATAATACATTGGGTATTTTTTTTTAACTTTTTTTTTTATCTCTACCTCATTGGAACTCTCTTGGGAAAATCCTCTCCCTCCCCAGCCAACCCCCGGTAGCCTGAGTCTGTTCCAGAATCCGGGTCGCCGGTGTGGCATGAGGTATGGTATCCAGCACCTCAACCCTCAGCACCACTGGGCCAGCAGGGGTGGTGTGTTTAACAAGAATTTTACACATATCCCAGATGATGGATGCTACATAAACCCCAAGAGCGAGGCCCAAGGGATTTATTTAAGCTTCGAAATCTAAGGGTGCATGTAAAATTTGTGTTTTACACATCACCCCATGTTTTATTTTGTATAATTGCTGGGGAGCATTTTTGTCACCACAGTAATTATATAAGTAGAAACACATTGCTGTGCAGCTGTGCTTGGGTTCAAGAGTGGTCCGTGGTTGGGTTCAAGCGTCTGTTTAAATGTTTACTTTTTTTTAAGTGGTTCCTCCCAAAAGTTAAAAAGATGTATTGAAAAGAGCTTTAGTCAAATATGAAAGTTAATTTTTAAAATATTTGACTTACGGCAGAGCTCAAGTGCGAGAGGTGGTGAAGTGTCTGGTGCGATAAAGTGAAGACCATGGCTGGCGCATGCGTGGAGCAAGGGAAACCTGGCACATATTCACCATTATAACAAGCAGGCACCTTAGTGAAAGACGAAAGACCAGGGGTGGGTTGTTAGGCTAAAAAGGGGAAGTGGGGGTAGTGTGTGTGGAGGGGGACCTGGAGAAAGCAGCAATCCTGAACAAATATTTTTTTTTATATTTAATATACTTTATTAATTTTTAGTAAGCAGGCAGTAACAAACAAGACATCAAGTCGAAAAAAGATAAAAGACACTTACAACAAGAGGAAACACTACATCATTTTGTTGTTTATTTGGTCCCCCAACCCCCACCTGAACAAATATTTTTGTTTGGTATTCACAGAAGAGGGGGAAGGTGTGGGACTTAAGTTAAGTGACAGAAGCATCAATGGAAGAGAGGTGGACACCAGTCCATTTACAGAGGAGAGAGTTCTAATGGAACTCGTAAAACTGAGAGTGGACAAGGCAATGTGGCCAGATGGGATACATCCAAGAATATTAAAGAAGCTCAGATAGGTGCTTGCAGCACCAGTGACAGCCCTGTTCAACAAAGCGCTGGAAATAGGAGTGGTTCCGAAGGACTGGAGGAGGGCAGATGTAGTCCCTCTCCACAAAAGTGGGAGCAGGGAGGAGGGTGGCAATTACAGGACAATCAGCCTGATCTAAATCATGAGAAAATTAGTGGAATCACTGCTAAAGGAAAGGATTGTGGTTTATCTTGAATCCAGTGGATCACAGGATCCTAGGCAGCATGGATTAACAGTGGGAAGGTCATATCAAACAAATCTGATAGATTTCTTTGACTTTGTAACCAAGGAATTAGATAAGGGAGGGGTGGTGGATGTGGCCTGCCTGGATTTCAGCAAGGCCTTTGACACCATTCCACTTAGGAGGCTTGTAAGCAAGCTGGCCAGCCTGGGAGTGGGTCCCAAGGTGGTAAACTGGGTCAGAAAATGGTTAAGGGATAGAACACAGGTGGTAAACGGAGTTCATTCCAAGGAGAGGAAGGTGACCAGCGGGGTGCCACAAGGATCAGTTCTGGGCCAGTCCTCTTTAATGTCTTCATAAGTGACATTGCAGTGGCGCTGGAAGGGAAGGTATGCCTCTTTACAGTTGACACTAAGATATGCAACAGGGTTGACACTCCAGGGTGGGTGTGTGTGTGGAAAAAATGAGGAAGGACCTAAGCAGGCTTGAGGATTGGTCAAGAGTATGGCAGCTAAGATTCAATGTAAAGAAGTGTAAAATCATGCATTTGGGGCATAGTAGCCCAGGAGAGGAATACAGGATGGGGAGGTACTGATAGACACCAAACAGGAAAGGGACCTGGGGTAGTCATATCTGATGACATAAAGGTGACTAAGCATTGTGAAAAGGCTGTGGGGAGAGCCAGTGGGATACTGGGGTGCATAGGGAGAGGTATCACTAGCAGAAAAAAGGAGGTGGTGATGCCATTGTACAGATCATTGGTGAGACCCCATCTGGAGTATTGTGTCCAGTTCTGGAGACCACATCTCCAGAAGGACATAGACACAGCAGAGGCAGTTCAGAGAAGGGCAACAAAAATGGTGCAGGGTCTGCACCAAAAGTCATATAAGGAGAGACTAGAGGACCTCAATATGTATACCCTGGAAGAGAGGAGAGAGAGGGGAGGGATAGGATAGAGACTTTCAAATACTGTACTTCAAGGGCATAAATAAAGTACAAGAGGGTAGCATCTTTCAGAAAAAAGTGATGTTCAAGAACAAAGGGTCATGATATGAGGCTTGGGGGGTAGACTCAGGGGTAATGTGAGAAAGTATTTTTTTCACAGAAAGGGAGGTGAATACATGGAACAGCCTCTCTGTGGAGGTGGTGGGTGCAAAAACAGTAGGACAATTCAAGAATGCATGGGATAGGCACAAAGGAACCCTAGCAATGAGGAAAGAGAGGGTAAAAGCCAGAGATCGAGTAGGATCTGCGGTATTGCAGTAGACAGGGAAAATGATCAGTCTTGATGGGACAAGCAGTCCTTATCCGCCATCGAGTTCTATATATCTATTTTTCTAACAGCGAATTGTAACCAGGATTCCCTATGGGAAAAAATGCTCCCCGGTTATTATTATATATTTTAGTACCACTGTTTGTATACTACTTGTCTGGGTCACTCCTATTAAAAGACAATGTTTTCCAATGAGTCTTATCCAGTGAACAAAACTGACTACTTGTACTGTACAATTTTTGAATTGATTTGATTGGTAAACCAAGGACATGGGCTTTGTCACTCATTCCCATATTAAGCCACGGCTGATATAATATATAGTTCAAAAATTTAAACTACAACTATACATACAATTAATATACACTGCAGTTATATGCAGCTGCAAAGAGAGTTCATCAGAGCAAAGGCGTGATAAATAATTTTGAACTCTAGTACAGTATAACACTATTTTAAAGTCTTAGAATTGGTGGCAGAGCAGATATTTAAAGCACATTTTTAAGTAATGAAGGACCTGTGACTGCAAAACTTTTTCCATAATATACGCTACATAAATTTATAATAAACTTTGACAAGGAAGTTAAGCATAGATTGTGAAAAACAGATTTTAATTGTAAATGTAAAGCAATGCCAGTCCGGTGGCACTGAGGGTTGAGGTGCTGGATGCCACACCTCACGCTACACTGGCAACCCGGGTTCAGGAACAGACTCGGGTCATTGGGGGAGGAGGATTGAGTGTCCATGGGACTGCTTTCCTCCTCCTCTGGGGAGGGTGAGGCAGGTACCCATGAATGTGCTGGCTCCTGGCGGCTGGGGTAGTGTGAGTTGTGGCACAATGGAGGGGACAGCGTGGGCAAACGTCTGATGTGTGGTGGGTGGACACGCACATTGCAGTGTCGTTGGCATCCTTGCATCCTTGCATGCCCATTCTGTGGAAGGGAACTATAGGGGACAAATGGCTAAGCCTCCTGTGCTCATGAAGGCCCACTGTGGTGCTGTATTGCACACTTCCAGGAGTTCCCTTTGATTCGGACCCCTTGGTCTTCCATGAGGGGGTCTGCAATGTGACATTAGAGAGAGAGAGAGAGAGAGAGAGAGAGAGAGAGAGTGAAGAGGTAACAGCTCGGGTATGGTGCCTGGTGCAGGAGCCACCACAGGACCGGAAGGGGAACCATGGGACCACCCCAGCAGGAGTGTAAGGCAGATTAATAAGCAAAGAGGGGGGCACTGTGGAGCAGCAAGATGGCAGCAGCACTTTAAAGCAGCTCTGCTATTCTATCTTAATAAAGTGCTTAAAACCTGAGAATCTGACTGTAAAGATCCTTAAAAAGTTAGCAGGAATCTGTCAGAAGATCCACGGCACAAGATGGGGCCAGAGAAAGACCATGAGTGAGCGTTGCATAGTCTTGAACTGTTCCTGTCACCGGCAAGTTCCAGTCCAGGATCTGGGGCTACTGTAATAACTGGAACATCGGTGCCTCAGCTCCTGACCATGCAAATCATGGCCATGCTGGCCAAGATCCAGGCAAATGGTGAAGAAACCAACAAAAGGCTAGTGGCAGTGGAAGCCAAACTCTCAGCTAATGATCGCCTAATACAAGACAATGCTTGATACCATAAAAACCCTACAAGAATCACAAAACAGGCAGGAGGAAATTAACACGGCCTATGTCCGGGACCCATCTTTTTTAAAGTCCAAGGTGGAAAATCTCAAAGACGTACACAGACAGGCGAATATCCAGTTGTGGTCTTTCCTCCCCGGTATGCTGGAGTCACGGAGATTTTATTGATGGTCACCAGGTTAATTTTTGAGGATGTGTAGCTTCTGCCTAAAGATTCTGGAATTAAAATCCTAAAGGTCTTTGCGATTCCACAATGCCTCTTGCTGCGAGGAGCTCAACAGAGACCGCTCACAGTGATTGCCACATTGTCGGACCCAGAATCTTGCTCATGCAGGCAGCCAGATCGAGGGGGGGGGGGAGATTGTATAGGAAGGCAGTCACTTGGGGTTCTTCCTCGACCTATCGGCTCAAACACAGGCCAGAACGAAGGAGTTGCAGGTGGTTAAAAAAGATCTTATGCAACAGGGAATCGATGCCAGGCTAAACTTCCCAGCATGACTGAATATTAGGCATGGGTCAAAGTCCCATGTCTTTCTGGATCCTAATGCAGCAGTTCAGTTTGTCGAGAAGCTCATGGAACAATTAAACCCTCCAGACTCTACATCTGACTAAGATGGGTGAAGTACCAATTCTCACAGTCAATGAGTAGCCACACTTACCAAACCCCAGGGTTCTCAAAAAGAAAAAGACAGGGAATCAGTCCAATTCAGCAAGTTCATTTTATTTTCAGGCGGAATGTGGAACCAACAAAAAGAAAGATCGCAGTGCATGCACATTGCCTGTTTACGTATCGCCCCCTCTGAGGAAGCCCTGTAGAGGGCAACACGCAAGCAAGCAGTGTGCATGCACTGTGAACTGTTTGTTGATTCCATCCTTCTGAAAATGAACAATGATCGGACTGATTCATGTCTTTCTTTGAGAACCCTGGGGTGTGAGTGCAGCCATTCATTAACTGTGATTTAATATTGTTCCTGAGCACCACTGTTACCAGTCCGGACCATTCTGAAAGTTTATATTTACCAGTTCTCACTATTGGATTTTAATTCATGCTCGTCTAGAGACTGGGACCCTACGTCCGGACATTTATTTACCTTAATGGCTATCTGTTTGTGTCTTTCATAATTCTCAGATCACTCTTTACTGTTGAGCTGTTCTTAGATTGTAGGTTTAAAACAATTTTCTTACAAGTATTCCTACCAGTTTCTGCTATTACCTACTTAGATGTTGTCTTTGATTAGATCTGCCAGAATACTGCTCCATTTGATTGCTCTGTTATTAACAAAAACCTTTAGACTAGTGTAACCCCCCTATCAATGGGGGTTCCTGAAAAGTCTTCCATGAGCTTGCCTAAGTGCTCACTGCCTGGCTGGTGTTTGGAGCCATAGCCGTTTGAATGTATTACCAGTGAGTGCCTCTATGACCTCCATGTACTGTCGCTTTAAGGGCTGCCTGTCTGCAGTAATAATTAATCCAGGAAGGGGACTGCGTGTTTCCAAGCTCAGGTCCCATCAAGACTGCCTGCTAATTGCTCTGTTTCTGCCATCGCTAGTTGTTCAGAGGGAGTTCTGCTGAAGGATGTAACTATTTGCTGGAAATTGCTTAGAGTAATAATGATGATGTAGTTTGTTCTAACTTGCCTTCTTTGCAGTGACAGGTTTCTGTCATTCTCCACCATTTTGGTCCCAAACTGCTGAATTAGACCAATCAGTACTTCGGGACTTTAAAATGGAGTTTGCTCATATGGGCTACATGGACCCCAAGCCCATGGGATTTGTAGTTCTGGACCATTGGCGCCTTTTGCTACTGAAAGGGGAGCTCTTGTGTGATTGACAGTTGTGCCGGCCAACCGAACCGTTTGGATCTGGGGGAATTACCACAAGCTTTCTGCTGGTAAGCCAGATCTGAGTTGGAAGTGGAGAGAGGAGCAGCTCGTGATGTTCGAGCAGTAAACTGCGTAGTTCGAGCGGGAGAACTGTGGAAAGGCCTGAGTTAAGGTCTGCACGTGTGCCGTTACCCTGACAGGAGAGACAGAGAAAGAATTGTTTCGGACTAAATCTGAGCTCTGTGCTTTTAAGCAAGCTACTAAATTGGGACCAGGCTTAATCTGTAGAAGACCGAAGATTTTTGCTGAATGCGATCGGCCTGTCAGGAACTCCAGTTACTCTTGAGCTCCCGGTTTGAGCAATGACTTTATGATCGTGACCGGGGAGCTGTTACCTGGTACAGTGATACTTCCTTACATACAGTATAAATGTGCTGTGTACTGAATGCGAGTTGCGGTTTAAGTCCGCTTTTGTGTGAACTGTGTGCTGACTACTGGAAGCTGTATCCAGTGCAAAATGGACTAAATTCGCTGTTAGCTCCATGCGGCTGGGCCTTGCCATGAGGGCCCTGCTAGCTCAACCTGCTGCACAGAAAAGAGCCATCGATGAGAGACCTGTCTGGGGAGCATTCCACCTTCTCCATGCCTGAACAGAAATGACACCTTGGCGGATCGTGTTGGCCCTGCTTCTCCTGGCACTCCAGAGAGTTTATCTGCTGTCTCAGTTTTGTCCATCCTGTGTCCAGTCTTGGGTACCATGAGTAATGTCCAGTGTAGTTCCCTGCAGCAGATAGCTAAATCAAAAGTGTGTCACTTGATTGTTTTGTTATCTTTTTCTTCATGAACTGAGCCCTCCGGCTCCGGATTACAAGTATTGTGTTGTGCAAGGTGTGTTTTTCCCATCACAGGGCCCCTACCAGCTGCAATGCTGGCCTACCCTGGGCAACGGTCCGAGCTAGCCCACTCCCCATTCACCTGGGTACCCAGAAGTGTGACTGTGCTAGGGACTCTGACTGCTTACATAACTGTGTGTTTGTTAGGGAAAGTAAGCTAATTAACCTGATTGCCCCTATCCTTGTTCAGACCCCCTGAATAAATCAGATCTACTTTTTCTGCCTGTTAAACTGTCTGTGGATCCTGTTTATGCCTGAAGTATTGTGTTACTGCAATTTGCTCTGTTTTACCTTGTTTTACTGGGGGTCCCCAGGGTCAAGCTGGAGAAACCAATCCTGGTGGTAAATGCCAAGGGTTTGGATACTGGTAAAGCATAAAAGGGGTACTGTGAAGGTCATTGTTGTATTCTGTGTGGGCCACTTGCAGGAACCGAGGGGGGTTACAGTGTCCCAGAGGGCTGTGCCCAAGCTAGTGCAACCACTAATAACCCTGACCTCTGGGTGGAGGCACCCGTTTCAGAACTCAGGCCCCTCAACCTACTGGTTGCCCAGCAGGCAGGGATAGTAGCCCTTGGGGTAGCGCCACCTAGGGGTTACACTAGCACAGTAGGTGTTACTATAATGGTGTTCACCACTCAGTTTGTGGACATGAACTAGTCTCTGGTTCTTTCTCCTGCACCCATAGGGCGGGATTTGCTCTGCCTGAAATATGGGTTTCTCAGACAACTTAACTGAGCCCAGGCTATCGTGTAACTATTCTGCCTATTAGTGTCTTTGTCACTCAGCCCTCCACAAACCTTTAGTTCTACGAGAGAACTGATATCCTGGTTACATCGATGTTTAAGATCTATTTAGGGGTGAGAGTGTCATTGCTCTACAGAGTAATTGGTTTAAACTTTACTCCTGATGCCAAACATTTGGTAGCCTTTCATAGTGTATGGATTTTTAGTTCTATAAAGTTAATCAGCTACACTTTTGTACCTGTACATTCAATGTGGAGGTCTGCGTGCCTTGTCGCTTCTTTTATGTGTATTACAGTTGTTGCTGTAAGATCATAACAGTTTTATAAATAAAAAGTAAAAAAAAAATAATAAGCAAAAAAAAAAAAGTAAATGTAAAGCAACTACAGAGGGAGTCTTAGGCGGAAACACTCTTCGAAAAACAGCAAGTACTTAAACTTGATAACAATCAAATAAGGGGACACTGCAAAGAGTTCTAGGCAGTGTGCAACAACATGTTTTGTGGGGAACCATAAAGGAAAACTTACAAAAAAATGACACTCTAATAGTGCATTATTACAGCACAGTGGTGAGGCCTGTCCTTGAGTATGGGGCCCCCATGTGGAATGGGGCTTTACAAGAGAAGACAAATGAGGGCTGTAAGAACTATACTAGGAATGGAAGTTTAGAGCAGAACAGTCAGCACTAAATCTCCACACCCCAGAGTGGGGTTGTTCCCAGTTTACACTTTGTGTGCAAAAACATATCTTTTGCTTACTGTTTACTGCAGTATAATAGATTTTATTAGACTAATTTTGCTTATTTCCAGGCTGACATTTTCTGTAACTACAAATCCCAGAATCCCCCATAGCTGACATTAGGGCAGGGCTGCAGCAGTGTGAGATTCAATAGTCTCCTGTGCATGTTGGAGTTTATTCAAACTCTGATCTTTTGTTTACTGGTTCTGCTGTCCCCCTGTGGCTAAGTACAGTCACAGATGACTGTATTTAGTCCCAGGAGAAAATCAAAACCAGAAAACATATGATGAGAGCTTATTAAAGCTCTGACATGCACTTTAGGCTATTTAATCTCCCACTGCTGTAGCCCTGTTCTGATGTCAGCTGCAGGGGATTCTGGAATTTGTAGTTACAGAAGAAGTTGAAAATCGATCAAGTCATAAATACACAAATAAAAAGCTTTTGAAAAATATTTATTTAATATATTTGGTTGTTATAGTAACAGAGGTTAGTTGTTTTAGTTAGAGTTTTCAGTCTATGCAAGACTTTCTGAGGGGTTTCCGCCGAAGGCCAACAAACAAATAACAGTTTTACTGACTTGAAAAACAAAGAGAACGTAGAGGAGTAATCTCATAAGTACTGGCTGTGGGCTGCACAAGGGTAAGTGCCTGAGCCCGTACTGTCCATTATCCGTATTTATGCAACACCTGTGAGTATATTAAAGGGCATGTACCAGTGATATTTTTCGTTTCCTGGGACATAGCGTGAGAATATCAAACTATTCTCATTCTGAGTCCCAGGAGGAAAAATATTTTCTTTCTAGGTCTCCATTGGCTGAAGCTGACAATGTGAGTGGCATAATCAAAACACAGCTGCTTGCTTGTGCCAGCTCCCGCTCCCAAGTTTCATTTCTGTCTGCGCTTCACACCAAGCACTTTCACTTTCACCCCACTCAATTACATACTAAAACTTAATTTAAATACAAAACTCTATACCAAAATACATTCCACTAAAAACCTGTTGTTCCCCTGCCTGCCAAATCAGTTTTCAAGACTTTAACACCCTCTTGCCTCCCTCCCCAACTGATCAACTGCAATGTCTCTGCCCGACCAGCACTCCATGGAACCCCACACAGGCAACCATCCACTCATCCCTATCTTTCTCTTCCACTGTCAGCCACTTGTTTCCTGACTTTAATGCCTGCTTCCTCTACAGAAAACAGACACAGTGCCAATACACACTGATGCACATATTACGGCTGCATGCATAACATGAAACCAGAACCCACTTGGTCATCCTGAAAATGCTCAGACACATTAAAAAAAACAAAATACATTTCTAACAATATAAAAAACTAACAAAAACAGGAAAGGGCATTGCATAAATGGAATATGCCATGGCCTTCTTGAAATAATGGTGATATTTTCCCTTCATGTAGTTTGACCGTTGACATCGCTTGTAGCTTTGCCACTCATGATGTTGTAAGGTCAAACTGCACTCAGGAAAAATACCAGCATGATTTCAGGTAGGGGCCATGGCATATCCCTTATAAATATGTTGGATATAATTGACAAAATATATGTGTGTTAAATTTTGCAGATAATACCAAAGTTAAGGTGGGGGTGTAAAGCAGTGACTGGGTTCTGTTCTCTAGCTGAGCAGACAGATGGCGCGTGCAGTTTAGAGTTTGAAGTATTGCATATTTGTCTTAAAAACATGGGGCATAAATATAAAGAATTAGACTGAATTAGAGCAGGATAATTCTGACGTCGACCCTAAAGTTAGTGGACTGGCTGTGCCTGCAATTCCTCAGTGTAAAGAAATGATTTGATTTGAAAAGGCCCCTAGTATGTTTGGGTACATACTGTAGCCAAGCGTGAGGCATACATACAAGTCTAACAATGTTATGCTAAGATTATATGATGCTTAGGTACTGTAGTCCAACAAAATTCAGGCAAGCACTACAGGAACATGAGTTTGTCTCTGATTACCTTGGATGGCATCCTTATGTCTAGTGTTTGTAAAAACACACGTAACATTATAAATACCATGTCAACTTTGTTGTAACTTTTGTTGTAATTAATAGGGTAAATACACCTTTTGCTGTAATTAATGGTGTAAATACACCTTTTGCTGCAATTAATGGTGTAAATACACCTTCATCACTGCTGATATTTCCCATCCTTCCAGAGACTTAACTGAAGATGAGGCTCTGGCTTAGGTTATTTTCCCAATAATAAAATAATTGAACAAATGTATAAATAACAATAAGAATAAACAAAATACAAGTACAGTTTGGCACTACAGGAGGTAGACAGGAACACTAAGGGGCTGATTCCATGATTCCATGATTAAAAGTGCACGAGAAATGAAATCATGTCAAAATAACTGGTTAACTGCAGTCTTAAAAAAAGGCAGCCAGGGGTTGATTTAACATAAGCTGATAAAATCCTAGGGAGTGTTGATACGGTCAGGTCAGGTTGCTATTTAAGGCTTGGCGCATAACTGGCACAAAAGGAAGCCTAACAAAATTCAGAAAAAAAGTCAGGAAACATGATAAATGGGTGACCTGCTGTAGCCTTCCCAGTGTGGTAGTACAGTAAACCTGGAACACTGATAAATGCGTGGACACTATTCACATCGGCCACCATGTTGGGCAGCCATGTGACACCAGCCAGCCAACCATCAAGCCAGGATTCTTGCAGATACTCTGGGACTGTGTGCACAGACTTTTGGGGGAAAATACCGGAGAACGTTTAGTCACCTTTTTCTGCACCAATGAGGCACTGAGAGAACCTCATACATATTAATTTTTCTGAAGGACTGTGGCTCCAGCCAGTGGGGAGCTGCCAGAAAGCTCTCAAAAGAGCAGAACAGCTGGAGTTTGAGTCAGTTCAGTGGGAGCTCCTCCAGAAGGAGGGGGCTCCTGCCCCTGGAGAGAATGGGGCTGCAGGAAGGGCCTGCCTGGTGGCTGCCAGCAATTTGTCCCCCAGAGCAGGGAGTGCCTGCCCCATCAGGAAATGGGAAAGCAGAAGCAAGGAAGAAGCAGCTTTGAAGAGAAAAAAGGGAAAGCTGCAGGTTGCTGAATGTTTTGCATTTTTCTGAAGTTGCACCACAGTGGTGAGATAAAGGCAGCTCAAATGGAAAAGAGAAGCTGCAAATTGCCAGAAATTTGTGTTGACTTGAAGATGCACCCGAGCGGCGAGAAAAGGAAAGGAAAGGTTGTACTCTGAACCTGGAAAAAGGACAAAGGTTGTTTCTAAGCCTGGGAAAAGACAAAGGTCGTGTCCTGAGCCTGGTAAAAAGACAAAGGTTGCGTCTAAGCCTGGGAAAAGACGGAATACAGAGGAATGATGAGGAACAAGAGACTACAAATGTGCTGGAGAGAAGGAAAGGAAGAGTGAGCCTCTTCACTTGGAGAATTGCAATGTGTCCGCACAGTGAGAAAAGGGACTTTGAGTGCTGGAATTATGTGTGAGCCAGAGCGAGAATGTGGCTGTGTTGAAGTTAAGAGACTGTGAAAGCAGAAAGATGGACAGGTGCCTTTTGGGGTCGGGTGCCTGTTGTCTGCTCCTGAGATATGTAAAGGAAAAGAAACAGATTGCTTTGGCTACACAGTGTGGCAGAAAAGAGAGAAAGAAAGAGAAGAAGCAAAAGAGAATCTGCTGAATGTTTCTGCTGACCCCCAGGGCCAGGTGGGGAACTCGCTAACCCCCATCAAGTGGAGTCTGCCATTGCAGGGGATCATGGGTCTTGTACTTGAGTGCTTGGGCGCTGTGATTGGAGGGACCCAGGCCGTGGAGCCACTCCTCACTCTGGGTCCCGTGTAGTTGGCAAGCCTTGTGCACATGCTCTGCAACAAGGCCTATAATGGGCTGAAGGGGACAAGCTGCAAGATCTACAAGCAAGAGGAAGAGAGAGCTGGTTGCAGCCTCTGTGTCCCCTGTTTCAAGCATTGTACCTGGTTCTGCCTTGTGTTGCCATCCATCCCCAGGACTTCAGCAAATGGTGCCATCCAAGGACTGATTCTGCAGAACCATGAGTAAAAAGCAGGAACTACCCTGCACCTGGAGACTGTAAGTAGTTTAAGCATGCATATCGGGGCTGGAGAGAGAGCCGAGGTTTAGACAAGGGAAAGGATGAAAAAAGTTAAAATTCTTCAAGTGTGCCAATGCCAGCTACCAGCTACACCTCAGGCCTGCAACTTAAATCTGGGTACCCAGTAAACGGACTTTGGAGTTTGAAATGGACTGGGATCAGAGTGTCTGGATTTGGGCACTTTAGCAGCAGTTAGTTAATTAATTAGATCTGGTGGCTGCAATGATTAAACTGTGGGTTTAAATCAAAAAGGGGAATGTGAAGTTTGGGGAAATGCCAATCTTTAAAATGCTTGAACCCTAGTCCACTTATCCCATCCTAGCCCTCCCCCCTGTAAATAAACTGGATGTTATTGTTTTGCAGCAGAGATGAATTCAGAGCCTAATTTTAGTGAGCATGTTACTGCCTGAGATGGAAATGGTAAATGATAACTGAATGTGGGGAGGTTCGAATCTTGATGATTCTATGCCTAGGGTTACTGTTGGGGATGTGGGCTGGTATGACATCCCAGGGGGACGTACTGCTGGTAATCAGACCCACTAAATATGTTCTCTGGGTGGAAGAACCACCATTTTATTTTAACTTTTGGGAAAGGACCCCGTAGGTCAGCTATGGGAACCCAGGCCTCTGATTCCTTGGTCCGGCTGGCAAGGCAGTGGTAGTGGCCCTCTCCAGGACGGTGCCAGAGAGGGGCTACAGTTAGGAAGTACTTCTTCACAAAAAGAATGGTGGGTGCCTGGAACAGCCTTCTAGCAGAGGTGGTGGGAGTAAAAACTAGCGGGATTTAAGAATGCATGGGATAGGCATAAGGGAACCTTAGTCATTAGGGAAGGGTGGGCTAAGCCGGGGATCAAAAAGGGTCTACAGGGTTACAGTAGGTAGAGAAAATAGGCAGACTAGGTGGGCCAAGCATCTTTATCTGCTGTCAGAGTCTATGTTTCTTTGTTTATGTTTCAGTTTAACAGTGGAGGAAGTAAGGAAGCGCAAAAAGCAAGATGGCGGTGGGAACTGGGTTTTCATTTTACACCGCAGACTGCTATTGGCTAGAATTTGGAACAGATTTATTTTGTGAATGGCTAGAAGGAGGTGTCATTCAAGTCGACTTACATTTTGGTGTGACAATGTGATGTAGGTAAGTGAAAAATAAATGGTGTTATTTACCCACCGGGTGAATAACATCATTTGTATTTCACTTGTGCCACACTGTTGGGAAAATAATGTGTTTATTAAAAGAGTGAAAATTCTACCTACATTGTATACATAGATATATACTGTTAGTATTATTTTATTTTTGCATTTTTTTTACATACATAATGATAATGTGTAATAACTCTATCAAACGGTACTACCTATTATTTGCGAGAAGTTACCGTGAATAAGCAACAACTAAGCAAATTTATTGATCATCCATTTATTTGTTCAAGAAACAAACACATTATAGTGGTGCGGTAGCAAACCTATAGTTAGGGTTGAGTAGACTGTTTAATGTTAAACCCCAAATTCTGCACCTTAATAACTTTGGTATCATTTGATTAAATAGCCCAAAATTTGGCATGTGCGATTAGGCTGGCAGAGTCTAAAGAAGCTGAAAGTTTTGTGATGACATTTTGTACAGTTTTTGAGATACAAAGCGCCAAAAAACAAAACAAAAAAACATGTTTGGTTTCCCTATACTTAACATTGGGTAGCTTTTGCTCTCACCTACATCCTAGACAATGTGGAATTTTTTCATGACATTTTTAAGACTGAAGGAGCTCATGGCAAGGGTGTGCTTTTGGAAGGTTTGGTGAAAAAATATTATATCGTTTTAAAGTTATAACGATTTTTGGGTTAAGATTCCAATTCAACTGGTTAAAAAAACTATTGCAAAAGGTAAAAAAAATATTGCAAGTGGTTATTTACATTATTTACTTGTCATGGGGGAAAAAACAGTTGAGACAGCCATCATTTTCTTTTTACTGTTTAAACTTATAAACATTTGAAGTACCTAAAAATAATGGGCCCGATTCTAAAAGAGTTACGCCTGGTGTAACCGCATTCGTGCCAAACAGAATGGCGCAAGGAGCAAGTTACGTCAGCAGTTGTGATGTGCAGGATTCTACAATGTGGCCTGTGATATGCTGCAGGTCACTTGCACCAAAGTGAAGTTACGCTAGCAGTTGCTCCATAAACCCTCTGCGACATGGCACTAGGGGTTTATGGCAGCAGTTGTGCCCTATTCTACAAGGGCAGCAACAAAGTCCCCAATAGCAGGATTCTACAAGAACCCCTGGTGGAGAAACAGCAACGTATGTTATACTAGCATTTAGGTGGTGTAGAGGTACATACGCCCTCCGGGGGTTCTGTAGACCTGCTGCACCCACTGACTCAATGATGTGCCCCCCCATGGCCAGAAAACACCCCTTGTCACCTCACAGGGCATCCCACAACCCCCCAGCATCCAATCCCCCACAGCAGAGGTGCCCAGCAGAGCATCTCACACTCCCAGCCCCCAGAACCCCCAAACCATAAATGCCCTGCAGGGCCGCCCACACAAATCATACCCCTGAACCTCACACTGCTACCCTCCCCAAGCACAGGTCCCTGCAGTGCTGCAAACCTTTACAATAATTAGTGCTCCATACTTCCTGGTAGTCTAGTGGCCCCTCCACCCCCCAACCCAGCAGTGCCAATACACCCTGCACCCCCTGAGCCATCTCCAGCCAGCGACTGGCACAACCTTCCTCTCACCACCACGGCCAGCCGCTGACTGAGCTCCTTCTGAGCGCGTACTGTTTAGACGTGCTCAGAAATGAATGAACACTCATTCATTTTTGAGCACATCTAGAAACATGGAAACATAGAAACAGAATTTGACGGCAGATAAGGACCTCTTGGCCCCCCTAGTCTGCCCATTTCCCTACCTAACGGATAAGCTGCAGATCCTAGTTAACCAACAGCCTACTTCCTCCTACCCCCCACTAGAATTGCCTTATGTCTGTCCCATGCATTCTTGAATTTTCCCACTGTTTTTGACTCTACGACCTCCTCAGGAAGGCTGTTCCATGTATCCACAACCCTCTCTGTGAAGAAATACTTCCTCACATTACCTCTGAGCCATCCCCCCTCTATCTTTAAATTGTGCCCCCTTGTTTTTGCACATCTCTTTTTCTGAAAGATTATTTATTTATTAAATTCTCAGATTACAAATACCTTTGAGCAGAAACTGCTCGTTTACAAAGGTTCCACGTCAAAGGATGAGGGTCAACATACATACAGAGGTAGTAAAAGAATGCACAATAAACAACCAAAACAGCTAAAGGAAAAAAATAAAAATACTCAGTTATAGCATGCTTTGAGATAATATTCATATAACAAGCAGCTTGAGTAGGCAGCTGGCTGTGGTAACAATAAGAGATAGAGGGCACCATAGGCAGTTAGTATTGCAGGCGTGCGACTGGGAGAGGAAGTTGGCAGGCTAATGGGCCACTGTCCGATGGTGGTGGAAAATGGCTTGTACCAGTGGAGATGTGAAGCAGGAAATGAGTCACAAGGAAGGCCCGGTGCCAGAGGGAGTGAGACTGTGAAAGGGCAGGCATTGAGACATGAGTGAGCTGGGAGGTGTTTAGAGAGAGATCTCTGTTCAGAGAAGCAGTCACATTGAGTGGTAGAGGTGAGGTAAAGTTTGAAATTCCTTTTGAAGGGTCCAAGTGTAGTAGAGGAAAATGCTTCTTTATTGAGGGAATTGAACCATTGAGAGGCTCTATAGATAAAGGACCGCTGACCCATGGAGGTACGACATCTGGGAACCTGAAAGGTTAGAGATTGGGCACCACGTGTTTGTTTAGTGCCACTGTAGGTAGTAAGGAGTGAGCTAACACCAGGTGGCATGAGACCAAGTAGAATCTTTTTTGTAAGTAAGCAGGTCTGGTATTGTATTCTGCTGAGTAGGGGTAGCCAGCTGGCCTGTGCATAGAGGTCACAGGTGTGAGTTTGTCGGGCCGCACCCATTAGTAGCCTACAGGCTTTGTTGAGAGAAACTGAGATCCTGTGGAGGGCACTTGTTGAGGCAGAGCCATAGATGGCAAGACCGTAGTCAATGATAGAGGTGACCGAGCTGTAGATGGCTAGTTTAAGGGCATCCGCAGGCATACGGTGCTTGTGTTTGTGTAGTAGTCCAATCCGTATATTGGCGGTCTTGGCAACAGTGTCAATATGCCGAGTGTAGGAGAGGGTACTATCCAGGGTAATACCAAGTTACTTGAACTCCTTGACATGTTCGAGTGGGTTCTCAGCATGGTTCTTGATGGTGAGGGACAGAGAGTTGTGCCTGCTCCATCGGTTACAGAAGGACATGGCTTTAGTCTTGCTGTGGTTCAAGACAAGTTTATGAGAATTGAACCAGTCTTTGATGTGCTTGAAGTCAAGCCACAGCTGGGATTCAAGGACTGTAATGTCATGGTGGCTGGAAAACAGGACTGCATCGTCTGCGTATAGTAATATTTTTTGGTGGTAGGCACTGGGGAGATTGTTGATGAAGAGGGAGAAGAGTAGAGGGTCCAGAATAATCCCCTTGGGGACTCCGGAGCGGACTGGTTTCACATCCGAAGAGATCCCTGCAATCCTTACATGTTGGATCCGATTATCAAGGTAGCTGGTGAACCATGGAGGGGCATCGCTGGAGATCCCAATGGAGGACAGTTGCTTGAGCAGTAGGGGTGGTTAACTGTGTCGAATGCCTTGGTAAGGTCTATAAATACTGCCCCTCCACAATTCTCTTTGTCAAGCATGGCATGGATGAAGGTTGTAAATTCCAGTAGTGCAGTGGTGGTGTGTGCCCTTTCTGAAGCCATACTGCTCTGGGCACTGTACATTGTACTTATCCAGGAATTCAACTAGTTGGTCCGACACTAATCGCTCCAGCGCTTTAGATAGTGGGGGGGGGGGGAGGAGTGAGATAGGTCTGTAATTGGTGTGCAGCATCCTATCTCTGCTTTTGTGAACCGGTGTGACAGTAGCTTTCTTCCAGAGAGAGAGGAAATGGTCCAATCGAAGTGAGAGATTGAAGGTCTTTGTAAGTGGTTCTAAGATTTCATCAAGGACTTGTGCCAGCAGTTTCAGGTTAAGGGAGTCACCACTGTACACTTGTTTGCCGATGGCCTTTTGAATGTATTTTCTAGCTACTTGTGGTGGGACCTCCTTAAAAAAAAACTTTGGGGTTGTACATTCTAGTTGGGGGGTACCCTCTTGGACTTTGTTGATTTCCTTGAGGTATTTGAAAGTTTCTATCATGTCCCCCCTCTCCCTCCTTTCCTCGAGGCTATACATCTTTAGTTCCTTTAGACTTTCTTCATATGTCTTCTGATGCAGACCCTGCATCATTTTGGTTGCCCTCCTCTGGACAGCCTCCACCCTGTCTATGTCTTTACGGAGATGGGGTCTCCAGAACTGTACACAGTACTCCAGATGTGGTCTTACCAACTGTCTGTACAGAGGGCCAACAACTTCTGTTTTCTACTGGTGATGCCTCTCCCTATGCATCCCAGTATCTCCCAGCCCTCCTTACTGCCTTCTCAGATTGCTGGCCCACCTTTAGGTCATCTGATATGACTACCCCAGGTCCCTTTCCATTTTTGTTGTTGTCAGCATCTCACCCCCCATTGTGTACTCTTCCCCTGGGGTTTTGTTTCCCAGGTGCATTACTTTGCACTTCTTTGCATTGAATCTAAGCTGCCATACATTTGACCATTACTCCAACCTTGCCAAGTCCCTTTTCATCCTTTCCACCCCACCTTGTGTATCAACCCTGTTGCAGATCTTTGTGTCATCTGCAAAGAGACATACTTTCCCTTCCAGTCCCTCTGCAATGTCACTTATAAAGACATTGAAAAGGACCAGCCCCAGTACTGAACCCTGTGGTACCCCACTAGTAACTCTCCTTTCTTCACTGTGGGCTCCATTCACTATTACCCGCTGTGTCCTGTTGTCCAACCAGTGTTTTACCCAGGCTACCACCCTGGGACCCACTCCCAGGCTGGCTAATTTGTTTATTTATCTTTTGTGCAGGACTGTGTCAAATGCCTTGCTAAAGTCTAGGTAGGCCATGTCCACAGACCCTCCCTGGTCTACTGCTTTGGTCACCCAGTCAAAGAAATCAATTAGATTTGTCTGACATGACCTTCCTGCTGTGAATCCATGCTGCCTTGGGTCCTGTGCCCCACTGGCCTCTAGGTACTCAACAATTCTTTCCTTCAGAAGTGATTCCATAATTTTTCCTACCACTGAGGTCAAACTGACAGGTCTGTAGTTTCCTGCCTTTGTCTTGCTCCCACTTTTGTATATGTCTATACAGTAAGCGCTCAGAAGGAGCTCAGTTGGTGGCTGGCCATGGTGGTGAGAGGAGGGTTGTGACAGTCACCGGCTGGGGATGGGCCAGGGGGCCAGGGTGTATTGGCACTGTCGGGGGGGTGGGGTGCCACAGGACTACCGGGTACAATATTGCAGCATCCGACTGTATTGCACACATTGCAGACTACCTGTACTGTACATATTGTACAGTACATCAGCTGCATGGGGATCGGGGTAGGAGTTGGGGACCCTTGGTGGCATGACAGTGGGTAGGGGCCTCTAGCCCTGTGGGGCTCCACCAGGGATCAGGCATGGGGGGGGGCACCTGCATCTTGCAGGATAGTGGTTGCGGCTTGTGACATTCTCACCAGGTATTCCCTCTGTTTGGCATACCTGGCTATATGTCGCACGTCGCAGGGCTTAGATACAGGGACCCTACCCCTTCTAGAATAGGGTGCAGGGTCAATGTCGCAGCTGCGTTTTACGTAAGTCACATTTGACGGCGACTTGCACCAAGCTTCTAGAATCCACCCCCCCATGTCTTTTTAAAAAAACAAACACTTGAACCTAGGTAAATGGGATCCATTTAGCTAGATTCTGGTGTTTTTTTTTTTTTAATTGCCAGAAATAACCTTTTCTGGGCACCCAAAATACAGTATGCCCAGCTTAGCTAGAGGAGCCATTCACCCATATTCACAGTATGAGAATAGCAGGACTCTCTTAAGTTCTGCAACTGCAGCAGGAACTAGTTCTGCAGGCTGCTGTGAGAGCAGTGAGCTGCTGTTTCCCTGGTGTCTAGTGGCACCCCCACCCTCCCATCACCATCCAGTCATGTATAGTATATTCCCCTAGTGTCTAGTGATGCCCCCACATTCTGATTGCTGTCCCCTCATGTATACAACATTTCCAAGGTGTCTAGTGCACCCCTACCCTCCCATCACCATCCCCTCATGTATAGTATATTCTGCTAGTGTCTAGTGGTGCTCTCACATTCCAATTGCTGTCCCCTCATGTATACAACATTTTCCTGGTGTCTAGTGGCACCCCTTACCCTCCGATCACCATCCCCCTATGTATAGTATGTTTCCCTGCTGTCTAGTCTGCATTAGTTCTCACACTTTGTGATAGTGAGCCTTCCCCAAGCCCTGGAAAAGATTTCACACCTCCCTCAAATTTGGAAAAATATCCTGGGCCTCCCCATAGGAAAAAAAAAACTATCATACTTTGCATAGTACACCAGGAATAAAGTGAGAATAATAAAGATGACTGAGTATATTCTCTTTTTATTTAACTTATTGTTCTCTACCCCCAACACCACACCCCAAGTTATCCTCATTACTCCACTTTTCTGACTCTTGGACCCTTGTTACTCTGTCTGGTTTCCCACTATCTGGAACAACTGTCCAAACCACCTTCATTTCTCCCCCTCTTACCCTGTTGTTAAGCAACTTCCTGCAACCTAACCCCAGGTCACACCTGACACAAGCATTGGCTCAGTGTGCCTTTCCCAGTCACCAATTTACATATAAATAAACACTGACTGTAGAAACAAGCCTTGACTCAGTGCGCCTTTCCCAGTTACTAACTTGCATATAAACATCTACTGTACAAACAAGCCTTGACTCAGTGTGCCTTCTTAGTCACCAATTTACATATTAATACACACCTATAAACTAGCTTTGGTTCAGTGCCTTTCCTGGTCATAAATCTGTGCATAAGTAAAGAAATTCATTTGCCATTGTCCATATTTAGTTTGCTTCATCCCTTCACACAAAACATCCAAAACTTAAAATTTAAATACTGTACATTTTCAGACTTGACTGGGCCTCCGGAACAGTTTGGTGCCTTCCTCAGGAGACTGGCCTCACCATTTGAGAACCACTAGTCTAGTGGCATCTGCCACCCTCTGATCACCGTCCCCTCATGTATAGGACATTTCCATGGTGTCTAGTGGTGTCCCCACCCTCTGATTACCATCCTCTCATGTACTGGCTGTTTCCCTGGTGTCTAGTGGCACCCCCACCCTTCAATCACCATCCCCTCATGTACAGTACCTTTGCCTGGTGTCTAGTGGTACCCCACCCTCTGATCACCGTCCCCTCATGTAGTACATTTCCCTGGTGCCTAGTGGCCCCCCACCCTCTGATCGCCATCCCCTCATATAGTATATTTCCCTGGTGTCTAGTGGCACCCCCTACCCTCTGATCACGGTCCCCACATTGTTAGCTGTAATAAAGAAAACTGTTCCTTGATGTTTTTTTTTTAATCTGTAAAAAAAAAAACAGTTTTTTGCCAATCTGACCCTTCCACCCCAACCTTCCTCTCAGCACTCACCACCCAACACCCCCATTACACCCCTCCACACACATCCTCACTCACCTGAACAGGTTCCAGGGTGAACATCCTCTCTATGATCGAAGACATATCTTGCTGCTGGAACTGGCATCTGCAATACGAGAAACTAAGGTAAGTGTGGTTCATTGTATTTCAATGGGGGTTTCAACTTGTATAACTTTGTCAGTTTTGCATATTCTGACCCCAGATTTTCAATGTGGCCTTTTTGGGACCCTACCTCATGACCAATTGCAGTAGAATTATGAAAACCATACCCAAAAGGTGGTTTCATGGCACCTTTTGGACAGGATTTGAAAATTCTCACTGCCTTTGTTCACGAGGCATGATCGTAGGAAGGCTGTGTTGAAAATTTGGGGTCAGAATATTTAAAAAGGCAAAGTTATGAGTGTACATTGAAATTTTGCAATGTACGCTCATAACTTTGGTAACTTTACATATTCTGACCCCAAATTTTCAACATAGCCATATTTTCACATTACCTCATGAATGTGGCAACTGTCATTTTTTCAAATCCTGGCCAAAATATGTTTCTCTACCATTGTTAATGAGGTGGGGTCATAAGAAGACTACACTGAAAATTTGGGGTGCAAATATTAGAAAACTACAAAGTTATGAGCATACATTGAAATTTTACAATGCATGCTCATAACTTTGGTAAATTTAAATATTTTCACCTCAGATTTTCAACATTACCATTTTTTCACATCACCTCATGAATATAACATCTGTCATTTTTCAAAACCTGGCCAAAATGTGGTTTTGCACATGATGTTTTGGATGAGATTTTAAAATTTTCACATACTAGGTTTATGAGGTGGGTTTGTAACAAGGCTATGTTGAAAATTTGGGATCAAAATATAAAAAAAACAACACAGTTATGAAGGTACATTGATTTTTGTCTACGCACTTTCATAAGTTTGGTAACTTTTGACATCTGATGCTTCCCAGAAAAGCAAGGTCAGCAGGGCCCTACACTTCCATAGGCCCTGCATATCTGCACCTGTTCATCAGGTCCCAAAGGGATATGCATGAATGAGGATATGATTTCACTATCTCAAAAAGAAGGGAAATCCCTTGCTAAAAACCTTTTTAATATACTAGTTAGGGTAACTTAATGCCACAAAAGTAGGGAAATGTGGCTTTAGGGTTTCCAACCCTAACGTCCCACTCCCAACCCTTTAAGCAACAAAAGGACAAAATGCTAGAGTTTTGAGTCTGGTGAATCAGTGGTGGGGTTTTCCTTGGGGTTGCTAACCCTATTGCACACCCCTCCCCACAGCCCGTAGCCTCCAATCCAAAGTACAAGGTACAGCTCCAAGCCACTGCCTCATAATGATACACTATTTAAAGGTCTTGCCACAGGTTGTCAACACAGTTTGTTGTACCTTTCTTCATGCAGGGCCCTGTGGACTCTGCGTGAAGAAAGGCAATCATGTGTGACATTGTTTGCTCATGGAATGGGGTGCGCATTAGGATTGACAACCCCAAAGAAGACTCCACCACTGATTTGCCAAGACTCTGGAGACCCAAAGCCCTAATATTTTTTCCTTTTGCTGCTTGGGGTGGGGGTGGGGAAAGTTAGGGTTGGAAACACTAACACCACATTTCCCTACTTTTGTAGTATTAAGTTACCCTAACTTGTACATTAACTAAGTTTTTTGCAAATAATATAGTATATGCATACATATATATTCACTGAAAATAAAATACATCAATGCAGACATTAGGGTTAAAGAACGTAATGCACACAGAGTAAGAAAATTAAAAATAAACTAGGGTTTGGAGTCTAAGGAGTCTTGACAAATAGGCGCTGTGGTGCTGCTTGAGGTCCACCAGGCCCTTCATCAAGGAAAGCATCCATCTTCATTTATTTAGTTTTTTTTATTTAAAATGTGGTGACTGAGATAGGCACACTGAGCCAGGGCTCATTTCCAGGTGTGACCCAGGGGAGGGGATACAACAGGGAGTGAATTAGCAATAACAAAGTGACAACAATAGGTGCATGAACATGTAAAAAAATCACACTACAAGTTACTAATTTTAGAGAAAAACCAAAACAATGAAAAAGTTTACATGATCGTTGGTTATGGGGTAGCCAGATTGAGAGCTAAGAGAGCGAGCTGTCAATGTAGGGCGAGACATTTGTACAGAACCAATAAAGCATAAAATTCAGATTACCGTGTACATTGAATTGTAGGTTATACAACTGAGTAGGCAAAATGGGTAAAACAGCAGAGGGGGATGGATAGAAGATGGGTGGTTGTTGTGTACAGAAAAGAGGAAGAGGCCTAGCTGCTGGTGCATTCTTTTGTGAAGTATATCAGTAAGAGTGACTTGAGAGTAACCATCTGGCTGCTTTCATATGGCTATGGATGCAGACATGCAGGGCCCTCTGGGTTCTGCACCAAGGGAAAAATATGTGGATCTGTGGTGGCCCTGCACTTCCATGAGACTACAGATGCAGATGCCTAGGACTGTCCACATCCTGTATCAAGAGAAGAGTCCAAGGGACTGCAGAAGCACAGGGCTCTTCAAACTCTTCATAGCGTTTGCTGCGTTTGAAGAAATTAGCTGAAATTTAGCATGTGTAGTCTAGGAGGTGAGTTCTAAATCTGTGGAGCATTTTATGAAACCAGCTTGTGTGGTTTCTGAGATCCGCATATTTCATTTTCCTGTAGACGTCTAACTTTTTTTTCTGTACTTAACGTGGGATTTGAGTTTGCTCTCATGTACAGCCTACACAGAATGGAAATTTTTTCTGACATTTTCAGGGCAAAAGTGTGCTGTGCCAAGCTAGAGCCTTTGAAGGGCTTCGTGAAAAAATATTAAATGGCTCCAGAGTTACAAGGATTTAAAAAAAAATTCTGTTCTGAGCATTCTCAGTAGAGTTTTCGGGATAACGTTCTGATACACCAAAAATTCTATGTCACAATACTATTTTTGGTATCTCACCACTTGCTTCTCACAGCACCAAAATTTGTTTTTGTGCTGTGAGAGCTGCCATCTTGTTTACTTCTACTCAAACTAAAAAACATGGAAAATACACAAAAATGCTGTCATTTTAAGAAACAAACACCTGAACCTAGCTAAACAGGACCTGCTTAACTATATTCTGATGATTTTTTTAAATAATAGTCAAAAATATATTTTCTGGGCACCCCAAAATCCAGGGTGTCCAGCTTAGCGAGAGGAGCTATTCACCCATGATCTCTGTATAAGGATAGCAAGACATTCTTGAATGCTGAAGCTGCAGCTGGAAGTCATGCTGCCGGCTTCAGCTGAAGCAGTGAGCCAGCAATCCCCTGTTCCCAATCTCTTTGTCTCTCTATTTCTCTGTTTGTCTATTTGTCTGCCTGTCTCTATCTATCTATTGAGATGTCTATCTGTCTGTCTATCTATCTATCCAGTGGTTAAATTGGAAATGTTTAGGTGGTGGAACTATAATCTCTGCATTTGTATGAGGTAGAACTATCATCCCTAGGAGGTTGAACTCTCCAATAGTATTCAATGGAGAAAGGTGTTAGAGGAGGTGGAACTGAGTTCCTGCCCAATTTTATCTATCTATCTATCTATCTAGCTCTTTCTCTCTATCTATCTATCAGTCTGTCTGTCTGCCTGCCTGCCTGCCTATCTATCTATCTATCTATCTATCTATCTATCTATCTATCTATCTATCTATCTATCTATCTATCCCTCTCTCTCTCTAGCTATCTATCAATCTATCTGTCTGTCCGCCTGCCTGTCTGCCTGCCTATCTATCTATCTATCTATCTATCTATCTATTTATCTATCTGTCTCTAACAGTGCTCCGTCACTATTAAAAACCTAGCTATAAGGAAAAGGAATCATGGCTCCTGGAAGAAAATTTACTAAAGTATTAGATGTTAGTGGTTTTGTGGTACAGAAGGTTACATAGAATGTGACAGCAGGGAAGGACCACTTAGCCCACCTAGTCTGCCCATTTGTCCTGCCTACTGCAATGCTACAGACCCTACTTGATCTCTGGCTTTACCCCATCTTTTCTTACCACTAAGGTTCCTTATGTCTATCCCATGCATTCTTGAATTCCATTACCATTTTTGCCCCCAACCACCTCACCTGGGAGGCTGTTCCAGACATTCACAACTATTTCTGTGAAAAAATACTTCCTCATATCTCCCTGGTGTCCACTCCTCTCCAGCTTCATAACATGACCCCTTGTTCCTGAGCATCTTTTTTTCTGAAAAACACTTCCCTCTTGAACCTTATTTATAACCCTGAAATATTTGAAAGTGTCTATCATCTCTCCCCTCTCCGTCCTTTCCTCCAGGGTGTACATATTGAGGTCCTTTTGCCTCTTCTCATAGGGCTTCTCATGCAGACCCTTTACCATTTTAGTCACCATCCTCTGGACTGCCTCTACTCTGTCTATATCCTTTCAGAGATGTGAGCTCCAGAACTGGACACAGTACTCTAGGTGAGGTCTCACCAGTGATATATACAGCGGTAACAGCACTTTTCTCTTTCTGCTGGTGATACCCCTCACTATGCACCCTAGCATCTCACTTGCTCTCCCTACTGTCTTGTCACACTACCTGGTCTCTTTTAGGTCATCAGATATTATTTTTCCTCTTTGGCGGTCGTTAATATCACTTTCCCAATTCTGAACTCTGCTCCTGGATTTCTGTGCCCCAAGTGCATGATATTGCACTTCTTTGCATTGAAATGTAGCTGCCACACTTTTGACCACTCCTTTACCTTTCTTAGATCTCTATTCATTTTTCTACCCCACCCACAGAGTGTCTACCCTATAGCAGATTTTAGAGTCATCTTCAAAAAGACATATCTTCCCTTCTAGCCCTTCTGCAATGTCCCAAATAAAGACATTAAAGAGGACCAGTCCCAGTACTGATCTGTCCCAGTACTGATCATTGTGGCACCCCGCTGGTCACCCTCCCTTCCTCAGAGTACACTCCGTTTACTACCATCCTCTGTCTCCTATCATCTAACCAATTCCTTACCCAGTTTACCACCTTTGAACCCACTTCTAGGCTGCCCAGCATGTTTATAAGTCTCCTGTGAGGAATGGTGTTGAAGACCTTACTAACATCTAGATAGGCCACAACCACCGCTCCACCCTGATCTAATTCCCATGTCACCCAGTGAAAGAAATCCATCAGATTTGTCTGACATTACATCCCCTCAGTAAATCCAAGCTGCCTCATGTCTTGTAAGCCACTGGATTCAAGATATTCCACAATCCTTTCCTTCAGTAGTGAGTCCATTAATTTCCCCACCACCGAAGTCAGGCTGACTGGCCTGTAATTGCCAGCCTCCTCCTTGATACCACTTCTGTGAAGTGGGACTACATCTGCCCTCTTTCAGTCCTCAGGATCCACTCCTGTCTCCAGTGAGTGGTTGTACAGTTCTGTCAGAGGTGTAGCTAGCATCTCTCTGAACTCCCTCAGTTTCCTAGGATGCACCCTGTCTGGCCCCATTGCTTGTCCACTTTCAGATTTGTGAGTTCCTTCAGATTCTCTCCTCTGTAAACAAACTAGTGTCCGCCTCCTGTTCTTTGATGAACCTGGCACCTGTCTGTGGTCCTTCACCTTCCCCTTCTTCTGTAAAGACTGAACAGAAGTATTTGGTCAGGATATCCCCCTAAGCCTTACTATCCCTCCTTTGGTCTTTCTTTTTTCACTTATTTATTGCCCCTTTTTCTACTGTCTGGGCTATTTTCTCATCTATTTGTGTCTTTGCAGTCCTAATAGCTTTCGCTACCTCCCTCTGTTTCTCCTGATACATCTCCCTATCTTCCTCCCTCTGTGTTTCCTTATACCTCCTGAATGCTAACTTTTTTGCCCTTACTTTTCTGGCCACCTCTTTTGAGAACCATAGCAGTCTCTTTTTCCTCTTGCGTATACTTACTTGCCTGATGCAGAGGTTTGCTGCCTTCACTATTACCCCATTTAATTTCGTCCACTGTTCCTCCACTCCACCCAAGTCATCCCCCCTGCCAGGGCAACCTTGAAGCATTCCACCTCCTTTTTAAAATCAGCCCTTCTGAAGTCCAGGGCCTTTGCCTTTGTGCAGTTCTATTCTGCCACAGTACTTATATTGAACCACACCATATGGTGGTTAATAGTCCCCAGGTGACCACGCACTCTGACATCTGCAGTACTGACTCTGTTAGTCAGTACAAGGTCCAGTATCACCTCCTTATGAGTGGACTCTTTTACCAGTTGCCTGAGGAACACCCCCAGCAAGGAGTCCAGGATGCCCCTGCTCCTAGATGAAGCTGCAGCTGGGATGCTCCAATCTACATCCGGCAAATTGAAGTCTCCCACCAGCAGCACCTCCCTCTTATTTGCCGTTTTTCAGATGGTTTCCACCAGAACCTTATCCAGTTCCTCCCCCCTCCCATGCTGGAGGTCCG
This sequence comes from Neoceratodus forsteri, assembly GCA_016271365.2. Taxonomy (NCBI): domain Eukaryota; kingdom Metazoa; phylum Chordata; order Ceratodontiformes; family Ceratodontidae; genus Neoceratodus; species Neoceratodus forsteri. The sequence continues at coordinate 1,222,424,629 of CM057458.1, forward strand.
TAGATCATGCCAGTGTGTGAATAGTGGGTCCATTACCACTTTTCTAGGGTGACCCACAGTACCTCCACTCCTCCCTGTATTCCCTATATCTCTGTTGCTTTTATGCTATCCCTCACATAGAGAGCCACTCCTCTTCCTTTCCTTCCCACCCAGTCCTTCCTTAACAGAGTATACAGAGTATAGCCTGGAATGGCTATATCTCAGTCATAGTTCTCATTGCAGCATGTCCCGGTAATGACAACAACATCCAGGTCAGTCTCTGCTATAATGGCCTCCAGGTCTGGGATTTTTTTTTCCCAAACTTTGAGCATTGGCACACATGGCCTTTCAGATTCTGCTACCACCTGCTTGTCAACCTCCCATTTTTCCTTTTGGCTTCCTCCCCCACTCTCATTCCCTGTGCTGTGCTGTGTTAATCAGTCGTAAGACTGAAGATCTCTTTACTAATAGCAGTTTTATAACTTAATTTATACTTTCAAACTTGGTAAAAATATTACTGAATTTTAAAAATCTTCTTTATAGAAATCCTGTGCTTGTGGAGATACCATTTGGTGTTGAATTGAAGATGGGTAAACCACAGAAAAATGTTTCATCAGTAAATGGAACTGACATGAGGTCACAGCCTCCAGGGCTGTGTAATACAACTGTTACACCAACAATATTGGACACTGACCTTCTGTGGCTATAATTTTTGTGTGATTCAGAAGCAAGATATTAAAGTGGAGGCAGTTTATGCATGCAGTGTGCTTCTGGGAACAAGAACTGGCAAACTACTGTTCATGGTTGAGGATTTGCAAAAGACAGTAGACATGGCCTTCTTGACAACCACAAATATGGCAAAGGACAATGCTGCTTTACAAGCAAGGCTTGAACATCTTGTGAATGCAGCAAGAAGCTATAAAATATTCAAGACTGAGTTGCCAGAAGGTGCAGAAGGGGACTGTGCAAAGACTTTAGCAGCATTTTGGCTTTGAGACCTGTTGCAACTATCAGAGCCTATACTTGTCTGTAAGGCTTATCGGATAACTCCACATTGCACAACTACTACCATGGAAGCAGTCTGCACCATTTTGGTTGTTACAGACTGCGAGGAGGATTGGGACCAAGTGTTGTGTGCAGCTAGGGAAACCGAAGGGTTCCAATATGAAGATATTACTCTACACTTTTTCCCAGGTTTGAGCCTTTTTTCACCTGGCAACATCACAAAGAATTTGACAGGGTCAGAGCTAAACTCAGGGAATTAGGTGTAACAAATTTTATGTTACTGCCATTTCATTTTAAAGTTTACTGTTGTTAAAAGTTTATCTGTACTCCACGCCAGCCTATGCAGGGAAGCTGAAGCAAAAAATTAGCTGGGAGTTTAGATCGAGAGACACAGAAAAGGAAGAGTCTTCTGATATGGACTAATCTGGGACTCTTTCACCAAGTTTATTTTCTGCTGTGGCCAGTATGGTATGCCCTCCCAACAAGGACACCTTTACAGCGAACACATCGATGCCGACAACACCGACAGTTCACTATAAAGTCCACCTGGGACCCCGGCACTCTTTCCCCCGGCCCTGCACCCCCTTCCTGAATCAACTCCGACTCGGAGTTGATTATCCTAATTCTTAAGTCTGGGGGTGTGGGCAGTGCCCCACGGGGTTGGGGTGGCAAAGCTCCCCAGTGAAAAGCATCTTTGTCTCTGATGGATTTATGTCAACCGCAAATTGCGGTCAACATAAATACGTCGCTGTGATGTTGGTCGACAAAATATTTGTTGAACTGGCATCATAGAGAACTGTGGGGTTCAGAAAGAACAGTGTGTGGGTCTGGATCTCTGTTTTGAGCATTCAGTGAAGGAAGTGGGAGTTCGACTGTATTGAAAGTGTGTTAACTCATTTAAATATATTATCTTGGTTTTATTCTAGTACACTATATTGCATACTAAATCTGGTAGCTACTAACTGAATTTTTATTTTCTCCCACATTCCATTATGTTCCCCTGCCTATTGTCCCCCTGTTAGGCTTGACAGGAATGTTTATGATACAGTTTTATTAGGATGTGATTTTTCATACCATCCGCCATCCTTTTAAAATGTTATGAAGTTTAGAGAAGTCCCTTATATGGCTTGGGTTTAATAATTAACTTGGAAGCTGATGTGATACAGAGCTGCTCTTTATACTGTTTTAATTTTTAATGTAGGATTATACTTTGTCTCTTTAATGTTTAGGTATATGTCTTACTATAGGACTAGACACCAAAATAATATAAAAGAGACTTTTAGGACTTTATTTTAACTGGAACTGTGTAGTAGTTAGGACAAAGTTGGGTGTTACGAAACTCTTACATGGACATAACTGAAACTTCCCCTGTGCAGTTCCAATGTAAGAGAAACTGTCAAATTATATTATATTGTGTCTCATGTGTTGATTTATATTGTTATGTTTTATCTCAAATGCTATAAACTATAAGTACAAAAAACTTGGACATTGCAGGTAGAAGGCAACCAGCATTTCCATCAGTCTGCCCAAATAGGTTTCCCTACCTAACCCTGCAACCTACTGCCCAGACAGGGTTTCCACTCCTATCCACCCACCCTTCATCTTCTCTGCACTAATTCCCCTCCTGTAACTATCAGCTCCTGTACACTGTCCCAGCTGTGCTCGAACCCATTGATATTCCTTGCCCCCACAACCTCTGCTGGTAGACTGTTCCAGGGATCAGCTACCCTCTCTGAAATAAAACCTCCTCACATCCCATGCAAACCTTCCTCCGGACAGCTTCCATTCATGGCTTAATGTTACTGACTCTCTATTTCTATTGACTAGGTCTTTGCTGCTCACCTTGTATATTCCTTTTAGGAATTTGAAGGTCTCAGCCATGTCATCCCTCTCCCTCCTGGCCTCCAGCTTTCCCTCATAAGATCTACCCTGTTGGCCTTGACTCATTGTGATGATACTTCGCTGTACAGCAGAACTGGTTGCTGTATTCCAAATGTGGTTTCATCAATGACCCATCAGGGAAATTATCACCTTCTTCCTCCTGCTGTCCAACCCCCCTCCCAATGCACTCCTATATTTTGGTTGCCTTACTATAGGACTCAGTGCTTTAACTGGTTTGCTTGATGCCACTTTACGATGTCGCGCAAGTCCCCTTTCTTCAGTAGTAGTGGCCAACTTGACACCCACTATCCAGTATTCACCACTAGGGTTCTTGTTCTCTGTGTGCATTACATTACACTGCTTGGCACTGAGTACCCACTGCCACACTTTAGACCATCTCTCTAATCTTTCCTGGTCCCTTTGCGGCTCCTTCACCCACTTTTTGCTGTCCACTCTGCCAAAGAGCTTTGTGTCATCACAAAGAGAGCCATCTTGCTGTTTATACCTTCTCCTATGTCACCTATGAACATATTGGAAAGGAAACCACCACCCCCAACCAGTTTTCCACCCACCTAACTAGCTGCCCCTCCCATGCTCCTAGGTCCTTCCGTTTCTTCAGCAGTCTGTGATGCACAGTCAAATTCCTTGCTGAAGCCAAAGTAGATTAAAGCTATTGCCTATTCCTTATCTATAGGCATGCTATGTTTCAATGCAATAAAATGTAAAGTAAGATATTTTTTAACCCAGTCTGTCAATCAGTGCTGTAATTATAGCATGACAATATGCAGTTGTGAAATAAAACCACCACAACCATATTTTTTTCCCTCAGTGTCTGCTTACTTCTTGTGCACATCTTGGTAATGATAACTGTGTTCATCCCCCCCCACATTTTTCCAACTTATTCAAATCACAAAACTGACTGCTAATGTCTGGCATGAAGGACCCACTTGAAAATGAGCTACTGAGTCCCTAGAGACATTCCCAGTTAAAGGTCAGACAAATAAATAACTCTTTTTTAATAATTTCATTTATCCAGGAGAGCCCAACTGAGATGAAATATTTCATTTCTGTGTGGGTCCCACTTCTACCCATTTCTGCAGCTGGGCGAACTGCAACAATGTAAGGTTAAGTGACTTATACCTACAGCATTTGGCTCTAGTGGGCACCGAACCTGCAAATGCTTGGTTCTGAACCACTAGACCAAGCTACCTCTGGTAAGTAAATAAACAGATAACTGTCTAATAACAAGATTCAGAGTTTCTTACGTAACCTGTACCTACTGTAAGAGAATTGTTGGAAGGTACAGTATTTACAAACTGCTATCATGTAGCAGTGATCATTACTTTCTGAAATCTGCAGTTTGACCTTCATTTTATAGTTATAAAGTAATACACTGAATATGCATGAAGTGGCTCCCATTTACCATGTAATGACAAGTAACCAAACATAATCAATAACACAGTCCTGGGCTTCAGACATTTCAGTGTTTATAAAAATAATAAACTGCACTGACTCTGTTGTTTCACCGCCCTTCCTTGATTTAGGTCAAGACTAATCTGCAGACGTCTAACATTTTCACAACATGCAGGTAAGGGCAGGTTGACGATTTGATATGGTTTGCAATTAACTTTTTTAAAAGAAATAATGACGTAATACTTCCATCCTGTAAATGTTTTTTACAGTAGCCCTGCATGCCTCTTTTGTTTTATTTATGGTTATTGATAATAATGGTGCAACTATGTACTGTACAAAATACTCAAAAAGTACAGATTGCAAGAGGAAATTGGCACGGTAAACTGAATGTTTCTACGGGGTTGTATGTATTCTTTTGCTTGGCAAATTGACTCTGCACCTATATTTTTCCTTAGGCAGTGTTACATGTGCAACATATTTTCCTTGCTATATTATTTACAAACTTCCCTCTGACATCACACTTTCTTGTTAAACCCACTACTTGCTGCACATATACTTGTTTGATTTATTTTATTTATTTGTACAGTTTTTGCTGACCTTAGACATAGCTCCTTGACACGAAACATCTAGTTTCCAATAGCTGCTCTGAGACAGTAGCAGCAAGGAGAGCAATAATAACAAGATTTGGGAGACTGTCATTCTAAAAAGAGAATCTTAATGTTAAATGATACATAGATACAGTTGGCAGATGAGGGCCTCCAGGCCCATCCAGTCTGCCCATTTGTGCTACCTGACACAGCGGCCAGTGACACTATCTGGTCACTGGCTTTAGCTTTTTCATCCCATCTCTAATATCCCTTTACTGAAGCCTGCCACCGTACAGGTGGCCACCACTTCCTGGGGCAGGTTATTCATGCATCCACCACCCTTTTTGGAAAAAAGAACTTCCTGACCTTACTCCTTATGCAGCTACTCATCAGTGTCATATCATGTCCTCTTGTTCTGGCACTATTTTTAAACTGGAATATGTTGTCCCCTTCCACCTTGTTCATGCCCTTGAAGTATTTGAACGTTTCTATCATGTCACCGCTCTCCCTCCTTTGCTCCAGCATGTACAAATTGAGGTCTCTGACTCTTTCCTCTTAAGGCTTGTGATATAGATCCTTCACCATTTTGGTCGCCCTCCTCTGTACCATCTATATTTTGTCAATGTCCTAACGAAGGTGTGGCCTCCAGAACTGGACACAGTAGTCAAGGTGAGGCCTCACCATGGTTCTGTATAGTAGAACTATCACCTCCCTCCTTCAGCCTGTGATTCCCCTTCCAATACACCCCAATATCCCAGTGGCTTTCCCCACCGCCTTGGCTGTCTGCCTAGTGGCCTAAAGTTGTCTGTGATTTGACCACTAAGTCCCTCTCTTCCTTAATAACTGACAACAGCTCTCCCCCAACCTGTAGCTTGCTCCAGGGTTCCTGCTTCCCATGTGCATGATTTTGCATTTCTTTGCATTAAACCTTAGTTGCCATGCATCTGACCATCTCTCCAACCATTACAAGTCCTTTCTCATCCTTTCCACCCCCTCAGGGGTATCGACCATGTTGCAGATCTTGGTGTCATCTGCAAATAGGCAAACCTTTCCCTTCACCTGCAATGTCACTGATGAAGACATTGAAGAGGACTGGCCCCAGAATTGACCCTTGAGGTACCCCACTGGTCACCTCCCTTTCCTCTGATTGGGTTCCGTTTACCACTGCCTTCTGTTTTCAGTACTTTAACCAATTTTCAATCCAGTTTACCACCTTGAGTCCCATCCCCAGGCTTCCTAGCTTATTGACCAGTCTCCTACGTGGGACGGTATCAAAGGTTTTGCTGAAATCTAGGTAGGCAATGTCTACAGCCCCCCCACTGGTCTACTGCCTTTGTCACCCAGTCAAAGAAATCTATTAGATTAGTTTGACAGGACCGTCCTGCAGTGAACCCATGTTGCCTGGGATCTAACATCATCATGACTTCTAGGTACTCCATTATTCTTTCCTTGAGGAGTGTCTCCATTATCTTTCCTACTACAGAAGTTAAACTAACTGGTCTGTAGTTGCCTGCACCTTCTTTGCTACTGCTCTTGTGAAGAGGGACAACGTTTGCCCTTCTCCAGTCCTCTGGGACCACTCCAGTGCCTAGGGATTCACTGAACAGGGCTACCAGTTCAATTCTCAGTTCCCTCAAGACCCTGGGATGTATACCATCTGGACCCATGGCATTGTCCACTTTCAGCTTTGCAAGCTCTTCTAGGACCCTATCCTCTGTGAATGGACTGGTGTTTACCTCCTTTTCCTCTGGTCCTTTAAATTCTACCTGTGGGCTCTGCCCATGCACTTCCACAGTGAAGACTGAACAGAAATATTAATTCAGGAGTGCTGCTTTCTCCCTGTCTCCCTTCACTCTCTGTCCCTTGGTTTCTCCAAGCTTAGCTACTCCCTCCTTTGCCTTCCTTCTGTCACTGATATACCTGAAGAATGTGGTGTCTCCCTTTGTAGCCAGTTGAGCTGTTCACTCCTCAGTATGTGCTTTAGTGCTTCTCACATCTTTTCCTGCCTCTTTCAGACAATTCAGGTATATTTCCCTGTCATTGTCTCTTTGTGTCTTCTTATACTGTACTTCCTTAAGGCTAGCCTTTTGGCCTATACCTTTTTAGCAACCCCCCTTGAGAACCAAAGTGGTTTTCTTCTCCTTTTTCCCTTGTCTATCGACCTAACCTAATTGTTTTGTGCCCTCCGCTATGGCCTCCTTGATGTGTGCCCATTTCTCCTCAACGTCCCCCCATCTCCCTTTTTCCAGGGTTTCTCTCAGTTGAAGTCTCATCCTGGTAAAGTTGGCCCTTCTGAAGTCTAAGACTCTTGCCTTCATATGAGTTTACTGAATCCCTGTATACAACTTGAACCACACCATATAGTGGTTGCTGGACCCTAGCTGACCTTCCACCTCGAGCCCTGTTATCCTACCCCCTTTGGTCAGTACCAGATCCAGGATTGCCTGGTCTCTGGTAGGTTCCTGCATGAGTTTCCTAAGGCCAGCCCCCTCAAGAAAGTCAGTGAAGTTCTGTGCCCTGGCTGAGGCCCCAGCTGTGATGGACCAGTCTATTTCCAGCATGTTAAAGTCTCCCATCAGCAGCACCTCCCCATTTGCTGCCATGTCATGCATGTTTTCCAGCAATAGTTTATCAGTTTCTTCTGCCTGACCTGGGGGTCCGTAAATGACCCCTGTGTGAATGGCTGTTCCATTGCCTGGCTCAAGGGTGACTCAAACTCCCTCTGTTTCCTAATGCATGTTCTGAATTTCAGTTGTCTTGATGCTTTCTTTGATATAGAGGGCAACCCCCCCTCCCCTTTTACCTTCCCTGTCTTTTGTGAACAGGCCATAACCAGGTACACTTATGTTCCAGCTGTGGCTCCTGGTGTACCATGTTTCAGTTATGGCCAAAATGTCCAGATCAGCCTCCATCATTATAGCCATCAAGTCTGGGACCTTGTTCCCCAGACCGCGGGCATTTGTCTGCATGACTTTCCATGAAAAGTGGCATCCTCTCGGCCCATCCTTGTGTTAAGCCCCTTGTTCCATCCTACTATTCCTGGCATATTCTATGTGGTGCTCCCCTTCGACTGCCTCTGTTAATGATGACATCATCTGGCCGTGTGTGCAACCTTTTCTGTTCTGTGGTACTGGTGAATCTGCCTCCGGCATAACGTCCTGATTATGCTCATCATGTGCCCTAACCTGTGGGGCAGGTCTGTCTGTATCTCCCTGCTCCTGACAGCACCCTCCAGTGGCTAGTTTATATGCATGCTCAGGAAGCATGCAAATGTCTCACTGAGGACAGATGTTCCCTCCATGGAAGGATGCAGATTGTCTCTCTTGCATAGGCGTGCATTATCCCAGGTGGTACCCCAGTCCCCAATGTAGACAAAGCTGTTTTCTCTGCACCAGTCCTTCAACCACTTGTTGAAGCTATTGATATGCTGGTTTCTTTCTCCCTCCTTCCCCTAACTGGTTGCACCTCCGAGAACGTAACAGAGTTAGCTACCTCTCCCAGGCACCTACCCAAGTCCCTAATATCCTCTTGAACCTTTTCCAAGCTAGCCCTGCATTTGGCTAGGTAATTTGTCCCCAGATGGACAAAAACATACAGCCCCCCTCCTAGCCATAGCATTAGCAATCCTGTGGATCCGCTCCCCCTCCCTCCAAGCTGTGCCTCCTGGGGACACTTTACCTCCCTCTCCATCTTGATGTCTGGTCCCAGCTCCATACCCTGAACTATACAGTCCCCACCAGGAGAAGCTGCCTTCTCCTCTGGATTTCTCTGGCCCCAACACTGACCCCCCATTCTGGTGGGCCTGGTCATCCTCCCTGTCTCGACCTTGGGTTCCCTTGCAGGGCTCTCCTCTCTTTCAGAACATCATATTTGTTCTCTAGTTGGACAGGGTGGGGGATGTGCTTGAGCGCCACCTTCCTCAACCTCCCCGAGCCCACTATAGACCATCCAGTCCTCTGTCTTGGCAACCTCCATGGTAATAGCTTGTGGTATGGTGGTCCCTGGGTGGGGGTGAAGGTTTCCAGTACTCCTGCCAGCTGTGCACAGAACCTGGCCACCTCCTCCCTCAGCCCAGAGAGATGCCTACAAATGGGGCAGCACCGCAGTTCCCAGAATGTTCTTCGGAACACCGCTGCTCCACACCCACTGCAGTGCACCACTCCTTGTGCCATCCTACATACTCCTGATGTATGCTCTTTTACCTCTCTTCTTAAGTAGTGCATGTTTATTTTATTTTTCTCTTATTTTTTTGGTCTGTTGGTAATGTATCTGTTGTGAGAGGGTGACCTGCCCATTCTCAGGACCAACGTCTATAAAGGAAGGCTTAGCCCGGGGGGTGGGGTGGGGTGGGTGGGACTAACACAGCTCCCTAGCCAGAAACAATCAGCCCTAAAATCCTTCTTCTTGTACTGTTCCCCTGATGACAATCAGCTGCAAAAAAAGACAAAGTATTAGGGTAGATCCCCCCGCTCTGCCTCCGACACTGCTGTGCTGTGGGCTGAGGAGACTGTAGAAACACACAGAATTTAAAAGCAAGCCCCCTGCAATATCAAGCCTTGTACTTACTGCTGTGGAAGGTAGAGACCCATACACTTAGAAACAGGCAGAACCTTCCAGAAACTGAGTAGCAAACAGAATTCCCTAAGACAGAGCTGTGGGAAGGTATTTTGGTGCCCTGGGCAAGAGACTAATTTTGCACCCCCCTCGGAAAAGAGCAGGTGGTCTGGGGGCCACAAGGCCCCCAGAAGTTCTGAAGGGTTTACATGCTCTGTGGTGAGTTTTGGGGCTTTTCTTGAAGAAAAAACATACTTTTGTTACATGTTCCCTACCCCCGATTTCAGGGAATATTTTGCTCCCATGGATTCTGAGATGTGGGAGATTCTGGCTGGTTGGCATCAGAGTGTGTAGTTGCAATTGTTGCAGACAAGTGGCTAACCAACAATGCCGTCAACCACCCACCCTATATGCATTTTTGGTCAGAACATGATGTCACATGCTGGGTAAGTAGTAAACAATAACACACGACAGGGTGTGGTTTATTCTGAATAAATGCATGCCTAGGTTCCTAGGTAAATGAGGAATACATTCAAAAGTAGTCTATAAGTTTAAACATTTTTTTTATAAATATTGGCAATAAGACACTCCAGGAATGAGATAAAATCATTTAATCACCCCATGGGGCAACATCAATGTCAATCGGCTGTGCATTGTACCACATTACACCCCCCCCAGGGTGATTAACAGATTGTTAATTTAACCCCTGGTCTAGTCATGCCTTATTGCTTATAGCAGATAATGTATGGTCTTTTGCTAATAACCACACTGTAAACACTTTGAGAGGTTGCCATGACAACATTGAAAATCTTGAGAGCACAGCTCGAGAGGTTTTCAGATGTCATGGCAATCCCTAGAAGTGTTTTCAGTGTGGTTGTTAACCAACTCTCATACATAATATTTTGTAGTGTATGGGCTACCAAAATTGTGTAAAGTGTAATCATGGACTGAATTACTTAACTGAATTACATTATGGTACGGAACATTGATTGTTGTGAGCATTTAATTTTATAATGAGTGGGGAGCCCTTATTATTAACTGAAATCAAGCAGATTACAACCTTGTTATGCCATTGTTATGACATCACTCTGTTGTTAACCCTTCTTAAGTATGTCACATTAATAGTATAACAAAACAGAATGCCCACAACAATCAATGTTCTGTAAAGTAATTCAATCTGCAATTACACAATCTTGGTAGCCCATACACTATAAAATATAATGTATGGTTTTTGGTTAACAACCACTCCGAAAACACTTCTTGAGGGTTCCATGACATCTGAAAACCTCTCGAGCTGCGCCCTCGAGGTTTACAATGTCAAGGCAACCTCTCGATGTGTTTACAATGTGGTTATTAACCAAAGACCATACATTATCCTCTATGTTATATCATTGATATGACATACTCAAGAAGGGTTAACAACAGAGTGATGTCATAATGATGGTATAACAAGGTTGTAATCTGCTTGATTTGAGTTATTAATAAGGGCTCCCCATACATTATATAGAGAATAATATATGGGGTGGTGTGTTTAACAAGATTTTACACACACCCGAGTTGTGGGATGCTACATAAACCCCGAGGGCGAAGCCGGGTTTAAAGCATCCCACAATGAGGTGTGTGTAAATTGAGTTTTACACACTCACCCCATATTTTATTTTTATAATTGCAGGAGTGCGCTTTTCGCCCAGCAATTATAAAAATTAAATAAGCTAACAGATTAGTGTTCAGAAGCTGCGGACCAGTCTTGATTTTTGCGGTCCGCAGTCTTCCTAATATAGGCTGCACTTGTTGGAAAAAAAGGAAGAGGATATTTTATTAAAAATGTGTAGAAACTTAGATTTTTGTTTTAATATAAACTTACCGACGAGCGGCGGTAGCAGCGTCCTTCCAGGCTTCGAGAGGCGGGGCAGTCTGTGACATGTACTCGGCTGTAGTGTTAGGCTGATGGGAAAATACTTTTATTTGCTTCTGTTTTTAAGTGGTTTAGTTGAGGAAAAGAGTTTATTTTTTTTTTATAAAAAGTTCATTACCGCCGAATACGAGGGACCAGGAAGTGTGCTGCGCCATAGGATTCCTTCACGGAACGTGAACGTCGGAGAACAGCGACTGAGGGATGGCTGTTCCAAGGGAAACCTGGTGTGTGTTTGCCATTATAACCAGCCGAGCTGGTTATAACGGCAAATTATAACCGGGTTTTCCTATGGAAAAAAGCGCTACCTGGTAATTATAATTTGATTATGCATGCTCAGAGCTGCAGTGCCCATGTTCTTAGTCTTATGATTTAATTTATATGTATTGTACATAGAAATTAAACCATCAGATAACAGAGCAGTTATTGTTACGTGCTTTGAAAACTGAAGTATTATCCATAATAAGACTAAACTATTTTATTTCTTCTGTTTACTATACCCAAGAAGCTGAACTTCTTGGGTATAGTAAACAGAAGAGAAGTTACACAGTTGGATCCTATTTTTTCTGACCCCTCCCTACCTCTCAAATCTTCCTTTTTGTTTTGTACCATGACATCTCACAAATGTTATCGCCATAAAATCTATGCCGTTACTATATGTATTTCTATGTTAGATCCAAAATAGTCATCAAGCATGTACTATTTTCCTGATTTGAATGATTTCAGTTTATTATGTTATTATAATAATAATGCATCTATAATATTGTGGTATGGATGGACTCTGGATAGGTCAGAAGGTAGAATCAAGATGGTTCAAATTAAATTACGACATAATACTAACAGTATTCTTCAATTCAATACTGCCGCTGAGCATGTCATTTTTTTGAACCATCCGATCTTGCTTCTGGCATTTCCAGACTCCACAACAGACTACTATTATAGAATAGCTGCATTATAATTATAAAATGTAGCATAATAAGTTGGTAAATCAAGTCAGCCGCACTGCACAATTGCTGTGAATAAAGGAAGCTGTATGTATGTGCGTGGTCAGGGTGTAGTGTAAATTAAAATGTTTCCTATTCAATGAGTAGGATTGAAACATATTTCAATTTACACTACACCACATACATACATCTTCCTGCCTTTAGGGAAAAAATAAGCTGTTTTGCTGATGTGTCTTTCTTCTCTGATGCCAGCTAGTGGGGGAGAGGAGGCGGGAGGGGGTTGGGGCAGCTGCAAACTAGGGGCACCAGCTACATACTCAAGCAGACTAGATAGACTATGAGGCCTGTTTGTGCTAGCAGATTCATATGTTTGTAGGTATGTTCATATATTTTAGATGAAAGCTGACTTACCATCAGTACTGCTTTTACTGTAGAGCCAGTATAGGAACTGACTGGAAGGGCAGGATTTTTTTTGCAGTGGGCAGCACAGAAGAATGGGGACACCACAATCCAAACCTGCACACTGGGACCAGAGAGAGGGCAAAGTGTTGCAAGGGAGGGGTGACAAACACTGCAACTGGTATGGGGGGAGGAGTGTGCACATAGAATCAGGAACAAGGCACACTGCAATCAGAACCGGAGATGCAGTACACATGGTGATATCCTTAGCTGACAGATGCAAGAGATTGCTGCCACTGGATGACAGAGAGATACGAGGTGGAATCTGCATATGTCATGCTCTGCTGTAAAGAAATATATCTTGAATAAGAAATTAGCTGATACTAATATAGTTTTTCTATTTTACAGAGTAGGCATATAGTACACCCATTCTGTTAGGGAAAATAAGAATAGTTATCTTCAGAAAGCATGTTATTAAAATGTAGATTCCTTCAAAAAACTTATAAGCATTTTAAAGCTCAGTATAAGGTAAGATGAAATATATTTCATTTACTTGTTGGAGTATTACTGTATATGCATTCCTCTCCCAGCTTGAATGTCCTTTAGCTATCTTATTATGTGGGTACAAGACACAGAATATGTGTTAAGTTATATATCTATATGTTGAAAGGGACTCAGGTTTATTATCCAAGTTTTTTTAACTGAATATCTCTTTCCAGTATGCATCAAAGTTGAAAACCCGATTGAAATACATTGAACTGCACTTACCTTAGTTTCTCATAGTGCAGTCGGCAATTCCAGCAGCTAGACGTGTCTTCAATCAGAGACTGGATCTTCACCCTGCGACCTGTTCAGGTGAGTGAGAGTGTGTGGGGGTGTACTGGGGGATGTGGGGTGGTGGGTGCTGAGTGAAAGGTGGTGATGGTGGTGGGGAGTCAGATTGGCAAGGAACCATTTTCTTATTTGTAGGTTAAAAAAACATTGATGACTGTTTTCTTTATTTCAGGGATGGGGACAGTGATCGGCAGGTGGGGTGCCACTAGACACCAGGGACATTTTATTGTATTAGGGGGATGATGATTGGAAGGGTGGGGGTAGTGCCACGAGACACCAGGGACATTTATTGTATTGGGGATGATGATTGGAAGGAGGGGGTAGTGCCACTAGACACCAGGGACATTTATTGTATTAGGGGATGATGATTGGAAGGGCGGGGGTAGTGCCACTAGACACCAGGGACATTTTATTGTATTAGGGGGATGATGATTGGAAGGGTGGGGGTAGTGCCACTAGACACCAGGGACATTTTATTGTATTAGGGGGATGATGATTGGAAGGGCAGAGGTAGTGCCACTAGACACCAGGAACATTTTATTGTATTAGGGGGATGATGATTGGAAGGGCGGGGGTAGTGCCACTAGACGCCAGGGCAACATTATAAATTTGCAGGGACAGCAATCAGGGTGGGGTTGCCACTAGACGCCAGGGACATATTATTTTATCATGGAGACAGCTATTGGTGGGTGTAGGACGGTGCCACTAGACACCAGAGATATATTATTTTGTTATGGGGTGGCAATCAGTGGGTGGGGTTTGCTAACAGATACCAGGGAGCTTTTAAAATGCAATCCTATATTGACCTTTACTGTTCGCAGTCTTTGCTGATCAAACAGTAAAGTTTGAATGATAAAAACATGCGAATGGTTATTTTCCAATCAAACGATCCTTACATAATCCAGTCAGGGTGAAATGAATCTCACTACAAAAATAAATATTTGCCCTGTAAATTTCTTAATTCTAAGACACAAATTGAACTAAGCATGTGATTAAGACCTAAATACAGGTCTTGTTCATTCGTCAGCAAGCAGTATTTCTTTACAAAACAATTTTTAAAACAAAAAAAAAGTTGGCTGACATTATGAACAGTATTTCTCTGAGAACCAATAGTAAATCCTTAACTATTTACAGTCTGAACAGTTTTCATTTACCTGCCTGTCTGGTGGCTATCACAAAATCATTATAATTCAAACAAGTATTTGTCAATGCTGAATGTTTGCTTGCTGGCATTGGCATAAGTAGTGTAGGAGTTACAGAGCTGCATAATAGGAATGGCAGTGAAGTATTGAACTGAAGCCAACCCCATCACCACCCTGCAGATAGTGACAGGCATTGGGGTGTGCCTTTGGGTCATCAGGCTTAACGGCCACGCCATTTCACCACACCCTACCGTGCAGACACCGACAAGTGTCACGGTGTGCCTTGGGGTCTTTGGCCCTTATGCGCACCCCATTCCATCAGGAAATATTGTGAGATGGGTGCGGTATGGGAGAATGTGGTGAACTTTGGGGCCGAAGAGTCCAAGGCACACCTCGATGCCTCTCAGCGGCTGCAGAGTGTGGGTGGGGGTGGAATGGTATGAGCATTGCTGGTGACAGTCCCAAGTCACAGCCCTGATGCCTGTCATTCTCTGCAGGGTGGGGTGTTATGGTCGGAAACCCTAACGCCTCAGGCATTCGTTGGTATTTTCACTCCAAATTTTCAACATGGGATTTTTGTGACCCCCACCTCATGAACAGTGGCAATATCAGTTTATTAGCCGAAAGCTGCTTTGCACAGAGACTATGGCATTTGTCACCACAGGTGCAAAAACACATTCTGAACAGGATGTGAAAAATGACAGCTGTGCTGTTCATGGGGAGGTGTAAAAAATGGCAATGTTGAAAATCTGCAGTGAAAATATTAAAACAAGCATTTGTCAATGCCGAATGTTGCTTGCTTTTATGTGCTGTTTAGGTATTTGGAAGTCATTGGAGTGCAAATATTGAAAATGTGCGAACTTGCGAGCGTGCGTAGGAACTGCGCAATGCACGCTCGTAAAACAGTCATTTTTAGGAATTTTTTCACCAAATTTTCAACATAGCCATTTTAAGACCTCTGCTCATGAACAGTGTCACTGTGATTTTGTTAATGTGTCCCATACATTGAGTTTGCACACCGACTGCGCCATTTTGTGCTACATCGATGGAAACACGTTTTGGGCAAGATGTGAAAAATGACAGCTGTACTGCTCATAAGGAGGTGTGGTAAAATGGCAATGTTAAAAATCTGGAGTGAAAATATTGAAAATTGGCGAACTTACGAGCCTGCGTAGAACTAGCGCACGCCGTAAAAACAGTCATTTTAGAATTTTCACCAAATTTTCAACATAGCCATTTTAAGACATCTGCTCATGAACAGTGGCACTGTGATTTTCTTTAATTTGTCCTGTACATTGATTTCGCACACCATCGGGCGCCTATTCTGTGCTACTCATGAAACACATTTTGGGTGAGATGTGAAAATGACAGCTGTACTACTCATAAGAAGGTGTAGTAAAATGGCAATGTTGAAAATCTGGAGTGAAAATATTGAAATTTCGCGAACTTCCGAGCCTGCGTAGGAACTGCGCAACACACGCTCGTAAAACAGTCATTTTTTGGAATTTTGCACCAAATTTTCAACATGGGGTTTTGGGACCCCTTCTCATGAATGATGTCACTGTCATGGTGGTATTCAGGCCCGAAGGGTGATTTTGCAGTCACTGCACGAAATCACCCTTCGCCCCATTAACGCCATGACAGTGACATCATTCATGAGAAGGTCCCAAAACCCATGTTGAAAATTTGGTGCAAAAATTCTAAAAATGCCTGAGATATGCAACAGTTGAAACCCCCTATCTTAGGCCATTATACAGCTTACCGGCATTTCCTCAGTTAGTGGTCGGCTTTGAAGAGTGCAGGCGTGTTCCCGGTCCACGAAGATCGTCGTGCGCGAGTCCGGAGGTAAGTAAGGGGTGAGGAGGCGTGGGAGGCTGGATGCGCAGTGGTGGGTGCGGGTTGTGGGAGGGGTCGGGAGGCGCTCCAGCGGGACCGTTTCGTTTTCAGGTTAAAACAAAAAAGAGCGTCGTGGGACAGTTTACCACGCTGGGGTGGGCTCCCAGCGTGGCACCACCACAACTGGGGGACGACGGCGACAGCAGCTCAGCCGGGCGGGATTGGGCACCCCATCGCCACGCAGTGCGGGGCGCGCGCCTGCGTGTGGGGAGCTACGCTCAGTGGGCTTCTTATCTCTGCTCACTGAAGCGTAGCTCCCCTCTAATCAATATGTCACTGCATTTTGAGCATGTCATAGACAGCTCCAAAATGCATTGGCTTACAGGGGCCACGCCTGCCAGCACACTGCCTGAATTGGAGGAGGAGGTGACACACCTCTGAAATCTCCGATGATGGCACTATGTTTCTTGCACATGCGTGCAAGCAACATAAAAACTGGTGAAGTCCCGAGCGCGTGAGGAAACTGTGCAACGTGCACCCGTAATGTAATTAGTTTGGGAATTATTTACAACAGATTGTCAACACAGGCATTTTGGGACCTCTGGTCATGAACAGTGTCACTGTGATTTTCTTTATCTGTCCCGAACAATGATTTCCCACAGCGATCACACATTTCTGTGCTGAAAGTGTGAAAACACATTTCGGCCATGTTGTGAAAAATGACAGCTGTACTGTTCATAAGGAAGTGTGGAAAAAATGCCACTGGTGAAAATCTGGACTGAAAATATTACAAATTCATGAACTTATGAAGGTGCGTGGAAACTGTGCAATGCTCACTCGTAACACAGTCATTTTTAGGAATTGTTTCACAAACTTTTCAAAATAGCCATTTTAAGACCTGTACTCATGAACAGTGTCACTGTGATTTTCTTAATGTGTCCCAAGGCAAGATGGGCAAGATGTGAAAAATGACAGCTATACTGCTCATAAGGAGGTGTAGTAAAATGGCAATATTGAAAATCTGGAGTGAAAATATTGAAAATTTGCGAACTTATGAGCGGGCATAGGATCAGCGCAACAAATGCTAGTAAAACAGTCATTTTTGGGAATTTTTTTCACCAAATTTTTAACGTAGCCATTTTAACACTTCTGCTCATGAACAGTGTGACTGTGATTTTCTTAATGTGTCCCATACATTGAGTTCGCACACTGACTGCGCCATTATGCGCTACATGCATGGAAACACATTTTAGGTGAGAAGTGAGAAATGACAGCTGTACTGCTGATAAGGAGATATGGTAAAATGGCAATGTTGAAAATCTGGAGTGAAAATATTGAAAATTAGCGAACTTTTGAGCGTGCGTAGGAACAGCGCAACGCATGCTCTTAAAATAGTCATTTTTGGGAATTTTTTCACCAAATTTTTAACATAGCCATTTTAACACCTCTGCTCATGAACAGTACCACTGCAATTTTCTTAAAGTGTCCTGAACATTGATTTCGCACACCGACTGTGCCATTGTGCACTACATGCGTGGAAACACATTTTGGGTGAGATGTGAAAAATGACAGCTGTACTGCTCATAAAGAAGTGTGGTCAAATGGCAATGTTGAAAATCTGGAGTGAAAATATTGAAAATTCGTGAACCTACAAGCGTGCATAGGAACAGCACAACACATGCTCGTAAAACAGTCATTTTTAGGAATTTTTTCACCAAATTTTCAACATAGGCTTTTTGAGAGCCCAACTTATGAACACTGGCACTGTCATTTCACTAATTGGTACCAAAAGGTGATTTCATGCAGTGACCGTGAAATCACCCTTCAGGCCAGATTAACACCATGACAGTGACATAATTCATGAGGAGGGGTCCCAAAAGCCCCATGTTGAAAATATGGTGCCAAAATTCCAAAAAATGCCTGAGATATGCAGCAAAGTTGAAAAAACCTATTCATTACATTATACAGCTTACCGGCATTTCCTCAGTTCGTGGTCGGCTTTGAAAAATGCAGATGTGTTCCTGGTCCACCAAGATCATCGTGTTGAGCTCTGAAGTAAGTATGTGGTGAGGTGGGGGGAGGCAGGGTGCGAGGGTGGGCGCCGGGTGGGAGAGGGGTGAAGACAGCAGGAGGGGAAGGTTTTTTCTTTTCAGGTTTTTTTATTTGGACTACTCGGGACGTTTGCCATGCTGGGGTGGGCTCCCAGTGTGGCACCTGGAAGGCTGTTAGGGGGCAGTGGAGCCGATGGGGAATTGGGCACCCCTGTCAGCCATAGGACCTGTTGCCACACTGGAGTGGGCTCCCAGCATGGCACCTGATAGTCTGAGGGGGGATCAGTAGAGCCGACGGGGGATTGGGCACCACCGTTGGCCATACAGACTGCGGGGGGGACAGTACAGCTGACGGGGGATGGGGCACCCCCATCAGCCATACAGTGTGTGCATGGGTGAGGTAGGAGCACATGAGCATGCAATGTGCATGTGCGTGTGTGTGTGGGGAGGGGGAGCGCTGCTCACTCAAGCGGTGCTCTCCCTTTCAACTGTATGGCACTGCATTTTGGATCGTCGCAGTATGTTGCTTGCACATGCGTGCAAGCAAACATAAAAAGGTGTGATATTTTTTCATCAGACCATCCAAAGGCACACCCTTGGCACAGATCCCATCATCCCTGAAAATTTCAGGGAAATATTTCATGCTGTATAGGCTGTAGATTAGGGCAAAAAATCCCATGTGAAGTATAGAACAAAAAGTGTTTTTTTTTTTAATTTTATTTTACCACTTCCTATCTCCAAAACCATACAAGATGCCATCACAACATTTTTCAAGTTTTGAGACACTGGCAAAATTGCTGCACTTGCCAAATTGTGGGCTATCTTGTCAAAGTATGCCAAAGTTATTAAGGTGCAAAATTTGGATTTAACATAGAACTGCCAGTACAACCCTAACTATAGGGGCACTACTGCACCCCAATAATATATATTCTTTGCAAAAACTTTGTTAATGCACTAATTAGGGTTCAAGTTAATGCCACAAATTAGGGTTTCCAGTCCTAACACCCCCACCACCACCCCCAAGTAGTAAAAGGAAAAAAATATTAGGGTTTTGAGTTTCCTGAATCTTGGCAAATCGGTGGTAGGGTCTTCCTTGTGGTTGTCAGCCCTAATGCTCATACCTCCTCCCAGCCCATAGCCTTCTGTCCAAAGCACAAGGTACAGCTCCAAGCCAGTGCCTCATAGTGATACACTCTTCAAAGGTGGAGAACTATGTCCCGCCAGACATTTCCAACTCAGTCTGTTGTAGCCTTCTTGATGCAGGGCCCTGTGGGCCCTGCATGAATAAAGGAAACATAGAAATATAGAAACATAGACTTTGATGGCAGATAAGGACCACTTGGCCCACCTAGTCTGCCCATTACATCTGACATTGTTTATTTAGGGAACAGAGTGTGCTTTAGGGTTGAGAACCTCAAGGAAGACTCCACCACTGATTTGCTAAGACTCCAGAGATCCAAAACTCTAATGTTATTTCCTTTTGCTGCTTGGGGGTTGGGTGGGGAGTTAGGGTTGAAATGTGACATTTCCCTGCTTTTGTGGCATTGATGTGAACCCTAACTGGTGTATTAATGAAGCTTTTGCAAAGAATACACATATTTAATTGCAAAAAAAAATAAAAAAAACTACAGTAATGCAGACATTAGTGTTGAAAAGTGCAAAGTAGGAAAATGAAAAACTTAAAAGGGTTGAATCTCCAAAGTCTTATCAAATCAGTGAACCCTAATGCCCACCCCCTCCTCTGAAGGGTCTAGGTCAATGTAACGAGAGCAAGAACATGTGGTTAATAATTACGCACACAAAATGGTGACAGCAAAACCCACGTGTCAGCAATACAGCTCTGAGTAATGACTGCATGTCTGGGGGGGGCAGAACTCGGGGGGAAGGTTGGTGGGGGGGATTTACCATTACAAACTTCCTTGGCATTCTCAACCCTAACGCTCTCCCCATTGCATGAGAAAATAAAGTCAGATGTGATCTGTTTTCATCAGGCAGGGCCTACAGGTTGTTGGCAACATCTGGGGAGACACTGTTCTGTATGTTTAAACACTATATCAGAATAGGGTGAATGTTAGGGTTGGGAACACCAAGAAAGACCCCACCCCTGATTCTCCAAGACTCAGGACAGCCAAAACTGTAATTTTTTTTATTTTGCTGCTGGGGGGGGGCAGGGTGGTGAGTTAGGGTTGGAAACCCTAATGCCACATTTCCATACTTTTTTTGGCATTAAGTTACCCTAACTGGTGCATTAACAAATTTTTTTGCAAAGAATTTCCTTACTTTTTGAGACAGTAGAATCATATCCTCATTCAGGCAGATCCTGAAGAAATATATCTGGCTGTAGAAATGCAGGGCCCTCACTCATGAAACATGCCATATCTCCTATAGTCTTCTTATGGCTTATGCATGTAAAAGAGTTACTTTACTGATGTGCATTTTTTTCTATGTTGTCCTTTTTATACTTTTTAATGATTTATTGCAATACTTGTATGATGATCCTAGTTTACAAGGGTCCAGACTCTATAGATCACTATATCCTGACCACAATACTCGAACAAACATGATAGGATCTATACATATGTCAATAGAAATATTAAAAATAAATATTTATATAAATCTATAAATCTTTAGCAAGTTTTTCTATTTATTCATTATCAAATGATCATAAGATGAAATGCTGACATGAATGAACTGAATACTGCAGGAGTCAAACTTATTGTAACCCACTCCCCATCCAACCATCCACCACCATCATCAAATAAAGGAGAACAAATACAAGTAAGGCAGAGTAATATGGAAACAATAGAGGAAATATCATAGACTAATTTGGAGTAAAAAAAAAACTCAGTGAATTAGAAGTACCTGAAATAAAGTATTGCTGAACATATACTGTCTGCCATTGATACTATATGTTGAGCAGGTACAATTTTGAAAATCAGATAAAAAAGATTTCTTTAATAACTGCCTGTTATAATAATGCTAGTATTCTATTTAACAAAATACACTTTGTCTTAGTTACTACTCAGTGGATAAGGCAGAGTACATTACAAAATAAACTCCATCATATTCAACAACTCGCAAGTCATTGTGCACGCTATCAGTCTCGCTCCATGCTCACCCCTGTGAACTGTGAGTGACAGTTACAAGGACAAGTGCTAGCAGTGCAAGGTAGTTTTGTTCATGGTCACAGTGTATAGTGTAGCAGTGTGATTTGCAGTGAGTGTGAAAAAAAAGTGGTAAACAGCTATAATAAAATATGTATGGTTTTTAGTAGCATTTTGTTAAAAAAAATAAAGACACCAGACAAAGCCACCATCGAGCAGGATACAGGTAACAAACTACAACTCATCATAATATGGAATCTTAAATGATTTGATAAAAAATCCATGGTTTCTTGCACTGCTGCCTCTATGAAATGATTCTGAGTCAACCCTGATGATCATCTGTGCACCTGCACCTGCATCAAACATGTTCATGTACAGATCCTTTCGTGCAGTACTCCTTCCTTTTAATTTTTCTAATTTCAATCTCCACTACAGTTCCCACCTGACTGATCCATCAGTTTTCTTTTCCACAAATGCTGGCAGCGTGAGCACCCCACTCAAAAAAGCCATGCAAATAACCCCCTGCAGCTCTGATGGACAGTGTCTTTTTTACATCATCACAAATGGTCACTAGTATAACAATGTCTGTCATTGTCATACAGTGTAATTTGTATTTTTTTTTTCAAATATAATTAAACACAGGTCAAGTCAGTAACACTTGTATTTGTCTATAGCAATTTTTACCTTTTTTACCTTTTCTGAACACTGCACTAATGACTGAATGTATATATATATATATATATATATATATATATATATATACACACAAAGCTCTCAACCCAATCAAGCTAACCATCTCCATCGAGAACTTGTATCTAGCTACATTTGAGTTTTCTTTTAGGTTTAGATTTTTCTTTTTATAATTATCTTGTGTGTGTTTTAGCAATCAAGATTTTAAGTAGGTTACACTTACTGTGGTGTTTAGACCCAGTACAGTAAGCGCTACACATTGATTGATACTGAGGTTGTCAAACGTATCCCATTTGTTTATTACTGCAGTCTGTAAATTATGTCTGTCATAAAAGAAATAATGGTTTCTATCTTAAATCTAGTTGTGTTTTAGGTTGTGGTTAGTGTTGGTACAGGTTCCTGAAACTATGACTCAATGTAGTAAAGATAAGCACAAATCACGTAAATCCAATGTGCCTTAGATGATTGGCCCCTTATGTACCATACTAAGTGTAACATATAGAAAGAGGAGGTGTCTGGTCCAGTGTTCAAGATTTTCATAAACTCATCATGTTCATCTCTAAACTGTGTTTCATCACGCACAACAGTTTAAATTTACAATGTACAGGGGAAGAAAATAGCAGATTCTGAGGATGCATGTACAGTATGTATGGGAGGGAGTTGTGAAATCAATCGGAAAAAGTGTTACTTTGAAGGCAATCATTCATTAATAACTTGTAAGACTCAGACCAGCATCCAGAGTTTTATGGTTCTGTGTAATAATAGCGATTGCAGAATGGCGATCGCTATTACTGCGAGTGCATTATTGGCGAAAAGCAATTCAGTGATATGAACTTCTGGGTGACCCGGGCACACACACAGTACAGTAACTGTGTGTGCAGGAAACTGCGCTCCCACACACCCCAGCATTAGGGTTGCCTCTACACTCCCCTAATTATGTATTCTCAACTTCGGGGTGTATGTGGAGGGACAAACCCAGTTTAAAAAAATTTAAGTCCGCAGCCATGAGACCAAGCAACATTTTTCCAGCCCCAAACCCAAACCCAGGACATGCTCCATTGGAGCCAGCCTCCCTATCCACCACACCACATGGTTGGCTTGACGGAGCAGGCACACTAGACGGTGATAACCCTCTTCATTATCCCTCCAGTTCCCCTCATTATAAACCCTTTCCTCTCGTCCATCCCTCCCCTCGCAGTTGCAGTTGTAGCCATCCTGGGAGGTTGCTCATGGTAATAGCACCCTCATATGGGTTGCCATTTTGACGGTCACCCATATACTAGCACTATTATCATGGGATAACAGTTACAGTATATAGTTCACTATACTCACTTTGATATTTGACAACATTGTAACTAAAGAAATAGGTAGAGAAACAACTCAAGTTACATGCAGCATCTTAAGACCACACACAGAGTGCATTGACGCCATGGTTTCTGAAAGAACTGCAAGGAACTTATTTACATGGCCATCCAGAATGAAGTGCTTGTGCCATCAGCATCAGCAAAATCAAAAATACACCAATGAATCAGTCAACTGAGACCCCCAACAGAGACTGAAATAATAAAAAAAAAAAAACTGTTTGGTGTTGAGAGATTCTCGAACATGCTGTCATGCCTCCGATATGGCATTGATTCTGGACCAGACATGTAGCTCCTTCAGAGCATGCTGACCAGACAAGAAGCGCAATCTCCTTTTTTTTTAATTTACAACTGCTGTAAGATTATAACGGTAGTGCAGATTGGGGCAGTCCCTGCTTTCCAAGACAGGCTGACTTGCTGATCAGGACTACAAAGTATGACATACTGATACCCTGCAACCCCACACACAGCACAAACCTCTGAAACACATCACCAGAACAATCACATAAAAATAGTTATTTGCTTATTGATTCAGCTTGGAAAATGGACATAAGGGGCATTTAATACACTCACTTTGCCCTTTCTTACGGTGTGAGAAGAAAGTGCGGTTCCTCACTACCTCTTACTAAAAGCAGATTCTAATGGTAACAGTTTATTTACATTTTGCAGGGAAGTGCTACATAAAGGGATTGAAATTACATCCGTAAGCAACAAAACATGCCAAGAACACATAAGCACAAGCAGTTCAGTCTTTTACATTATCTGGTCCAATGTGACTACACAACTGTCAGAGAGCAGCTTCACTCCCACAGCATCACATCCTTTCACCACGGATGTACTCTCATACAGTTATGCTGCAGTATATAATGTTTACAAGCCTACCTGTATTGCTGAAAATGTGGTCTCAATGATAATGAATTTTATCTGGAAAACTGTTTGCATTATCCTGTGCAGAGCAGTTGTATTTACCATAGAAATCTAGTACAACTCCTGACTTGAATGTAGATTAACTAGATACAGCGCTCATCCAGATAGAGCCATTCTGTTTCATTTCCGAAGTGGATGAATGAGAGGTATTACCGCATCAAGCAGATTTTGATTTTGGTTAAGGCAAACATCACACATTAATTTTTTATCAATGTGAGATTGTGTAATGTTTAGAAATACACACTAATGTGTCTTGCCATCTCTGTGCCACTTTCCATTCACTCAGAAATTTATGGATTGTTACTTTCGCAAACATTTTTATTACTAGTCATACAGAAAATATGTTGTAAGTCTAATTAATTATTCATGAGCTGAACTAGCTCACTGATTGTCTGCCGTGCCAGTCTGAAATCTCTTAGAAATGACTGTCACAGCAGCAACACACGACTCACACACTGTATGGGGACAGCAGCAGTGGCACCAAAATGAAATTGTTTTTGGCACTAAAAACCTAAAGAAAAAAAGCTGTCAGTATTGTGGTTAGACTTATAATTGCAATAATGACCTCACAGCCGGTCATTTCCTTTGATTAAGGACCGGCTGGGTGGGGTTGTCCCTTGGCTGCACCCTGGGCCACTCTTCACCCCAGCCAGTTGTTAATTACAAGGAAATGACTGGCTTTTCGGTCATTATTGCTTAATTGTTCAGCTTTTTTGTTTGGAGTCTGAAACTGGCATATCAGGATTTGGAAAGCCTTAGTTATGTGGGGTGAATTATCTGCAGGAAAGTTCAAGGCTTTCTCTAAAAAATCCCAAATCATATCCAGTGTTGATGAAACTAGTGGATCATGCTCAGAAGGGAACGCTGCAGACTTTATGTTTTTATAATGTTTTGCAGTTTCTAGGTTTTCCATTGCGCAACTGAAGACCACATTGTCTCTGGGTAACTTTGCAGTTAAAGCTTCTAAAGTTAGTATCTTGGCATAATAAACACATTTGCTTCTTGTTTCCGGTCTGTGTAACTTTATCAGCCAGATCATTTAGCGTTAATTCGATCTGCTGCTCCAGTGAAGCCAGTATTTGGATCATTGAGATTAACTTGTCCAAAGAAGCTGAGTGCAAGATGTCCATTTCCTTTGAATATTTAGTGAGCCCTTTAGCACTATGAGAGGAATCACTCCAGTCACGAGTGCAGCCGCTGCAGCTGGTGGTTCTACTCCTTGGCCAGGGGACTACAGCAATAGATGGTCCATGGGCCCTTTCTTTGCAGGAGTAAGTTCTTCTGATGAAGTTGACACGAAACCATTTTGCTTAGAAAGTTTTTGTGAGCCTTTTTCTTTTATATTTTATAAAAGAAATAGTTTGTTTTTATAAAACTGTCTTTGTTAAAAGATCCTCCAGAGCTCAGTGCTTACGCTGCAATCTGTCTCCGGCAGACATCCTAGCTCCTCCATGTCACCTTGTTTAATGACAATAGTTGTCACTGCTTTTTGTGTAGCCTGAGTGCAGCATTAAATGAGTTCCTATAGAAATATAGAATATGTCAGCAGAAAAGGACTGCTAGACCTACCCAGTCTGCATAAGGGTTCCCTGGCTATTCTACTTTGGCTTGTCTGTTTCCTGAGCAGCTGTGGGAGAGAGATCGCATAACACCAGATACCTGGACTTTTGTAGATGTGTCACATTGTGGTGAGTGAGAGAGATGAAATTCTGGATTCGAGGGTCTCAGCCAGGTCTCAGGCAGCTCAGGATGGGCTTTTGTCATTTATTAATATTCCTGCTCAGAGCAAGTCTCTGTTTTGTTACAAGTTTCTGCAGGCTGGGCAGTAATTTCCATGGTACAGCTGCAAATTCTGCAGTCAGCAGGCAATTGAAACTGCAGAAAACTGGAGGCCATGACTGTAGCCAGTATCGATTCAAGGGGATTCGTCACAGTGGATTTTATGGGGGCATCCCAGTTCATGCAAGTGGCCTGAGCAGTATTAGCTGATGTAACAGGTATATTTAATGTGGAGGCAGGAGGAGTCATTACACTGAAGTTTATGGAGACATTCCAGTCTGAACAACCAGCACTTTTTCTTTGTTTTTGTAGTGTTTCAGATATTGATGTAGGCAAAAGTGAAGGGATGTATTGGTTGTGAGATCCATGAAGCTCAGCTGCCACTGCAATAACTTTCCCATGGCTCACCTCACTCAGCGGTTTAACCAGTTTACGATGTCGACTCTCTAACCTGCCTGCTATCAGCTTCTGTAGGTAATTTAAAAAAATGTGCAGTATCTCCTTCCTTCGGTGAAGCCTCAGACCTATGTTTTGAATGGGGGTGGGGGTTATATTGGTACTTGTGCTAGTGCTCACATCTTGATTTGGGTCAGCTGTTCCTGTCTCTCTCTCCTTTACAAGCAAACTAGTTTGTCTGTTTGTCTCCAATGGTGAGCTGGTTTGAGGATTATGTTTGGATTTATTGAGTTCAGTGCTGCCAGTCTGCATGTTTAAAGGGTTCACGTCTGAACTGGCAAGAAAGGTATAAGCAGTTTTGCTCTTGAAGTTTTGAGCTGTTTGGCATCTGGTCACAACTGCAGGACAGACAAAAAAGATCTGAGATAGAAGGCATTCCACAATACAGCAAAGGAGGAATCATTGTTGTCCCTAAATGGAGCTTTGATTCTCCTTACAAGGCCTTCTCTTCCCCTGGATGATTTCCCCTCTCTGTTACTCTGAAAGCGGCAGGGGAATGGGTCATTTTTGCTTCAAGGGATGGCAATGGGGAGGAGGGGGTGCCACTAGACACCAGGGAAATAGCAACGCACTGCTCTCACTGCAGCCCACAGCACAAGTTCCAGCTGCGGTTGCAGAAGTCAAGAATGTCCCACTGTTCTCACTAAGCTGGGCACTCTGGATTTTCTGTGCCCAGAAAACATATTTATGACAACTTTAAAAAACCAAAAAACAAACAACAGAATCTAATTAAATGGGTCCTGTTTAGCTAGGTTCAGATGTTTGTTTTTTAAGACATTATTTTTATGTACTTTTAAATGTTTGTAAGTGTAAACAGTAAATAGAAAATGGTGGCTATACGAAAAATGGATTTTTTCACATGAAAGAGTATTGACCAATATGGAAAAAGATACTTTTTCATATGACCCTATTCTTGTTTCATTCTTTGCAGCTAACCTGAAAGTTCCCACTGAGCATACTCAGAACCTACATTTTAAAAATCAGTGACTTTGGAATGGATTAATAGTTTTTTTTTTTTAATCAAACTAACAAAAGGCACATCTGCAAGCCAAGCCCTTTCTGCCCTGAACATTTCAGACCAAATTTTCAAATGGTCTGAGTACTAGAGGTGGACAAAGAAAACAGCAAAAAATCCTGAAAAATCACTTTTTTTCACTATCTGGATTGCAGAATCTGCACATCCAATCAGAATGAAAGTTGGCACATCAAGAGATCTACCTCACAGGATAGCACATGCAAATATCTTTGTAATTTCATTGAATGGGGGTAAACCTGATAAGGTGAACATTTGGGGTTTAACATTAAACACCCTACTCAATCCGAACTATAGTGGTGCTACTGCTGCACTGTAATATATAATGTCACCTAAGATATGTTACAAAAGTGACTGCCACCTGAGGTCTAAAAAAAGGGGAAAAAAGTCAATCACAGAACCACCACTTAATGTTCCTTTTTCTCTCTTTTTTTATGTCTTACTACAAGAAACTACTACAATTCAGTTAAGAGAAAGTGACCATAAGTTATCAGTTTAGGTACTGTCAGGATAGTATAGGGCCTGACCCCTTGGATTCTTGTGACCAGTGGCAAATAAGGAACCAGAGACAAGTGGCATCAGGCAATTAGCAACAGAGTTTATTACTAGCCCCCAAAACAGTATATACAGCTTACCCAAGGCTGAGGAGTTCAGAGACCTCAATACCCGGGATGAAGAATGGAACTCAGTGAGCAAAATAACATTCTTTTCTTATATACTATGATAATTGCTATGATAACTTTTGCCTAGCATGTACTTTGGTGTTACAAATACTTTGCTATTGGCTAATACATAGGTGGCTCCTGGTCTTGTACAGTTATCTAATGTATACATAAAATAGCTAGGCCAGTGGTGTGCAATAACAATGGGGTCTCTCTCTAATATGTTATGGTGTACATTATGTAGAAGGCTCCTAGGTGGTACTGCAGACTGTTGGTATTTGGATTATAGTTATACAGGTTCATTGCTAATACTGTATTGGTAAAACATTTGCACTTAACGACAGAACATTATAGATCATAGATCATATTGTCATAATCACACATAAATCACATATATATCCTGGTCCCACAATTATATTGTGGGTGTTGGTGCCCTAAGGTTCATTAGTACTCATTATAGCTCTCATTTGGAGCAGTTAGTAAACACAATACTGTTATCCTTAGTTATGATATCACGGCTGTCATGTGGGGGTTCCAGAAGGGGTTTGGGCAAGCTAACATAATCCCCCCTTGTTGCCTGGATAAGGAGGCAACAACTAATAGAGTAAGTGTGAGCATCACAGCTGCATTACTGATGAGCTGCATAAAGGTATTTTAATTGCACACAGTATTTATGAAACATGCGTCTTAGACAGCAAATGGTTAATATCATAAAAAGAATTAGAAATACTTGAATAATAACAAAAAACTTTGAAGAGTAAATACTAGCCAAGTGCTAGACATCAGAACAGGGGTTAAAAAACATATGATTAATAACAGTGCTTTTATGTGCAACAAAGCAAAGTTAGGTTGTCACCATATGCAAATGTTGTATGATTTATTATGGCACAATACATTATTTATCACATGAAAAACCTCGTTAATACTGGTTTACAGCATACAGATAGTCAGGGTAACTGTGAAAATAGTTATCTTCAGGGGTTTGTGCAGGGGTAACCACAGATGGACCAAGAATGGAATGGTTTGTTTGTAAAGCACAAAGCAGAAACTAGGTATGTCAACACCACAATTGATATGTGTATAAGAAAAGTTGTCGATGTTTGTTATTACACAACCTGGTTTGGAAAAAACTGTATTGAATGCATTGTACAACATAAAATAACATGACACAACATTGTTCATTGATAACGATGATTTAAATTTGAGAGTGGATTAGGCAGGTGACAGCGGCGTACATTTTTGTTGATTGAAGAATCTGTTGACAATGTCTTTAGATAATGTATAACCAGTCCATAAAGTTTAGGTGAGTAACCACAAATTGGCATAGTTACATGTGAAATGTAATTTGCAGAAAGATTGTAACACCACATGGCACATGGGGCTATGCAGGCATTTCGCTGAAGATGAACCATCGGCACGGTAAGAAAGTTAATGTTCATGTTGCTGGCTGCTGGATGGCTGGATTTGCACAGGCCTTGGCAGGAGGTGCATTTGATTGTTCATTGAGTCCTTCAATGGAACAGCTACACACAGTGGCACCACTGCACAAGTATTGACAGTCCATAATAGAACAATCAGTCTGTATGAGGTGCCAGTTAGGCTTGGAAAACACCAGCAGTGAAGATAAGTTGATACAGTATGTTGATGTTTCAATGTTACTTGAAGAGCTTACATGTACCATGTTGAGACATGTAAACTTGTAAAAGAAACACAGATTATGAAACACACATAGCTATTCAGATGGGAAAATGACATGGTTATTAGCAATATCTTTGATTATGGTGTGGTGTGACATAACCTACATTCCTGGCAATTGTAAGAGAAAAAGTTATGGTGTCGGCCATGCACTCGGAAGTGCAAGCCGAGGTCCAATAATGAGGGTAATGCCATTTGGCCATTTGTGAGTACACCCTGCTTCCAGGTCTCAGAAGAGGTTGTGACAGTGATTAAAACATAGTTTCCCGGCTGAATGGCCCCTCTTGGGTCTCCTTTCCTTTTGTTTTCTAGGGCAAAATACTCCAAAATACTCAGCAGTGTGGGGACCTGATACTGGATCTTGTGTACGTATCTGGTATGCTGCAAATAAGTCCAGTAACATGGCACTATGGAGCCATGAGGCAATAGATCTGGAGCAGAATTTTAATTCTGCCGTATTGTAGTTGGTTAGATTTAATATCACAGGGATGTACATGAACTGCATATTATTTACAAGGGTACATGGAAGTGATGATGAAACCAGACCACTAGTTGGTCCGAGTTCCTGCATTGGACATCGAGTAGTTTCTTCCTCTGTGGGAGGAACAATGGTTAGAAACATGGCAGTGCTAGCAATGGAATGGTCTGCATACTATTTTCTGGTAGTTTCATTTGGGAAATTTGGCACAGAAATTGGGATTTATGAGTGCCATGAGAGGCAGTATAGTGCAGTTGGCTAAGGCTCTGAGCTTCAGATCTGTAGACCTGGGTTTGAATCCCCATAGCTGCCTAGGTGCATATTGTGTGATCCTGAGCAAGTCACTTAACTTCCTTGTGCTCCCAGGTTGCATCTGGAAACAAGCTTCAGCTTAGTCTGCTACTTCTGGTTAAACAATGTTCCCTTTCCCTTTCCCTATACAGACCTGTGTTTTGGGATTGGGCCTGGCAGATAGACAGGGTACCATTGGGTGAAATTTGGGCATTGGGCCAACCTTGAAGGGTGCCTTTAGCTAGGTGGGCCACTGGCATTTATTTTCCATTGCTATTCCGCCTGCCACTCAATTTGTAAGGGAGATTGGTCAGGGGCTACCATCATGGCATTCAGATAGGTGTCTTTTATCAATCTGGATGGGACAGCAATGTTGACCCCTGTGTTTGGATTTGGTGGTGGCGCATAACCAGGAGGAAAGAAGCAGTCATTCATGGGCTGCAGGGCTTGGAAACGCCTCTTTAGGTTTTGATTGTTGTTGGGAGGCTTTAGAACATTTTTAGCTTTTGAAAACAACTAATTTATTTTTAAAATTGATCCCAAATGGGCCTAATACACTCCCCACCAGGCCTGTTACACCCAAATCCCACTAAGGGCATTTTAAAGTGGAACTTCAGCAAGGCCTTTGACACTGTGCTACATAGAAGGCTATTAAATAAACTGGGGAACATGGGAGTGGGCAGAAGAGTAGTGCAGTGGGTAGGTAATTGGCTGGATGGCAGGATACAGAGGGTGGTGGTAAATGGCTGTCACACCACAGAGGGAAGAGTGACTGGAGGGGTACCACAGGGATCAGTGCTGGGACCGGTCCTATTCAACGTCTTCTTCAGTGACATTGTGCAGGCAGAATTTCCTTGTTTGCTGATGATGCAAAGCTCTGTAACAGAGTGGACATGCTAGAGGGTGTAGACAGAATGAGGAAGGACCTGGAGAAGCTTGAAGAATGGTCAAGGGTTTGGCATTTGAAATTCAATGCAAAGAAGTGCAAGATAATGCATATGGGACACAAAAACCCTGGAACAACATATCAGTTGGGGGGTGAGGATATAGCATGCACCAAGCAGGAAAGGGACCTTGGGGTTATCATCTCTGATGACCTCAAGGTAGGGGAAACAGTGTGACAAGGCAGCAGGTAAAGCAAATAGGATGCTGGGATGCATGGGCAGGGGCATCACCAGCAGGAAAAGGGAGGTCATAATTCCACTATTCAAGACACTAGTGAGGCCCCACCTGGAGTACAGTGTACAGTTCTGGAGACCTGACCTACGTAAGGACATAGACAGGATACAGAAGGTTCAGAGGAGGGCAACAAAGATGTACAGGGATTGCATCGCAAGTCCTATGAGGACAGGTTGAAGGACTTGAATATGTACTCCCTGGAGGAGAGGCGGGAGAGAGGTGATATGATAGAGACATACAGTTACCTGACAGGGAGGAACAGGGTGCAGGAATACACTATTTTCCAGTGAAAAAGTTGTTCCAGGACTAGAGGGCATGGGATGAAGTTGGAGGGAGTGCAATTCAGAGGAAACGTGAGGAAGAATTTCTTCACAGAATGGGCGGTGGACAAGTAGAACACCCTGCCAGAGGAAGTGGTGGGGGCTGAAACAATCACTTGATTTAAGAATGCATGGGATAGATATAAGGGAATTCTGGAAGTCTGGGGTAAGGGGGAACAGACTTCTAGGAAAACATAAAGTGAACTTACAAGCTCAAATGGGCAGACTGGGTGGGCCATAGGCCCTTATCTGCTGACAGTGTGTATGTATCTATGTATTTATGTAACATCCCTGGATGTGGAGCAGTTTCCTAAGCTTATACATGATAAGCTGCAACTATATGTAAAAACATAATAGCATGAAATTTAAACATACAGTCGGCGCCACTTTAGGCAGACATGGTTACCGTGGACAATCGCTTTATGCAGACAAAATCTCTCTGTCCAAACCAAACTTCATTGCCACAATGCAAATATAACCTGATAATCCGGACTATACGTGCTGCCTACTGAGGAAATTAAATTACAGTAAAAGCTGCTGTTTTTGACAGCCTCACTGGTTGCAGTCAGATCTATCTGATCAATTGCTGTAAGCAATTAAGCATTGCGATGAGTGTTAACAAGGCACATATAAAGGTTGCCACTTCCATTCACAGCCATTTTCACCCTTACCTTACCTTACCTTAACTTGTCTGCTCACTCTCTGTGCCCTAATGGCTTCTTGCTGTTGACCTGGGATTCCACTTTCTAGAAAAGTAGAGCTGCTCCATCAAATCAAAACACTGCTTAAGTGTAATGTGAGGGAGATAGCGCAGAGAATTGGCATCTCGAAGTCTACCATTTCGGATCTGTTAAAACAAAAAGACAGCATTCTTGAGCAGTGGCATTCCAATCAGAATCCTGATCAGAAATGAAAACGGGACTGTAAGGAACATAAAATCAAAGAAGCCCTCTTAGTCTGGGTCATGGATGTTCATAGCCGTGATGCCATGGTCAGTGGCCCGCTGTTAATTGAGAAGGTGAAGCAGCTGGCAGTGGCTTTAGGAAAGCTTGAATTCAATCCAACAGATGACTGGCTCCAATGGTGGAAAACCCATAACATTTGCTTTCATTGTGCCCATGGTGAAAAGCAAAGTGCGTACGACTTTGGAGCCAGCAATTGGATATGGGATGTTCTTCCTGATTTGCTTGTAGGCTACGGACTATCCAACATCCATGATATGGATGAGGGTGGCTTGCATTATCCTGAGAAGACAAGAAGGAACAGGTGAAGGCACAACCTCCCCCCCCAGATCAGCTGATTCATTATTAAGGGCTTAGGGTCCTTGCACCAGGCCGGTTGGCATGAAGCCACCTGTGAATCGGTTTTGTGCAGTTTTGGCCACCACACTTGACAAACAGAGGGGCTGAGCTGGTTGACAATGTTAAAGGGGGACTACAGTCAACATTTCTGGCATCAATAAATTTCAGAATTTGGATCAGCATAGCTCCAATCAGGCTCATGCCAAAAATGAGATCTCTAAGTTACTTTGTTTAAAAGTTACAAGTCATTTTACAGCCCTAAATTCACTGCCTGTTCAAAAAAGCCAGTTTCAGTGAAGGCTGCTGCTGCTGATGTCATCTCCAGAACTCAGAGTCTAGTTCTCACTGTCAGCAAGCTTATAGAACCGTTTTCTTCAAAGGTTGGAGTTCATGTGCAATAGTTTTTACAAGTAAAATATGTAGTAACATTCAAAAAACATAGCTATAGAAACTGTGTGTTTCAGGTTTTGTAAAAAGTTGAGAAATGTGTATTTTTTTAAAATGTATTTATTTTGGTGCCTTTATGTTGTGGTCCTTTTCTCCAGGGTTACTGAATGCTGAATATAGCACACTGCAGTGAGGTTTAGTTTCAGTTTCAGTTTATTTTTTATACTGGAAAGGTATGTGAGCAAAATGTCCTGTTTTCACTTATGAGGTTTGCAGACTGAATAATTTTCTGATGTGGTGGAAGGCTGTAATAATTCACACCTGTCATTCAGTTGAGGTGATTTTTCAGGATGGCACTTTAAAACAATTATTCTACCACCCTTTAAATGGGGGTGGGAGAGGTAATGCTGTTTTGAAACCTTACTTTGAGTTTCTATGCAGTAGCCAACCCAGCCAACCTAGGGCCAGATATTCAAAACTTTGCCCCGGGGCAAAATTAGCTCTACATGGTGGGCAAAATTTACCTAGAACCATTTGCACACCATATTCAAAGGAATAGCCCTGGGGCTAAATGAGTTGAATATAGCATGAAAACGAAGGTGTGCAAACAAGACTGAGAGTGCAGTGCAACAATAGCCCAGCAAATAAGACAGCATTGAATATAGCAACCGAGAGCAGTGCAAACTGCAACAGTGGCCCAGTGCACACAGAGGTGGAGTGGGGTAAGGCTGAACAATGTGGACAAAATGTGTGCTAGCAAAGCAGTGAAGCAAACAACAGCAAACAACAGTGCAGGCCAAATACTGCAGACCCATGTAATGGAACATTACATTATTGCACGGTGCTAACACGTTTGCACGGCACTAACACGTTTGTCCAGTGCAATCCCGTTTGCTCGGTGCTAGAGTTTGCTATATTCAAAACTACAATGCAAATGAGCCTACTCAGGCAATCCATGGGCAAACAGACACAGATCGGTAGCCATGTTTCTTTCTGTGCTCACAGCTCCACCTGTAGGTCTGACTGGTATTACAGGTCAGTTGCCACATTCATTGTGTGGTCACAGCTCACAGAACATTAGCTGCAGTCTTGGTTTGGACACAGATGCAAAGACTAATGTGGCCCAAGGGAGTAGCACTACAGGAACGGGTGGCCATGCTGCATGCCAGAGGCAAATCATTGTTCCTGCCACAATGTTTATCAGATGGTACAGTACCATAGTAGGTCATACTATGAGGTACACAGCAATGCCTATGGTGTGTCAGGCAACAGTGATTGGTGCTATCCACACAGTGACATGCATAGCTAGAAGTTGTGGTCTGACAGTGGACACCACAGCCAGGGTGGCTGGCCGCCCACATCGCCTACTCATTGGTTGCATACAGCCTTGTTCCCTGTTGCTGCAGTGTCCACGCTCCCATTCTGGGTTTGCCCAACATTAAGACTGCCTTTTCGTGAGCGGTAATTTGCGCTACACTACATGTTTTGCACTAATGTGCGCTGCACAGAACTATACTTTTGAATATACCATTGCACCTGTATGCATGTCCCCACCCCTCACTTTGCACTGTGCATACATTATCTCATAGCGATGGCACTACCACATTGTGCCAGCACTATTTGACCTTTTGAATATATCACTCTGGTGCAAATGTGGCACAATTGTGGAGCAATTGATTTGCGTCAGGCGTAAAGTTTTGAATATCTGGCCCCTAATGTTTTCTCCCTGGACAGACTGTTACTTAACCTACACTCAGACTCATCTATGTTGTATTCCACATTAAAATGATAATGTTACTAGGGCTAACACTTCCATCGCTAGCAGGAATTAACACATATTAGGCCCTTGTTAAACAGCG
The DNA here is from genome assembly GCA_016271365.2 of Neoceratodus forsteri. Taxonomy (NCBI): domain Eukaryota; kingdom Metazoa; phylum Chordata; order Ceratodontiformes; family Ceratodontidae; genus Neoceratodus; species Neoceratodus forsteri. Next base: position 1,222,460,688 of record CM057458.1, read on the forward strand.
TCTTTCATAATGGTCCAAAAAGTTACATCTTGTAGTCATTATATGCAGTACTAGACCTGAAAGGGTGTGTGCATTTGTTATTTTTGGCCAAGGTTTACTCTACTTTCCATAATTTGTATTTGTTTTTGAGCCCTGCTTTAGCCCTGCTGCACTTGCCTTGGCTGTTCAGCTGCTGGACTGCTGGCTCCTGATGGTATCACTGTAGGGCAGAGGAGTGAGTCACACTGTGTAGTACAGTGCAGTCACAGCAATTCTGCAAGGGTAAACTAACAGTACTTAATGTACATACTATGTTCCACTTCCCCAATACACCGTTAGCAATGCATTATGCAAACATCCAAATGCTTTGTCAGCATGTTTTTTTTTTTTTTAATTGGCTTTCTTCTGCCTTGGTAACAAAGCAAGGGGATTGAGGGAAGACATAGTTGCTGTCAGCATCTTTCCCTGTCCTTTTGACTTTCATGCAAAAATTACCACATTTTGTGACAGACAGGACATAAAACTTACAAGAACAGGAGGCTGAGTTTCAATTGCTAGGAAAAAACATCTTATAAAACAGAGCAATATTTTGTGGAGAGATAGAGAGAGATTGAGATTTAGAGCACCTGTCCCAGTCCTTTTGACTTTCATGCATATATTACCCCTCCTTGCACTGATTCAGAATTGCATTTCATTCATTTTGCTGAATGCAAAAACCAACTGCAGAGGACAGTAATGAAATACAGTTCCAGAATCAATGCAAGAAGGGGTAATTTATGTATGAAAGTCAAAAGGACTGAGAAAGGTGCTCTTTAAAACTTTTTATAAAGCAGACCCTGACAAACAGCAGTGAAGTTACCAACATTATGCAATACTAGTAGCAATACAACTTCCTAACAGACACAGTAGAGTAGCACCCCAAATGGTATCAGCAGCCTGGAGGCATGCTGACTCAGCATTCAGCAACGCTGCAGAAATGCACCACATCAAAAAGGCATTAAAAATATGAATTTGTCAACTTTGTTCCAAAACCTGAAACACACATAGTTTTTATAGAAATATTTTTTGAATGTTGCTGCCTCTTTTACTTGTAAAAACAATTGCACATAATTTTTAAACTTTGGAGAAACAGGTCCTGTAAGCATGCTGACAGGGAAGACTAGACTGTGAATTCTGGAGGTGACATCATCATCAGCTCTTCACTGAAACTGGCTTTTTTGAACAGGTAGTGAAATCAGAGTTGCAACATAGCTCATAACTTTAAAATGAAGTAACACAGAAGTAACACAGAAACCTAATTTTTGGTATGTGATTTATTGGGGGTATGCTTATTCTAATTCTGCAAAGTTGCACTTTTGGCCAGAGTCCCTCTTTAAAGTACAGTGGGCCTTATCCAAACTTTGAGCAACAAATGGATTATTTGCAGACCGTTCTTTTTCTTGTGACTCTGAAGAGATATTGGTATACTTCCTTTATTTCTGGAACTGCCAGCTGTAGCTTAGTCAGGTCCAGGGGGACTTTTTTTTTTTGCTTCTTCTGTTTGCAGCCACCATAGGTGTTGAACTGTAATGAGACATGGTTCATATCTCCCCCCTTTGAGCGTCTTCTTTGGTTAAAGAGTCAGCTTGGTTATTGTAGTAATGGAAGGGTTCTACTTGTGCTGGACAATGCTGGAGCAGAGACCAGGCAACAAATTAATAAATTCCCACTAAATTTACTTGTAACAGTTTTGCACAGATGTTGTATGACACTCTATTGACAGTAGGGGCGTGGATATTTAACTACAGGTGTTTTGGCAATTTCATTTGCCAATCAGTCATCTCCTTAAAAGGTTAATGCTGAATAGATTCTGATAGGATGACACTATGAAATTGGCCTACTGTTTTTTTTCATACATCACCAGAGAAGTAACGATGGTAGGTAGGCCTTTCCTGGTTGCTGCCCCCCTCCTCCTGGAGAGGTGGGTCTTATTTCATCTAGTGATTCAGTCCCTGGGCAGAGGGAACCCTCTTCTTCCTGAGAGAGAAAGAAAAACAAAACACAACATAACAAGCAGGGTCTTTTTAGACCATTTTCTCTGTGATAGGTTAGTATTGATTTAAAAAATGCTGCTGCATTATTTTAATACAGATGTATGCCTTCGGGAATATTGTTTAACATCTGTTGCTGACCCTGCCAAATGTGCCATAGGCAGGGTAGATTGTCCTGTGGCTGCTAGCCACATATTACTCAAATCCTGAAAATCAAATAAAGTTCAATAAAACCAGAGAAAAGGCATCCAATTTTCTCTTGTTTTAGATTAAAAAACAATTTCAACTGAGTCACACAAATTCTGGATTAATGCCAATAGTTGTATTTCATGGCATTATGTACGTACATTTTTATTTACATGTTAAGTTAGTAACATTCAGGCCTGTATCAAAAAGGTTAAAACAAGTAGAAATGGTTGGGAGAATCATTGGTCTGGGATGTTATTCCCAGTTGTTCTGCTCCCTGGTGGTGCCCCTTGGGCACCTTAGGTACTGCAGAAATTAAATTTCTGAAAAACACAGTTGTAGTATTTTTTTATTCCTTTTGCAGTGAAAACTGCACAGCAAGTAACCTTCTTTGTTTTTCCTGTGAGCTGTTAAATGGCTTGTTATAGATGCTGAGGGTATTGGATGATCCGAGTCTCCCGCCCCCCCCACTGATTGCCTTGCTTGGCATGGTTATCATGTGGTATTGTTCTGAGGAAAGGAAAGCCAATCTGAAAATGAACCTTTATGAAAGAACAGCATACATAGGGTTGGGCGTTGGTAAAAGATAAGTCAGATGGTATGGCAGCAAGCCCAGGAGAAAATGACTCCCCTCTTCCTTGGACAGAGTAGAAGCAAAAAACGTATGCTTCTGTAAAAAGTAAAATTTCAGGAATCACCAGTTGATGTGTGCTCTAAAAAGCTTGCATAAAAGGGAAAAAAGAGTTGTTTAGGAGGTACACAAACCTGAGCTTGTGTTTTAGGTGTGATTTGGGAGTACAAGGAGATCAAGTGACAGGTGGGATTCTGCCCTAACTCTCTAGGTTTGTATTTGCAATGCCCTTAAGCACTATGCTGTACCAAGGTTATACATGAGATCTATGCCTTCTTTAGTGATAAAATAAAAACCAAATAGCTTCTCGAGAGAGTGTATGGTTAGTGGCACGTTATGGGAGCCAGAGAATGCTGATGTATTGCCCATTTCAATTAGGCACGCCCTTGTAGCGTTCATTTTTTGTTACAGAAAACTTTGAAAGTTCCCTAAATGTGTGCCACCTGCATTTAAAAAACAACAACCTAGAATTAAGTACAGTACATTAATGAATCTATCCCAAATCCTACTAGAATGTACACACCCATTTCCATAGCCCTTCTCCACTTCTTAAACACTTGCAAACATTATCATACCTGTTCCTCTCAGACTAACATCTGATCTGTAATGCTTCAGAAAATACATTTGCAACAGAGGGGTTAACTGACAATGCTTTTGGCTGAAAGACATATCAGCAGTTTGGTGTCACCCTTGGGGCTAGATGCCAAAATTGGGCTAGACCATTTTAAAACTTTTGTTCCATTAGAAGCATACTTTTTCTTTTAGAAAAGATTTCCTTGTTTAATTAAAACCATGTTTAAAGGCATTTTGATCTGTTTTCAAACTACAATTTAAACTAGCAGTTCCTTGCACAGAACCTCCAAACCATAAATCTTTTCACATACTGAAAACTACCTACATCATTAATCTTTTCACATTGAAAACCTCTCAAGATTTCCATCAAACCAACCAAAGGCATATAAATCTCCACACAGACACAATTTTGACTTTCTCCTACCCTCTTGACACATGCTCCAACCAACATTTATATAATAAAATCTTCTAAACACCAAACCTTTCCAGGTAAGCACAATTCTTTTTGACAAACCAATTTACTCTAGTGACTAAATGAAGATATGTACTGCTGTTTTTTTGTTGTTATTATTTTCTCATTTATTCCTCCTTCTCCACCTCGGCTCTGGTCTCCTTGGGAGCACCAAGGAGTCATCCCCCTGCAGTCCACTCCTACCTGGTCAGTCCTCCTTCACCCATGTAGCCTTGGTTTACCCTCTGGGAGGGGACAAGGTGGGCCCCAACACCCCGACACTGCAGTAACATTGGTCAGTCACGTGCCAGGAGGGCAGCCACAAATCAGGGGCAAGCTCTGGTGCTCTGTCTCTGCTGGAGCTGAGATGCATTTTCCCCTTTTTCTGGGAAGTGGCCAGTGCTCTGACATCAAGGCATTGATTCCAACATCTGCCACTCCCCCAATCCTACTTCTGTTCCTTGGCGCTTGCTGTGTCTCCAGCTTCCTCAAGAGAGCAACAGAGTGCCATACAGGGACCCCTGTCCCTCCCGGGAGATGAGAGTTGTCCTCTGGATGCTCAATAATCTCCCTCCCCTGCCAACCCCCAGCAACCCAGGCTCATTCCCGAACCTGGGTCACCAGCGTGGCGCAAGGTGTGGCATCCAGCACCTCAACCCTCAGCATCACTGGGCCAGCTATGTACTGCTGTTTTGAAGGCAGATGCAACCCTCCCTGCATTTGAGAAAGCTTAATGAGCAAAACATTTTTCTCCTGTTAGCTCAGTTAACTCCGAATGACCTTGATGATCTTAGAATCACACAAGCTGTTTCATTGTTTAGTTTACCAGGGAAAAGAAAGAAGAAAAAAACTTTTAAAACTTTAAACACTGTTCATATTTACATGGCACTTTAGAATGCTGCAAGAGATCGCAGCATGTACTTTCATTCTAAAACATCCAGATAATATGCAAAGAAGTTGTTTCTTTCATATGTTAAACTTAGAAATACAAACAGACCACTTCTCTCAGTGCAGTTAAGCCCCTTCAAGGCATACTTTTAAATCAAGGAAGGAAATTCCCAGTGGGCCACACTTTTCCTTTCTCATTTCCATCCTTGATTTAAAAATATGCCTTGCAGTGGCTTATCTGCACTGACAGAAGTGGTCTGTTTGTATTTCAAATTTGTTCCTAGTTGCAGGATTGCAACACATCTGAGAAAGGATTGTGTGGATTTAAAGGAAGTTCCTCAGACACGCTGACCATTGTGAGCCTGTAGCTTAATGGTTCAAGTGCTGGAATAGCATACCAGAGGTCTGAGGTTCAATTCCCAGCGGGCCACACTTTTCCTTTCTCATTCCCATCCTTGATTTACAAATATGCTTTGCAGGGGCTTAACTGCACTGAGAGAAGTGATCTGTTTGTATTTCTAAATGTGTTCTTAGTTTCAGGATTGCAACACACTTGAGAAAGGAATATGTGGATTTAAAGGAAGTTCCTCAGGCACTCTGACCATTGTGAGCCTGTAGCTTAATGGTTAGAGCACTGGAACAGCATACCAGAGGTCTAAGGTTCAATTCCCAGTGGTCCAGACTTTTTCTTTCTCATGCCCATCCTTGATTTAAAAATATGCCTTGCAGGGGCTTAACTGCACTGAGAGAAGTGGTCTATTTGTATTTCTAAATTTGTTTCTAGTTGCAGGATTGCAACACACTTGAGAAAGGAATGTGTGGATTTAAAGAAAGTTGCTCAGGCACTCTGACCATTGTGGGCCTGTAGCTTAATGGGTAGAGTGCTGGAATGGCATACCAGAGGTCTGAGGTTCAATTCCCAGTGGGCCACACTTTTCCGTTCTCATTTCCATACATTAAACTTGTAGTGTGTTCAGTATGTATGTGTGTTTCTGATAGACAGAAACAATACCATGACATGTCATGTCAGGTTTAGAAATTAAAAAGAGTTAGAAGAAGACAGGCATTAGTTGGTCATCTTATTCAAACACAAAAGACATTAGCAAAATGTACAGTTAGATCAGAGAGTATTGTGGCATGTTTTAATATTTACCACAGTTTGTGAATGCTATTGCTGGAACCTTTTGATTAGGGTGTGAGCTGGATCCGCCCCCTGGAACAAATAAGTCCTTTTCTGTGCAGAAAACTTCTGTGGTTTGGAATCTAACACAGACTGTACTGCTCTGGAGAGAGCTGCAACCATTAACCCTTTCTGGTCATGTTTTTCAGCTATAGCTTTGGTCTCTGGATACAGCATGCACACATGCTGTATTAGATGGTCCTGTGATTTCACGTCCAGCATGATATCACCCCAGCCCCTTTGAGAAGCCAGGAAATTTGAGACATCCAGTTTCAGCTCTGTACAGATAGTGGCCATGATTTTTGTTTAGGTCTTCCCTATTGTTTCTGCACTATAGTGAGCACAAAGTGTACACTTGTACTCAACAAATAGGCAGGTCTGTTTATGGGGAATCCGAAGTCTCCTCAGGGCAATACTGCTAAGGGACAGGGGAGACAGTATCCTTGTCTGTCCATACTGCTGTAGGACCGAGGAGATTGTTCAGATTTCTGGCAGAATGGGTGGGCGGAGGTTGGAGTCCCTGTTTATCCCAAACCTGTCTGCTGAGTACCAACCTGTCTGTTTCTCAGTCCCCTCAAAGTCCACTGGTGCTGCCACAGTCACCAAAATGTCAGGCTGGTATAAGGCCTGACCCCTCAGATTCTTGTGACCAGTGGCAAATAAGGAACCAGAAACAAATGGCATCAGGTAATTAGTAACAGGGTTTATTACTTGACCCCAAAACACCAGGATGAAGAATGGAACTCAGTGAGCATAATAACATTCTTTTCTTACATACTATGATAATTGCTATGGTAATTTTTGCCTAGTATATACTCTGGTGTTATAAATACTTTGCTGTTGGCTAATACATAGGTGGTACCTGGTCTTGGACAGTTATCTAAGATATGCATAAAATAGCAAGCTCAGTGGTTTGCAATAACAATGAGGTCTCTCTCTAATATGTTATGGTGTTCATTATGCAGATGGCTGCTAGGTGGTACTGCAGACCATTGGTATTTAGACTATAGTTATACAGATTCATTGCTAATACTGTATTGGTAAAACATTTGCAGTTAACTATAGAACATTATAGAATATAAATCATATTGTCATAATCACACATAAATCACATGTACATCCTGGTCCCATGATTATACTGTGGGTGTTGGTGCCCTAAGGTTCATTAGTACTCATTATAGCTCTCATAAAACTCAGGCCATGCTTTTTGGGTCAGTTGCCAAGATCAAGGCCTCCCCTGTCCCTCTGTGTGTCAGTGGTGCTGATGGCTCTCCCCTCTTAACCACAGTTTCAATAAAATACCTTGGAGTGACACTTGACCCCCAACTTGACATGGGGTGTCACATCCTAAATGTTTGCAGAACTGTAAACTGCAAACTGGGTCTTGCCTACAGGGCAATGAAAAATTTGACATCTGCAGCTCATGTGGTGTTGGCCAGAGGTGTGCTGCTCCCTTCACTTACCTATGGCTTTCTCCTGTTCGCTAGCACCTCCAAGGTCCACCTTGCTCGATGGAACACGACCTACAACAACATCTGTCACTTTGCTCTGGCAGCCCTACGTCTCACCCATCATTGTAAATTATACAACAAACTGGGCTGGTTTTCCCTGGCCAATCACTTGAAATATGGGTTGGACTGCTTTGTAGGAAAGGTGTTCAGAACTGGAACCCTTCCAGGGCTGGCACAGCTCCTCAAGCCTGCTGAATACTACTCCTACTCCCTCAGGTCTCAATGTCCTGGGGTGCTCAAAGTTTCTTATACTCGAACTCTAATGGGGGAAAGGGACTTTGCTACGTGCACTCCGAGGCTATGGAACTCCCTTCCAGACCACGTTCATACCTCCCCTTCCCACCTGAGCCTCCAGAATTGCCTGTGGGGGCACTTGAAACTGTCCTCTGTGTGTGGGTGTCCTAAATCACCTTAATCAGGTCTCCAAATTGGTCTCATCCAATTCGCTGTCCACTGTCCTTTAACTCTGGGAAGCATGTGATTGCTTGCTATCTGCTTATGAATTATATGGCCCTGGTAAAAGGGTCACTCATACAATGTAATTGCCATTGAATGTCTTAGTCTATTTATTCTGTATGTATATGTATATTTTACCTATTACTACTTACTATAGACTATCTATGTTCATCTTGCTCTCCTGTTACTATGTACATTGCCCCTCTTGTTGTTATATACCTTGTTTGAACCTGTATTTTTCACTGTACTCTCCCGGGTCATACCTGAAAATAGGCATACAGCTTGTCTAGTGTACCTACCTGGTCAACAAAAGCTAAATAAATAATAAAATCCTTACTTATGATATCATGGCTGTCATGTGGGGGTTCAAGAAGGGGTTGGGCAAGCCAACAATACAGATTCTGACTAGGAAAGGTGTGTTTATCTCTAATACAGAAAAAAAGCTAAAAGCAGCCAGCATCCCACGTCTCAACAATAGCGATACCAATGGATTCCAGCCAATCCCCCCAGCATTAAAATGATACCATGTATTCCCCCCTAGCTGATTATTATAAAGCTATGCAGCATAAATGCCTAGAATGTAAAAAGACATCTGTACTATGAAATGTAAATGTGCACTCGGTCATGATGTGTACAATTATAAAGGCACCGAAAATGAAGGCCTCATGGTACCAACAGAGCCTTGAAATGAAATGCAACAAATAGATCTGCTATAAATGTGAACCATGTACTGTAGCAAAAATGATATTCTGCCTTTAATTTTTATTTATTTATTTAGTTTTTGTTTACCGGGTAAGTACCATAGCCAAGGCATGACTATTTTCAGGCACGACCCGGGAGAAATACATACAATAGAGAAGGAATAGACATTAGAAATTAAACAGGATGAAACACGATACAGAGCAGTACAAGATATTGACAAAGATCAGTGAGTTGGTACAAAGTTGGTAAAATTATCACGGTTAGGTTACAGGACATGATAATGGTTCACTAACAAAGCTTCAATTGGTACAGGCAAGAGTGGCCAGGATACAGAGCGATGTAAGATACTGACAAAAATCAATGAGTAGGTGCAGAAATTAAGACAACATTTCACAGTAGGGTAACAGGACAGGTCAGCAGTTCAACTACACAGTAACAACAATTCATATCTGATTTCAGACAAATGTGGTTAAGCACAAGTGGATAGAAGTTATAGACTGATAGAAACATAAGTACATTAAGAGCATATCCCAGTGAGTTGGTCGAGTTGGATTCCTGCTCTTCCCCACAAAATTCATGATTACAGTACACAGACTACTTACGGAAGACCTGCAAAAAAAAGTTGCATGAACCAGAACATTTTGTGCCTACACTGAAATGTTGATGTTAACGTGTTGCATTTGAAACTTGCTGTTTTTAAACTGTTCTATACATTCTCCCTTTTCCTTACTTATCCAGTGTATTTTCTGATTGCAATTCCTGTAAATTAAAGAAAACCCTACTTAACAGTAAAATCTACAAATTCAGAGCCACATATTCAGAATAGATGCGTGGTATATCCCTAGATGTGCCTGCGCATCTCCAGACTTGTGAGGGCCGTCAGGGGCATGGCAGTATTTAGAAGCCCTTGATGCACCCTGCAAACCCGACTGTGCTGCCATGCAGAATATTGTGATGCGAGAATACAAGTAAGGGTTCCCTCATGCATATTCCCCACATCGCAATATTCAACTTCACCAAGCATAACTATGGCTGGCTGTGCTGGCACATCGTTACGCTTTCCAGAACCTACTTTAACTATGCGAGGGGCCGGCAGGTGGCCTATGCCTAGTCCAGGGCAGGCCACACAACACCCCCTAGGCCCTGATCCTTGAACTCAGGTATATGGCTATGTGCAATTAAGTGAGGCAGTAGTGCTGCAAACAAAGTACCCACATGTACTGTATATATAAAGTATAGTAGAGCAACATTAGCTGAAATGTCAACCTGGCCCTTCCCTTCAAAGCTGACCAAGCACATAATGTCCAGCACAATGCAATGATCCCAAAGAAAGCAGGCATAGAACATTGCTGAGATAGCATTGCCTGGGAACTACACCTATACATTATGGCACCCGTCACACTGTTGTGATAGCACTGCCCCCATCCCCACTCCATGATCACCTCTCCAAGTATAACCTGTCACCTGACACAAATATGGCACAGTAGGTCCCCCCCAATCACCTGTACGTGTATACTCAAGCACCTGGCACATATATGTTACAGTAGTTCCCCCTCCCTGCTCCCGACTGCCCGTACATGTGGCAAGCAGCACCCGACCCACTAATGGTAAAGGAGGTCCACCCACCCCATACTATAATCATCCATGAATGATGGCAATACCTCACATCCCTGGTAGTCCAGTGGCCCCCTCCCCTGTGCACAGATCATCTGTCAATACTAATAGCAACACCCCTTCCCCTTGTATCACCATGGAACCTCCCCACCATGATCTCTGATCACTGTACACCACTACAAGATGGTCTATACCCTGGTAGTCTAGCGGTCCCCCCACCCCTGTAGGTAGTGACCCACCACCCTGCACCTCCCCATCCTGACATGAGCCAGTGACTGGCACAGCCCTCCTCACCCTTCTGCAGTCAGCCACTGACTGAACTGTCCCAGAGCGCATACAGTATGTATAGTACATGCTCAATGGTTGGCCAGTGAGTGTGTACTATACATGCTGTATGTGCTAATGGACAGTTCAGTTAGTGGCTGGCCATGGAAGGATGAGGAGGGCTGTGCCAGTTGCAGGTTCAGGTCAGGATAGAGGGGTGCAGGGTGGTGGGTCACTACCTTCAAGGGTGGGGGGGTGGAGGTACTGCTAGACTACCAGGACATAGGCCATCTTGTAGTGGTGTATAGTGATCTGGGATTGGGGTGGGAAGGTTACACGGCACTACCAGAGGAAGGTGTGTTGCTATTGGTACTGATGTGCGATCTGTGCACAGGGGAGAGGGGACTCTGGACTACAAGGGATGTTAGGTATTGCCATCATTCATGGGTAATTGCAACATGGGGTGGGGGGACCTCCTCTATCATCAGTGGGTTGGGTGTTGCTTGCCACATGTACGGGTGGTCGGGGAGCGGGGGGGCTACTGTAACATAAATGTGCTGGGTGCTTGTGCATACTTGTACGATCAATTGGGGGGACCTACTGTGCCATATTTGTGCCGGATGACAGGTTATACATGTAGGGGTGATCGTGGAGCAGGGAGGGTGGTCAGTGCTATCACTGCAGTGTGACAGGTGCTTATTATGCCATCCTGTATAGGTGTGGTTCCCAGGCAATGATATCTCAGCAATGTTCTGTGCTTGCATTCTTTGGGATCATCATATTGTGCAGGGCGCTATGTTCCTGGTCAGCTTTGATAGGAGGGCTGGGTTGACATTTCAGCTACTGTTGCTCTGCTACCTTTTATATGTACATGTGGGTACTTAATTTGCAGCACTACTGACTCATTACATAGCACATATCTGTATATCTGTGTTTGGGGATCTGGACTTGGGGGGGTAGCCTGGTGCATTCTGCCAGGTGCAGCCATGTAAATGAGCCCATAATGGGCATGCATGATGCTCCTTTGAGCCATGCATGCCCAATGGGCTCATTTGCATGAGTGGGCTGAATATCACCCATGGGGGACACGGCACATCCAGGTATACGCCACACATTCCCCTATGGGCGGGCTTCAGCCCATACATGGTGGCCACATGCTATGCACCATGAATCCAGGGTCTGATATTCAAACAGGACGTGGAATTTGTTCTGATCACGCTTTCTGTTTGAATATCATAACAGAGCCGGCCTGCGCAAAATATTTGTGCGACGCATCTTTATGCGCATGCATCCGTCCGGCTCTGTACATGTCCCCCTCAGTTTTCTTCCTTCTGATTCTTTTTTCCTAAAAAGCAAACTAAAAAAAAAAACAGAAAAAGAACCCTGTCTGCCTCTTAAAATCTAGCTAAACCCATTCTATTAATCTTTATATTTCTTTTAATTCTTCTTTCCTTGTAAAAATAAAACTATCTGCCTGTCACAAATCTACTTAAGGCTAATGTTTACAAAATCATTTTTTTCTGCATCTTTTTGCCTAAAAAAGTTTTCTTCCAATTCTGAACTCTTTCAACATATTTCCACTGTATCGCCTGAGAAAAAAAAATAGCTAACCCTTGCCTAACTATCTGTTTCGTATAACTTACTAACAAAGCTGGTAAATAAAACAAAATGTAAAATCTACATTTACAGTTAAAAAAGTAAACAAACAAAAAAAATTACCTGCCTCACTGTCTGTTGCTTAAATCATTTTTTTAACTTTCTTGCCTTGTTCATGGTGTCTCAGCTATGATCCAAAGGTAATCCACAACATAGTCCAAAAAGTAATCCAAAGAGAAGCCATGAATTAAAATAATCCAAAGGAAATCATAAATTAAAAGCAGCCCATAAATAAGAAAAGCCCTTAATTTAAAAAAAAAAAACAAACAAGGGAAGGAACTCTTTATGTCATAATCCCTGTGAAACAAGAACACCAACAACCAGAGCAAACTGAAGATGCCGACCGAACACAGGAAGACTTCCCAAAGAGCAGCTCTCCATCCCAGTCATCAAATGAAACACTGTCTTGGTACATCTCCACCTTTCACCCAACTCAAACTCCAGTGCAGATCTGAAGCCATGAGCCAGCACTGAAGACGCAGACTCCATCAAAAAAAAAAAAACACCCAGATACTCCTCTGAAGACTCTCCTGCATGCAACTCCCACTAAGAATCCCATCTCCTCCAAAATAGGCCTTCCTCCAGATGATGTCTATCATTTCTTCTACTCCTCGACTCCAAGTATCTAGTGGCTAACTCCATCCATGCCATCTCACTTATCCTCAAGCTCCCAAGTAGGCTATGCCCACCATAAACTGAGTCCCAATGCACACGGACACCTTCTTCGATGCCTCCTAGCTGACTGAATAACAAATTGTGCCACCATGGTAAGTCCTGCCCACTGACGCACACTCCATACATCAACCAATAACAGCTCTATTTCCCATGCTACTATCAGCAAATCACAAATTACCACTCATACTAACAGCCAATCAAAACCACACACTGTTCCCCATTTGTAAAATCACTCCACATTGGTGGAAGAATAAAAGCCGCAAGGAAAAAAAAATGCAACATTTTAAACATTTTTAAAAAACAAACTTATCCTAAAAAAAATCTAGTACTGCACAAAAGCCAAGTCTTTTGAATAAGCCAAATACATGATGACTGGCCAGTGGAAAACCAGTTAATTTGAACTCACCTTAAGTGACCTCGGGGAACATTACTCGTGGCACAGCTGTGCTCTGCCACTCATGAGGTTACCCAAAGTCACTCTCTGCTCATTCAAATAAATTGGTAATTTCACAGCCAGCCATCATGTATCCCATATATATATATATATTAGAGGCAAAAAACTCTGTTTAATGCATTAGTTAGGGTTGTTCCACAGTGACAAAAGTGAGGAAATTCAGTGTTAGGGTTGAAAACCCCTTGGACCCACCCCACCCCAACCGGCATTGGGATGTGCATTGGGGTCATCAGCCCAACTCTCACCCTATCACATGTGTAAAGCAGCAGAAGTAGGAGAATGGGATGAGAGTTAGGACCGACGACACTAATGCACACCCAATGCCGGTTGGGGGTGGGCAGGGGTCCAAGGGAGTTTTCAACTCTAACACCGAATTTCTCACTTTGTCACTGTGGAACAACCCTAACTAATGCATTAAATGGAGTCTTTGCCTCTAATTTCCTTCTTTTGAGAATGATAATGAGAAATAGTGAGGGCCCCGCGCTCCCGCCACGTGATGTCTTGAGGCATAGTAACAGGAACAGCAACGCAAACAGAAGTGCTAACAGTGGCGCACATGGTAATGCAAGCACGAATGAGAACAGAAAGGGTAACGCACACAGTGGCGTAGACGGGAACGGTCTGCCACGTAATGTGTTGTCACATAGTAACATGGTGCCTGCAAATGGAAATGTCAATGGGAATGGTGACGCAAAGTGAAACAGAAAGAGAAACAGTACGGTAGACACAAATGGCAAAAAATAACAGAAACGCAAGCGCAAATTAAAACGCAAAGGATAACTCACATGGTGGTGTAGACGTCAATGGTAAGTGAAATGGGTACGGAACCACAAACGGAAAGGGCAACGGTAACAGTAATGTAAGCGCACAGGCTGGTTTTCCCCAAAACCTGCATAGAGAAAGACAGTGAGTACAAAGAATGTATGCATAATAATGGGTATTGGAGCAGAAAATGAGGACTTGGAATACTAAATAGGTTATATCTCAGGAACCATACGACGTAGAGAAAAAATGTAAAAGTCATATGATTTATGACTGTCCTGGCTAGTTTTATACTTAACCCCCATTAGGGGGCTAAATCTTCTTCCGACGAAAAGTTCGTATCTCGCACCATTTCCGAGATACGGGCCCTGAAAGGCGCAGCGAACACCGTAATGTTATCCTATGGGAAAAAAAGAGAAGTTTGGAGCACCATAACTTTGCCTCCCTGTAATATTTTCTCACCAAACCACTGAAAGGCACATATGTGGGCTGTTTGCTGTCTTCCCTCCAAATTTCAGGAAAATAGACCAAACCGTTATTTTGCAGCAGGGTGCCAAAGGATTCCTGTAATGCGTCGGGCGCCGTAATGTTATTCTATGGGAAAAACCATCAATTTTGGAGTGCCGTAACTTTGCCACCGTGTAATATTTTTTCAACACAACACTGAAAGGCACATCTGTGAGATGTCAGCTTCGTTCCCTTCAAATTTCAGCCCAAAACTCCCAACCGTCTTTTTGCAGCGCAGTACCAAAGAATTGCTGTAATTTTCCACAGACTAGAAAACTACTGTCGAATTTAGAAAGCTGTAATTTATGACACTTTCGTGAGCACGAAAGCATTTGGAAAGTTCTTTTCCAGAAATTTGAAAACATATTTCTGGGTGTTTTACCCAAAATAAAGACATGGCTAGCATCCTCAGGGTCCAACTAGGTGAATACAAAAAGAATTAGATTGCTAGAGGGTCCCAAATTTAAATGCCAACCATTTTTCTGATCACCAACTGAAAACAAAATGGTGGATTTGTGACAGTAACAGGGCCATTTGTGACAGTAAAAAGTGCATTTGCGACACTGTCGAACTTTTTTGTTAACTTTTCCCATTGACTTATAATGGGAAATTGTTTTTTGAATAACTTTTGAACCGTTTAATATTTTTTCACCAAATCTTTGAAAAGCACATTGGGGACCCTGGCCGCATGTTCCCTGAAGATTTCGGGCCAGTCGTGCAAACCGTGCGACCTGTAGGCATGACAGTAGAATTCCAGAAAAAGCGTAAACGCATGCGCAGATCATGCTTAATAACGCCGCAGCCATATATCTGACTGGTACAAAACTTGGCAGATCCCAAGGCCTATGGTTCTTGATCATGTAATCCAAATTTCAGGTAAATCCATCAAATGGTTGCAAAGTTATTAAGGTGCAAAATTTTGGGTTTAACATGTAAATGGCTCCTCAACCTTAACTATGAGTAGCATGGTAGCACTACCGGCTACCATAATATATAGTTCAATGTTGGGTTGAAATCCCTTTGCGCCTCCAGCCCACCCCCCAACTGGAATCGGGTGCACATTGGGGTCATCGGCCTAAGTGTTACCCCATCACATGTGGAAGAAGCTGAGGAATAGGAGAATGGGGTGACAGTTGGGACCGATGGCTTAATGCCACCGATTCCAGTTGGGGTGGGCTGAGGGTGCAAAGGGGTTTCAACCTAACATTGAATTTCTTTGCTTTGTCACTGTGAACAACCCTAACTTATGCATTAAATGGAGCTTTTGCATCTGATTTCCTTCTTTGAGAATGATAATGAGAAATAGTGAATGTAATGCAGCGGCCGGAGCGCTGGGGTGATGTCTTGTCACATTGTAACATTGTGCCCACAAACGCAAATTGTAATGTGCATGGTGACGCAAAGCGAAACAGAAAGAGGAACAGTACTGTAGACAGAAATGTTAAAAACAATGGAAACGCAACCGCAAATGAAAACGCAATGGGTAACGCACATGGTGGCGTAAACGTGAACAGTAAGAGAAATGGGTACGGAACCGCAAGCAGAAACGGTAATGGTGAGAGTAATGTAAGCGCACAGGCTGGTTTTCCCCAAAAGCTGTATAGAGAAAGACAGTGAGTAGAAAGAATGTATGCAAAATAATGACTCTCGGAACACAAAATTAGTAGTAGTAATAGTAAATTGCTTATATCTCAGTAAACTTACGACATAGAAAAAAAATTTAAAAGTCATATGTATTACCACTTTCCTGGCTAGTTATATGTGTAGCCCCTTAATTTTTGATAAAACTCCATATCTCGCACCGCTTTCAAGATACGGCCTCAAAGGGCGCCGGGCAATCAGAATGTTATCCTATGGGAAAAAAACAGGTTCGGACTGCCATAACTTTTGAACAGTTTAATATTTTTTACCAAATCTTTGAAAGGCACATTAGGGACCCGGTTGCATGTTCCCTGAAGATTCGGGCGGTCCTTGCAACGTGCAGACCTAGTACCACGACCGTAGAATTCCAGAAAAAGTGTAAACGCGTGCGCAGATCACACTTAATAACTCCGCAGTCGTGTATCTGACCAGTACGAAACTTAGCAGATGCCAAGGCCTATGGTTCTTGATAGTGTATTCCAAGTTTCAGGCAAATCCGTCAAACGGTTGCAAAGTTATTAAGGTGCAAAATTTTGGGGTTTAACATAGAAATGGCTCCTCAACCCTAACTATAGTAGCACTACCGTGCTACCATAATGTATTTATACTGTATATGTGTGTGTGTGTATATGTATATATATATATATATATATATATATATATATATATAGTAAAGTCAGCCATGATGCAGCGCAGTTACCTTCAGTAAATGACATGTCACAAAATACTGCAGGACAAAAGGGCCTAATTGCCATTTGAATTACACTGTTCCCTGCAGTATACTACAACATTTCGTGATACACAGTATTGCAGCATTACTGAGTTGCTTCCTGGCTGGCACCACTGTATACATACATACTGTACATATATAGTATATTAATTGCAAAAAACTAAATTCACATAGACATTAGGGTTGAAGAATGCAAAGTGCACAAAGCAGGGAAATGAAAAACATTGGGGTTTTGGGTCTCTGGAGTATTGGTGAATCAGTGGTGGGGTCTTCCTTGAGGTTGTCAATTCTAATGCCCACCCTCCCCCTCCAGTCCATAGCCTCCTATCTGAAGCACAAGGTACAGCTCCAAGCCAGTGCTTCGTAGTGATACACTCTTTAAAGGTAGAGAAGTATGGCTTACCATATGATGCCAACAGAGTCTGTTGCAACTTTCTTCTTGAAGGGCCTGCAGAGCCCGGCATGAAGAAAAGAAATCACATTTGATCTTATTTGATCAGGGCAGGGGGTGGGCTTTAGGGTTGACAGTCCCAAGGAAGACCCTACCACTGATTCACCAATACTTCAGAGACCCAAAACCCTAATGTTTTTCACTTCCCTACTTTGTGTGTTTTGCATTCTTCAACGTAGTTTGTTTTGCAATTAATTTCCCTCCTTTTTCAGATAGTGGAATTGTATCCTCATTTGCGCTGGTCCCTCTCACTGTACAAAATGAAATAAACAAAATATTTCTATCCCTGCTTCACCAGCCAAGTAACAAGTGAAAGACAACATCTTCTTAATACATGTAGGTATACCGTTACATGGTACGATGGTATGGTGTAATGGTGCAACTACAAGTAGTATAAATACTAGCTTAGATACAGTAGTTATAACACTTGTAGTTACAGATAAGAGCAGGTAAGTTGCAGATCATTTAGGATCATGATCTTATGCAGGTAGGGAAATGTGCAGACTAGGTGGAGCAGGCGGTCCTTATCTGCTGTCAAATTTTATGTTTCTATGTATTTTATTTTTCTAATAATAAAGATTTCTTACCAGGGTACTGTGGATTGTGGAATGCTTAAGGGAATATCCAGTCATACCAGGGGGTCACAAGGGAGCTGCAATTTTTTAACTACAGTAGCTGGGGCAACAAGAAGTAATCTAAGCATACAGTAAAACAATACATATCTGATACACGTTGTCAGTGTCCTCCAGTGCCTGTTCTGACATCCACTGGACCTGTAGGCATAGAGCAGAGAATAGAACATGCAATAAAAATACTAATCAGCGGAGTAGGGTGGAAAGGGGTTGTAGTTTTATATTGGGGTTCAATGTTTAATGTGGGTTGGTTGGTAGGGTAGCTACCAGTACCATGGCACTGACTTGGGTTCATGAAAGGACTTGGCTCACTCATGGGGCCAGTGTGGGGGGGGCTGTAGACAGGATTCAACGTCCTTGGGCACAGTTTAGTCTTGGGAAGGGGGGACCACTGCTCTGCTCATCGACCACCACAAGGGCAGGATGAAGCCACCTCCTTTCGTACACCCCACAACAATGACAGGGTAACAGGCTGGCAAAGTGGCTGACAGTTAAGGGGTGAAAGTCCATACCGTTCCTATCCTCATCATGGAGGAGTCTGTGGGGGGGGTACCTAAGGTACAAGGTAGGTTTCTGAGATAGTGGGTGATGGGGCTAGGCAGATAACAGCATAAAGACCTGTTTTTGGTGTGGGTCCTGCAGTGACCCAACCTTCCTCCTGCCAGGTATACTTTCCCTCATTTTTCTTTTTGACACACTAGCTGTGCATGGGCCCATCAGGCCTTGACACGCATGTCAGCCCCTTATGAGGAAAGGCTCCCTGGCCCATCACAAGGTGCTGTGTGTGCCCAGAACACTGCTCTGTCCCTCCCCAGGCTGCGGCCAGTGCCGCACGCTGTAGCACCTTCCCCCCAGCCTCAGCCCAATCAGTCGGTTCACTGAGCTCACACCTGAACTCAGGTCACTGGCACGGGAAGGCAACATGGTCCCCACTGGGCAACAACTGACCCTGAAAACAAAGTTTCTTGCACATTTGTTTTGTGACATTTTTAACCCCAAATTTCAACATAGTTCTTTTATGAGCCTCCTTCTGAACATGACAGGTGTAATTTATAAAATACTGGACAAAACATCATTTCATGCCACAAATGCAAAATTAAATTTGGGCCAGGATTTGAAAAATGGCAGCTACCAGGCTCATGAGGTGATGAAAAAAATGGCTATGTTGAAAATGTTGGTTTAAAATATTGAAAATTACCAAAGTTATGAGCGAGTGTTGAAATATATCAATGTACCTTCATAACTTTGTTGTTCTTTAATATTTTGACACCAAATTTTGAGCATAGTCTTCTTATGACCCCAGTCCATGAACCTGGTAGGAGATAGTTTTCAGATCCTGGCTGAAACATTGTTTCACACCACAGGACAGAAACACATTTCAGCCAGCGTTTGAAAAATAGCAGCTGTCATATTCATGAAGTGGTATGAAAAAAATGTCTGTGTTGAACATTTAGGGGCAAAATATTGAAAATTACCAAAGTTATGACCTAGCATTCAAACATTTCAATATACGCTCATAACTTTTGTTGTCTTTGTAATATTTTGACCCCAAATTTTCAACATAACCTTCTTATTACACCACTTCCTGAACCCAATAGGTGAAAGTGTTCAAATCCCACCCAAAAGCTGATTTAGCAGAGAGACTGCAGCATCACCTTTTGGAGCCAGTTTGAATAATTTTGTCTACCTTGTTCATGAAGTAGGGTCCCAAAAAGCCCATGTTCAAAATTTGGGAGCAAAACATTAAAGAATTACCAAGTTATGAGTAAAGGTTCAAAACACTTTGAAATACATTATACGGCACTTACAGTACCTAATTTCCTTAGTTCCCTGTCAGACGTTGAAGCATGAAGATGTGTCTACAATCCAGAAAGGATTACAGCGTTGGACCTCTGGTGGGTAAGTAGAGGGCAAGGGGGGATGTGGGGTTGTGAGTGCAGAGGGGGTTGGTAGAGTGGGGGTGGGGACAGTGGTAGAAAATGAGGAACCATTTTCTTTATTGCAGGTTAAAAAAAGAAAAAGCTATCATGGGATATTTTTGTTTTGTTTAGGTACCTCTGACACTAGGGATCAGGCACCCCCATATCATATTGCTACTTAGAAGCACTGGGGATGGGCATTCTGATGTCCCACACTGCTGGGTCATGGGGCTGCAATATGCCAACACCTCAGATTGGGCAACCCCGTGCTGGCAGATTTTTATTTTTTTTTGTAAAATGTTTTTATTGAAATTGTGGATGAGCATTACAACACAGTCAGAATACGAGCATGACATACAAAGAGTAAATCATGGATTATATCTTGGTACAGTTCACTAACAAAGGTATATAGCCACTCATAGAAATTAATGGGTGCAGCTGACAGCATACAAGTCACATAGAGCAGTCTTAGTTTCAGAGGTACCACCAACATGCAAGTTTAAACATTTGATTAAAGTTCATACTCAATGCTTTTAAAATCAATCTGGGATCATTTCTGCTTCCACTGCAGCCAGCCAAGGGCCCCAAATTTCCCAGAACTGTGGTGTCCTGCCCTGGGCCCCCAACTGTGCCCTCTCAAGTATCATGCAGGACTTCACATTTTGTACCCACTGGTGATGAGTGGAGGGGTCGGTGACATCCATAATTGTGCAAAGGTTCTCCTTGCATTAATGAGAGCAATAGACCACAGGGGATTTGATATCTTATGATTTGGGTGAGATGACTCTGCCCTGAGCAGTAGCTTAAGAGGGGACTTGGAAGGGCTGTACCACAGCACTTTGGTCATTATACTATGGCCCAAGTGCCAGAAAGGAGCTACCTTGGGACATGTAAGTGATAGGTGGATGAAATCTGCCCTATCGGCTGGACATTTAGGGCATTGATGGGGTTTAGTATCATCCAGTTTATACAGTCTTAGAGGGGTCACATAGGCCCTGTGCAGGAAATACAACTGGATTTGCTGCAGTTTATTACTGCGCAAACAGTTTTGGTAGTGGGTGCATGTCACAGTCCACTCCTTCTGACTTACGTTTAGTTTGAGGTCATTGGTCCATTTCTCCTGGCTAATATTGCACTGAGAAGGGTGGGAGCTATGAAGTAGCTAGTAATAGATAGACATTGGTTTACTTCCCAGTTGGGGGCCAAAGATCTCTTCCTCTATAGGAGAAGGAGCGGCCCACCCATTGGTGGCAGTCAGGGTGGTTCCACACCACTGACGAATTGTCAGATAAAGGAAAAAATTCCCCACCAGAATCTGCCATTCAGTGCTAAGTTGTGTAAAGCTCTTCAATGAGCCCCATCATACAGTTGATTAACCATAAGAAGGCCTTTTCTCTGCCAGGCCCATATCCTCTGAATCATCATTGCTGTACTCTTACCTCTAGATTTCATAAAATTAAGTATGCTGAGATATGGGGAAGAGCCCCCTTATATCCCTCCCGGGCATGTGCCCAAAACCACGCATGTACAGTGGTCGCAGTAAATGGGTTGCTCAACTATAGTATCATTTTGGAGATTGCCCTGCAGCATGTCCTCTTCTAAGCTGGGCCACGGGCAGTCTGACCCCGAGTTTCCTGTCAGAAGAAAGGCCAACTAAGCTGCCTAATAGTATATCTTAAAATTCGGTAACCCTGCACCACCCTCTTTCTGACCTTTCTGTAGAGTGGCTCATGTTATTTTAGCCCAACCTCCACCCCACTGAAATTTATGCATAAGTGCATCGAACTGCTTGAAGTGGGTCTGTGAGACTTTAATAGGAAGGGCTTGGTACAAATATAGAACTTTCAGCAAAATAGTCATTTTAAAGACCCCTACCCTCCCCAATAATGAGATGGGCAAAGCTGCCTATCTCTCACAGTCTTCTGCAATCCCTGCTATTAGAGGTTTGAGATTCAATTTATGTAAGTCTCCTGCTGAAGCAGAGATCAGAACTCCCAGATACCGAAGCTTTGATACTAATTGAAGGCCGGCTAGCTGGGCTATGAGTTGGGCATGATTCAAAGAGCCCACTGGCATCAATTCACCTTTGGACCAGTTAACTTTATGTCCCGAGGGGGCTGTAAAGTTCTGCATCAACTTATGGACCAGGGGCAAGCCCTCACCTGGGTGTGTAGATATAAAAGCTGACCATCCGCATGCATAGCTATTTTATGTTCTCTACCCCCCACCCCAAAAGCCTCTAATCTCTCCATTGGCTCTCAATGCGGCCCCCAAGAGTTCCAAGGATAGGACGTACAGGAGCAGAGATAGCGGGCACCCTGGCGTGTGCCTCTGTCCAACGCAAAAGGGCTAGACAATTCTCCATTGACAAGAACTTGTGCTATTGGATCTTGGTACAGGGCTCTCACCCAGGATCAAAAGGTCTGGCCAATCCCCAGCCTATTCAGGGTGTAAAACAGGTACCCCCACTCCACACAGTCAAAAGCTTTTTCTGCATCTAGTGCCACCACCGCCACCCTGTGGGTTCTTTTAGTGCAGGCCCACCTTAGTATTATAATATTAAGGGTATGCCTAATATTATGTTTCCCCATATGGCCTTTCACAAAGCCAGATTGATCTGGGTGCATAATACTCAGGAGCAACCCATCCAAGCGAGATGCTAAAGCTTTCACCACAATTTTATAGTCCGCAGTGAGCAGTGAGAGAGGCGCACTTAGTAATATCCTTACCCGGTTTAGGCAAAACTGTAATTGTTGCAGACCACGTGGGGGGTAGCATTCCATTCATCAGACCTTCCTCAACAGCGTCATACAGGGAATCCAAGAGCTGGCTCGCGAAAGTTTTATAAAAGTCTATAGGTAGGCCATCTGGCCCTGGGGCCTTGCCACTTTAAAGAGCTCTCAAGGCTTCCCAGATCTTGTGCTTGGTTAGAGGCAAGTCCAATCTCTCTGTCTGTTCTCCACTGATCTTATTGAGGGGTATGCCATCAAAAAGTTGTCATAGTCTCCTGGGGAGGGATCACCTTCAGAGGTATATAAGGATTTATAAAAATCGCCAAAGGCGTTACCTATTTCCCTGGTTCCATGCACCAAATTTCCCTGAGCATCACAAATTTGGCCAATTGTTTTAGCTGTCTCCCCCTTTTTAGTTGCCAAGCCAAATATTTCCTTGCCCTGAATCCCGCACTGGATAGGAGAATGGTTCTCTCCAGTTGTGCACTAGACAAGGCATTGAACCGCCATTTCAGTTTTTGAATAGTTGCATACAGAGCTGGTGTAGGATTTAACAAATGTGCCATCTCGCTAGCTGCAATTTTATTTCTCAGAAATTCTAAGTCCCTGGCTTCATTTCTTTTAGCCTGCATAGCAAAATAAATAGTTTGTCCTCTCACATAGGCCTTGAAGGCCTACCATCTGGCAGAATGAGAGGTGTCTCCATGGTGGCCGAACTCTAAAAATTCACACATGCAGCCCTTGATATATGAAAGATAAGCTTGATTCTTGAGAAGTAGAGGGTCTAGTTTCCAAACTCGGAGGCCAGCTACAGACCCAGTACCACTAATAGTAACATGGTGCATTGCATGATCTGAGACTAAAATCGGCAAGTTTCCCGCCTCCCTCAAATCTCCTATCAGGGCACTGGAGAGGAGCAACTGATCAATATGTGCATATGAGTTGTGGGCATGCGAGTAAAAGCTGTATTCCCTACCAGAGGGATAAAGGTGCTGCTAGGCATCAGTCAGGTCTAGATCAGTCTGCGATGCCTTCAGAGCCCTTGCATTCTGAGACCTTGGCACTGGAGTCCAATTCAATCGGTCTAAGATCGTATCTAGGACACAATTATAGTCACCCCCCCAGGACCCAGGGACCCTCCTACTTGGCCATGTTAAGGGCCAGCTTCTGAAAGAAGCTGGGATTTTCTATGTTCAGAGCATATATGGAACCAATAAAAACTACAACCCAGCTAGGAACACTAACCTTTGCCAATACATTGTGACCCTGTTGGTCCACCAGTCTATCTATGATTTGGATTGATGAGCCCTGGGGAATCCAAATAGAGGCCCCTCGTGCTTTACAGGAGAAAGTTGCAGATATCCATTGGACCCCCATGAAGTGCACAGTTTTCTGTGCCTCTGCATGAGAGAAGTGCATTTCCTGCAACAATATAATCAACTCCTTATCTCTACGGACCTCTGCCCCTACCTTTTTCCATTTTATAACAGTTTTAAGGCCGTTGATATTCCAAGATATGCATCTGAGGTCATACCCCATCATGCCAGATCCACCGTACACCTTGTTTCCTTCTGACACAGAGTAAGCTCCAATCCACATGTTTTCCCCATTTTACCCTCTCTCTCACCCCCAACCTCTTAGATCCTGAAGAGATACCTCCCCTGCCAATCCTTGATAATATCCCCAAGCATATTGAAGGAGCAGAGCATCTCCTGAGTGGGGGTCTGACCCGACTAGCACCAGAGACAGCATTATGAGGTGCAGCCAAGACAATCCACCCACAGATCAGCCCAACATAGGCCCAGGTAGCCTCTGTTCCAGTGCTACCCAACTCCCCCTTCCTGCAACCCCCGCCCCAAAATACCAATCCAAACTGCCCATTCTAGGTCCAACCGAACCTACCCCCCCCAGTGAGTAGAAAAGCACCAGCAATCCCACTGCAAACATTTGGCAGACAAATCTCCTCATGTCAACTGCAACAGTGGGGCAACAAACTGAACATAACAATTTACAGGTAAACAGCTGAAGGTTTCTAAGGCCATGAAATAACACTACCTTAACAAGGCTATAACTTTAACAAGAAGTAAGTGATATGTAACCGGGCAGATGCCGACCCCTTAAGTCTCAGTGAGGTATAGAATCCTTATTAATATTGTGTGCATTTTCCCCCAGTACCTGAAGAAATGCCCCTTGGATTGTTCATGTAAATGAAAAGTTCTGACCCACTGCTACCCTCATCCCTGGATATGGTTGGGTGTATTTTAGGGCTTTGATATCAGCCAAAAGAAAATTCAATGTAAAGGCAATATGTCCAAAGTACCAGAGCAGTGGTAAATACATCCAGGTGTAAGAAATTAGAAACCCAAAAGAAAAGCATATCCACTGCACTTCGGACTAGAACAGGCACAGAGGTCGATCAGTCTTCCCCATTGCATCACTGCGACCAAACTCATGGGCCACATGGAATCAGGGAGAGAAAGGTCTAATCTGGCCCAGCGAGGTGTCACCACAGACATAACCATCACCCCCCCAGTCCATCATATGCTGTGAGAGTCAACAGCATGATGGCCGATTGAGCACGATAATGACCCAGGGTAATCCCACTGGGCTAGGCACTCCCAGCTGGTACCCGAGTCCCCAAACCCGGTTGGAGGCACTTACGCAGACCTTCCATCTCTACTCTCCACTTATATTACAGGCCTCCCAGTTAGCGAGGAGGAAATAAGAGCACCAGGGGTAAACATAAGGGCTGAAGAGGCAATAGAATTAGTAGTGACCTGCTGGACAACCAGCTGAACATATTTAATAGAAGCTTAAGTACCTTATTCTGCAGTAGGCTGCACTCCCTCCCTCGCTCCTGGCCTCCTTCTCCTCGATCCACTTTTCGGCTGTTTTGTGGCAGGTGAAATATCAGGAACTCTGACCTGGCCTGTCCACCCACAGACGTGCTGGATAAGAAAGGAGAATTTCCATCCTAATTTGTATTGCCTACTTTTAGCCTGATTGAACTTCTATCATTTTGCTTCAAGGTCTTGGCTATAATCTTGAAATACATACACCTTAGTTCTTTCAAAGTCTATAGGGCCTTGAGTTTTTGCCTTCCAGAGCACTGCTTCTTTGTCACCATAGCGCAAATATTTTGTTAAGCAATGACGGTGGTCCCTGGATTTGGAAGGAGGTCCACCCGGTGTGCTCTCTCAACCTCGTAGGCCATCTCCTCATCTGGGAGTCCAGAGTGTTTCACCAGCCAGCTATGTATCTCTGCATTTGGGTTCTTTCACTCAATCCTCTTGGGCAAGCCAACAATTCACAGGTTGGATCGATGGAATCGGTTTTCTTGGTCATCAAGTCATTCCCGAAGCTCAGCGATAGTTGATAGCAGGCCATTCCTTTCAGCATGCACCCCAGCATAAGAGTCCACCATATCACTCACTCTTCTTTCCAACTCACAGATTTGAGATGTATACATGGTGGTGGTTTTGGTGAGGCTGGTGATGACGGACTGCAGGTGGGTAAACTGAGTGTTTAAATTGTTAAAACCTACTTTCATGTCACGCTGCATTTGCAGCAGAATGTTGGGAACCCCCGCCAATGTTTTTGTGAGCTCCATCAAGTCATTGTCCATTTATGCACTGTCAGAACTAGCTCCTGGTGAGGAAGGCCCAGGACCACGTGGTTCACTGTCGCTGTGTTTCAGCTGTTGGTGAACTTCAAATTGAAGTTTTGCTTGCTTATTTTTTGATTTCCCAGATGCCATCAGTACGAGGAAACCCAATATCAGCAAAGTTATAGCTAAGTAACTCTGATTCTGCTGTTCAGATACAATTAGAGATGTTGCCCCGAGGAGCTGCTTTAGCAAGTGTCTGCCATGCTTGCCGGCAAACCATGCCCCCCATGCTGGCCGATTGACATGGAGGAGGGTGGATGATCAATAAAAAAATGGAAGGGGGGGATGAACTGGTACTGGGGTTAGGCACCCTAGTGTCAAAATAATAAAAAAATATAGGCATTCAGCTGGCACTGGGGATTGGTCACCCCGGTGACCAGTTCAAATCTAGGAGGTTGCTTAAGTGGCTAAAGTCAGCGCTCCACTAAACAAAAACAAACTCTCACACACAGCATGTTCAGCAGGGGCAGGCTATGCACTGACACATAGTGCTGTTCCTGCTGAGCAAAAACAACACAATGGCATATAAAGACAGGAAACAAGCCCTGCCACTTGATAACGGAAGGCATTTTCATAGTATGACCATGTCACTTCATGTGGTCGTAAAAATTCAGTTTTACTTATAATGCTGATTTTTGTAATTGTGCATGCTCAGAAACAAAACTGAATGTCTTAAATATTTTTAAAAAAAAACTCAAGTTTGGGAGATAAAAACTGCATAAGCACACACCTTTATGCCAAAATCAATCAAATCTGCAAATTTCAGGTTTTAAATCCTCCTAGGTGTTTAGTTGAAGGTGAACAACCAAAAGGTCTTAAATAGCAGCTGTTTACTTCTAATAAATAGAAAACTGACTATTGTATTTATTGTATTTTGATGTGTTAGTAATTACGTTCTACTTTTATAATAAAATATTTGTTAGTACACTGCTAGTAAAAAATAATTTGGTAGAATTCTGATATTGTAATGTCAAAAAATGCCAGCTACTTAAGAGCCCAATGTATTTCAATGAGAAACTAAATAAATATATTTTTCTATTTTTGCAAAAGAAATTGATACTTATTTCATCAATAAACTGTGCCATTTATATGTTTGCACTACTGTACTCTATCTGTATAATGTTTCATTTTTAAAAACAATAATTGGTTTCTCTTTTCTTCTTTCCAAATAAAATCTGGTTATGAAGAAAATGTCCCCTGCTAAATTGTAACAAAAGATCACATTATCAAAAATCACATATTTCTATTAAATATATAATATTTTGGTGGCAGGAAATGTTAGATCTCCATAAAAATCTGAAAACAGATTTGCAGTTTCCCATTGAAATACACTGACAGCCTTGCCAATAAAGAGTTTCTGACATCATACTACAAGGATCCCATTGGTTTTGTTTTTCACTAGCAGTTGGCAAAATACAAATAACATCATAAAAAAATAAGTAAAGAAACAAAAGCAAACTGAATGATTGCAGAGGCATCTAAAGGCCCCAACCGTTCATTTTTTTATGATATACACCCTTACTAAGCACTTGCTCTTTAATTTATGGACTTCAGAACAGCAGATTTAAAAAAAATAGGAAACTACCTCAGAGAAGGCTTTGAAGGAGGGAAATGCAGAGGAGAAATGGAGGCTCAATGGAGAATTTTAAGGAGGGTATAAACAAGGCAATGGCATGCTGCTTGAAGGAAGTGAGCGAGGGAAAGAGGAGGAAGAGGCCACTATGGTTCTATAAGGAGGTGGCAAAGGCAGTGAAGGAGAAGAAAACAGCATTTAGAAAGTACAAGGAGACCCAGAAGGATGAAGACAGGGAGGTATATCTGGCAAAACAAAGGGAGGCAGGAAGGAGGGTTAAGGCAATTAAAGCACTAGCAGAGGATAGCTAAAGAGTTCATAAAGGGGACAAGATCTTCTTCAGGTATGTGGCAGAAAAGAGGAAGACAAGGGGAAGAATAATGAGAATCAGGAGGGCAGAGGTGGAAGGTGCAGAGGAAGATCAAGAGAAAGTGGAAATACTAAACAATTTCTTCTGCTTGGTATTCACAGTAGAGGGTGGGGGGACAGACCAGCATGCTGCAGTAAGCACCAGGGAGAGGGGGGAAGTGGACATAAGTCCACTCTAGATGGAAAGGGTCTGGAAGGGATTGGAAGCCTTAAAGGAGAATAAGGCAATGGGGCCCAATGAGATTCATCCAAGGGTCTTAAAGGAACTGAGCACAGTGCTGGCCACCCCTCTGACAGCATTTTTTAGCACCTCATTGGAAATGGGGGATGTTCCAGTGGACTGGAAGAGGGCTGATGTGGTCTCTCTGTACAAAAGTGCCAGTAGGCAGGATACTATCAGCTACAAACCAGTCAGTCTCACATCAGTAGTGGAGACGTTAATGGAGACACTACTGAAGGAGAGGCTCATGGAGCACCTGACAGTAAAAGGGCTGCAGGATGACCAGTAGCATGATTTCACAGGGGGGAGGTCATGTCAAACTAATTTCATAGATTTCTTTAACTGGGTTTCAATGGACGTGGATCAAGGGAGATCAGTGGACATGGCCTATCAGGACTTCAGAATGGCTTTCAACACTGTGCCACACAGGAGACTGTTTAAGAAATTAAGCAGCCTAGGGTGGGGGAGAAAATAACAAGCTGGGAATCAAATTGGGATAGGAAGCTAAGGGTGGTGGTAAATGGTAGCCACTCAGGTGACAGGAGAGTAACTAATGGGGCACCACAGGGTTCAGTGCTGGGACAGTCCTCTTCAATGTCTTCATAAGTGAAATCCAGGACTTGTGCC
This sequence comes from Neoceratodus forsteri, assembly GCA_016271365.2. Taxonomy (NCBI): domain Eukaryota; kingdom Metazoa; phylum Chordata; order Ceratodontiformes; family Ceratodontidae; genus Neoceratodus; species Neoceratodus forsteri. Next base: position 1,222,489,768 of record CM057458.1, read on the forward strand.
ACTCCATAAGAGTAGGCCTAAGAAAAAAACTGGTAACTACAGACCGGTCAGCCTTATCGCCATTGTGGGGACACTAATGGAGACTATTCTTAAAGAGAGATTGGTAATCTTTCTGGAGGAAAATGGTCTCCAGGACAATAGGCAACATGGGCTTGTCTGTGGCAGATCCTGCCAGACAAACCTGGTTGACTTTTTTGACTGGGTGATAAGGGCACTCTACAGGGGCCCATGCTGTAGATGTCCTGTATATGGACTTCAGCAAGGCCTTTGACTCAGTGGCACATGAAAGGTTGGCTAGTAAGCTGAGAAACCTGGAAGCAGGGGAGAAACTGTTTGGATGGGTTAGGGGCTGCCTGCAAGAAAGACAGTAGAGGGTAGTTGTAAGGGGAGAACTCTCAACTCCCAGAGCTGTAACCAGTGGGGTCCCACAAGGCTTGGTACTAGGACCTGTGCTATTTATTTTTTTTGCAGCTGGAGTCCTCTGGAGCATCAGCCCATATCCCATCAGGTCCTGTGCCCCCGTGACCACCACGGCCACGGCCACTGACAACCCTGTCTTGCCCCAACAAGTTGGGGCCACTGACAAGACCCTCCCCCATGGAAACACATCCAGGTTACCGGTGGCATCACCACCGCCAGCAGGGCTCCCTGAGGTTAACTCCCTGTTGGGGCCATGGGGGTGAGCCGATCAGCAGAACACTGTCTTGGTGGGGACCGAGAGGCTTAGCAGAGCCAACGGGATCACTTGTGGGTATCATGGTGGGATCTCCGGCCATTTTGCAGATGCTGATCCCTGGTTATGGAACATGCAATGATGTACAATGTCTGCCCTGCCAGCTGTGACAGAACCCCCAGCTTCTGCTGGGGGTCCATAGTGCACCAGACACTCTGCCTCCCCTCCCCCTGGAGAAGGAGAGCCATCCCCAGGAAGCACAGTCCTTCTCCCCCTGGCTGACCCTTTGACTCCTGAGTCTGTCCCCAAATCCAGGATATTTGCACGCCTTGCCACTGCACTGGTGGGCTGGCATGACTGGTCCTACTTAATATCTTCATTGCCAGCATATTGGATGGGATTAGGAGTAAGGTCAACCTTTTTGCAGATGTCACAAAGATTAGTGCGGAGGTGGATAATATAGAAGGGAGCAGGTACTCCAAGAGGATTTGGCAAGACTTGAGCACTGGTTAGACACATGGCAGCTGGGGTTCAATGCTAAGAAGTGCAAAGTCATGCACTTGGGAGCCAGGAACCTTGGGAATTGCTACTGGTTGGTGGTAGTGCAGTTATCCACTTCATTGGAGGAAACGGATCTGGGGTTACTAGTCACAAGGGACATGAATCAGTCAGCACAGTGTAGGAAGGTGGCAGCCAAGGCTAGTAAGATGCTGGGTGCATTGCCAGGGGAATCATCTCTAGGAAAGAGGAAGTCATTCTGCTGCTGCACAGGTCGCTGGTGAGACCTCATTTTGAGTACTGTGTGCAGTTCTGGTGCTCCTACTTAAAGAAGGACGTCAAAGTACTGGAGGGTGTCCAGCGCAAGGTGACAAAGATGCTCTTTGGGCTGGGGGACAAACCATATGAGGAAAGACTGGAGGAGCTCAACATGTATTCCCTGGAGGACAGAAGGGAGAGAGGGGATATGATTGAGACCTTCAAATACTTAAAGGGCATGAATAGGGTTAGTACTGAGGGCATGTTTAGATTAAAGGGGGGAAGGACACAGTCTGAAACTGGAGGGTGGAAGATTCAGGAGGGAAATTAGGAAGCACCACTTCACAGAAAGGGTGGTAGCGAGGTTGAATGCACTACCAGAGGAGGTGATATCATTGAATTATGTGGGCAGTTTTAAGAGGGGGTGGGACAGGGTCAAAGGTAAGGTCAGAACTGGGGAAAGCTGGGGGGAAGTCAGCAGAAGAGGGCTATAAATCAGATGGATGAGCAAAGTGTGTGGGAGGGCAGCTGCAGTAGATTAGACTGGGAGCTGCACACTCGAGCAGACTTGATAGACCGTATGGCCTGTATTTGCTGGTATGTTCGTATGTAAGGTGTATCTCGTTGTGGATGATACAAAAATCTGCAACAGGGCTGACACTCAGAAAGGGGTGAAGAGAATGCAAAGGGATCTAAGGAAACCTAGAGGAATGGTATAGGAATGGCAGCTGGGTTTCAATGCCAAAAAGTGCAAAGGTTATTCACTTAGGGCTGTGGAACCCAGGGGCTGTGTGTAAGATGCGGAGAGTGAAGCTTACAGTCACTAAGCAAGAAAGAACCTAGGGGTCATTATATCTGATGACCTCAAGGTGGCTGGGCAATGTTCAAAGTAGTGGGAAAGGCTAGGAGGATGCTGGGGTGTATTGTGAAAGGGATTTCTAGTAGGAGGTGGGATGTGGTGCTGCTGTTGTATCACTCAGTGGTGAGGTCCAATCTGGAGAACTAAGTCCAGTTCTGGAGGCTACACCTCCATAAGGACATTGAAAGGGTAGACAGTACAGAGACGGGTAACCAAATTGATGAGGGGGTTGCACGAGAAGCCTTATGAGGAAAGGCTGCAGAAACTCAGCATGTATTCCCTGGAAGAGAAGAGAGTGAGAAGGAACTTTACTGAAACTTACAAGTACCTTACAGGAGTTAACAAGGTGCAAGTGGTGGGTCTATTTCAGAGAAAGGAAGGCACTAGAACAAAGTGGTATGCAATGAAGTTAAAGGGGGGGAACTTTAGGTGAGATGTGTGGAAATACCTCTACATGGAAAGGGTGGTGGATGACTGGAACAGCCTGCCAGAGGAGGTAGTGAGAGCAAAGACTGTGGGGAGCTTCAAGAACACATGGGGTAGGCACAGGGGCATATAATGTAGAGGAATGGGGGAGAGAATGACACCTATGACCAAGTAGGGTCAATTATGATGGAATAGGCAGGGACAAGGTGCAAACCGGATGAGCCTAAAGGTCTTTTTCTGCCAAAATAAATCTGTTTCTATGTGATTTGAGTTTTTTGCCCCTTTTTAACCTTGCCCCCATGAACCAATTGCCACAAAATGTTCAGGACCCAGAGATCCTGGCACCATCTCTGTCGTTTCCAAATTTCAAGTAAATTGGTTAAACAGGGGCAAAGTTATTAAGGTACCAAAACTGGGGTTTAACATTAAAGTGCTTATTCAGCCCTAATATACAGGCATTACCCCGCCTGTATAATACATATTATAGGGGTGCGGTTGTGCCTTATAGTTAGGGTTGAGTAGCCTGTTTAATGTTAAACCCCATTTTTTGCACCTTAATAACTTTAGTGATCTTTGAAAGAACAGCCCAGATTTTGGCATGCAGGGTAAGGCTAGCAGAATCTCAAGACATGGAAAGTTTTGTGATGGTATCTTGTGCGGTTTTCAGGATACTGAGCACACAAAAAACAGAAAAAGCACTTTTTTCCTATACGTAACACAGGGATTTTTTTGTTCTCACCTACAGCCTAGACTATGTGGAATTTTTTTAATGAAATTTTCGGGGTTCAAGGGGGAGATACCAAGGGTGTGCCTTTGAAAGGTTTGGTAAAAAATATTGCCTCATTTTAAAGTTAGACCATTTTTAAAGATAACGTTCTGGTGCGACTGGAAAAAATAACATTGCGAAAGGTAAAAAAACTATGGTGAACGGTCAAAAGCAAACCGCGAGTGGTTATTTTCATGGTTTACTTGTCACGGCTGGAAAAAAAACAATCGAGATGGTGGCCATTTTCTTTTTTACTGTTTAAACTTACAAACATTAAAAATATATGCAAATGATGTATTTAAAAGAACTAATGCCTGAATCTAGCTAAACAGGGCCCATTTAGCTAGATTCTGGTGTGGGTTATTTTTACAGTTGGCAGAAATTCTTTATCTGGGCACCCAAAATCCAGGGTGCCCATGTTAGCGAGAGGGGCTGTTCACCTGCGTTCACTGCATGAGAACACAGGGACTTTCTTGACTTCTGCAGCTGGAACTTGTGCCGTAGGCTGCAGTGAGAGCAGTGAGCTGCTGTTTCCCTGGTGTCTAGTGGCACCCCCATTGCCATGATTTTATGTATGTGAATCTTTCCCTGGTGCCTAGTGGTACTCCCCACCTTCTGATCACCATCCCCATAGATTAATCATATTTTCCTGGTGTCTAGTGGCACCCTCCACCCTTCGATAACTGTCCCCATTATTTTTGTTGTTTTTCCCTGGTGTCTAATGGCGCCTGCCCCATTGCCATGATTTTAGGTATGTTAATCTTTCCCTGGTGTACAGTGGCACCTCCACCCTCTAATCACATACCCATAGTTTAATAATCTTTCCCTGGTGCCTAGTGGTATCCCCCACCTTCTAATCACTGTCCCCATAGTTTAATCATGTTTTCCTGGTGTCTAGTGGCACCCCCACCCTCCGATCACTGTCCCCATTATTTTTGTTGTTTTTCCCTGGTGTCTAGTGGCATCCCAACCCTCTGATTGCCACCTCCATTGTTTAATTATCTTTTCCTGGTGTCTAGAGGCACCCCCAACCCTCCAATAACTGTCCCTGTTATTTTTGTTGTCTTTCCCTATTGTCTTGTGGCACCCCCACCCTACGATTGGTGCCCCAATCTGAAATAAAGAAAACAGTTCTTTGTGTTTTTTTTTTCAAACCTGCAAAAAAGAAAATGGTCCCTCACTGATCTGAGCCCCCCACTTCCTACTCAGCACCCACCACCCTACACCCCCCAGTACACCCTTACACACCCTCACTCACCTGAACAGGTCACAGGGTGAAGATCCACTCTCCGATCGAAGACACTTCTTGCTGGTGGAACTGGTGACTTGCAATATAAAAAACTAAGGTGTATGCTGTTCAGTGTATTTCAATGGTGTTTTTAATGTTGATGCATAACTTGGCCATTTTTGCATACTTTTACACCAAATTTTCAACGTGGCCTTTTGAGGACCCTACCTTATGAACAATGCCAGCAGAATTCTGCAAATCTGGCTGAAAAATGATTTTGTAGTTGCTTGGTGAAATCACCTTTCATGCTGGATTTGAAAATTTTTACCACCCTTGTTCATGAGGTGGGGTGGTAAGAATGCTATGTTGAAAATTTGAGGTCAAAATATGTAAAAATGGCAAAGTTATGCACATGCGTTGAAATTTACTATACTTGCTAGTAACTTTGTAATTTTAAAATATTTTCACCCCAAATTTTCAACATAGCTATTTTTTCACATCACCTCATGAATATGACAGCTGTCATTTTTCAAATACTGGACAAAGTGTTGTGGAATTATATTGTGGTGGCACAGAATGACATTTCTGGAGGGATTTGAAAATTCTCAGCATGACAGTTCATGAGGTGGGGTAATAAGGCTATGCTGACAATTTGGTTGCTGTTTATTTTTATCCACATTTTTTGCCCCCGTTTTTTCCAGTGAGCTGGTGGGCAGGGCTCTGCTCCCCTGTGGGGGGTCACATCCATCCCCAGCTGGTGTGCCCATCACCAGGAACACAATCAGGACATCATGGAGCCTGCCAGCTCCATTTTCTCCCCATCCATGCCACGGCTGCGTGTATGCATGTGGAGGCACATGCACACTGTGGTTCCACAGCACCCTCCCTGTTTGTGCCACCACCCACCTGCACTACCCTCAGGCCTCCAATTGGGAGCAGTTGTACTGCAGGGGTGACAAGGTCACTCCCCGGGGGAGGAGAGCTGCCTTCTGGCTGCTCAATACCACTCCCTCTTTCCCCTTGGTTGACCCCCAATGACCCAGGCTCACTCCTGAACCTGGGTCACCAGCGTAGCGCGAGGTGTGGTGTTCAGCACCTCAACCCTCAGCACCACCGGGCCAGCTTGGTTGCTGTTTTGGCTGAAATGCAAGCACAGGCCCAGAGGGCCCTGTGCTTTCACGGCAACATGTACTGTATACTGTATGTACTTCCACAGGTAAATGAGGGTACTATTATAGTATCTCAAAAAGCATGAAAATTCTTTGCAAAAAACTGCATTAATGCACCAGTTAGGGTAACTTAACATCACAAAAGTAGGAAAATGTGGCATTATGTTTTTTTTTAACCCTAATGCTCCTCCAGCCCCCCAAGCAGCAAAAGGAAAACACATTAGGGTTTTGGTTCTCTGGAGTCTTGGCAAATCAGTAGTGGAGTCTTCCTTGGGGTTGTCCACCCTAATGCTCACCCACACCCCCCTGTGGGCCCTGCGTGAAGAAAGGAGATCATGTGTGATGTTGTTTGCTCATGGAATGGAGTGGGCATTAGGGTTGACAACCCCTAAGGAAATCCCCACCACTGATTCATCAAGACTCTGGAGACAAAAGCCCTAATGTTTTTCTTTTGCTGCTGGGGGGGGGGGTTGTTAGGTTGGAAACCCTAATGTCACATTTTCCTACTTTTGTGGCATTAAGTTACCTGAACTGGTGCATTAATGCACTTTTTTTGCAAAGAATATATATATTTTCATAGTAAAAAACGACATTAATGCAGATATTAGGGTTAAAGAACACAAAGCAAACAAAGAAAGGAAATGAAAAACATTAGGGTTCAGAGTCTCGGGAGTCTTGGTGAATCAGTGGTGTGGTGTTCCTTGGGGTTGTCAACTGCAATGCCCACTCCCTTCCTCCCAGCCCATAGCATCTGTCTGAAGCACATCTCCAAGCCAGTGCCTCACAGGCATATACCCTCCGGAAGCAGAGAAGTATGTCTCACCACATGTGACCAATAGAGCCAGTCATAGCGTTCTTCATACAGGGTCTAGTGCACCCTGCATAAAGAAAGAGGTAATGTCTATTTGCTCAGGTGAGTGGTTGGGCATTAGGGTTGACAACCTTAAGGAACACCACACCACTGACTTGCCAAGACTCCCAAGACTCCAAACCCTAATGGTTTTATCAGGTGTACTACTGTATCTGACACCCTAAGTGATCTTTGTGTCACTTACTGTGTCAGGAAAACTCATCTCTCTCAGTTGGCTCCCAAATACATAAAAATCCGTTCATCCTAATCGATTGACACTGATGACCTCCTGCACAATCTGAGCCACGCTGACTGGACTCCTTTCTACTCTGCTCCCAATGTTGACTCTGCCCTAACCAGATTCCTAACTATACTCACACAGATCTGGGACTCTCATGCTCCTCTAGTTAAAACCAGAGTGAGAAAACGTCACCATCCCTGGATCTCTGAGTCACTGATAGACCAGTGCAAAGCCCATGACAAGGTCTGGACACTCTACAAATCCTCACTATCCTCTCAAGCTAGACAACTCTACAAATCCCTCCGGAATGCCTGTACCAAGGCAATCCATTGTGCAAAGGCTGAATATTTCAAAAATCAACTGCAATCCGCAAACCTCTCCTCCCTCTGGAAGCGAATCCACTCCTAGATTGATCCTCCTGCTCAAACAGCTGTCCTGGTCCAAAAACGCAATGATCTATTTCAGACCCACTCAGTGTAGCAGATAGTCTAAATAAATTCCTTACAACATGTGCACCTGCAGACCACCCGATCCTCCCACTCCAACACCCCCCGGCCCCTCACATAATTATTTTCAATTCTCACCTGTCTCACCTCAGAAAGTCCTACATGCTGTCTTATCCCTGAACACCAACAGATCCAGCCCTGATGGGATACATCCCAAACTCCTTCACCTATCTGACCCTGAAACTGCCGTTGTGCTAGCCCAACTCCTTAACCTCTCCTTTTCCACTGGAATGGTACCTCAGGCCTGGAAATCTGCCACAGTGATTCTCCTTCACAGAGGCAGTGATCCCTCTTACCAGGTAAGTATCACCCAATCTCCTTCCTCCCACCTATTGCCAGGCTGCAAGAATCCTTAGTGCACACCAAACTGTCAGAATTCCTAACCAACACCTGCTTCCTATCCCATTTCCAATCTGGCTTCTGGAAACACCATTCTATAGTCTCATCACTCCTGCATGTCACAGACCACATTCACTCAGCCATGGACCGAAGCTACTTGACTGCTGCAGTTTTTCTGGACCTGGACAAGGCCTTTGACTCTATCTCTCACCCCCTCATCCTCACTAAGCTTGGCGCTCCGGGCCTAGCAACCCACAAAGTAACCTGGTTCAAGTCCTTCCTTGAGTACAGACAGCAATCTATTAGGGTTGGAAACTCCTCCTCCTCCTTTCCCCTTCCTATACTGACAGGGATACCACAAGGGTCTATTCTTGTCCCCATTCTGTTCTTGGCATTCATAAATTACCTCCCCTCGGTATGTTCCAGCTCTAGAATACATATGTATGTGGAAGACACCTTCCTGCTTGTTTCCGGGCCAACCGTATCTAATGTCCACACCCCACTCCAACAAGACATACTTAAGAAGCAATCCTGGTTCCTTGAGAACCAACTGAAAATCAGCACCTCCAAGACCATATCCATGATCTTGACTCATCCTACAAACTGTCAAGAACACCACCCCCCAGCTTTTGCCACAGTGGACGGTACTCCTTTAGATTATGTTCCCGCATACAAATATCTAGTTGTTTGGCTTGATCCTCACCTAAATTTCTCAACCCATATGGGTGTCATCATCTCTAAGCTCCACCCCAAACTTGGCATACTGTACCATAACAAAGGCTCCCTCCCACTTTCCACCAGATGAGAATTAGTGACTAAGACAATAACTCCAATTTTTGACTATGCTGATGTTGTTTACAGTACTGCTCCCACCTCCTTGCTATCCCGCTTAGACACCCTGCTAAATTCTTTCTGCCATTTCAGCTCAAATTGCCCCCCCCAGAACTCATCACTGCAACCTATACTCCTTCCTTGGCTTCCTGCCCCTATCCCAGAGACGCACTATCCATTCTCCTGCTCTCATAGCCAAATTCTGGTTTGGTCTACTTCCTCCCTACCTATCAGATATGCTGTCCCCTGCTGCCAGCTCCCCCCATGACCTATGTGACAGGGACACCATCACCTTCTTTCAACCCTGCCCCCTATTGTCTGCTGGCAAATTCACCTTCTCCTAAAGGCTCCAGGCTTTATGGAACTGCCAACCTCTTCATCTCTGGAATCTATTTTCCTACAACTTCATCAAACAGGACTTATGCCTCTCCCTTGCTCATGTCCCCACACAGCTCCCTCCTCATCCAACTCTTCAGCAATACAGTACCCAGGGTAAGGCCAGTTTGGTCCCTACGCTAATAATCTACTACAACTGTACTGTCAATGCATGGTATTTTGTAACTGCCACTAAACTGTGCTGCTGCTTGCAATTTGTCTGTAACCACACAAGCTTCATTGCTACTTATTTTCTTGTATTTTTTTGTCATGTACTGTTACACTGTGTCTGCATTTGTTACCCCTGTCCCCGGGTCTCACCTGGAAATGATCCTCGGCTCACTGTGCCTTTCCCGATAACCAAGTTTTAAATAAATAAATAATTAAATAAATGAATTTCCTTATTTTGCCTGCTTTGTGGTCTTCTACCCTAATGTCTGCATTTACGTAGTTTTTTTACAGTGAATTTCCTTTCTTTTTGTCATAATGAAATTGTATCTTCATTCATGTAGGTTCCTTTGAGGCCTGCATGAACACATGCAGATGTGCAGGGCCTCTGAGCCCTGAGCTAAGGGAAATGTTTGTCTAGTTGCAGAAGTGCAGGGCCCTCCAGGCCACACACTTCTATGCAGCTACAGATGCAAAGAATACACTGGGATGTCTGTGGTGCTGTGTAATATTATACTTGTATGGTAGCCGGCTGTTTAATATTAACATCAAATGTTTGCACCTTAATAACCTTGGCACATGGCTATTCCACTGGTGCAGTGGTAGCACTATTGCTTGTGATGCTGATGACCAGGGTTCAGGAATGATCTTGGAGTATCAGAGGGCTAGCTGGGGGGAGGTAGGGTGAGTGTCCAAAAGAGTACTATCCTTCTCCGGGGTGGGTGGGATGTGGCACCTGGCAAGTAGCTGACTCCTAGCAGAGGTTAGGAGAGCAGCAGCCAGATACTACTAGATCAGGGGAGGAGGTGATGATGGAAGTTGGAATGCCATGTGTGGGAACATGCACCTCTGTGCTCCTGGTGTCACTGCACTGCTGCACCTCCTTGGGAAAACCAAAGAAAGAAAAACACCTTCATGACCAGAGCAGCATGATGCCCAGATCGGAGCCACAAACTGCTCAGCTAAATGATGCACAGTTTAAGTCTCAGTTAGGATAACAGAGAGATCTTGGTCTCACCCTGGAGGGATCCCCACCACAAGGGGCAAGCTGTGAGGCTCCTAATGGAGCTGCTTGAGGAATGCCAGGTGGAGGGGTGCATGGCTTCCAGGAGGGCTGCCAAGGGGTACATCATCACCTGGGCCAGACAGCCAGAAACCAAGTCTTAAAAAAAAATAACTTTGGTGCTATTCAATGCAACTGCCTGAAATATTGCATGTGTAGTCTGGTTGGCAAGTCCTTAAGATTTTGCAAGTTTTGTGAAAGATGTTCATCTGGATTCCGAGATCCTGAATTTTGAAAAAAACCTTTAGAAATGCATTTTTTGGCCATTTTGTTTTGCTCACTTGTGGAGCAAAAATGATTTGGATTATTGTTCTGGAACTTTTATGGTAGAAGAAGCTCAGCCTTAGCTGTGTCTTTCGAACTTTTGTGAAAAAAATATCAACGGGTTCTTAAATTATAAGGTCTTGAAATTTGGCTTCTGTGTATACTCAATGAGGATTTTGAAATAATCCTCTGATAAGAAAGAATTTTACTTATGTGAGAAAAAAATCTTATTATTGTGAGTTTGAGCCTATTACAACTTTGGTGCCATTCAACAAAATTCCATTAAATTTTGCATGCACAGTCAGGAAGCCAAGTTCTTATGATTTGGCAAGTTTCATGACAGTCACTTATATGGATTTCAAGACCAAGGGAGTGTAAAAATAAGAAAAAAAATCCTCTTTTTTGGCTGTTTATTTTTACTCACATCTAGAGCAAAGTTGCTTGGAATTTTGTTTCAACATTTTCAGGGTAGAAGCAGCTTGGCCCAAGGAGGTGCCTTCTGAAGATTGTGTGGAAAAATTATGAGTCCGTTTTTTGAGTTCTAAAGTTTAAATAATGTGGCTTCTGAACATTGGTTATGTAGACACCGTAATGTTAACCCCCAGTTTTTGCACCTTAATAATGTTGGTGTTATTCCACAAAATTGTTTGAAATCTTGTATCAGTTCAGGTCAGGTTGCCATGTTCTTATGTTTTGGCAAGTTGTGATACCTGCTTGTCCAGATTCTGAGATCTAGGGAGTGAAAAAACATTAAAATATGTACTTTTTGGACATTGTTTTGCTTGCATCTATATCGAAAACAGTTTTAAACGGTGTTCCAAAATTTTCAGGGTAGAAGTGACTTATCCCAAGGAGGAATCTTTCAAAGATTTTGTGAAAAAAATATTAATTGGTTCCTGAGTTATAAAATTTTAAAGATTTTACTTATTTGCATGTTCAGTATGGATTCCAGGATAGCTGTTTCTTAGTAAAGAGGCATGAATGTTGCCAAAACACATAAGAATGATGCCTGTTCAAAAATCAGATACCAGAACCTAGATATGCAGGACCTGTTTAACTTGATTCTGGGGTTTGTTTGACAGAAAATTTTCCAGAAATATGGTATCAAAAGTTACCCAGAAACACAGAAATCTCAGGTCACCATTTTAGTGAGGATTGCAATTCTTGTGTAGTGCGCTGAGAATTCTTTGTTCCCGAGAAATTGAAAACAAAGAGTCTTGCAAACAAAAGCATTCTTTGTTCACAACATTAAAAAAGTGCAAAGAATTCTTTGTTCGTGTCATAAAAAATGCAAAGTATTCTTTGTTTGCAATTTAAACAAGCATTTGTCAATGTCAAATGTTTTCTTGCTGGCTTGGGCATTGGTAGTACAGAAGATAGAGAGATGCATAATAGGAATGGCAGTGAGGTATTAAACTGACGCCAACCCCACCCCCACCCTGCAGAGACTGGCAGGCACTGGGGTGTGCCTTTGGGTTGTTGGCCATAATGCTCACACCATTTCACACCACCCTACCCTGCAGACACAAATAAGTGTTGTGGTGTGCCTTGGGGTCTTCGTGCCTTATGCTCATCCCATTCCATAAGGAAATATACTGAGATGGGTGCAGTATAGGAGAATAGGGTGAACTTTGGAGCTGAAGAGCCCAAGGCACACCTTGATGCCAGTCAGTGACTGCAGGCTGGGGGTGGAATGGCATGAGCATTACAGCTGAAAATCCCAAGTCACACCCCTGACATCCTGTCAGTCTCTACGGGGTAGGTCATTACAGTTGGAAACCATAATGCCCCAGGTATTTGTTGGTTATTTTCACTCCAAATTTTCAACATGGGCTTTTTGTGACCCCACCTCATGAACATTGGCACTATCAGTTCATTAGCCAAAAGGTGATTTTGCACAGTGACTATGTCATTTAGTGCCACAGGTGTGAAAACACATTTCAGGAAGGATGTGAAAAATTACAGCTGTACTGTTCATGAGGAGGTGTAAACAAATGGCAGTGCTGAAAATCTGGAAAATTGGTGAAGTCACAAGCGTGCTTAGAAATTAGGCAACAGATGCATGTAACACAATTTATTTTGGGGATTCTTTAACCAAAATTTCAACATAGGCATTTTGGGACCTCTGCTGATGAACAGTGGCACTGAGGTTTTGTTAATGTGTCCCAAACATTGATTTCCCACAACAATCGTGCCATTCTGCACCAGATGTGTGAAAACATATTTTGGGCAGGATGTGAAAAATGCAAGCTGTACTATTAATAAGGAGGTGTGAAGAAATGGCAATGTTGAAAATCTGGATTGAAAATATTTAAAAATCTCGAAGTTACAAGTGTGCATGAAAACTGCGCAACACATGCTTGTAACACAGTCATTTTTTGGATTTTTTCACCAAATTTTCAACATAGGCATTCTGAGACCTCCACTCATGAACAGTGTCACTGTGATTTTCTTAATCTGTCCCAAACTTTGATTTCTCACAGCAACTGCACCATTGTGTGCCAGGTGTGAGAAAACACATTTTGGACAGGATGTGAAAAATGACAGCTGTACTGTTCATAAGGAGGTGTGCCAAAATGGCAATGTTGAAAATCTGGAGTGAAAATATTAAACATTCTCGAGGTTACGAGTATGCATGGAAACCTCACAATGCACGCTTGTAACACAGTCATTTTGTGGAATTTTTTTCACCAAATTTGTAACAGAGGCTTTTTGGGAGCCCACCTCATGAACAGTGGCACTGTCATTTTGTTAATTGGTCCTGGAAGGTGATTCCACGCAGTCACCGCAAAATCACCTTTCGGGGCCGAATAACAAAATGACAGTGACTGATTCATGAAGTGGGGTCCCAAGAACACCATGTTGAAAATTTGGAGCCAAAAGTAAAAAAAAATAGCTAAGATACCCATCTAAGTTGAAACCTCCCCTATTGATGCCATTGTACAGCTTACTGGCATTTCTTCAGTTCGTGGTCAGCTTTGAAGACTGCAGACGTAGTCCCGCTCCACCAAAGATTGCCACACCGACCTCCATAGGTAAGAATGAGATGAGGGTGTGTGTGAGGAGGTAGGATGCACAGAGGGTGGGTGTGGGTTGGGGGAGAGGGACCCACCGACAGCAAGGGACCATTTTCTTTGTTTCAGGTTCCAAAAAAAAAAAATTAACAGCACAGACTGTTTTCTTTCTTTACAGGTGTATGAAACAATGTTGAGGACACTGGGGTGGGCTCCTAGTGTGCCCCATGAATTTGGGGGTGTGATGTTTGCCACACTGGGGTGGGCTTCTAGTGTGGCTCACAATGAAGGTGAGAGGGGTCAGGAAAATGCTGACCCGTTCAACTTCTGAACACAGGGAGGCACACTGGGGTGGGCTCCCAGTGTGCCACACAATCTTGGGGGGTTTACACATGCTGACAGGGGGATTGGGCACCCCCGTAGTTGGCTTTCTAATGACTGTAAGAGGCGGATGGTGGAGCAGCTGCCATGTTTATTGAAATGTTGTACCAGGCAAGGCACGTAGCGGAGGCGTGTCATCGGTGCCGCTGCATGATGGGCTTGGCTCTGATTGCAGTGGTGAAATCATTTCAAGTTGGCGGCACTGCAAAACACTTGTGGCACTGCTAGCATGCTCACTAATTGGCCAATGAGTGACGCATTTTCTAAAGCATGCCCTGCATTTGCCAAAACTGACACACCTCTGTATTTCTTCTACTAATCTCCTATTGCCACAAAATGTTGCTTGTGCATGCGTAAGACAACGTAAAAAGTGTGAACAAAGAATTCTTTGTGACATAACAATTTGAACATTTTCCTCAAAATCTACTGTTACTTGTAACTAAGCCGTGTTTTGCCATTTTTTTACCACATTTTTAACAATCTAATTTTTAAGGCCCTTAGATGAACACAGTGGGTGAACACTGTTACTTCCACCTCAAAATGTGTTTTTGTGTTGTAATACCATAAAAAGCATTTTAAATGTAAGATTGGAAGTCTGTCATTCCTATGGACATCACAGAAATTTACTGTACAAGTTATGAGAATTTGGGACATAAATATTGAAAAATGGGATTTGCATTGCAGTACAGTTCTGCTGGTACACACGTAATGCTGGACTGCAGGAATTGTAAATAAATTGTAAGCCTTGCACAAATTCTGAAAATACGCATAATGAGATTTGTGCAGGGACCAAAGGGCACTACACAAATTGTGTATGCATGGCATGGCCCATATGTACATTAAGCTAATGTATGTAAGGCTGTTGTATGGCATTTGCAGAGGGGACCCTATGCAAATTGCATACCCAAGTAATGCATGAGCAAGGCTGCATGCACTTCTGCACCCAGAAGTGGGCTGTACTTTGGGTATCATGAATTTATATCTGCAGCCAGAAGTATTGTTGTAATTTGAGCTGATTAAGTTTCTCAAAAAGAAAGGGAATTCATTGCAAAAAACTGTGTTAATATACTAGTTAGGGGTCAGCTTAATACCACAAAAGTAGGAAAATGTGATGTTAGGGTTTTCAACTTTAAAGCCCCTGCACAGTGAAATGACAAGACCACAGCAACCACAGGCAGCCATTACCTGGCAATATAAACAACATACAACAGTTTCCAGATAAAACAGAAGACATCCATCATCAGGGTTCAGTGCTTCTGCAGCTATGGATACACATGCACACTACAAGACATACACATCCACTTCTGGCTGCAGAAATAAATACACAGTACTCAAATTACAACACTGCTTCTGTCTGGAGAAACACAGGCCTGTGGGACCAGTGCTTCTGCATCCAGATAGTCATGCACAGTACAAGACATGTACACCCATTTCTGCCTGCAGATATAAATCCACAATATCCAAATTACAACACAATTTCTGTCTGCAAAAGCACAGACCCTTGCAAGGCCAGTGCATCTCCAGCCATAGATACACATGCACACTGTTAACCATGCACACCAACTTTCTGCACTAACACTGTTATGTTTCTAAACAATGCTGAAGGAGTATGGCATTCCTTAAAATGCAGAGTGATGTACAGTACTCATATTTATGAAGGTACCACATCAGTGCTACTGCATTTGTGTCATCTAGGAAACAATTTTATGTTGTCTTACCTGATGATGCCTGTCTGTGGTTGCTTGTGTGGTCTTGTCTTTTTGCTGTTTGGGGGGGGGGATTAGAATTAAAAACCCTAATGCTACATTTCCCTACTTTTGTGACATTAAGCTGAACCCTAACTAGTGCATTAAGACATTTTTTTGCAATGAATATTACATTTTGCAATGAATATATATATATATACACATATATATTCACTGTATATACAGTATTTATATATACACTATATATATATATATATATATATTCATTACAAAAACTGTGTTAATGCACTAGTTAGGGTTCAACTTAAATCCACAAAAGTAGGAAAATATGGCATTAGGGTTTTAAATCCTAATCCCCCCCCAAGCAGCAAAAGGACAATCCCACCCAAGGAACCACAGATAGCAATCATTAGGTAAGACAAACATAATGCAACTGTTTCCAGATGACACAAATGCAGTAGCACTGATGTGCTGCCTTCGTGGATTTGTATCTGTGGCATGTACACTGCAAGGCATACATACTCACTTCTGACTGCAGATAGAAATCCACAATACTCAAATCACAACACTACTTCTGTCTGCAGAAGCACAGACCCCTGCAGCTACATATACAAATCCACAATACCCAAATTACAGCAATTCTTCTGTCTGCAGAAGCACAGGCTCCTATGGGGCAAGTGCTTCTGTAACTATAGATACTTATGCACATTGCAAGGCATACACAAAATTCTGGCTGCAAATGCACAGGCCCCTGAGAGGCCTGCACTTCTGCAGTTATGGGTGTAAGACATGCACACTGACTTTTGACTGAAGAAGCACAGGCTTCTGTGAGGCCTGCACTTCTGCTGCCACATTTAGAAATCCATGATACGCATATTGCAACACTACTTCTGTCTTCTGAAGACAGAGTGGGGTCAGTGGTTCTGTAGCCACAGGTACTCATTCACACTATAAGACATGCACACACTTCTGGTTGCAGAAGTGCAGATCCTTGAGGGGCTTGCGTTTCTGCAGCTGGAGGTATAAAACATACACATTGACTTCTGCAACCGGAAACAAAATCCATGATACCCAAACTGCAAGACTATTTCTGTCTGTAGAACTGCAGGCCCCTAATGGGGCCAGCAAAAAACAACTAAGGTATGCACTGCCAATTTGAATGGGAGCTGCTGTGTGAAAACACTAACACTGGGAGAACATAAAAAATACACAGCACTTACACACTTCTTTTAGTGTATGCCAATCATTTATCACAGGACAAGAACACTAACTAAGATCCTAGCACTTTGAGGCCCTCTACTTCTTCCTGAGAGAAACATGTGAGGTGTGCACTTCTACAGCCACAGAAAGAAATCTATGATACCCAAATTTCAATAGCATCTCTGTCCGCAGAAGCACTGGCCTCATGGCACTTGTGCTTCTACAGCCACAGATACAAGTCCATGAAGGTAGCACATCAGTGTTACTGTATGATGATGGCTGTCTATGATTACTTGTGTAGTCTTATCCTTTTGCTGCCTGGAGGGGTTGGGGAGTTAGGGTTCAAAACCTCAGCACCACATTTCCCTACTTTTGTGTGGTTAAGTTGAACCCTAGAACACAGAAATGGTCTGTACATGCTAAACACTATTCAGAAAATAACAATTGGAGCAGATTCCAAATATACTGTTGCAAAACGTACTTTTATTATCTGAATTCAGTGACAACAGCTAACAGGTGTTTGTGAAAGAGTTAAATCCACCACCTCACAAGGTGCCCTGCCACTTTGCTCGTTAGAGTTTCATCAAGGGGCAGGTACCTGGACAAACAGATGACTTTTTTATACTTGTTACAAATGAGATTAATCATGAGGAAGTAATTTGGTACAAGACAGAGACTAAAAGGGGGTTTCAAACAGATAAACTAGTGATCATTTTGGTACAGCATACAAAAGTGAATTAATCACCACACTAATAATGCTTTCTTACCACATGTAACCAGGTAAGATGTGACCGAAATGGGGCAAGCTCCAGACTCCATGCTCAGTAAAGTTGCTGTCACATTCTATCTTCTGGGTCCCTTCAACAAATGCCAAATCAGTAATTTTTTATTTAGAATTACCACAAGTTTGAGCGCACTAATATGTGGAATGAAACTGAAATGCTATGCGACCCAGTTGATTTGCGTTACTGTGTAATCAATCAGATTCTTTACATTTGTTCTTTTTTCAAACAGTCATAAATTTTACTAGTACAGTGATTAATTCACTTTAGTATACCCTACCAAAATGATCACTGGGTTCTCTGTTTGATACCCCCTTTCATTCACTATCTTCTACCAAATATTTTTCCCCATGATTAATCTCATTAGTTATTGACCTGTTTGTTCAGGTACCCACCCCCTGAGAAAGGGTTGGGGTACTTGGTGCAGTGGTGGATTTACCTGTTTCAAAAGCTCCTGTTAGCTGTTGTCACTGAATTCAGATAACAAAAATGTGTTGGGCAATAGCGTATTTGGAATCTGCTCCATTTTTGTTTCCGAATAGTGTTCAGTAAGTGCAGACCTTTTCTGTGTTTTAGTTTACATTCTCAGGAGGCAGTGACCCACTTGACCTATATCAAGCCTTGCACCAGAGAACCCAGACCTCCATTACTGTCTGAACTGTTGAACTGCTTAGCCGGTCTCATGACCTGAACATCAGGCATCACCTGATGTTTTAAGGCCATTCTGAACACTGTGCATTTCATATCATATCAGCGCTGTGACATTTTTCCACTTACGGTATATACATAGGTCCTAGCTTACACCAGTGAGCTCTGAAGATGAAAGTGGCAATGAGCAGCCCAACTTGTGTGTACAACTACAACTGATGACATTACAAAAAGAAAAGAAAGAATTGGAAAATTAAATTTGACAACCAACAAGGCACAGCTACTTCATCTGAAGAAGGTGAGATCAAACTCTTTTTTATTAATCTTGAAAGACAGCTATTCCTGGAATGAAACTTACATATAATGGGAGCTGTGCACTGTTGGGTGTAAGGTACATACCAAAGGTGCATACCTTGCCTGCATAGGTCTGCACCTGCGGATAGGTGCACCCAAGCCAGAATTCATGACTGACTGCCACTTGTCTGTGGCTCCAGCCCCACAGTGTGCAGGATTCTGCAGGGCAACTGGGGATGGAGTTGCAGTCCCAGGTGGGCATTCAATTGGATGCCAGTCATGGGCCAACAGTGGATACCTTGCATAGTAAGGCACGGGTCTGGGTGTGCAAATGCCCACTGCAGGAACCTGGGCCCATGCACCCATGCCGCTATATCTGTCCATCAGATGGAAGTCTCCCCACCCACCACACAGCAGAGCCCTGACATGGGAGCCCCTGACCACCAACACAGTGGTACCCCATCCCCAGACTCCCCAACCCCACCCCACACATGGCTGCCTGACCCCATTGCAGCATAACATACCGGCCCCCACCACACTGACCCAACCCCTAATGCCTTAGGCTGCCCCTGCCCCCTAACCCAGCACAGCCCTGATCTGTGTTGTTGCTCTGGAGGCCCTCTACCCCCAACCACACACAGGTGCCCTGATGTGTGCAACCATGCCCCTCCAACCTGGCACCCTGCTGAAAGTGTAGAGGCCAGTGCCTGGAGTTCCCCTCACCCACCAGCAGCACTCCCCCATGTCAACATACCTGTCTGGTGGTACTGTGGGCATGGACAGCCAGTGGCACAGCCCTCACCAACATCTCCGTGCCTGCCAGCCATCCAACTGCTGCTGGGAGTGCACTGCCATACATAGGCAGCATGCTCCCAGCAGCAGGTAGATGGCCAATGGCCAAGGAGGTGTGGTGAGGGCTGTGCCACAGGCTGTCCATGCTCATGGCACCACCAGGCAGGTATGTTGACATGGGGATGTCAGTGCTGAGGGGGGTGTAGGACACTGGGCAATAATGCAGGGTGGGGATGCTGGGATTGGGGGCCCATGCACTGCACCATTCAGTGATGTGTGGCATGGGGGGGCTGCAGTGCATAGATGGGAATGGGGTGCAGATAAATGTGTGTGTGGGGGGGTTCATGAGACACTGGGGACTGGGGCACCCATGAGTGGTTGAGGGTGCTGCCTGTGTACCACTGGGATATGTGGCTACCATGCATGGAGGGTGGTGGTGTGGCTTGAGCATTATGGGGATGGGGCTGTCATGTGGGGGGGATGTGGCACATATGGGGCTACTGGCACATCTGTGCAGACACTCCCCTGGTCAGCTACCCCAGCCCTCCCAATTAGATAGTGGGCTGGGGTAGCTGGGAGGCCCATTTCCCTGTCCTGCTGCACTCAGCAGGTGTAGGTCCTGGGGGTGTGCAGTGGGTTATGGCAAGGTCCCAGCTGCCATAACCTGTGCCCTTCTCTGGACCCTTGCGGGCTGCACTATACACCTTTGTGAATGGTGCATAGTGCTGCCACACCCCAGCCCACCCCGGTGCATTGCTCTCCATGCGTCCAGGGGATCAGGCACATAACTATTGTGCACCCCAATGGTGAATGCTGTGTGGGCCCCACTCTGTGGCATTCCTGCATACAGTCCCTATGCACCGGTTTCCATGGGTGCTTTGGGATCATGCATAGTGCTCAATATCATTAGCGTTGAAAAGTATATTGAACTCTAACTGGCCCCCTAAGCCTAAAGGTCACTAATATACCTTCAGGTATTTTGGAGGAATTCCAAGACAAAGAGGGTTGGGAACAAACTGCATCTCCATGTGCCAAAAACTTTATTGAGCTAGTTATCAAGGAGCCTCTGAAGATAGCAGTTCAGAAGATGCTAACATGAGCTACTACTTCTAAAGGGGTAACATTTTTAGATAAGGCTACAGAACAAAAGCCAATGAATAAAAAAAAAACGTGAAAAAGGCAAACCAAAAACAAACCAAATGAGGAAGAAGAGGAGGGAGACAAAAACATGACCACATGTTTGAGGAGAACCAAGAGTTACAAATTGTGAACCTCACCTCGTACATTTTAACGGGGTCACAGAAAGCAGTACACACTAAGAGCTTTTCTTTCATTGCAAGTACAGCCCCATGTAAATTTTAACATCAATACTGATTTTGAAAAATTCCTCAGAAAAATACAGCTAAGAAACTTTTTTGCCAAGAAGCCAGAACAAACTACAAATATGGGTTTTACATAATTTCTGCTACTGTCTGAAAACAGAGCACATGAAACAACACACGCTAGCCTGATATGGGATTTTGATGAACATAGTTTATATCTGAACTTACTGGACTACTCAGAAACAAACTCTGCTGACTTGGGACACAGTGTACCCTGGAATGCATAGGACCAGGTGAACAATGCCATTTTAGATTCATTGTTGTCTGAAATTCATAACATAAACAAGGTAATAATGGAATGATGATCTATGATGTAAATAGACAGGAGCCCGGATTCTCAAAGGGATGGTGCAAGTCATGGCAAAGGCGACTTGCCCGAAATGTCATTGCACAGAGAACCCTGCACCCAATTCTTTATCAGGTAGGGTCCTCTTTGCTAAGTTTGGCAACATGTGCCAACCCGAACTGTACACCAAAAGGAGTGCGTACATGATCAGGTTGGTGCAAGCCTGTGGCAACCATAGTGTAAAGGTGCAAGAGTACCCCCAATGCTCCGATCCCCCGATATATGCAAAAAATGCCCCATGGGGCTAGAGGACCCCCAATGCCCTGATTCCCCGATATATGTAAAAAATGCCCCATGAGGCTAGAGGACCCCCCAATGCCCTGATTCCCTGATATATGTAAAAAATGCTCTGCAGGGCTAGAGGACCCCCCCATGCCCTGATCACCTGATATATGTAAAAAAAGGCCCACAGGGCTAGAGAACCTCTCATGCTCCGATCCCCATTCTGAGCGGTAATGCCAACTGAGAACAAAAAAAATCTCCATTATCTTTAGTAGTCTAGTGGCCCCCAACCCTCCACCTGGCAGCACCAGACCACCCCGCACCCCTGACCTGTATCCAGCCTGCGACTGGCAGAGCCCACCTCTCACCACCACGGCCAGACACTGACTGAGCTCTGTATGAGTGCATACTACTGTAAATAGTACGTGCTCAGTGACTGACAGCTCAGTGATGTATTCACTTTTGTACACCGTACCAAAATTATCACTGGGTTGTTTGTTTGAAACCCCCTTGATTCACTGTCTTGTACTAAATTATTTCCTCATGATTAATCTCATTTGTCATTGACATTTGTAACCAGTATAAAAGGGTTGTCTGTTTGTTCAGGTACCCACCCCAAGATGAAGCTCTAATTACTGAAGCACCAAGGCACCTGGTGCGATGGTGGATTTAACTGTTTCATAAGTGCCTGTTAGCTGTCATCACTGAATTCAGATAATAACATTATGTTGGGCAACAGTGTACAATATTTGGAATCTGCTCCACTTTTTATTTTTCAAATAGTGTTTAGTGAGTGCAAACTGTTTCTGTGTTCTAGTTTACTTTCTCGAGGGCAGCAATCCCCTTAACCTGCATCAAGTCTTGCACCAGACAGCACAGCGCTCTATTGCTGTCTGTACTTAAGTTGAACGCTAATTGGTGCATTAATGCTATGCAGGTCCTTTATTTTTGAGATAGTGGAATAGTATCCTCATTCACATAGGTGTCTTTGGGACCAGCATGAACAGAAGCAGATATATAGGGAACCAAGAGAAGAGTTCATCTGCCTATAGAAGTGCATTTATGTATTTTTTTAATAAATAGTTTTTATGTATTTTAACTTTTTTGCCCAGAAAAAAACAAGATGGTGGCTGTCATGACCTAAAAAAGTGTTCTCATGACTCAAAAACTTTATAAGTCATGACCTAAAAATACTTGTGAAAAAATAATTTTGTGGTTGTATCAAAGGGTTATCTCAAAACCCTGCTGCGAATGCTCAGAAGCCACATTTCAAAACCTTATAACTCTGGAACTGATTAATATTTTTTCACAAAAACTTTGAAAAGTACACCCTTTGTACAAGCCCCTTCAACTCTGAAAGTTTTAGAACAAAATGCCATACTGTCTTGTCTGTAGGTGAGAGCAAAAAAAAAGGCCCAAAAATGGTGCATTTTATGTATTTGTGACATTAAGGGATCTCAGAATCTGGTTAAGTAGCCATCATAAAACTTTACACATCTTGAGGACTTGCCACCTGGACCATGCATGCCAGATTTTGAGCAATTTCATGAAATACTGCTAATGGTGCAATATTGGGCTTTAATATTGAACACTCCACTCAACCCTTATTATACTTGAACTACCAAGCAAGTATAATATATAGTATATACAGTATAGCAGGTTGAATTAGCATCCATTATATTTAGTATGAGTCAACCTTCTATACATATTTGCATCTAATAGAATTAGCTCGGACAGCCTACTCTTCAATACAGTACTATTAACAAATAGCTGATCATTTTTTTCATTAACCATTGATTTTTGCTGAGTGTTCACAGTAGTGAAAATAAACAGATAGTGAAAATAACCTTCCATACAGTATCTACTATATAATACAAAATCACACATGCCCCCAAAATGCCAAGCATCATGGGCTGCATATGCAAATCACCACAGAATGTTACACTGGTCCAACTTTAAGCAGAATTGCATGGTGCCGAAAGGCCTCTCACACAGTTTGCAAAGGATGCTAACAGAAGACAGAGACACGTGTTTCGTCCTACCAGGACTCATCAGTATGCCTCATCTGTTTGACACCCCAGTGGAATGGACCAGCTACCCTTAAGGCAGTGTGCCTTGGATAAATTGTGGTGAACCCATTAAAATAAAAAACTATTTAAAAGACAAAGAACCTTTGTGCGGTGTTTGCACACAGAGGTTCTTTATCTACTATATATATATATATATATATATATATATATATATATAGAGAGAGAGAGAGAGAGAGCGAGACAATACATACAGCTGATAGAGAGAGAGAGAGAGAAAGAGATAGATAGGTAGATAGATAGATAGATAGATAGATAGATAGATAGATAGATAGATAGATAGATAGATAGATAGATATCTTCATCACAGGATAGGAGCAACAGCAGGTATCATATGTCTGTGTTATATATCAGTAGGTATAATATGTAAGTGACTGTGTCTGTGTGGTACTCCCATAGCTCAGTGAAAATTTACCATATTTAGCAAGCAATGCCTTAGTGATTAGGAACTCAATGATTAGGAGAGTAGAGAGGATGGTGGGCAAGGGAGGGAAGTGGAGTGAAATTGTCGGATGCCTTCCTGGGGCACCAGCCATTTGGGATATAATAAGATAAGGAGGATGACAGAGATGGGGGAAGGGGAGCTAGGGGTACTGGTACTTTTGAGTACCAATGCATTGATGAATCATCTGGTATAAGTAGTAAAACAAAATTTTAAGAGGCTGGTAGACAGACTGAAGGCGCACTTGGCTTCCTTGGCTTTTTCTGAGGTCCCACCTGTGTGGATTGGGGGAATAGGAATAACAGAGTAAAGAGGAAAGAGATTGAGGAGTTTAATGAGTGGCTGAAGGGATAGTGTCAGGAGGAGGGGTACCACTATGGGGGGGACTGGGAGGGCTTCTGGGACAGGAGGTTTTTCAAGGGTGATGTCCTTCACCTGAGGGCTAGTGCTCTGGAACAAAGGTTTGACATCAACATTAGATAGTTAAACTGACTGCAGGGGAGATGAAGGCTAGAGGAACCAATGAGAGTGGAGAGCAAGTGGGGAACCTAACTAGGGCTTCCCCTGAACAGAGAACTAGTTGCAGCAAGGTGGGTAACAGAAAGTTCAAATTAAAGTTCAAATTAGGTTAAGAAAATAAGTCAATGAGAGAGCTTACAAAGCCTACATTTAGTATGAAAAATAAAAAATTAAGGAAACCAGAGAAGAATAAGGGAGAAGGAATAGGAAAAAGCTGGAGAAGATCAGGAGAAAGATGGAAATAGATCTCCTTTAATGCCAGGAGTCTGGGAAATAAAATTAGTTAGCTTCAGGCAATGGTGGCAGACACTGTGAATGACCTAGTAGCCATCATAGAAACTTGGACCATGGAGAATAATGATTGGGACCTCATAGTACCAGGCTATGTCATGTTTAGACATGACAGACAAAAAGGTAAAGGAGGAGGCACAGCCTTATATGTCAGGGAAGGCATAGAGGCCATGGAGGATGGAAATATCACGGGTGGTAATGGAGACACACAATCGCTGTGGGTTCAGCTAGTGGCATCCTCAGGCAAGACATTATGAATAGGGCAAATCTATAGACCTCCAGGAAAGGGGGGAAGGAAGAGATAAGGAGCTAGGGGTAGAACCAGAGAGGGGGTGGCAAAGGGGAAGGTGGTGGTGGGAGATCTAAATCTGCCAGATATCGACTGTGACATTCCAGCAGCCAAGAGCTCCAGAAGTCAGGCCCTGCTGGATATAATGCATGGCTGCTTGCTGATGCAGCTGGTCAAGGAGGCAGGCTGTCATTCTCAATGTGGTTCTCACCAACTCAGACGTGGTAGGAAGAGTGACGGTAGGGGAACCACTAGGGTAGAGCCACCATAAATCTATAAGGTTCGACCTGGCCCTTGGGACAAGTAAGCCATTCTCAAAGGCTGAAGTCCTAGATTTCAGAAGGGCCAACTTCAACCAGATGAGAGAGCTGGTCTGCGACAAGTTAGTTGGAGTGGACAGCTTGAGGGATGAGGAAGAAAGATGGACGGAATCAAGGGATCCATTCTTGAGGCAACAAAGTCTTGCCTGAGAATGATAATTAAAATAAACAGGTACAAGAGATCAATATGGTTCTTTGGAAAGGTCAGAGAAACAGGGAGAGTCAAAATGAAAGCCTTCACCAGGTACAAGGCAAACAAGGGAAGGAAGATGGTGCAGAGTACCAATTGAGAACAAGGGAAAACAAGAGAGGCATCAGAGAGGCAAAGGCAGACACAGAACTGTGTACTGCAGAGGGGGATAAGGGAGGGGAAAACAGTTCTTTAAATGTATTAGGGGAAAAAAAAGAAGGAAGGGGGAGTTAAGATAGTTGAGGAGGATGGGCAGAAAGCAGTCATTCTTGAAGTCTGCTTCTGCTTTGTGTTCACAAGGGAAGACAGAGAGCCTCTGGCAGACAGTGGCATTAAGGCAGCTGTAAGAGTGATCCCTGAGATGAGGAAGCAAGTATTTACTAGTGAAAGGGCTAGCAGCCCAAAAAATAGATATGGCCCTGGTGTCATACGGGGATGTGTCTGATGGTGCTCATGGAATTGGCAACAGAACTAACTGAACCCTGGTAGGGCAGTTCATTAGCTCAATTGAGAAAGGGGTAGTTCCAGAAGACTGGAGGGTAGTGGATGTAGTTCACTTCCATAAGGTGGAGACAAGGAGCAACCAGGTTACTACAGACTTGTCAGTCTTACCTCTGTTATGGGTAAATTGATGGAGACACTAATCAAAGAGGACCTCATGGACTACCTGGAAAGCAATGCACTCTAGAATAGTAAACAGCACAGGTTTGTGGCAGGGAGGTATTTTCAGACCAGCCTGATAGTATTCTTTTACTAGATAATGAGATAGTGGATAATGGCATTGCTGTGGATTTCTTCTATTTCAATTTCAGCAAGGCTTTTGACTCAGAGCTTCACAGAAGGTTGCTGAAGAGGCTAGAGGAGCTGGGTGCAGCAAAGGGCATAGTTATATGGGTGAGACATTAGTTGAAAGAGAGACAGCAGAGGGCTGTGGTTAATGGAGTCAAATCAGAAAAGAGGGATGTCACAAGGATCAGTCTTGGGTCCAGTCCTTTTCGATATGTTCATGAGCGATGTGGGAGAAGGAATCCAGGAAAAGATGTGTCTTTTTGCAGATGACACTAAACTCTGTGGCATGATAGACAGAGAGGGGGAAGGTAGGGAGATGCAAAGAGACTTGCAAAGACTAGAGAGGTGGTCAAAGGTTTGGCAGCTGAAACTTGATGCCAAATAGTGCAAGGTGATGCATTTAGGGAGCAAGAACCCCAGGACATAATACAGGATGGGGGGGGGGAGTAAAGCTGAGCACGACCTCTGATGAAAGAGATCTAGAGGTCTGACACCCTAAATCAATCAAGCCAGTATTCCAAGGCCTACAGTAAGGCACAGAAGATACTGGGGTGTATAGGAAGAAGTGTTGACAACAGAAGGAAGGAGGTATTTTACTAGCTCTGTATAGATCACTGTCGAGTTCCCTCCTGGAGTACTATGCCCAGTTCTGGAATCCTCACCTAAGGAAAGACAGAGACAGACTGGAGATAGTGCAAAGTAGGGTGACCAAAGCAATTAAGGGCTGGGGGGAAGATCTCATGAGGATTGACTCAAGGCGCTGAACATGTACTCATTGGAGGTTAGACAAGAGGGGAGATATAATAGAGATCTTCAAGTTCCTGAAAGGAATGCATGAGGTAAATTGTAAGGAACTATTTAACATAAGTAGTGGATCAAGAACATGGAGGCATGAGTAGAAACTGACGGGATACTGTAGAGGAAAGTGAGAATGTTTTATTTTACAGAAGGGGTGGTGGAGTTGTTGAACAAACTGTCAGCTGATGTGGCTGATGCCAAAACTATCGATGGTTTCACACACAGCTGGGACAGAGTGAAAGGCTCAGGGTGGTACCAGTAGGAGTATGGAGTGGATAGTGTGGGTTAGAACCCTGCATGAGCAGTAGGTCCTGGGTTTGTTAATGTTTTATGAGAAGACTGGATGGACCAATGGTCTTTATTCAGCTGTCTTTTTCTATGTTTCTATATAAATCTATTATACTGTAGGTAAGGACCCTGTCACAAGGTAGCAAACTAGATGGTTTTTTCAGGGAACACTCTCAAAGAGAACACACCAGACACCAGTTTAAATGAAAGGAAATCTGTTTCAAGTTTTTATAAACAGAAAAAGAAACAAGGATCACTAAAGATCACTAAGAATCACTAAGAAAATGCAAAGGAGCAAACAGGCAAAGCCCATATAAAGCTCCTGTCATTTACCCGTAATACCCCAACGAACTATTCAAAGAAAGAAATGTATCCAGTTTGTTTTTAAAGGTTAATGTACAGTCACTAATGACCACAGAAGTAGGTAAAGAGTTACAAGGTCTAATAATTCTTTGAGAAAAGAAATATGCTTGTTTGTTAGTGGAAAAATGATTGTGTGTACACCAATTGTAGTGGGTGAATTCTTGTATTAACAGTAACTTGTTTGAAGTCCAGACCCATCCCGGTCATTAGGTCTTGATCTTTAATAATTTCCCATATCAGCATATGTCACCTCGCAACCTTCTGGATTCTAATGACATGAATTTAAATTTTTCAAGACAATCTTCATAGCTTAGATCTCAGGCTCCATGTACATGCTTAGTTATTTTCCTTTGGATTTTTTCCAAATGTGTAATTTCACATTTTTTATATGGCCACTGGAGCTGCAAGGCATTATCAATATCAGGGTGAACGTAGGCTCCATATAGAGGTAGGAGAACTGATTGAGCTTTAGATATAATATTATATTATGCCTAATTGACCACCATGTTCTGTTAACTTTGTTAAGCAATTCTGTTATGTGTTTATTGAAACTAAAGTCGCTTGATATATAGACCCTCAGAACGTTTTCTTGTATTGTTTTATTTAATGTTTGATAATTTAAAGTGTAGTTAAATCTGAGATTCTTTAGCCCAAAATGCATGACACTACATTTATTGATGTTGGATGTCATACCCAAAACATCTGCCCAATTTGAAATTTTTTTCCATATCCTTCTGTAGCCTGCTAAGTTCCATCTGATTATTGCATTGACCACCAATCTTACAATAGTCATTACCGGTTATGGGAGTGCATCTCCATGGAGATATTTAAGAAAGACTTGAAATCATATTTATGGAAAATGGCCTTCTTGGATAGCTAAGTTAATTTTAATATGATTTAAATTTTATCATAATTTATTATGCTTTTATGATGTATTTTTATATGTTTTGAAGTTTTGTATTGGAATTTGAATCTATGATTTTAATTTGTTCAGCGCCTTGATACATTGAATGGCGCTATATAAATAAAATTATTATTATTATATGCTATAGTCCAGCAATCTAAATTTGAAGATAAATCAGAAATAAAGATCTGAAAAATCAATGGAACCAATACTGAACCTTTAGGCACACCACTAGATATTTTTTTTGGTAACAGGAGGTGAAACCATCAATAACTTGTTGTTCTCTATCTGCCAACCAGTTGTTTATCCAATTACTGTAACATGGATGAATTTCTAAAGCCTGTAATTTTTCAATGAGTGCTCAGTAGGGAACAGAATTGAAAGCCTTTTTGAAATCCAAATAAATAATTTCACAAGGAATTTTTTTATCCAAACCGGAATGAACAACCTTTTGTGAAACCATGTTGGGTTTATTAAAAGTTCCTAAAAGAGAGGTCAATTTATCTTTAATTAGACATTCCATTAACTTGCCTAGAATAGATGTCAAACTAATAGGCCTATAGTGTTCTACAATCTCTCTCTCCCCCTTTTTATACAAAAGCATAACATTAGCTTTTTTTCCAGTCATTTGCAACCTGCCAGAGTTAATACTGCAGTCAAAAAATTATTTCAAGGGAAGTGCCAAGTGTTTTTTCCTTATTGTAATCACATCTCTTGTAATACCATCTGGGCCTGGTGAAGAACCATATTTTAAATTAAGTCTATTATTTATTTCATCGATGGTGAAAGAAAGTTTTATCTTCAGAGGGAGGTCAGTATATGTCTTACCTGAAATATTATTACTGAAAAACTCTACAGAAATGTTTGTTTAATAAGTCAGCCATTACTTTATGAGTACTAATGGTATAATTAATTCATTATCTACTTTTAGACTCCTGACTTTGCATTTTGCTTTCTTCATAGAGTTGATATAAGTAAAGGAAACTTTAGAGTTTCCTTTTGAAGCATTGGAGGACAATGTCTTTTATGTCTCCCTTTTGGTTTTTTAATTTCTGATTTAAACTTTCTTTGAATTTTTTTAAAGGCTTCCCAACAAGATATATTTTTGTTGGCTAGATATTTTTTATGTTTTGCACTTTTTTTCATAATCTTAAATGGTTTTCTTGTTAACCACTTTGACTTTAATCTGTAGTTATTGCATTTTGCTATTATGGGAATGCAACAATTGGCAGTTTCCAGAATTTTACATTTAAGGATGAACTACATATTATCAGCAGTAAGACCACTAAAAAGCACTTTCCACTCTATTATGGAGAGTGCATCATCAATTTTGTTGTCAACTTTTCTGTAGATATAAATTTTAGTGAGATTTTTGATTCTCAGTAGTTCAGTACACAATTCAAATGTAATTATGTCATGGTCGCTGTTAGCAAGTGACACAGAAACCATACAATTCTGTATAACAATATTTTCAATTCCAAGAATAATATCAAAAATATTAGGGCCATGAGTTGCAGCTGTAACAAATTGTCTCAGACTGAGTTCTTCACATAAGGTGAGAAATTCTCTCAAAAGGGAACTTGTTGCTGTCATTTTATCCCAATTGATGTCCCTGAAATTTAGATGTCCCATCAGAATGACTTCTCTGAAGTCTGTTGCATTTCTAATTCTTTCATTAACTCCTTGGTGATAGTAAAATTGGAGTCAGAGGGACAATAACAAAGACCCATAATAGTTCTATTGTTCCCGTTATTTTCCAATTTAATCCATACTGATTCAGTTAAAGGTGAAGTACTCATTTTGTTGGTAATATCACTCAGTTTTACTCCAGTGTTAATATACAGGGCAAGCTCACCCCCTTTGTTACTGGTTCTGCAAAAAGAAAATAGATCTACCACAGTGTTCTGCGCTGGGCCATGAACTTTCCTATATAGCAATAATATCAGGATTATTCAGTTCACAAAGTATTAAAAGCTCATCAAACTTATTATTTAAACTTTGTGCATTCAGTAATAAACCTTTTAATTTATGTACTTCCTTTTTATTAATATTGTATTTCTTGATTGGTGTTTTTTTGTGTGAATTTGAACTGAGTGGACTGCAAATAATCCCCTCTAAAATTAATTAAAATCAAAAGTAGCAAATGCTGTTTGAAAAAATTAGCTAAGTTTCAAAGCACCTGCCTTATTCAGGTGGAGACCATCCTTTGAGAACGGTAGTTTATTGTTAATTATACAATGGCAAGAAAATGTCCTGGACTCTGATTGGTCAGTGTGTGCCTGAGACAGTGATGATATAACACAATAACATCACTGTGTTGATTTTTTGGAGGATTATATGGATTTGTTTTTCAGAAACAAAGATACACTGCCTCACTAAAAATCTACTGAAAACATTTTATTTTTAATTTTTGTTTTCTATAACATCGAGCTATTGTATAAAAGCCTCAAGCTTTAACCCATCCCAGGAGTGACATTATATAGAGAATAATGGCTAGGCGGGTGTGTGTTATGATATTTTTTTTATATACCCAAGGTGAGTGATGAGCCAACACTCACCGAGGGTGATCTAAACTGTTAATACACTATGTAGTCTGTAATCTTAGTAGAAAATATTTATAAGGGTTAGAATTTATTCCTAATGCTAAGAGATGTACAATTATTTAATGATAGTTGTTTTATCGATGTAAAAATATTTTCTGTAGCGAAGGAGTCTCAATTGGATAATTGTTTGTAATGATTGATGTAATGAATTGTACCTGTTTCGATAATTGTCTGCACGATATAAATGCTGTGTTCTCTATATGCTCTTGTAACCTTTGAAAAAGGACTGTGCGGTCAGTCCGAAACATGTCAGGAACCTCGTCTTGTTGTGTGACTTTTATTAAATGATTTTTTAACTGGGCGTGTTTCTCTAAAGAGTTTTGTGTGTGCCAAAAACCTTTTGCTGTTTGAGACTCTTGGTTGGTTTTGGAGCACCACTTCCCAGTGTGCGCTCATTTGGAAAAATGGTATCCCTGAAGTCTTGTGATAACACTGCCCTCATCCCCATTTCAGAGGCATCTGCATACAAAATGTTGAAATCTGGACTTTGTATGACTGGCCCCTTACACAACATGCTTTTGATGTCCTGAAATGCTGTCTGACATTCAAGTGACCATCGAACCTTATTTATTTATTTATTTGAATCTCGGATAATGCTTATGAGCTTGTAGCTCTTTTACATAGGTTCCACATCAAAACAACAATAATACAGGTTTTACAGGTTGAATACAGAACTAACAAGATATCAGCTATTGCAAAATCAGAGAATACAAACAGGCAGAGTTATATTCATTGTATATTATATGCAGACCAAAGTTTAGAGGAGGTATACAGTAATTAAAGGTTACTGCCAAGTCAAAGAAGCAGCCTAGGAGGCTTTGTTGAGGATAAGTAGGTAAGTTTGTGGAAGGAGGATTTGCATTAACAGTTGGTGGAGGGAAAGAAAGGGATATGGGTGAGGATTGCATAAGATGTAAGAGAGTGAGGGGGTAGGGTTAAAGGGTGAAGGGTCAGGGATAGGCTCAGGTGGAGAAAGGATAAGTAGAGGAATGGTGGCAGTGGGGGGGTGGGTAGGTGAGGGGTGGGGAGGGTAGATGGATATGAGAGTTGGGGAGGTGTATTCAAGGAAGGATATGGATGTGCCAAACTGGACTGCCAGACAAAATGAGAATAAAAGAAAGTGAAGGTAGGGCTGTATCTGCAGCAAACATTCAAAAGTGGTCCAACAGGTGGACATGTTCAATTGGCTGGATTAGCTAATACAATCACAGCTGTTATTCACTAAGAGGTATTGACACAATTTGTGTTTGAAAGGGGTCAATTTAGAACCTGAGGATATGTCAGTGGGTGGTGAGTTTAGCCATGTAGGGGCTCAGTAAGCAAACGAGCATTGACCGTGTGTTGTGCGGCAGCATGGGACAGCAAAAAGTTGATTGTCTGATCCTCAAGTATGGCAGGGGTTATGGGGGGATTAAACAATTTTGAACTCCAACTGACATGAGACTCAGATTAACTTTCTTCACCAGCAAACAGGTTTGGTATTTTATTCTGTCCCTTAATTGCAGCCAGGCTGCCTGGGCATAGAGGTTGCATGTGTGAATGAGGTGATCTGCACCAGTGAGGAGCCTGTAGGCTTTCTTGGGAGCAGTATTGAGTCTCTTTAGGGATGTGGAGTTGGCAGAGCTATAGACAACCAGCCCATAGTCAATGATGGAGATAACAGGGATATCAATAGCCATTCTAAGAGCTTCCACAGTAAGGCTATGCTTATGCCTATAGAGTAGTTCTAGTCAAGTGTTGACAGCTTTCTTGAAATTCTCGATGTGTTGGGTGTAGGATAAGGCACTGTCGATTGTGACACCAATGTATTTGAAATGCTGAATAAGTTCCAGTGGAGTGCCAGTGGTGTTTCTGATGGTCAATGGGTAGGATCTATACTTGTTTTGGGGGGAATTGAAGAGCATTACTTTGTTTTTTTTTTTTTGCAATTTAAGATGAGTTTGTGATTGCAAAACCAGTCCTCAACAGATGTAAAGCTAAGCTGGAGCTGTTGTTCAAGAAGTGTGGGATCTGAGTTATACGTGAGAATTACAGCATCATCTGCGTAGAGCTGAAGCTGATCCTGGCAAGAAATGGGGAGTCCATTTAGGAATATGCTGAGCAGAAGAGAGCCCAGTATGGACCCATGTGGGACTCCAGAGCAGACTGCTTGATGGTCAGATAGTGCATCAGTGATCTTGACTTGTTGGGTTCAATTGGCAAGATAACTTCTGAACCAGTTTGTGGTGTCAATTGAGAGTCCAGCATTGTCAAGTTGCTCAAGAAGGAGGTTATGGTTCACGGTATCAAAACCTTTGATAGATATATAAAGATTGCTCCTCTGAGCTGGCCATGGTCCAGAGTATTATGAACTCAATCAGCACTGTGGTAGTGCTGTGGTTTTCCCTGAACCCATGTTGTTGGGGACTTTGGAAGTGATATTTTTCAAGATACTCAACCAATTGTTCCGAAATCATTCATCAAGTGCTTTGGGGAGGGAGAGAATGGAGATTGGACGATAGTTCACGGGAAGTGCTCTACCACTGTTTTTGTGGACTGGAGTTACTGTGGCAGATTTTCAAACTTGTGGGAATTGAGACAGCTGTAATGAAAGATTTAGTATCTTGGTTAACAGCAATAGTATTTATTCCAGGGTAAGGGCAACAAGTTTTAGGTCTAGAGTATCCCCACTCAATCTGGTCTTCCCAAGCACCTTTAGGATGTATTTTTTAGCCTCTTGTTCATTAATTGCTCTGAAGTAGAAAGGGGGATGTGCTTGGACTTGGTATTCTGCCTTTACATGTTTCAAACTTGGAGTATTGACAAAGACGTCAGGAGGGAGAACACTGCCTAAATCTGTCAACACCTTATTAAAAGTGTTGGTTATGGTCTTTGGGTCCAGTTCTATAGTATCAGGAATACTAAGCATGGTGGGGACCATCTTTAACAGTGTCAGTGGCTCAGTAGGTAGCACACTCGCCTCTGAGGCTGGGAGATCAGAGGGCTGTGGGTTCAGATCCCACATCTGGCACTTGAGTTAATATCCTAGTACTGACACTGTAGTGCAGCATGAGCGGGGTGCTACACTTCTGAGGTGCTGTCTTTTGGATGAGATGTTAAACCGAGGTCCCAGGTCTACCTGGATTGGTCTACCTGGATTGGTGGTAGTTCAGGTGGATGTTAAAGATCCCATGGCACTTATCGAAAAGAGTAGGGGCATTTTTATTAAAACCATAACAAATCATAACAGAAGGCAAATATACAAAAACAGGAAAATCAGAAACTAATACAGAAGGTAAGAATCAGAACAAGCAAAAGGAAAAACCCCAAGAAGCCCCCACCCCCCGTAAAATACAATACATAATATATAAACAAAACTAGAATATACTCAAGGTTACAAAGATTCCCATCTGCAAGCAATGAAATAATGACAAAAATGGAAAAGTCTGTACAGTAAGTAACTAGATCACTAAAAACCCCAATTCCTTTCCCAAATGTTCCGTTTGAGAAGTTTCCTTTCCCCCTCCTTAATACGATCAATGTTGTTCACAATTTTGTGAAACAGATCCGTAGGGGATACATAATGCTGTTGAAACAAAAAGCAACACCTAACTTGCCAAACCCAATGTAGTATAATAACAGCTATTAAATTAAAGGTACTAGGGTCATACCTATCCCATGAGGCCGGAAATAAAACAAAAAACTAGGATTTCGGGTCCCACATTTGCCACACCCGGTGCCAATATTTACGGTGCCACAAAAAACAAAATTGTTTAATAAAGGGGCAAGAAAAATATAAATGTACCATAGTCTCAGTCGTCTCAATACAACAATCTCTAAAACAGGAACGATCCAACAACTGTTTATGTTTATGATTCCCCTGAACATTTATTTTGCCATGCACACTCAGCCATGATATATCCCACATGGCTGATGGAATTCTAGTATCAGTAAGATGACTACCAATCTTTGCCTTCTTTGAAACTGTAAATTCTGGAAAAACTTATTCTGAAAACCAGGAATCCACTGTGACCATGTATAAACTTCTTCAAGAAAGCTCAGTTACCATTGGTACCATAATACACCATGTCTTAAGCATGTCAAACACCACTACCCAATTGGAGAACAAAACATATTTCCGCGTATTTTTGTGCACAAAATTTGCCGTAAACCATTCCTGCAAAATCTCTGAAAGAGAAGCACTGACCAATGGGACCCAAAGTTTAGGTTGTCAATGAAACAAAGGCTTTAAATTGGTGGAAAAAAAATGTAATAAAAGAAAACAATCGGATGAATCATATTGACCCCCCCATGGTGGTAGTCAGTAAATAAAATATTTCTTTTAACTAGATTTAGCCGGCTTCCCCAAAAACAGGAAAAAAAGAGACCCATAAGCAGCACAAAAAACTGTTTAGGCACTGGAAAAACGTGAACAACATATAAAAACAAAGGCAATAAACAAGTTCTAATCAAAAATACCCTCTTCTTTTCCCCATAAACCATTTGTTCCATTTACAAACCTTTTCCTTACCAATATTCAAACGTAATTCCCAATTATACTGTGCCATATCAGATATGCCAAAAAAAAAAGACCCAAAAGTTTGTGTGGAGAATCCATCAACCGAATACCACCGAGATGGAAAATCCCGACAGAGGGTCCCACTAAATTGAAACAAACACTCTTCTGAAAATTTAATCTAGAACCAATATAACGTAAAAAAACAGGAAGAACATGACATAATAAACGTCCAACCAGTACGGTCAGTACCAAGACACTTAAATCACCAGCATAATATATAATTTTCTGATTATACAAACCCAAACCTGAAATACCCAGAAGCCCAGGAGATCTTTGAAGTAAATGAATGATAGGGTCTAATGCCAATACAAACAAAAGCGGGCTTAAAGGACAGCCTTGTCAGACACCCCAATGGCTGTAACAGGGAGACCCAATCCATTCATTCACATAGGGTCTGACATAAGCCAAGGAATAACATAATCTAAGCCAATTGACAAATATCTGGGGGAAACCATAAGCCCGGAGGGTTAACCAAATAAATTCCTGTGACACACCATCAAAAGCCTTGGATAAATCAAAATTAAACAAATAACCAATAAGAGCCCCACTGTGCCCCTGAGAAAACAATTCCCTTGCTAGAATCAAAGCATCTCGGATGGACCTACCCGGGACAGAACAGTATTGACAGGGAGAGATCAAAAAAGGCAATAATTTCAAAATCCTATTACACAACAACTTTGCAAAAATTTGAAAATCCATATTCAACAGTGTAATCGGACACCAATAACCTAAATCGGATCTAGCACCCTTTTTAAAAAGAAAAAGCATCAACCCCTCATACATTTGGTCTGAAAGGCAGTCCTCAGACAAAAAAGCATTAAAAACAGCCAATAACTGAGTAGGTATAATACCCCATAAAGATTTATAAATTTCAGATGACAACCCATCTGAGCCAGGTGCCACCATATCCCTTAGAGTGGTAACAACTGCCTTCACTTCTGGTAATGAAAAGGGGACTAAAACTGCCTGCTGTTGAACCAATGTCAAGGTAGGTACATCCGAGGCTTGTAACAATAAATGCATTTCTTCTGATTCCGATACCGGGGATTCAAAGGTGTGCTTTACAAAATCTTCAACATTCTGCAAAAGTTTTGACTTCCCCTTAACAGGGTGACCTTGGTGATCAATGAGCTGAAACATCTGCCTATCAAAACCCTTCCCCCTACAGGTATAATAAGGGTTAAATTGACTCTGTTTCCCAGAAGTCCGAAATCGCTGTTCAAAATCTAAAGACTTCTGTCTATCATACTGTACTTGTGTCAGAGCCAATTTAACATCCCTAATATGATCTCCATAATCAGACTGTGACAAATAGGTTGCAGAAAACAGTTCATACAGCTCAGCCCGAAGGAGCTGGGAGTGGTAGTGCCTACTATCAGCTAAGAGTCTAGAGTGGAATTTAAAATAGGCCACTAAGCACATCTTAGTATCTACCCACCAATCAATCATAGAATCATAAAGAAAAATCACAGAAGTCCGATCTGAGAACAGGTCCAAATACCCCTTTTGAAACTCTTGATCTAATAATAAAGTTGTATTCACCCTCCAAACCCCAGGCCCATGAGCAGTCACCTCTCCCAAATGGATTTGCAACCCTAACAAATTATGATCTGAAGTTGCAAATGGCAAAACCACACCCTTAAAATCCCCAATATTCCATGAGCAAAGCCAGAAATCTATCCTAGAGGTCAGGTTGCCTTTCGAAAACGTATGCAATGGATTGTGGGCAAACACATCAACCAGATCTAAGTCTGCAATAATAGTTCGTAATGCATGTGTATCACAATATACTTTCCTTGTAGGGTGAACATATAAACTGGAGTTAAAATCCCCTCCCCATAGAACTATCCTATTTGTGAATAAATAAGGCTTAATTAACCGAAAAAGCTGTACTCTAGCTGCCTTTTGTTGAGGGGCATAAATATTAATAAACCTATAAGGCAGAGCATGCCACAAAACATCCAAGAGCAATACCCTCCCAGGGATCAAATCCACCAGTTTTTGAAAAGTAAACCCTGAAGTAGAAAAACAAAACTCAATACCAGAACAGAGGTCCTGACCAAGAGACCAATAAGAAGGCCCAAACCCCAGTCTCTAGTAGCCCTATCATCCTCCATGGTAGTATAAAGCCGAACATCCTGTAAAAAATAAACTTCAAAAGGTAAGGAGTGCAAAGCCAAAAACGTAGCCTTCTGTTTATACAGTGACCTAATACTATTAACATTCAGACTAGCCAAATTAATAGCAGGTGATACTAGAGACATAACAAAAATGGCAGAAAAATAAAGAAAGGGACCCCAGAAAAGAGACCAAATAATTTCTTTTTCCTAGTTCTGGTAGACCTCTTCTTCAAGGTAGTTCCAAGGGTGTCAGCTAAAGGGAGAGGAACTGAAGGAGCTTCAGGTTGAGAAGATAAAGGAAGAGACTCAGCTAGATCATCCCCATCCATAATGTCTCCCCAGCTCTGTAAGGGTTCATAGAGGTTCTCCACTGAAATGGAAAACTGTTGCATGTCCTCCACTAGTTTGGTGGAATGAAGTCACATACCAACAAGGGGAGAAGTCTCCAGAACCGCCTCTGACCACAGATCCACTGCCTCCAGAAGGGGGGGAGGTGGAATCGAGGTAAGGAGAACAGAGGTAACAGGTGGAGGAGGGGACTCAGGGGAGGGGGAACTACAGGGGTCTCTCACACCTCTGAGGGGCAGCAGGGTCACCATCCAAAGCAGTTGAGGGATGGGTCGAATGCACAGAGTTAGGAACTGGACCCGGGCCAGGGGGGGAGGACTTAGAGGATGAAGCAGATTTGGCAATGTAAAAGTCATGCTCCATATAATCAGTGGTATTGTGGGCTGCCCACGGGCAGGCTGCAAAAACATGAATATCTTCCCCGCACAAGTTGCAAGTGGGAGGAACAGCACAAGACAATACTGAGTGACCCAATACCCCACAGGCCGCACACTTCAGCTGATCACAATCAGAGCTAAGATGGGACAAGGATCCACATCTATAGCAGGAGCGAGGCTGGCCAGGATAAAACAAAATACCACGATCCCTCCCCAAATAAAAACAATTAGGAAGATGTTGAATCTCGTCTTCAGTCATTTTTAGTTGGACATTAAACTTCCACCCTCCAGTCCAAAATCCATTGTCATCAATTAGGGCATGAGGCACCCCATTAACAGTACAGCGTTTCTCCAACCAATACAAAATATCCAAAACATTGACCCCTTCATTTCGAAAGAGACCAGTAATGACTTTAGCAGTAGGCCTAGTAATGGGAATAACTACAAAAGGCTTCAAAACAGGGTCCGAGTGGGCAGCATAATATGCAGCCCAGAATTTATCCAACATATTAGCTGAACGAAAGGAGACATCAAAGTTATGGTCCCCTGAGGTGTGGATGTAAGCATACACCTCAGTCGGCTTTATACCCAGAGAGTTAATAATTAAATGCTTGCCCACATAGTTGTGGTCTGGTGGGAGGTCCAAACCACCTCTATAATAAATACGAGCCACAAAACGCTTCCTTGCAGGGATAACCAATGGTTTAAACAAGAAAACATAACTGGCAGGTTTAGAAGAACCATCCTGGAGAGTTTGAGGCACTGCATCCTCAACAGGACCCAAAACCGGGTCGTCACCCAAAGCAGAGAAGGACTGACCTGCAGAAGGAGAACTAGGCCGCAGGTTGCAGGGCCGTTGATCATCCTGAGAAGCCACTCAGGCAGTAGAAGCCTGTGAACAAGGCCCCGACTGATGAGAATCCAAACAAGGAGCAGGAATTTCCAGAGCAGGATGCACAGCTCCTCCATGAACAACCAGAAGTGACGCAATGCCCTGGTCTGGCTCCAAAATAGGAAACCCCTGCTGACACTGCAATGCAGAGGGTTCTGGGGCCAGAGGCAACCCTTCTCCGGGCAAAGGAATGCTAGGCTCAGGTATCCATGAGGTGAGGGTCTTAACCCACCCCACCTTCTCAAGAGCCAACTCTGGGGACCAAGAAGAAAGTTGTGCCGAAAATGGAAAAGAGTCACCAACCAATAGGGTGGCCGACACTGTAGCTGAGTCGACTGCTGAGTCCTCCATAGAGTCCAAATTACTCTTCTTCGCTGTCCCAGGGGGCGCCGGCTGACAGCAATCCGGGCGTTTACATTTTTTATCATCCTCCAGGGTCAGAACCACAACTGGGTCAGACAAAACAGCCACCGGAAAGAGCTCAACAGCATTACGCTGAAAATCCACAGCTTCAGCAGGTAAGGAAACAGCTAGATCATCCACCGAATCCATCATAGCAGGTTCATCTGAAAACACATCAGCAGGGTCCTCGGAGCACTCCACCAACACATCCACACACTCAGCAGTCAGAGACATACTGAGAACAGTCCAGTCATCCCGGGGGTCCCCCTACTGCAAGAGTAGGGGTGTTTCCCCGGTGTCCTGATCAAATTTCCCTCATCCACTAAAAATAACACCAACAGCTTAATCCAGTTCAAGGTCAGTTGGCATTCATCTGTATCCCCCTTCCCTGGGTCGTGCCTGAAAATAGGCAGGATTTGCATAGTGCACTTAACCGATCAACAAAAACTAAATAAATAAATAAATCTTTGGGTCTCTTCCTGTTAAATACTTAATGTCATCCCAGAATTTTCACCCGTCTTTCCAGTTGTTAGTAATGGCTTTCTTGTAGTAATGGCTTTTACCAATATGGATGGCTTGGGTCCAATCATTTCTCACTCTTTTGTACCTTTGTATGTCCTCTTGTCTACCCATTAGGCATGCCCGCTGCCATAGGTGGTCTCTACTTTTCATTGTTTCTATTAGGTCAGGTGTGATCCAAGGACTGTTAGTACCTCTTATTTTCTGTTTTTTGAAGGGAGCATGTGTATTACAGGCAGGATTGAACCATGTAGTAAAATATTCAAGTGCTGAGTCGACATCCGCAGTCGTGTTGAGTGGTGACCAATCCTGACCATGAAGGAGTTGTTTTAGAGGGTTTAGGTGGGCATGTATTAGGACCCTACGTAGGATAGTTGTACCTGGGGGTTTGATGAATTTATTGGACCAGCGACATAATATAGGTGAGTGGCCACTAATTGCATCCATGAGGACAGTGGTGTTAGAGACCCGATTGGGGTGATCTGTAAGAATCCAGTCAATCAGTGTGCTTGTCCCTGTTCTGTGGTTCACTCTAGTTGGTGAGTCCACTAACTGGGAAAAGTGGACAGCTGAGATGGCATCCTTAAATGTGCTGGCTTCCTGGGAGAGCCAGTTTACACTGAAATCACCCATCAGAATAGACTCCAAGTTTTGGTGAGCATAGTCCAATATTATGTTTAGGCCTTCAGCATGTTGTTTTGGAGGAATATGAACAGCAGCCACAGTAAGAGCTTTGTTGTGTGCTCCCAGGAGTACCTTAATGGTTAACACCTGAGCTGTGACCGTAGAGTGAGGTGGTGGCAACACATGTCCCTTTAGTGCATCCTTTAATATACAGCACAGCCTCCATGTTTTTTGGACATCCTGTCCTGTCTAAATACTGAGTAGCCTGGTATTGTTATTGCAGTGTCAGGGATTTTTGGTGAGAGCCAAGTCTCCACTACAGAGAGCATGTCAGGGTTGTGCTGAGTAACCCAGACCTTTAAATTGCAAGCTTAGCCAGAAGACTACAAACATTAATGGAGGCAAGTGTGAGAACCTCTTGTGTTTTAGTGTTGGTTAGACCTTGTTGCAGGGGTCCAGGGTTGGGGTGTATATTGCCTGATATGAGTAACAGCAGTAGCAGTAGTTGATGCAGTTGCTGCAACAGTTGTTTAATATTTGCGTTCTTCACATGCCTCGGCAAGTGCCTGACATTGGAATTGCCTTGTTTTGCAGAGAGATTACTAAGTAGTGTTATGGAAGTGAAGTGGGTGAATAGGCTAGGTCTGTATGGAGGAGTCCTTTTCTGAGCAAGTAGATACCAAGGGGTAGGGAAGGTTTTGAGAACTGAACTGATTGAGGAAGTAGCTGACACATAAGCGTTGAATCCAGTCAAATCCAAGGAGTAGGTGGGCTGCTGTGGTTTCAGTACAGTTAGCAGCCATGGCATGGCTAGCAGAATCAAGAAGGGAATCCAGACTGGTGCGATCATTTTATTGGGGATTTGTGTGGGTCTGAGGTCGAGTGGAGAGGGTGGGGAACACTCTAGTAGGTCTATTTACCCAATGTTAGTCAAACTACTTAGGGTGATTGTGTTCAGTCGGCAGGAAATTGGTGCTTAAAAATATGATTTGGGGTGAGCTGAGAATGTAAATTTGATAACAAACAAGCCTGGATAGTGCGAGGATGTAGTGAGGGAGATTACGTGCCCTCTAGGGTCTGAGCAGCATATTCTGCTAATGGAAATGTGGGCACTTACTATCTATCAGGTCATGTGGTCACCAGTTTCTATTTAAGTAAACATCCAGATAGAGGGGGCGGGCAGGATGGGGTGGGTTGGGAGTTGGCGCACAGCACCAGTGGGTAATAGCTTCAGTGACAGACAGTCAAGAGAAGCAACTTGTTTTCCCAAAAATTAATTTAAGCAGCTGCAGCTTTAAGTTAGGCTGCTGCAGTGAACTAGACCATCCAGGATATTAGTTAGGCAGTCACAGCTATGCAAGTATAAAATTATTAATGCTCAGCTCTGCAGCTTGAGTGTGGGGTAGTTGGATTGGCACAGTGCCAATCAGCAGGAATGAGTTGGAGCTTGTGATCAATCAGGTGGTGGCACTGAAAGTGCCAGAAACGAAGTTCAGATCTGGTTTTCAGCAGAGTATTACCTTCAGTTCCTGGTGAGAGGCTAAGTGGGGAGCACCCAGTCCCCAAACAAGCTGGAGGGCTGTGTGCAGGTGCCAGACATTGCTTGGAGCCAAGCCGCATTGCATGGCTGGCCGTGGAGCAGTCAGTATCAACTCTGAGGGGGAGAGAGATGAAGAAAGTGTTAAAAGCAGCAGGGATGGGATGAGGGTGTCAAAGAGGCAGAGACAGGTTAAAAAAGTAGCTGAAACAGGGTGAGGATGTTGGAGTGGAGACAGAGGGTCAGCGGGAGTGGGAGTCAGTCTGAGTCTTAACAAAGAGACTGAAAAGACTGAAAGGACTGTGATGGCGGGGGAATGAAAGAGAATAGACCTGGGACACTTGAATATGGCAGCAAGACTCGCAGTACAAAAAATGGGTATCATTAACAGGAGATGCGGGAGGGGGACCAGGGATCACACTAGGTTAAGAAGTTCAGAGAGAGCAATTTTAGTTAACGGTCCATAGAAGGGAACAGCTTAGATTCAGGGAGAGCAGTTAAATAAGAGTGTGTAAATGAGAGGGAGCAGAGTGGAAGTTTAAACAGCAGATAAGTTACAGGTTGGGGAGGGCAAAAAAGGTAAAGAAACTAAAGAGTGTAAGATAGCATTTTATAGCAGCTTTGAAGATACAGAAAAATTCAAAAACAGGCTAGAACAGTCCTTACAACCCAAGGCAATAGATGAATTAAAATTTAGTAGCTTAAAGAGACATTAGCAAAAGTCCAAAACCAAAAGGTAATCTCAGTTATGCACTTTAGGCTCACTATATTAATTTAAGAATTCTGTAGTACGTAGAGACATTGGTAGCAGACCTGAACAACAGATAATCTCGATATATACTTTTGGATTACTAAAATATAATTTGGAATTTTATAGTCTGTGGAGACATTAGTTGTAGTCCTAAGCAGCAGATAATCAAGGTCGTACATTTTAGCAATAATAATTCTAGTAGCTTCAGTAACAGACAATCGAGAGAAGCAACTTGTTTCCCCAAAAATTAATTTAAGCAGCTGCAAGTTTTTTTTTTTTTTATTTAGTTATTTAACCAGGTATAGCACACTAAGCTGAAAGCTTTTTTACAGGAGCGACCTGGGAGCACAAGGAGGTTAAGTGACTTGCTCAGGGTCACACAGTATGCAAGTGGAAGCTGTGGGATTCAAACCCAGGTCTGGTCTGCTGGATGTCACCAGATTTGCAGCTCAGAGCATTAGACCACTGCACTATACTGCCTCTAGTTAGGCTGCTGCAGTGAACTAGACCATCTAGGATATTAGTTAGGCAGTAGCAGCTATGCAAGTATAAAATTATTAATGCTCAGCTCTGCAGCTTGAGT
Organism: Neoceratodus forsteri; assembly: GCA_016271365.2. NCBI lineage: Eukaryota > Metazoa > Chordata > Ceratodontiformes > Ceratodontidae > Neoceratodus > Neoceratodus forsteri. The sequence continues at coordinate 1,222,533,643 of CM057458.1, forward strand.
GTGGGATAGTAGGATTGGCACAGTGCCAATAAGCAGGAGCAAGTGTGCGACCAATCGGGTGGTGGCACTGAAGGCATAAGAAGCAAAGTTCAAATCTGGTTTTCAGCTGAATATTACCTTTGGTTCCCGGTGAGAGGCTAAGTGGGGAGTACCTGGTCCCCAAACAAGCTGGAGGGCTGTGTGCAGGCACCGGCCATTGCTCGGAGCCAAGCCGCACTGCATGACTGGCCGTGGAGTGGCTGGTATCAACTCTTCAGTTTCCGGTGAGAGGCTAAGTGGGGAGCACCTGGTCCCCAAACAAACTGGAGGGCTATGTGCATGCGCTGGCTGTTGTTTGGAACCGAGCCGCACTGCAGGACTGGCCATGGAGTGGCTGGTATTAACTCTTCTGTTCCTAGTGAGAGGCTAAGTGGGGAGCACCTGGTCCCCAAACAAGCTGGAGGGCTGTGTGCAGGCACTGGCCATTGCTTGGAACTGAGTCGCAATGCATGGCTGGATGTGGAGTGGCTGGTATTGACTCTTTGGTTCCCAGTGAGAGGCTAAGTGGGGAGCACCTGGTCCCCAAACAACCTGGAGGGCTGTGTGCAGGTGCTGGCTATTGCTTGGAGACAAGCTGCACTGTAGGGCTGGCCATGGAGTAGCTGGTATTAACTCTTCAGTTTCCGGTGAGAGGCGAAGTGGGGAGCACCCAGTCCCCAAACAAGCTGGTGGGCTATGTGCAGGTGCCAGACATTGCTTGGAGCCAAGCCGCACTGCAGGGCTGGCCGTGGAGCAGTCATTATCAACTCTGAGGGGGGAGAGAGATGAAGAATGTGTTAAAAGCAGCAGGAATAGGGCGAGGGTGTCAAAGAGGCAGAGACAGGTTAAAAAAGTAGCTGAAACAGGGTGGGGATGTTGGAGTGGTGACAGAGGGTCAGTGGGGGTGGGAGTCAGTCTGAGTCTTAAAGAGACTGAAATGACTGAAAGGACTGTGATGGTGGGGGAATGAAAGAGAATAGACTCGGGACACTTGAATATGGCAGCAAGACTCACAGTACAGAAAATGGGGATCGTTAACGGGAGAGGCGGGAGGGAGAGCTGGGATCACACTAGGGTAAGAAGTTCAGAGACCAATTTTAGTTATGGGTCCATAGAAAGGAACAGCTTAGATTCAGGGAGAGCAGTTAATTAAGAGTGTGTAAATGTTCACTAGGGAGAAGGATGGGATATCTACAAAGCAAGGCACGATGGGGATAGATGCGGTAGTGAGTGGGATCAGGGGAGCAACAGAAATGGAGCAAGAAGGAGGGAGAGGTACCCCAGGGGTGTCACATCAGGATAAGGATAAAAAGGCCAGTAAGTTGGAGGGGATGGATGATGCTATCTCCACCGAAAGGGTGTGGTTAGCCCTCAAGGCCCTTAAGAAAGACAAATCTCCTGGGCCGGATGGCATTCATCCGAGAGTACTATGGGAATTGGCGGACATACTGGCTGCACCCCTGGCAGAGCTCTTCAACAGGTCACTTGAGACAGGGAGGGTACCTAGGGATTGGCGAGAGGCACATGTGGTGCCAATCCATAAAGGGGGGGTTGAGGGAAGTACCAGGTAACTATAGACCCATCAGTTTGACCTCGGTGATGGGAAAATTAATGGAGAGTATACTAAAGGAACGATTGGGGGTGTACTTGGAGGAGGTGGGAGATCTGGATAGTTGGCAACATGGGTTTGTGCCAGGTAGATCATGTCAAACCAATCTTGTGGAGTTCTACCAATGGGTAACATCAGAACTGGACAGGGAAAAGCCTTTGGATGTATTATTCTTGGACTTCAGCAAGGCATTTGACTCTGTCCCCCACAATGGTCTGGTGGAGAAACTGATGGGGTTGGGAGTAGGCCCTTAGATGGTCAGATGGATTGAAAACTGGCTAGCTGGATGCACCCAGAGAGTAGTGTTCGGTGGGGAGCTCTCGAACCTTAGAGAGGTTGGTAGTGGGGTACCGCAGGCTTGGTCCTGGGTCTGATCCTGTTTAATGCATACATATCGGACATCAGGAGGGTATAGGGTGAAATGAGTCTCTTCACTGATGACTCCAAGATGGGAGCAGTAGTTGAGGGGAAGATGGGAGGTTTGCCTCAAGGACCTGGACACCCTGGAAAGCTGGGCTCACACATGGAAATTAAATTTCAATATCACCAAGTGCAAGGTGTTACATCTTGGGGAAACCCTAAACACAGGTACACCCTGGGGGAGGCGCTGGAGGCCTCAACAGGGGAAGAATACCTAGGGGTCATGGTGGATGCATGTATGAATAACTCTGAGCAGTGCAGGAGAGTGGCTAGCAAGGCAAACAGGTTGTTGGGATGCATCGTAAGGGGAATCACCTCTAGGAGCAGAGAAGTGATTCTGCCGCTGTGCAATGGACTGGTTAGACCATACCTTGAGTACTGTGTACAGTACTGCAGACCACACTTGAAGAGGGACATATAACTCCTGAAGAGGGTACAGAGGAGGGCAACTAAGATGATATGAGGACTAGGGGAGTTGACATATGAGGACAGACTTGAAGAGCTCTGCCTGTTTTCATTGGAGGAGAGGAGAGAAGCGGGGACATGATTGAGGTCTTCAAGTACCTCAAGGGAATAAATAGGATAAACAAGGAGGGGATCTTTAGACTAAAGCAGGGAGGTATCACCAGAGGGCATGGTTTGAAGTTGGATGGTGGAAGGGTGAGGGGGAAAAGAGGAGGAGGTTTTTCACTGAGAGGGTGGTGGGCTCTTGGAATGCTCTACCTGGTGAGCTGGTTTAGAGATCCACAGTGGAGGGCTTCAAGATAGGGTGGGACAGACACAGAAGGCGGATGTATCAGATGATGGCCTGGCCCAGAGGGGTGGGGATGGATGATAGGGGTTTCTGGAACACAAGGGGAGGGAGGGCCTCGGCACACAACTAGGGATCTGAGGTTCGAGCAGACTAGATAGACCGTAAGGCCTAATCTGTTGGCAATTAGTATGTTAGTATGTAAATGGGAGGGAGCAGAATGGAAGTTTAAACAGCAGCTAAGTTACAAGTCGGGAGAGGACAAAAAAAGGTAAAGAAACTAAAGAGTGTAAGATAGCATTTTATAGCAGCTTTGAAGATATAGAAAAATTCAACATCAGGCTAGAACAGTCCTAACAACCCAAGGCAATAGATAAACTAAAATTTAGCAGCTTAAAGAGACATTAGCAAAAGTCCAAAACCAACAGGTAATCTCAGTTATGCACTTTAGGCTCACTATATTAATCTAAGAATTCTGTAGCATGTAGAAGCATTGGTAGCAGACCTAGACAGCAGGTACTCTCGATATATACTTTTGGATTACTAAAAAATAATCTAGAACTTTATAGTCTGTGGAGAAATTAGTAGTAGTCCTAAGCAGCAGATAATCAAGGTCGTACACTTTAGGAATAATAATTCTAGTAGTTTCAGTAACAGACAATTGAGAGAAGCAATTTGTTTTCCCAAAAATTAATTTAAGCAGCTGCAGCTTTAAGTTAGGCTGCTGCAGTGAACTAGACCATCCAGGATATTAGTTAGGCAGTAGCAGCTATGCAAGTATAAAATTATTAATGCTCAGCTCTGCAGCTTGAGTGTGGGATGGTTGGATTGGCACAGTGCCAATCAGCAGGAGCAAGCGTGCGACCAAATGGGTGGTGGCACTGAAGGCATCAGAAATAAAGTTCAAATCTGGTTTTCAGCTGAGTATTCCCTTCGGTTTCCAGTGAGAGGCTAAGTGGGGAGCACCTGGTCCCCAAACAAGCTGGAGGGCTGTGTGCAGGCACCGGCCATTGCTTGGAGCCAAGCCGCACTGCATGACTGGCCGTGGAGTGGCTGGTATCAACTCTTCAGTTTCCAGTGAGAGGCTAAGTTGGGAGCACCCAGTCCCCAAACAAGCTGGAGGGCTGTGTGCAGGTCCGGGCCATTGCTTGGAGCCATGCCGCACTGCAGGGCTGGCTGTGGAGTGGCTGGTATCAACTCTTTCATTCCCAGTGAAAGACTAAGTGGGGAGCACCTGGTCCTCAAATAAGCTGGAGGGCTGTGTGCAGGTGCCGGCCATTGCTCGGAGCTGAGCCACACTGCAGGACTGGCTTTGGAGTGCCTAATATCAACTCTTTGGTTCACAGTGAGAGGCTTAGTGGTGAGCACCCAGTCCCCAAACAAGCTGGAGGGCTGTGTGCAGGTATCAGCTGTTGCTCAGAGCTGAGCCATACTGCCGGACTGGCCATGGAGTGGCCAGTATCAACTCTTCAGTTTCTGGTGAGAGGCTAAGTGGGGAGTACCTCATCCCCAAACAAGCTGGAGCGCTGTGTGCAGGTGCCAGCCATTGCTCAGAGCCAAGCCGCACTGCAGGGCTGGCCATGGAGTGGCTGGTATCAACTCTTCAGTTCCTGGTGAGAGGCTAAGTGGGGAGCACCTGGTCCCCAAACAAGCTAGAGGGCTGTGTGCAGGTGCTGGCCATTGCTTGGAGCTGAGTCACACTACAGGACTGGCCATAGAGCATGGCAGTTTTCTTGGTCAGGTCATTTAGTGGGGTAGCAATGGTTGAGAATTCAGGAATGAACTAGTGGTAATATCCCGCAAGTTCAAGGAATGACCTAACCTGCTTCCTGGTAGTTGGGATGGGGCAGTTAGCTAGGGCCTTTACTTTGTCGATAACCAGTGTACATGTCTGTTCCCACCATATACCCCAAGTATTTCATTTCTGCTACCATAGAGTGCATTTCACAGTATTGACCATGAGACCTGCCTATCCGAGTGACTGAATTACCATGGCTACATCCTGCAGGTGGGTGTCCCAAGCAGGGCTAAATATAACATTATTATTTATGTATTTAGTTTATGTTTATTGTGTAAGATACACTAGACTAGTAAATGTCTGTTTTCATGTATGACCCGGGAGAGTACAAGAGGGAACAATATCACAGAAAGAATACATAATACAGATTGTCAAGGTATGCTGCTGCATACAGCCCATGGGGACAGAGGATGTGGTCCATCCTTCTCTGGAATGTGGCCAAGGCTCCATGTAATCTGAAGGGAAGCACAGTAAATTGACACAGGCCAGACAGGGTGGCAAAAGTAATTTTTTCATGGGACTTGGGAGTTAGTGGGATTTGCCAGTACCCCTTGGTCAGGTCCAGGGTACTAATGCAATGAGCCTTCCCCAGTTGGTCCAAACGTTTTTCTACTCTTGGCATAGGGTATGCATTGAACTTGAATGCAGAATTAATTTTCTAGAAGTTTATACAAAATCAGGTGGTCCCATCTGGTTTTGGGACTAGCACAATAGGGCAAGACCATTCACTCTGGGTTTCCTCAATGACTCCCAACTTCAACATAGACTGGATTTCCTCCCATACTGTCTCTTGGATTCCTTTCAGTAGTCTGTATGGTTGCTGGCATATCTGGACATCTGGGTCTGTGTCTATGTGGTACTGAATCGCATGGGTTCATCCTGGCTTCAGGGAGAATGCGTCCCCAAAATTCTCTACCAGCCTTTGGGCTTCTTGCTTTAGGGTCTGGTTGAGCTGGTTATCCACTGGTACGGTGCTTGGTTCCTTTATAATTTTAGATCCTATGTCCAGGGTTCCATCACTGATGTCCTCATTCCTCGCTGAACTTGGGGGCCCTTTAGGATCTTCTGGGTCGATGAGCAATACCTCCCTGCTTTTCCAGGGTTTCAACAAATTAACATTGTAAATTCGGTTTTTCTTTTTTTCTGTCCAGTTGTAAGACTCTGTGATCTTCGGGCCCAGCTTTTCTGAGGGCTTTACATGGTCCCTGCCATTTAGCTAGAAGTTTACCCTGACAGCTAGGCAACAGAAGGAGTACTGTGTCACTGGACTTGAATTCCCATAGCCTGGCCCCTTAGTCATAGTGCCCTGCCTTTTTATTAAATTTTCGTTAGCAAATCTGTCAACTGTGTCCAATATTTCTCTCATTTGTAATACATATTGTAGCATGTTAAGTGGACTATGTGCCTGTTCTTCCCACATCTCTTGCCTGGAATAAACTGGGATTCCCTCACAGGCACATCAACGGTGGAAAGAACTTATCTAGATATATTTGAGCAGGTAGGCCTGGAACAGCTGGTACAATTTAGTACAAGGGGATCTAATATATTAGATTTGGTGTTGACCAACATGAAGGAACACATACCATTTTGTAATACCAGGGCTCCCTTGGAGACAGTGACCATAACATGATCAGTTTCAGCATACTGGAAAAACAAAATGTAATAGAAGGTGACACCGAGCTACTAATATGGAGCAAAACTGACTTTACAGCTATCCGTAGCAAATTGCTACAGTGGGACTGAAGGGAAGCATTAAAAGACAACAGTTTTGACAAAATGTGGGACATCTTGGTAAACAAAATAAACAAATATATCAAGGAATGTATACCAACCAGGAAGAAATAAAGGAGGGATACAAAATCACCAGCATGGATGAATTCTAAATAAAAAAATTGATCAAAAACAAACAAAAACTATTTAAATCTATGAAACACAATAAAACAGAGGAAAATGCTTAAAACTTAAACAACTACAAAATAAAGTTAAACAGGAGGTTAGGAATGCCAAAGTGTTATATGAAACTATACTAGCAAATAAAACAAAGGAACAATTTACAGTCTTTTATGCATACATTAATGACAAAAAAAGTGTAGGTCAGATCATAGGACCATTAAGAACAACACATGGGCAAATGGCTATTACTAATAAAGAAATGGTAGATACTCAAATATTTATTTTGCATCAGTTTTCAATAATAATGATAACTCAAAAATAACGGTTGCACAGAGCAAAGTTCTCCCAAATCCTATAAATATTGAAATCAGCGAGGTCAGGAACAGGTTATTAAAACTGAATATAAATAAATCAGCAGGTTCCTGATGACCTACATCCCAGACTTTAAAAGGAGGCAGCAAATGAGTTAGCACCACCAATTAGCTACATATTCCAGCAATCTTTAAACAAGGGAGAAGTGGTCTCCGCTTGGAGAGAAGTAACTATCATTCCACTGTTTAAAAAATGGGACAGGAAATGCTTGTCTAATTACAGACCAGTAAGCCTAACTAGTGTAGTGTGCAAGATCTTAAAGGGTATAATAAAGAACTACATCTCCACTTTTCTCAAACAAAATGGATTAGAAGATGACAACAGCATGGGTTCAGAAAAGGGAGATCATGCAACACCAACATGCTCGAGTCTTATAATAAAACATGCAAGCACTTGGATGAGGGTAAATCAATTGATGTGGTCTTCCTGGACTTTACGAAGGCAGTTGATAAACTGCCACACAAGTAGTTGATAGCCAGACTACAGACAATAGAAATCCCAAAAAGCATTGTGGCTTGGGTAACATCATGGCTAATGCAGAGGAAACAGAGTTAGCATAAGGAGGCATTGTCAAATTGGACAGAGGTACCCAGTAGAGTACCACTGGGGCTGGTATTGGGGCTATGTTTATTTAGTATATATATCTCCACACTGCAATTTATGAATGAGAAGGTGTGGTTGACCAAATTTGCTAACGACTGTCACTTGGGTGTAAAATTAACAGAAAAAGATGATCACACATTTCAATAAAAAGCATTGGATCACAAACACTTGGTGCAACACTTCCAATTTTATTTCAGTCCTGAGAAATGTACCATTATGCACCTTGGCCACAAAAAACAAAAAGCAAACTATCATCTAGGTAAAATTGGTCTAAAAACTACAACAGAAGAAAGGGACCTAGGAATCACCATTTTAAATGACCTTAAATTTGAACCCCATTGTAACAAAATCAGCAAAAAGGCAAATGGAGTACTAAATTGTATTCTGAGGAACATTGCTAGCAGGGAGAAATCAGTCATGGTCACATTGTACAGCTCACTGGTGAGACCTATACTGGAGTATAGTGCCCAGGAATGGGCCCCTTATCGAAATAAGGACATTGCCAAATTAGAGAACGTGTAAAGAAAGACCACTAGATATATAAAACGGATGTAAACAAAGGATTACTCCGCAAGACTCAGCGACCTAAACATGTTCACACTAGAGTATAGAAGATTAATGGGTGATATGTGTTTACTGCATAAATCCTTAACAGCTCATAACCTGAGAGAAAAGTTGGGGCTAGCATTCAGGTATAAAAATGAATAAAATAAGGGCTCATTCATTCCAGCTCTTAGGGAAACACTGTAGAACATGAAAGAGAAAAATGTGGTTTAATCAGAGAGTGATCACTACTTGGAATGAGCCACCATGGTCTGTAATAGAAAGTCTCTCTATGGATGTGTTTAAACATTGCTTGGATTAATTTTTTCATTAGGATTGGTTATTAGGTGAGCACTATGGATGGAAGTCTTTTCAGCTCAATATAGACCTATGATATATATGATCTCTTTTATGAGATTTAACATCCCTCAAGGTTGTCACTCATACAACAGTTCAAAGGGTGAGAATCCAGTGGACAACTGTGGTACCTTCTGAATGGCAGACAGTAAATACGGTAACAATTCATCCCGGTTTTTTAACTCAGTTCACACGACTTTGGACAGCATGGGCCCAATATTCAGAAAAGTGCAAAGTATAGTGCAAAGGTTTGCACTGTGCTTTGCAATTGCCCAAGGGTTTGTGGATGCTGCATGTAGTTGGATAGCACACCAGTACTATCTGACTGAATACAGGGCCATGTCAGCACAGCACTAAGTCATGTAGCACTGCCTGGACATGGCTCCCAAAGTGGGCCTCAAGAGTGGATAGTGCAAGAGTGTTATCTGCAATTTTCAAAGGGACCCATGCAAATGAGTCCATTGGGCATGCAAAGCGCTATGGGCCAATTTACTTGCCCATTATGGGCCATTTACATGGGTAGCAGAGGCAGGTTAGAGCGGCATGACCCACCTTTCCCATCCAAGACATTTATACATATCCCTGGTGCCTAGTGATCCCCTCACTTACTGATCACTAGCCCATAATAGTAAAAAAAAAAACTTCTCTGGTGTTAGTGGTCTTCCTCCCTCCCTCCCTCAGATTGCCAACCTGTATTAAAAGTAAACCCTCCCTGGTGCTAGTGGTCCTGTGTCCCTTTGATTGCTAGCTTATATTAGAGATAAACCCTCCCTGGTGCTAGTGGTACCCCCCCTGTGGGCACTGATGGATTGTACCACTGCATGCAATTCCTTAATCCCTGGCATCTAGCAGCCCACCCACCATGGCTCCAAACACCCACCCCCAGTCACCTTACCAGTATCCTCTTTGCCATCGATGTGCATATGGCGACAAGCACAGCACTCCTCACATCTCCTTGGCTGGCTGCCGTTTGTCCAGGCTATTCTATAAATAAGATGTGCACTCCCTGTCTGGACATATGGCTACCAGCTGAGGAGGTGTTAGGAGGGCTGTGCCAGTCACCAGATGTGCACCCATAGCACCAAGGTTACTGGTAAGATAACTGAGGGGTGAGACACCAACTGACACTCAGGCAGGAAACACAAAAGTCAGTTACAGTACTTCCTTCCATATGCCTGGCCAGAAGAGCTGGGCAAGTATGTGTGCTTTGGTTTTCTCTCTGCCCAAATGACTCACAATAGGCATAGTATGGACCAGTCTCAGTACCTTCATTTTTGTAAACCTGGGAACTACTAACTGGTAATGTAAAGTCTCAGTTTGCTTCTTGGGTTTTACCTTTTACAAAATATCTTTCACTTCAGACCTTGGAAAACATTGTGCGTTTTGCTCTTCTACCACTTTACCCTTTACCACATCTATGTTCTGGTAGGCATTCCTAAGAACCTTATCAGCCCTTTGTTAAGAAATTATGTTGGCCAGGTTTTGAAAAATGTCTGGTCTGACCCCCGGAAGGATCTCATGACCTCCTGTTGATGTGGATGTTGTGTCCTCATCCGAGCCTCTTTGGATCTTCCTTGAACCCAGGTCCTTGCTGTTCCCAACCACTACAATCTCAGGTAGAAACCCACAACACCTCGTCCAGGCTAGATTATTTTTTGATCTGTTCAGATTTACTTAGGGTAACCACCCACTGTGAACTTCTCCCAGAGTACTCTTAGATCACTCTCTGGTAGAGCTAGCCATTGTGCCACCAGGGCACTCAAAGACAGAATATGGAGAGTGAATAATACCTTTATGAAAGATCCTAAAAGGTTAGAAATCATTAAGAGATGTGCTGAGCACTATTTCCAAATGAATACCAACACAGCTAATAGTCACCTGTTGGAAGCCTTTAAAAGCACCTTAAGGGGTGAACTGATTTGATTGGCAACTGATAAAAAAGGAAATAAGAGCTAGAAGGTGCACAACTCATAGCAGAGATCAAGGAAAGAGAGAACAAGATAGCAAGTGCTGCACTCACTGATGAATGACAGAAGCTTAATGTGGCCAGGGCCAAGCACTGGGAGATCAAAAAGCTGGGAAACTATTTGCCCTAAGGCTACAACAGTAAGAACTGTGTAGAATAGGTAAAGCAGTCTGGCTGTCTCCACAGGAGCCTCTAGCCACCCATCTCAAAGAAATAATGGCAGCTTTCAACATATTTTACAAGGAATTATATTCCAAAGAGCCCCTAGTTGCAGATGCCACTATTAAACAATTCCTGTCAGGAGCCAACCTTGTCAAACTGGCCCCAACCCAAATGGACAAACTGGGTGCAGCAATAACAGAGAACAAAGAGTGACAAGTCATTACTAGCCTCAGACTGGATAAGGCTGCAGACCCTGATGGCTTCACCCTGAACATCTACAAAGCCTTCATACAAGAGATGTCCAGCCCCCCTAACCACTCTGTACAATGCATATAATGAAAATAATGACCCAGAGCCTCTCTACAAGAAGCACTAGTCACCTCCCCCCCAAAAAAATAACAGACAAAGATCCTGACAAAGATCCTGAACTGGTACCCAGCAATAGACCAATCTCCCTGATAAATCTTGATCTTAAAATCTTAGCTAAAATCATGTCAGCCTAGTCTAGAACTTCTTATTAGGCCTGAATAAGTGGGATTTATGCAGACTGACTATCCATGGACAATCTCCACAAATTTGGATGCATAATTTCACAGTTCAAAGGAACTACAGAGGTAAAAATAAAAACACAATAGCGTTTTAACAAAAATCAAGAGAACAGCAAGATGTAGCTAAGGTGCTTCAAAAAATTAAAAAATTCAAAGAAAAAGGCAATACAAAGTGTAAGATGTTTTAATGAAATACAAAAGAAAACAATAACAGGAAGCACAACGGGGTTATAAGAATTGAATAACACACAAGCATTTAAACTCTGTATTGTTCATATAGGTGAGAAACAACGGAAGGTACCAAAGAACCAGCCAATTTAGAAGGCAAACAAGCTCACCAACTTTTAAATTGAGGTATGAGCATTCAAATTAATTACTTTAATAAACTATTAAGTGGTGTATTGAACCAAAAGAAAGGAACAGGGGAAACAAAGCAAGCATGCTAGAGGGAATATTAGCATGGTGAATGAGAAATTTTCATCAATAGGATAATGAGGTGAGGGGTTCCAGAATGCTGAATGAAAAAGTGGAACAGGCTTACAGCTGTAGTAATTTGAGGCAGAGGAGGCAGAATGTAGCACTTTTAAAGATAAATGTTTTTTTTACAAAGTATGATTTTTATAGAAAAAAGATAGAAAATGCATAGAAATCATCAATAGTGTTAAGAAATTATGGTGGTAAGTGTATATAATTGATATGATTGCAAAAACTGAGAATCAAAACAATGTTAAATAATGAGATAAATAATTAAAAAATATGTATTTCTTTGTAGAGAAATTAAAAAGAAGAAGCCCATTGAAAAAGCACATAACGTGTGAAACGTCAGGGCAATTAAAAGGAATTTTAATAAAGCTTTGAAGAGTAACAGCCTGAGTGGAGTATTTTGTCCCCACCCCAAATACAACTGAGAACACATGTGATGTCCTTCAGGGTGAACAGAGAAAGGCAAAGAAAGAGCCATTTCCCACGGCAGTGAAGTAATCTATTTCACAACCTTTTTGAACATTGATTGGGGTGCCCAGTGGGACAGGGACACCCATCCATGGATGTTGGAACATAATTAGGGACCATAAGATTTAAAAGCAATTCCAGCAGGAGAAATAGTGGAACATTTACCACTGTGAAGAAGAAGTACAATTTTAGTAACAACTTATTACCAGTGTTAACTTTAAAATGGATGCCTTCGGAGATATTGGCCAGAGTGCACAAAGATCGATGCACCATGAAACATACTCAGAAGAAACGTGTAAGAAACTTTTTGATGCCATGAGAGGTGAATGGGATTTGACACAACAACTGGGAGACACAAACAAGACATTGATACAAAAAATGCAAAATTACAAATATAAGAACACCAGGCTGGAATGGCATGGACTGACATTAACCAAATATTTAGAGTACAATATGATACCCAGGGGGCTAAGGATCTTCACAGAACCAAATTTATGTATAGAACCTGAAAAATTAACAAAGAACTGGGATGGTATCAGGAATAGGGCATCTAGTGGCTTCATGTACTGCTTAATAGAGGCTATCTTAGAGGAGAGGGAAGTATTAGAAAAGGAAACAACATTGATGGAGGAAGCTCCTAAAACTAGGTTAGCAGAAGAAGCTTTTAGGACTAATTTAGAAAGTCTCAAAGCCAAAATCAAGGAATATGAAGAAAGGTTAAAACAGCAAAAAATAAAAAAAAATTCAGAGGGATGCAAATGATTACAGAGATAAAAAAATTGTACATATAAGAAATATGCCCAGAAACAGACATGGGAACAACAGAATAGATATTATGATGACAGCACAGATAGTGATAACAGTTATACTAGGGATCCAAATACAAAAGACACAGAAGAAACAGCCACGCCTACACCAGAGGATAGCAAGGTACCTGGGCCCTCACATCAACAAGAATCAGCATCAAGATACTCATTAAGAGACAGACAGATAGGACAGGGGGTCAAGGGGGGTACAGGTGAGGGTGGAGGGTGAGCAGCGGAACAGGAGGCATGCCAACTGGAAAGCAAACTAGAACAGGTTACAGGGGCAACAGGAATTGGAGTTACGCCTGATACCTATATTTAATTTGAGTAGTAAAGAATTAACTGCAACAGAAACAGATGTCCTTAGCTTAGGATTGTCCTTTGCACCCAAACAAACAACAGATTTATTCCAATTAGAGGCAGACATGCAAAGATTTTTCAGAACACTGAGGTTAAAAACACAGTTTCAAGAGGCAGAGAGGGGTACCTCTTATGAACAACAAATAAAGGGAGCACTAAAGATTAAATCCAAGTATAATTATTAATGGATACTTCTCTATGCAGATGATGCTGTTATTTTTACTTCTCAACATGACTCTAACACCCTAAAAGTCAGCTACAACATGCTTTTAAACAAACTGAAGATTGGTTCAGAGCCCATAAGATGGTTCTGAACTATAAAAAGACAAAAGTAATGCTTTTTAGCAATGCTATAAACAAGCACAAAGCAGCATCCCTTAATATCACTAACTGAGCAGGGGTTGCACTTGAACAAGTGGAGTAATTCAAATACCTGGGGGTTACGCTTGACTGTTCCCTCTCCTATGCAGAACACATTGAGAATGTGACCAAAACAGTCAACATAAGAATTGGGCTCCTGCACAGGCACAAGAAATGCCTAACACCTGAAGCACTCCACACCGCAATCCATAGCACAGTTGTCTCCGTCATCGACTATGGATTGGTCACATACAGCTCAGCCACTCCCACCTCACTACATAGGATAGCAGTAACCCTAAACAAAGCCTGCAGACTGCTCACCAATTCCCCCGGACTAATACACACACATGTGACCTTTATGAGCAAGCCGGGTGGCTACAACTTGAAAACAGGATATAATACCAAACCTGCCTCTTAGGTAAAAAATCACTACTTGGACTTCAGCCTCCTGTAGTCACAAACCTATTAAGCTTATTCACAGGCCCATACCACACCAGGAACTCTGACCATCAGGTCCTCACCATCCCTCGCTGCAGAACCTCCCAAGGGCAGAGGTCATATGCCTACCGGGCACCACTTTGGCTCAATAACCTCAGCACTGAACATAACGCCATGCAGAGACTGGGACTTTTCAAGACCAAGCTAAGACAACACCTACTGAAGAAAAGCTCCCGTGACTGTACTTTCTAATTACTCCACACACACCCACTTTTGACCCCGGTCTTATTCACCTTTCAGGTTATTACTATCTCTTCGCTACTCCTACTTTGTCCTTCTACCCTGAATTGTCCCCATTTTTGCCCTGCAATACCCTGCACTCTCCTCTTCCACTTCCCCTAAAGAGTCACCATGCCCCCCCACTCAGTGCCCCCTACTCTCCTTTCTGGATAGCTGTTACTGTCTTTACCTGACAATGCCCTAGGCTGCTACTGTTACCTGAATTATCCTAGTGTTAAAACCATCTCTGTTTCCTATTTAAATGTATTTTTGTCTATGTTTACTCACCTAGCTAGATACTCCTAAACCCACAATCTATGTATACCCACCCTTTATGACATGGAACCTTTGTAAAAGAGCGGTCTCCCACACAAAGGTGTTGTAATCCTAGATTGAATAAATAAAAAAATAAAATAAATAAAAAAGAATCCACCTATAGGTAAAAACCATCAAGTAGAAACATATTATGCGTTAGTACAGAGAGAAGAGAGAGAGAGAGGTACATGAATTGTATAAACAACCATGGACAGGGACTAGGAAGGACAATCTAAGCATAAAACAAAGGACAGCACTTAACAAATTACAAAAAGATGATAAACTCATAATCAAACCAGCAGACAAAGGGGGAGGCATAGAGCTTATGGATAGGGAACAATACAAAATGAGGTGTATGAGACTATTAGAAAACATACAAAATTATGAAAAACTACAACAAGATCCAATGGGGAGGTTGCAACAGCTCATAACACAAACTCTTACTGAGTATGAGAATAATGGATGGATGTACAACTGGGAAACAAATATAATAATGAATAAGCACCCCAGGATACCAACATCTTATGCCATCCTAAAGGTGCACAAGAATCAGAGTAATCCTCCTGGCAGACCAATAGTGTCAGCAAATGACTCACTATTTGAACCAACATCACAGTGCATAAACTTCCATTTACAGCTGCTAATAGAACAAACCAGTACACATGTAAAGGATACAACAGACATGTTAAACAAATTAGAATAAATGACACAGCAGGGCAGAGACATAATGGACATTTTGGTAATAGTAGATGTTGTAGATTTGTATGTATCTATACCCCATGAGGAGGGTATACAGACAATGGGCAAATTATTGAATGCAAGAGGAAATCAGGCATATCCAAAGACAGAGGTATTGCAGGAGTTAGCACATATTATTCTAACTAATAACTATTTTGAATTTGACACAAATTACTATAGACAGGTGTGGGGCACTGCCATGGGCAGTACCATGGCACCAGCCTATGCAAATGCTTTCATGTATGATATGGAAAAACAACACATTTTAAATGTTAATGTGAACCCCTTTCTTTCAGACATCAAAACATGGAAAAGGTACATAGATGATGGATTCTTTATTTGGAAAGGCACTATAGATAGACCACAACTAGTTTTACAGTATCTAAACAATATAAACCCTAACATTCAATTTGTAATGACATAGGACCAGAAGGAAATAGCATACTTGGATTTAAAAATATACGAAGAAGGCAATATGTTGCTCACAAGTTTGTATAAAAAGGAAACAGATAGGAATACACTTCTTCATGGAACTAGTTTCCATGAACCAGAATTAATACAGAGTATTCCATACTCACAGTTGGTGAGGGTACGCAGAAATTGTAGCAAGGAACAAGATTTTCAGAAAGAGAAAAAGGCAATGATAAATGGATTTGAACAAAGAGGGTATAAAAGGTCAATATTACAAAAGGCAGATGAAAGGATACAGACAATAACCAGGAATGAAACATTACAAAAAACAACACAGACACAACAAACACAAAGGTTGGTGTTCACTACTAAGTATAATGGCCATTTTCCTGAAAATAAGTGGATGATAAACAAGCATTGACACATAATGTCAGTGGAAGAGCAGGTTCCAGCAGAATTTAAAGAAAGACCCATTATAGCTGCCAAGAAAGTGAAAACAATAAAAGAAAAACTGGTTAGATCACAGTTTAGAATTCCAATAAAGAAAGATTGCAGCCTTTATTAGGACTGCTCAAACCAGGGATGAGGCCCTGTGGGCGGTGCTCTGTCTGTAACCATACCAGCAAAAAAGAGATGTTTAGACACTCCTATACAGGCCAACAATATGCAATCAAGCAGTATATAGACTGTACAACTGAGGGTGTAATATATGTATTACAGTGCCCATGTGACCACTTATATGTGGGACAAACAACACGGGCACTTAAAACAAGGATACAAGAACATAAAAGGGACATTAGAAGGCAGGAAGAAAAGTCACAGGTAGCTAATCATTTTATTGAACAGGGACACACAGGGGCCTCACTCAGGTTCCGGGGACTTGAACATATAGCACAACCCCATAGGGGTGGGGATTACCAAAAATTATTAGACAGAGCAGAGATGAAATAGATTTTTCAATTATAGACCTTAGAAAGACACATAGGAACGAACAGGGACACCAACTGGAATGCATGTTGATAAACAAAAGTGTTAAAATATCAATAAAAACTTAAAAATATACAAAAAACTTCCTGAATAATAGTATAAATAATGAGAGCCATAGCATAAAAATTACTATGAATGTTGTATAACTTTGTTAGAGACCGACATGAGTATGGTTACTCACTTTAATATACAGACATAGTATATAAAAGTTAAATAGAGTAAAACAACAGATCTAAGCAAGAAAGAGGAGAACATGCCATATCATGTATAGTAATAGACAAATACAAGAGCAAGAAGCAAGTTATGGGCTAGAAAGTTCCCAAAAAGGATTCAGGAATAGCATGGATAACAAAATGCACAAAAATTTAGAACTTAACTACAGGTGCAAAAACACATTTTGGGCAAGATGTGAAAAATGACAGCTGTGTTGTTCATGAGGTGGTGTGAAAAAAATGGCTATGTTGAAAACTTGGAGTCAAAATATTAAAAATGACCAAAGTTATGTATGTGTGTAGAAACATTAGTCCTTGGGCCTAAGCTGTAATAACTTTGGAACCATTTCATTTACGGAATTTTTTTTTAACTACATTTTCAACATGGGATTTTTGGGAAATCCCCTCATGAACACTGGCACTATGATTTCATTAATCCACCCCGAAAGTTGATTTCACACAGTGACCGTGCCATTCTGAGCCACGGGTATGAACACTTTTCGGGCAGGATGAGAGAAATGACAGCTGTACTGTTCATGAGGAAGTGTGAGATGGCAATATTGAAAATCTGGAGTGAAAATATTAAAAACTGGCAAAGTTATGAGCGTGCATAGAAACTGCGCAGCACACACTTGTAACATGGCCATTTTTGGGATTTTTTGCACCAGATTTTCAACATGGGCTTTTAGGACCTCCCTTCATGAACACTGAGACTATCATTTCATTAATTGGTCCTGAAAAGTGATTCCGCACAGCAACCACAAAATTACCTTTTCGGATCGAGTAAGGAGATGATAGTGACATTATTCAAGAGGTGAGGTCCCAAAAAACCCATGTTGAAAATTTGGTGCTAAAATCTGTAAAAATGGCCCAGATATCAACATAAGTTGAACCCCCCCCCCCACTGACTGGCATTATACGACTTACCTTTCATTCTTCAGTTTGTGGTTCGGCTTTGAAGAATGCAGACATATCCCAGCCAAAGAAGATCACTGCCCTGACCTCTGGAGGTAAGTATGGGTAAGGGTGTGTGTGGGAGGTGGGTACTCAATGGGAGGGTGGGATGGGAGGGGACTGGGGAGATGACAAAGGACTGTTTTCTTTTTTGCAGGTTTTAATTAAAGACTTTGCGGGACAGTTTTCTTTATTTACAGGTGTTTTTTTAAATAATACATATTTGGACACACTGGGGTGGGCTCCCAGTGTGCCATATTAGTGTGTGTTTGGGGAGGGGATGCATACATGCTGACACAGGGACTGGGCACCCATTGTTGGACATGCTTTATCTTTTATTGGGACTACTGCCGATGCAGGGATTGGGCACCCTATTGTTGGCCATGGTTTTTGCTGGTGAGAACACTGGGAGTGGACTCCCCAGTGTCCCATACTGGTTGGGAGGGGGGGTCCTCTACTGCTGACATAGGGATTGGGCACCCCATGTCAGTAAAAACTGTTATTTAATCATGTTTTCCTATTTTCGGCTCATGACCTAGGATCCTAGGTCATATCTTGTGCATACAAACTAGGATCCTAGGTTGAGGATATGAAGTAAGATTTAGATGATTAAATAAACACATTGTATGGGCATATCTCATCCCATTAAGTGCAGAATGCAGCAAAGGGGGTTCCAATAAGCAAGTTACATGTGTTGACGCCTCCCAAGAATATCATTTTGGGGGGTTTAACATTTTTTTGGGGGGGCAAAACTGAAAACAAGATGGCGGCCATACAAAGTAGGAATTTCTCCATATGGAGCAGGATTCCTACTTCATTTCATACAGCTAGATTGAATTACCTACTGAGCATGCTTAGAAATGATTTTTTCAAATGTTTAAATTGCAATAACTTAAAAACAACTTATTCTTTTTACACCACACTAACAAAAGGCACATCTTTGGGTTAGTCCCTTTCCACTCTGCACATTTCATGCCAAACAACCAAACCCTCTGGGCTGTAGTCAAGTTCCAAGAAAAATCCCAGCAACCTAAATGGGTAAAAACATGTTTTTTCACCTCTCTGTGACTCAGAGACTGCACATCCAACCAGAACAAAACTTGCCAGATCAAGAGAGCTACCCCACAGGAAGGAGCATACTAAATTTTGTGCAAATCCGTTCAACAGTTGCAAAGTTATTAAAGTGCAAAATTTTAAGTTTAACATTGACGTGCCTACTCAACCCTAACTATAGGGGCATGCCTGTGCCCCTATAAGATATATATAATATTCATTGCAAAAAACTCAGTTAATGCATCAGTTAGAGTTTTTACTAAACTGTAAAAAGCTGTGAAATTCAATGTTTGAGTTACCAACTTCCACACACCTTCACCCACTAACAGGCATCGGGTATGCCATTTGTCATTAGGCTCAACACTCACCCCATTCAATATGTAAACAAGTTGACATGGTACAGTATGGGAGAATGGGGTGAGAGTTAGGCCTGATGACCCCATGGCACACCTCGATGCCTATGGGTGTGTGGACAGTGGGGGGTGGAGTGGTAGGGTTGATAACCCTAACGTTGAATTTCCCAGCTTTTTACAGTTTAATAAAAACCCTAACTGATGCATTAATGGAGTTTTTTGCAATGAATTTCCCTTCTTTTTTAGATAGTATAATAGTGTCCTTATTTTACTGTTGAGGCGCAGAGTCCTTTTGACCCTGCGCTCCAATTCCGCAGAGTTATGCATGTGTGTGGAATAAATTCATTGAATGCACATAACTTGGGCATTTTAAACAAATTGTCAATATGAGTTTTTTGGGACCTCCCCTCATGAACAGTGGCACTGTGATTTTGTTAATCCATCTCGAAAGTTGATTTTGCACAGCGACTGCGCCATTCTGTGCCACAGGTGTGAAAATGTGTTCCAGGCAGGATGTGCAAAATGACAGCTGTACTGTTCATGAGGAGGTGTGAAAAAATGGCAATGTCAAAAATCTGGAGTGAAAATATTAAAAATTGGCAAAGTTACGAGCGTGCATAGAAACTACGCAATGCATGCTCATAACGCAGTCAGTTTTTGGAATTTTTTCACAAAATTCTCAACATGGGGTTTTTAGGACCCCATTTCATAAACAGTGGTACTGTCATTTCATTAATTGGTCCCAAAAGGTGATTCTGCACGGCAACCGTGAAAACACCTTTTGGGACTGAAAAACGAGATGACAGTTGCACTGTTCATGACGTGGGGTCCCAAAAATCCCATGTTGAAAATGTGGGGTCCAAATTCCCAAAAATGTCTGAGAGCTCAACATAAGTTGAAACTTCCCCCCATTGACTTCCATTTTATGGCTTACCTTAATTCCTCAGTTCGTAGTTCGACTTTAAAGAGTGCAGACTTGTTCTGGTCCAGTGAAGATCGCAGATCCCGACCTCCAGAGAGTAAGTATGGGTGAGGGGGGTGTGGGGACGTGGGTGCTGAATAAGAGGGTGGGGATGGGGGAGGGGGACTTAGGAGATGAGAAATGGTTTCCTTTCTTGCAGGTTTTCTTATTTAACAGGAAAAGAAATAAAAAACATTCAGCACACTGGGGTGGGCTCCCAGTGTGCCACACTGGTGGGGGGTACACAACCCAACTTTGGGTTTGGGCACCTCGATGTTGGGGGGAAAAAAAATAATGGGCTTTGGGGAGAGGGCATCTGACACCAGGAAGGTTGGCATCCCGGGGTCGGAAATAATTTAATACAATTAGGATACAATGGGGTGGACTTTCAGTGTGCCAGGTTAGTAAGGGGGGACACATGCTGGCACGGGATTGGGCATCCTGTTGCAGGAAAAAAAATTTCGAGGAATGAGCATTTCAATGCAGGATTCTGCATTGAGGAAAAGGCAGTGGGGGACAGTTTTCTCTTTTCACAGGTTCTACTGTATTATATCTTGTCTCGTTATACTTGGGTGGGCTCCTGGTGTGCCACACTGGAAAGGGGGAAGGGTGTGACACAACCTGACTTGGGGATTGGGCTCACTGATGTTGGGGTAAAAAGAAACAGGCATAGAGGGTAAACAACAATGTAAGGATTGTGTTCCTTGGGCCCCCATTAGGTAAACATAACTGTTAATGTTTACCAAGGGGCTGTATTTTAAACATTTTAAAACAGTGAAAAGTCTCAGAAAAAATCTAATCAAGATGGTGGAAAATTCAAACAAAAACCCTGAACTGCGACCAGTAAAGTGCGATTCGTAAATGCCTTTTACCATTTGCATATGTACTGTTCGAATGGTAAATGGCATTTATTGTTTGAACAGTAATTTGTAAATGGTAAATGACATTTACCATTCACAAATTACCGTTCAAATGGTAAATGCAATGTACCCTGTGCACTGCCTGTATTAAATCTATCACAAAAATCGTTAGAATTCAAAAATGGTTATATATGTTTTCACCAAACCATCCAAAGGCATGCCCTTGGCATACACCCCATCATCCCTGAAAGTATCAGGGGCAAGCTTAATTCTGTGTGCTGTACATGGGAGCAGAAAATCCCATGTTATCCTATGGGGAAAAAAAATTTCCTTTTTGCGTTTTTGACCACTTTCCTCCAAAACCATAAAAGCAGCTGTCATGAAACTTTCAACATCTTGCAACACTTACAACATGACAGCAATACCAATTTCTGTGTTATTTGGTTGAAAAATGACAAAGTTATTAAGGTGCGAACATTGAGATTTAACTTTGAAAGGCTGTATCAACCCTAATTATAAGGGTGCTATTGCACCCTTATAATATGCCTATATATATATCTATAAATAGATATATAGATATATATATATTTTATTTATTGAAGAGAATCAGAATTACAATCCTTTGAGTCATTGACTTCTTTGCAAAGGCTCCACGTCAGTACAAACAAAACAAAAATACATAACATTTGCTGGTATTTATACATAGGTCACATAGTTCAATGTGTAAACATTGTGTCAAGTACCTTACTTAGTCCTTTGGTCTAGATTATGATACAAAATAGATTACAGTTACGAAGGGTCCTAAGTAAACCCTGAGTCAGAGTTTATATGCAGTGTGATCATGGGACTTTGTGGATGCAGTCAGGATTAAGGTTAGGCAGATTAACCCTACCATTGTGGATTTTTTTTATTTTTTTTTATTTTCTGGGTTAGTGCTATAGACTGCAATGATTGCCATCACAAGTAGCTGATTCGAGGAGGAGTTTTTTAAGACGAGTTTTAAATTGGCCAAGACTGGGGGCTAGAGAGATGGATGCAGGTAGGTTGTTTAGCCAGAGGAGAGCCTGGTATTGGAAAGACCTTTGTCCTAGGGAGGTCCTACCATGGGAAACTAGGAGAGAGGAGTTAGTTAGGTGTCTAGGGACCCTCCTGTGTGGAACAGTCTGTATGGGGGGAGAAGGCCTTTGGGTGATAGTTTGAGGAGTATTTTTTTGGCCTGGAGAGAGGTGTGATACTTTAGCCTCCCTTCAAAGGTGAGCTAGTCTGCAAGTTTGTAAAGCTCACATGTGTGGGTGTCTCTATCGCTTCCTGTGACCAGTCTGCAGGCTTTGAGTGCTGTGTTGATACTACGTAGGGCTGTTTGGTCTGTAGATCCATAACTTGTAATACTGTAGTCCACCAGAGATAGGACAGAGCAATTTACTGCAAGATGTAGGGCTTGAGGGTGTAGACAATGTTTATGTCTATATAGGATCCCTAATCTGGTGTTTACAGCAGAGGAAAGGTGTTGGATATGTGCATGGTAGGTGAGGGAGGTGCCCAGGGTGACACCCAGGTATTTGAAACTATTGACCTGTTCAAGATTGCAACCCTGGGAGTTAGTGATGAGAAGCAGGGCACTACTGAGTGAGCTTTGGTGGTAGGCAAAGATCATCAATTTTGTCTTGCTAAAGTTGAGTACTAGGCAATGCTCCAAGAACCACATTTCTATTTCTCTGAAAAAGCCTTGTAGGGCAGATTGGAGGGAGTTAGGATGGGGGTGTTTCCATAGCACTATGGCATCATCTGCATAGAGCAGAAGCTTTCCGTTGCATGATTGAGGTAGGGAGTTTAGGTAAAGAGTGAAGAGCAATGGGCTGAATATGGACCCTTGTGGGACACCCCATTGGACTGTTTTTTTTGAGGAAAGGGTAGTATTAATTTTGACCTGTTGTGTCCAACCAGAGAGATAGTCTTTGAACCAGGCGATTGCTTCAGGGGAGAAGTGTTGGGATAGAAGGGAGTGCAGAAGAAGAGCGTGACTGATGGTATCACAGGCTTTGGTCAAGTCAACATAGATGGCTCCTGCTATGGACCCCTGGTCGAGGGCCTCGTGGACATATGAGGTAAAGTCTAGGAGGGCTGTGGTGGTGCTGTGCCCCCTCTGGAACCCATGTTGTTCATGACAGAGCAGCAAGTGTTTGGTCAAGTAGTCAGTTAGCTGGTCCGAGACTATTTTTTTGAGTGCCTTTTGGGGGGGATCGAGATAGGTCGGTAATTACTGGTGGAAGTGGGGTCACCACTCTTGAGGATGGGGGTAATGATGTCACTTTTCCATAGAGTGGGAAACTGGCTGAGGCATAGTGACCAGTTTAGTATTTTGGTGAGATGTAGCAGAGTCATGTCCAGAGTTAGCCTGAGAATTTTGAGGTCGATAGTGTCACTGCTGTAGCGCATATTCATCAGGGCTTTGGTGAGGTAGCGCTTTGCCTCACTGCACGAAACTGTTCTTAGGTAGAAGGGTGGGGGGACCATGGTGGCTGAGGTGACCTTGGGGCTATTTGGAATTGGGTCAAAGAAGTTATGTGGGAGGATGTGGCTGAGGTCCGAGAAGGTGGAATTAAGGGCATTGGCGATGGTGGTGGGGTCCTGGGTGAGGGCCCCATCTACTAGAATCTGCAAGGGGGCAGGTAAGATGGTTTTTCCACACAGTTCCTTTATGTTGCTCCAAGAATTTTTTCTAAGAGCCCCAGGTGGTGGTGAGGGCAAGCTTGTAGTATGAGGCCTTGGCAAGTCAAATAGCTCAGGTGCATTTGTTCCTGGCCTCTTGGTAGAGCTGTCTATCCTGAGGTCATTGTAAGTCCAGAGCTCTGTGCCAGAGACTGTCTCTATAATGCATCAGGTCAAGCAGAGACTGTGAGATCCAAGGGGTATCCTTGTTTTTTGACATATGCTTAGTGATGGGGGCAAAGATGTCACAGGTGCAATTAAAGGTGGTGATAAAGGAAAGGAGGGCTATATCAGCAGTCTGAGCTTTGTGGATGGGTGACCAGTCACATGAAGCAAGGTACAATTTGAGGTGGAAAAGGGAGCCTTTATTGAGGTGCCTTTGGACTGTAACTTTAGGTAGGCTGGGAGGGAGTTTGATTGACCACTGGCAGTTGATCGGTGAGTGGTCACTTAGTACATCAGGAAGCACTTATCTGGGAGAGGTGATTAGGATTATTGGTGAGGATAAGGTCAATAAGAGTAGAGAATCCAGTTCTGGGGTCAAGTCTGGTAGGGGAATGGACCACTTGAGGGAGGTCATAGGCTAGTACTGCATCTTTGTAGGTGGCCGATATGGTGGATAGCCAGTTCACATTGAAGTCTCCCATAATAATTAGTTCACTCTTGTGGGGTAGATGAGTGATGCTGGACAGTATAGAGTCAAATTTGCGAAAGTTTCAGAAAATTTTGCAAAGTTTCACAAAAGCTTTTGCAGTTTCACAAAAGTACTTTTGCAAATTTGTGAAAGTTCCAACAGAGAAATTGAGAAAACCCATTTTCAGGCATTATTTTTAAAAACTAATATCAGGATCGTGTTCCTCATGCCCCAATTAGGTAAATGCAACTGTTAACGTTTACCAAGGGGCAGTATTTTTTGAATTACAGTGGTTTTTTGCCATTGCTAACTTAAAACAAGATGGTGGCAGCACAGAAGTACAAAACCCATTTGCAGCAGTAATAAGTGCTTTCGTGAATGTTTTCGTGCCCGGCATATATTTTTCTCCATAGGCTATAATGGGAAACTAAAAAGTTTAATAACTTCTGAACAAATTATTATTTTTTCATTAAACCTTCAAAAGGCACTGCACTGGCCCAGTCCTCATATACCCTGAAAATGTCAAACCAGAACCACAAGTTGTTTGGGCTGTAGCCCTGAACAAAGAATTTGACAAAAAGTGAGGATTTGTCCCACTTTTTGGCGCTGCGCAACAGCACACCTGACTGGAACAAAACTTGCCAGATCCAGATATCTATGGTACCAGATGACGCATGCAAACATTCATGCAAATCAGACAAACAGTTGCAAAGTTATTAAAGGGCAAAATGTTGGGTTTAACATAGAAGTGGCCGTGCAACCCTAACTGAAGTGACACTATTGTGACACTATATCTATATATACATACATATATATATATATATATATATATATATATATATACACACACACACATATAGTTAGCTATATTAGGATTCAGTAGGCAGTTCAATGTTAAACTCTTTTGCACTTTTGCACAATTTTGCACTATATATATATATATATATATATATATATATTCATGGCAAAAAAACTCTGTTTCATGCATCAGTTACAAAAGCAACACCAAATTAGTCAAAGGATTTTTAAGGATTTTTAAAAATCCCTATTGAGAATTGCAAAACCTTTAGTCAGGGATTTTGTTTTGTTTGTTAGTGTGTTCACTGCTACACAGAGAGGGTTGTCTCATCTGATAGTGCAGTTGAAAATCTACCAGATGGCACTTAAGTACTGTAATAGGAACTGGCCTCTTTCTGTAGTTATAACAAAAAAAATTTTAGGTGATTTGTTTTCCCTAAATTTTGTGAAGGATAAATAGGGAATCTCACAAAGTTGCTTGACAAATTTGGCGCTACTACTGTAGGATTGTTCCATAGTGACAAAAGTGAGGAAATTTAGTGTTAGGGTTGCCACCTCTTGTGCCCCAAGCCTATCCTGTCCCCACCAACAGGCATCGGGGTGTGTGTTGGGGTCATCAGTCCTAACTGTCACCCCATCCCATGTGTAAACAAGCTGAGGTGGTGCAGTATAGGAGAATGGGGTGAGAGTTAGGATCGATGACTCCAACGCACACCCCGATGCCTGTTGATGAGGATGGGGTGGGCTTGGGGTGCAAGGGGTGGCAACCCTAACACCGAATTTCCTCACTTTTTTTTCTCTGTGGAACAACCCTAATTGATGCATGAAACTGAGTTTTTTTTGCCATGAATTTCCCTTCTTTTTGAGAAAGAGCACAATAAATAGTGAATGGAATGTGGTGGTGGGAGTGCAGGGCCCATATGATTTTTTTGTCACATAGTAAAGCTAACGGTTACGCAAACACAAGAGCAAATAGTAATGCACATGGTGATGCAAAGGTAAATGGTAATGCAAACAGTAAGAGAAACACAAGCGCAAACATTAATGAAAACAGAAATGGTAATGCAAACGCTAATGGAAACAGAAATGCAAACCTTAACGAAAACAGTAACATAAATGGTAACGCCAATGGAAATGCAAAAGGTGAGAAAAATGCAAACGGTAACAGAAACGCAAACAGAAATGCAAATGGTTAAGGCAACGGCACTGCAGAAGAAAACAGTAATGCAATTGATAACGGAAACACAACCGAAAATGCAAACGCTAAGGGCAACAGAAATACAAATGGTGACGAAGATACAAACAGTAATGGTAACACAATTGGAAATGCAAACAGTTACAGTAACAGCAATGATGATGCCAAAGCAAACAGTAACGCAAAGAGGAAACACAAACGCAAGCGTGTACAGAAACGCAAATAGTAATGCGCATGGTCACGGTACCACAATTGGAAATACAAATGCTAACGGTAACAGCAACGATGACACCAAAGGAAACACAAATGCAATCGCAAATGGTAGCGCATACGCAAACGGTAATGCACACAGTGATGCAAAACGAAACGTAAACAGAAACAGTAATGGAAAAGCAAATGGTAACAATAATGCAAACACAAGCACAAACAAAAATGCAAATGGTAATGCACACGGAGGTGTAGACGGGAACGATAACACAAATGGTTTACGGAAATGCAAGTGGAAATGCTAAGTGTAACAGTAATGAAAGCACACACACCCTTTGTTTCCCCAAAAGCTGCATAGAGAAACACAGTGAATACAAAGAATGTATGCATAATAATAATGGTACTCGGATCAGAAAATGAGCACTTGGAATACTAAATTGCTTATATCTCAGGAACTGTATGACGTAGAAACAAAATGAACATTTCATATAATTTAAGACTTTCCTGGCTAATTTTGTACTTAGCCCCATAGCTGGGGGCTAAGTATTTTTCTGACGAAAAGTCTATATCTCGAAGCGTTTCCGAGATATGGGCCCCAAAAGGCGCGGCGGACACCGTAATGTTAGTCTATGGGAAAAATGTTCAACTTCGGAGTACTGTAACTTTGCATCCCTATAATATTTTGTCACCAAGCCACCAAAAGGCACATCTGTGGGATGTTGGCTATCTTCCCTCCAAATTTCAGCCCAAAAGACCAAACTGTTCTTTTGCAGCAGGGTGGCAAATAATTCCTGTTATTTTGGGCATAGTGTCGCAATTCCCGACACTTTCGCAAAAAGAAATCATGAAAGTGTCACAAGTGCGACACTACTTTGCGACACTACAATTTACCAAAATTCCAAAAACATATTTCTGGGGTGTTTAACCCCCAAAAAAAGACATGGCTAGCACCCTCAGGGCTTGACTAGGTGAACACAAAAATAATTGTGTCCCTAGAGGGTTCAAAATGTAAATGCCAAGCATTTCTGTGACTATTAACGGAAAAAAAAGGCTGACTCATGACACTACAGGGTTCATTTGTGACACTAAAAACTGCGTTTGTGACACTGTCAAACTTTTTGTTAACTTTTCCCATTGACTATAATGGGAAATGTGTTTCTTGAATAACTTTTGAACCGTTTAATATTTTTTCATGAAATCTTCGAAAGGCACATCGGGGACCCTGGCTTATTTTCTGGAGGTTTTGGACCAGTCACACAAACCGGGCAACCTGTTGACTCGAGCAAAGAATGCACAGAAAAGTGTAAATGCAACTTTCTATTGCACTTTATAGCTCCGCAACCATATACCTGACCATTACGAAACTTATCAGAGCCAGAGATCTATGGTACCACTCAGTGCTTGCCAAATTTCAGGCAAATCCATTATATGGTGGCAAAGTTATTAAGCTGCAAAATTTCACACTTTAACCTTAAATGGGGTACTCAACCCTAACTATAGTGGCACTACTGTGCCACTATAATACTGTATTATGTGTGTGTATATATGTGTGTGTGTGTGTGTGTGTTGATATATATATATGTGTGTGTGTATATATATATATATATATATATATATATATATACATATATATATATGATACATGATGGGCATGAGTAGAATAGGGAAATTATTTTTTATATTCCATGATGTGTACATCATGTGTCCTATTTATACAATGGGGCCTCACTGTTGCAAAATGTACAATTTGCACAGCTTGCGCAAGGTTAGAGCAGGTTTAGCACAGCTTTGCGTGATTGTGTGGCTTTGCACAGCTTTGCACGGGTTTCGGGGGTGTAATAAATGGTATTTATTTTAACTCTGCTGACGTCTTCAGGATTTATTTCACTGCAGTGAAAATAACATGTTTTATTTCACTGGAATATGTCTCACCTCCATTGTATAAATATATATATATATATATATATATATATATATATATATATATATTCTTTGCAAAAACTTCATTAATGCATCAGTAAGGGTTCTTCTACAGTGCAAAAAGTGAGAAATTAGATTTTAGGGTTCCCACCCCTTGCACCCCACCCCAGCCCTCCAACAGGCATCGAGGTGTGCATTGAGGTCATCAGCCCTAACTCTCACCCCATCCCATGGGTAAACAAGCTGAGGTGGTGCAGTGTAGGAGAATGGAGTGAGCGTTAGGGCCGATGGCCCCAATGCACACCTCAATGCCTGTTGGTGGGGGAGCTGGCTGGGGTGGGGTGCAAGGGTGGGAACCTAAAATCAAATTTCCTCAATTCTTTGCACTGTAGAAGAACCCTAACTGATGCATTAACAAAGTTTTTGCATAGAATGTTCTTATTTTAAGAAGAATAGAAAAGTAGAGCGTTGCATGCGTTGGTGGGGCTGTGGGGCCCGCCGGACACTCCCACCAACTTGTGTCGGGCCACATTACACACCCAATGACTAAAAAGTTAATTGACAACAGCAAGGTCACCCACCAAACAAATGTTAATCTAGTAAAGCAATAGAAAACGCTGTCCACAAAATGTAAAGTGCACCACACAATATCTCCGCAAAAAATATATTGTCCAACACACAGACACTGCTATTGACATCTACAGGACATACTGTCAACACCCTCCAAATTTCAAGTAAAAAGACCAAGCCATGTCTGAGATATAACATGTCAAAATGTGAAATTTTCATTCATCAGAGTGGCACAGTTCCACACCTGTTGACATTTAACACACACAACAACTGAAAACTACATCCATGGCACTAAGGCTAGGCACCCTATCAATTTCAAGCCACCAGCAGAATCCAAAACACTGTCTGCAAAATGGAAAGTGTGTCACACAATATCTCCGCAAAATTAAATTTCTCCGACACGTAAACACCATAATTCACATATACAGGACATGCTGTAAACACCCTCCAAATTTCAAGTAAAAAGACCAAAACCATTTCCGAGATATTCAATCTTAAAGATAGGGAAATTTTACCAGTCTGTTCCATTATAAAAAATCTGGTCATCTTGTCCCTATCTTGTGATCAAAGAATCTCACGATCAAAGAATTTGCAGGCTTGTGATCAAAGAATTTGAAGGCTCACGAACAAAGCATAAAAATTGTTCTAATTTAAAAAATTCAAAGAATTGCGGTAAACCACCACCATTGTTCATCAGAACGAAGCCTCCTGAGTAAAACCCACCGTCATTTGTCTTCCTAGGACACCCCAGGGCTGAGAAAATAGATTTTTTTATCTGGCCATCTCGTCCCTCGCTTGTGATGCATGATTGCGATCAAAGAATCTCACGATCAAAGAATTTGCAGGGCCACGACCAAATAATAAAAACTGTTCTAATTAAAAAAATTAAAAGAATTGTGGTAAACCACTGCCATGGCCTGTCAGAATGAAGCCCTCTGAGTAAAAACCACCCTGATTGTTTTCCTAGGACACCCCTAGGCTGAGAAAATTAATTTTTTAATCTGGCCATCTCGTCCCTCACTCACGATGCATGATCACGATCAAAGAATCTAGCAATGAAAGAATTTGCAGGCTTGCGATCAAAGAAATTGCTTGCTAGTGAACAAAGAGCGAGGGACGAGATGTCCCGATTTTAAAATAGATTTTTTCAGCCCATGGGATGCCCTAGAAAGTTATATGAGGGTGAGTTTTGCTCAGAGGCTTAGTTCTACCATTGAATAAAAAAGTTTTAAGTATTCCTGGTAGTCTAGCAGCCCCTCCGATCATGATAACATAGATAATGATCTCTGTATCCCTGGTAGTCTAGTGACCCCCCCCATGTGTATTTTATTAATATTGCTTTTTTTATCCCTGGTAGTCTAGTGCACCCCCAAATGTGTATTTCATTTATATTTCTTGTTTATATCCCTGGTAGTCTAGTGGCCCTCCCCGATCTGTATTTAATTATTATTATTATTATTCTTCATATCTCTGGTAGTCTATGACCCCCCATCATAATAAAATAGATAAGCATTTGCCATTTCCTGGCAGTCTAGTGGCCCACCCCCACCAAGCTGTGCCAGCCCACCCAGCAACCCCACCCTTCTCGATCGGCAACTGGCACAGCCCGCCTCCCCTCCACTGCCAGCTGCTGACTGTGTATTACTAGCGCTAATGCAAAGATGTGCTCTGAAATTATTTCTGAGTGCCTCTTTCCATTAGTACTTATAATACACAGTCAGCAGCTGGCTGTGGAGGTGAGAGGTGGCGCCAGTCAGCCGGCTGGGGAATGGTGGTGGTGCTGGGTGGGCTGGACAGCTGGGTGGGGGCGTGGCCACTAGACTCCAGGAAATGGCAAATGCTTATCTATTTTATTATGATGGGGGGGCCGCTAGACTACCAGGGATATGAATAATAATTAAATACAGATCGGGGGGGACCACTAGACTACCAGGGATATAAACAAGAAATATAAATGAAACACACATGGGGGCACTAGACTACCAGGGATAAAAAAAGCAATATTAATAAAATACACATTGTGGTGGCCACTAGACTACCAGGGACACAGAGATCGTTATCTATGTTGTCATGATTGGGGGTGCTAGACTACCAGGGATATTGAAAACTTTTTTTTTATTCAGATGGGGCAGAACGATACCTCCTGAGCAAAACCCACCCTCATATAACTTTCTAGGGCACCCCTGGGCTGAAAAAATATATTTTAAAATCTGGCCATTTTGTCCCTCGCTCACAATGCATGATTGCGATCAAAGAATCTCGCGATCAAAGAATTTGCAGGCTTGCGATCAAAGATAGTTAGCGAGCCTCGAAAAAAGATTTTAAAAGCTCAGAACTCTATTTTTTGACTGATTTGGATAAAACCAAAGGCATG
Organism: Neoceratodus forsteri; assembly: GCA_016271365.2. Lineage (NCBI taxonomy): Eukaryota > Metazoa > Chordata > Ceratodontiformes > Ceratodontidae > Neoceratodus > Neoceratodus forsteri. Next base: position 1,222,565,128 of record CM057458.1, read on the forward strand.
GCTCGATAAATCGGGTTCCTTTGAGTAAAACCCATCCAAGTTTTACTTCAGAAGTGACCCCTGAGCCGAGATATTTGTGTTTTTCTGATTGGAAAATCAAAAACAAGATGGACCACACGATAAAAGAATTTTAAAAATCCTTGGGGACAAAGATTCTTGAACTGCGAGGCTGCAAATTCTTTGATCACCAGGCGGGACCAGATGGCCAGAACCCCATTCTTTGTTCGTAAAACATACATATAAATTTTCCCATTGACTTATAATGGGAACTTAAAAGTGGCATAACTTTTGAATGCCTTAATATATTTTCACCAAACAAAAAGTGGCATGTTCAGCCACCAAAGCTCTTTCAAATGAGTAATCTCATAGAGTGGTATGCCATGGAACAGCCGTGCAGGGCCAAGTCCAAAATCCTAAAAGCTGGCTCCAAAAATTGATAATTTTGCATTTTTCAGCGTTTTCATACACAAAGACCGTAAGTCCAATTGAAACACAATTTGGCATATTAAGAGTCCTACCATGCCCCACCACATATTCCAAATTTCAGGCAAATCCGTTGAATGGACCCAAAGTTATTAACACCCAAACTTTTGACTTTAGTATGTAAGTGACCGCTAAACCCTAACTATAGTGGTGCGACCTTGCCACTATATATATATATATATATATATATATATACACATAATTTCCCAAAAACAAAATGTTGAAGCTTTCTCCATGGGTGACTTTTGGACCAAATGAGGCATGGGTTTTGTTCAGGGTGACCCCCTCTACAAAGCCATACCTTTGGTTTGGCTCATTTTGGTCAAAAATTGCTTTTTAAAATTTAAAAATTATTTGATTGTGACTCGCTAATGATCCTAGTCTGTGAGCTGTCAAAATCCTAGCCTGTGAGCTCACGGTCAAGGATTTTACTACCTTGCGGACTAGGATTTTAGAAACGTTACCATTGCATTGCTAATGAACAGTTTGGTCTTTTTACTTGAAATTTTCAGGGTATTGAGGGGTTGCCCTACAGGTGTGAATTATGCTGTTTAGGTGTTGGGGGAATTAAGTGGTTCCATAGATATGCCATCACAAAGTTGAGATTTTCCCCATAGGATAACATTGTGGCACCCATTGCACTTTTCGGTGCCTGTAGCTCGTAAACAATGCGAGGTACGAATTTGGCCAATTTATGTTGTGAGCAGTGCTCATTTTTATGATTACAGTGATACTTGAATTTTTTTTTCTAGCTGCTACAGTTCTCGATATATCGGCAAATTAGTGTTACAAGGGTTCCTTGCCCTATAGGGCTGCTGTATGGCTCTGTAGCTATGTTTAAGTGGGAGCACAGGGCCTGGAGGGCCCACGCTCCCACAGATTCATATTGTTATGCAGAAATGGGCAGCTTGGTGGGAGCATGGGGCCTGAAGGTCCCCATGCTCCCACCAGCACATGCTATTTGGTACTTATATTACACTTTTTCAAAAAGTAAGGAAATTAATTGCAAAAAACTTCATTTAATACATCAGTTAGGGTTAAAGCAACAAAAGTGAGGAAATGAGACATTAGGGTTGATCCCGTAACTCTCCCAACACCCCACCCCCCTCCTTCACACACTGACAGGTGGCGAGGTGTGCCATCGGGTTGTGAGACCTAACTCTCACCTCATTCTCCTTTACTGTAGCATGTCAATCTGTTTACACATGGACTGGGGTGAGAGTTGGGCCACACAACCCCACGGCACACCCTGGTGCCTATCAGTCTGTGGAGGAGGGGCTTGAGTGTTGGGGATTCTGAGCTCACATATCAGTTAGGGTTTATAGTACACTGACCAAAATTTGGAAATTCAGTGTTGGCTTACCACCCTACCATCCCACCCCTACCCCACCCCACCCACCCTCCTCCACACACACTTGATGTTGAGGTGTGCCAATGGGTCATCAGACCTAACTGTCACCAGAAACAAATAGATGGCAACACCAGGGTGCCTACCCAGGTGCCACTGGAGATCCTCCCACTGGGGTGCACAATCACCAGTGTCAGCTTCTGTCCCCCTACAATAAAGGAAACCATCCATTATTGATCCTTTTTTTTAACTTCCAAAAATAAAATAGTTCTTCTGTGATCTGACCCCCTCAAACATCCATCACCCACCCCACCTCACCCCCCAGGTCAGCACCCACCACCTCACACCCCCCTACACACCCTCACTCACCTGAACATATCCCATGACATAGATCAACTGTATGATTGAAGACATGTGTGCCCATAGAAGTGTGTAGTTCTGCAAACAAAATAAGTTTTTCAATTTGGGTATTGCGGATTTGTATCTGTGGCTGCAGGTCAATATCAATATTATCTACCTGTACTTCTACACACAGAAGCAATTTTGAGATTGAGTATCATGGATTTGCATCTGCAGTGACAAGTGAGTGTGTATGTCTTGCGGTGTGCATGAAGCAGATACACATCCTTGAAAGTAGCACATCAGTGCTACTGCATTTGTGTCATCTGGCAACAGTTGCATGTTGTTTGTCTTAACTGATGATGGCTGTCTGTGGTTGCTTGTGTGGTGTTGTTCTTTTGTTGCTTTGGGAGGGTTGGGTGTTAGGGTTGGAAACCCTAACGCCACATTTCCCTACATTTGTTGCATGACGTTGAACCCTAACTGGTGTATTAACACAGTTTTTTGCAAAGAATATATATCAGCTATAGTGGTTTGTTAGAGCAGTAATTTGACAATACTTTAAATTGTATCTAATAATGTTCATTTTATAATGGCACACCCAGGACCCCCGTCCTACGTAAGCAGAGTAACATTTTGAAAATAGAAAGGATGGGCAACTAATATTCTGACCCCTGAATCCATGGATGGCACCTTGTGGGAGGTGGGCCCAGTGTGGCAATACTTCCAGAAAAGGAAACTTGAACATCTTAGTGGGAATCACATATGAAATTAAAATATTGATTAATTTTGACTCAGACCACGTGGTGTACCTCCTGACGAGCCCCTGTTCTAAATATTATATAGACAAAACCACAAAGCCATTGAAATTTAGAATTAATGATCACAAAAGCTCAATTTATAACAAGCACTTGGTCAACCCAGTAGGTAGACATTTTGAAATTGCTGGCAGTGGGCACAGCCCTACGTTGCTCCGATTCAAGGGTATTGAAAGAATCCCAGAATCTCTGTGAGGTGGGAACTGGAACAGGATGTTAGAGAAACACCAGATATATTGGATACACACTCTGAACTCAGTTGACAAAGAATTAGGAATGAATGAGGATAAAACATATGCTGCATGCTGCTAAAGAAATTATGGTGGTTAAATACTGACTTGCTGCTGTAAATAGGCAGTGTGCTGCTAAAGAAATTGTTGTGATACTGTACTTTATGGGGTCCTATTCAGCCTTGCTGTTCCACTTTGCTGCCTTTTCTTTGGCCTGGTAATTAGTGGAAATATGTGACTACACTGTGATCAGGTGACCAGAATAATATTTGTGACATCTGCAGTTTTCTCTCTGGGTACAGAATTTTAGGTTTATACAAATATTAGAACTGAAAACAGAAGATCCCAGCAGCTTAAATTTATGAACACTACAGTTGGTACAGTAAAGTACTTCTGCTGGGGTCTGTAGTAGGAATGGACTATAAATGACTTAAAATGCCATTTACATGATGACACAACTGTATTTTATAGTAGCCTTTTAACTAGTAAGCATCTAGCGATCTGTCAAATCCTGCAGCAACCCCCCTTAAAAATCCAGATGCATTTATATTGGCCACTTAGCAAAATCATCTGTGTTTCGAAGCACTCTAACTACAAATCTGTTTAAGGAGTAAAGCTACAGAAATTGCTGCTTATGATGGTAGTACGGTGCACATGCAGACCATTCAGGCACCCCACATCCACAAATACACTGAAAGATCAACTCCTAATATATTCAACAGTGCAGGGATTAGAGGGTGACTATCATACATTCTGTATTGCAGCTACAGTTCACTGCATGTGCTGCATTAGGGAGTGATGCTAGGTGATTGCTCACCAATGGTAAGAGGGTGGGATCGGGGCAAGGGTGATGACATGATGACGTCTTCATGTACGTCATTGGTGAGGCATTTTTCATGATTGATGCTCTCTAGTTCTGCCCTCAATCCACTGCTGAAAGAAGCAGCTTGCAGCAGCACTCACTGTGCATTACATAAAGATGCTGCCGAAATGTTAGAAGACTTAAAAGTTTTGAGTCAGGTGAAGGATACCATGTGCCTGCTCTTTCATTCTAGCCTTCCTTGCAAATAGGTAGAAACTGTCTTGTGAAATGATTTATTCTATACAGAGGACTGTGACCATACATATCCATCAACAGAGGTATTTTTGTTGAAACAATCAATAATTTAACATAATGTATTAATCTGAATGTGAAATAACTAATTCATTTGAATGTGAAAGGGTAGTTTGCACTAATACAAGTACACTTGATGGCTAGTAGAGTTACAAATAAATCTAACACCAAACACTTTTCTGGTGAAACAGAATAAGAGTAGTGATAGAATGGAGTGATAACACATGGCATGAGTATTCTAAAAAAACACTATGAATTGCTATAGAATGGAGATTTTAGAGAGCTAGTGTGATTCTAACACTCAGAGGATTAGAGCCAATTGGAAATGCTTCTTGTTGTTATATGTTTTATATTCTTGTACTGCTGAATGATATCACTTCTTTTTTTAATTTTCTGAGCTGGATCTGGCAGGCCCGAGGGCTGGAAATGCACAAGCATATGACAGTACTCCCAACTCAGGGAGGGATGTCATTGACACCTGCCACTCTTATAATGTCTGTGGTGGGCGGAGGAGCTTCCTCCTCTGTGGGGGTGAGTCAGCAGTGTGTGGGTCTAGTAGTGGGCTGTGCCCAATGTTAAGGTGGGCAAGGTGAAAATGGGTAAATGGAGTTAACAGATGAAGCCTGGCCTATTCCCTGGCTCACGCTGCCACCCAGGCACAGTGATTCTAGATGTGTGTTTGGGGTGGGGATGACAGACCTCCCCTTCCTGTTCCCACCACATGGGGAAATCCATGGGGGGGGGGCTCATGCCAGTGAATCCTGGTGGAGGTATGTGCTGTCCACAGGTGAGGTCTGAAGGCATGAAAAGCTTTGTAAAAAAAAAAAAAAAAAAAGACATGGAGATTGCCTCAGAAAATGTCTTGAGAGGGGTTGCCAGGGAGGGTTAAAGACACAGTGTGTAAGAATAAGGAGAGAATAATTAGGGCAACAAACCTCTGCATGAAGAGGTAAACAAAAGCAGAAGGAAAGGAGACTGTTACGGTTCTCTAAAGAGGTTGCAAGGTTGGTGGAAAAAAGGGTGGTATTCAAGAGGTGCAAAGAAACACAGGGAGGAGAACAGGAAGGTGTACCAAGTCAGCCAGAAGGAAGCAAGTAAGGCAGTTAAGGGAGCAAAGGCACAGAAAGAGGAAATGATTGCTAGAGGGGTGCCTATGGGGATAAGACTTCTTTGAGATACATAAGCGAGAAGAGTTCTGAAAGAACTCGCAGACCAAAATGTGGATAAAGCTATGAGATGCACTCCAAGTTATTGACATAGCTCAGGAAAGTGCTAACTGCTCTGCTAACAGCCTTGTTGAACAGCTGAGTGGAAATACGAGTTGTTTTAGAGGACTGGATAAGGCTGTGTGGTCTCTTTACATAAAAGCATCAGCAGGGAGGAAGCTAGAAATTACAAACCAGTCAGCCTAACTTCAGTGGTGGGGAAACTAAACCCTACTGAAGGAGAGGCTGGTGAAGCATTTCTAATCCAATGGACTGCAGGACCACAGGCAGCATGCATTCGTGGGGCAAATGTCATGTCAAATAATCTAATAGATTTCTTAGGTGACAAGAGAAGTAGGTTACATCCACTGCCCTCCCCTGTTCTATCTGGACTTCAGCAAGGCCTTCAACACTATACCACACAGAAGGCTGATCAGGAAGTTGAGAGAAAACAAGAAACCAAGACCATCTCACTCATTCATTAAGTTTTCTTTATGTTAAAGCCATTATAAAAATCAATTCAATGTTTCATAACTAGACTTGTTAGTTCATCAGAAAAAAATGACTCTGTAAAATATATCAAAATTTGAAAAATTCAGTAAATTCTTTGTATTATAGCGGCATGGTAGTACCCCTATAGTTAGAGTTGAGTAGGCTGTTTAATGTTAAACCACTAACTTTGTACTTTAATAGCTTTTCCCATGTTCAATAGAATTGCCTAAAATGTTGCATGCCAGTCGGAGCTGTAGATTCTGAGATCTTGATAGTGCATTTTTAGGAAACATCAGTTTTTTTGTTTTTTTTTGCTGTTTTTCTGTCATTGTCTATAGCCCAGAAGGTTTGGAATCTTGTTCCACATTTTAGGATAGAAAGAACTTGCCCTAGAATGGTGCATTTTGTTGGTTTGGTGGAAAAATATGAATCCGTTCTCAAAGTTCCAAGGCTTTGAAATTTTGGTTCTAAGCATCCTCAGTAGGGTCTTTTGGATAGATGTTTGATATGAAAGAATGATTTGGCCACATGAAAGATGATTTGTCTTTCATGAGGGGATAATCTTCTTTCATCAGAGAAAATTCTTCTTCTGTATGGTGTCCATTTTGTTTCCGTTTTTCAAAACCCATAAAAATGATACTCTGCAGAGACTCCAATACATGTATCTTGCTAAATGGGACCCATTTAACTGGATCATGGAGTTAGTTTTTCCAAAAATAACCCTAAAATGTGCTTTTACAACATTAAAAAAAAACTATTTTCATGAGATAATTTTCTTCTTTCATATGGCTCATGAAAGAAGAATAGACCATACAAAACAAATTCTGCCTCACGAAAGATGATTTTGGACTTAGCTTTTTTTCGAATCTTCTTTCATGAGAAAGCATCTTCTTTCATTAGCGCACAAAAATGTTATGAAAGAGGATGTGTGTTTTCACAATAGAAGATTTTGGACTTTGTTTTTTTTCACATTCTTCTTTCCTACTAACATACTAAAATGCCAGCAGAATAGGCCTAACGGTCTTTCGTGTCTGCTCGTTTGGTCAGCCCCCACCCTGGGTGCTGACCTTGCTGTCCCCCTCGCCTTCTCTGGCTTCTCCCTTCCCAGTTCTGGATATTCTTGCTGCATTGGATTTTGCTTCCAGAACCCTTCCCCTGTACCTGTCCCACCCCTCTTGAACCCTCCACTGTCTCTGCCTCCACCAGCCCCCTAAGCAGTGCATTCCATGGCTCCACACCCTCTCAGTGAAGTAGCACTCCTCCTTTCTCCCTGAATCTTCCCCTCCAGCTTCCACCCATGCCCTCTAGTGGCCCCTCTTCCTTCTCTTCGAAGCACCCTGACTGTTCCTCCCTATTTACCCTCTTCATGTACCTGAAGACCTCTATCATGTCCCCGGTCCCTTCTCTCTTCCAATGTGTACATATTTAGCTCTTGAGCCTCTCCTCATAGGTCCTGTCCCCAAGCCCCAAATCATTTTGGTTGCCCTCCTCTGGACCCTCTCCAGGAGGTTAATGTCCCTCTTTAAGTGTGGTCTCCAAAACTGCATGCAGTACTCAGGTGCTGACCTCACCAAGCAGTTATACAGAGGAGTATCACTTCCTTCTTCTGGAGTGATCCCCTAGCGATGCATCCCAGAATCCTGTTGGCCTTGGCTGCTGCCTCCTACAAGTCTCAGAGTTGTTCATCTTGACATTCACCACCACTCCCAGGTCCCTCTCAGCCACTCGAGACTTGTAGCATCCCCCCCCCAGGGTGTACACTTGGCCTGGGTTTCCAGGCCCCAGGTGGAGTACCTTGCATTCCCTGCATTGAACCTCAGCTTCCACTTTCTAGACCATCTTTCCAGAGCCTCCAGGTCCCCTGTAGGGCCACCTCCCTCCTCCCCATCCACCACACCCCCCAGTTTGAGTCATCTGCAAAGAGACTCATCTCACTCCTGATTCCTGTCCTTATGTGTGAATCGTAGGCATTGAACAGAAGGGGCCCAGGACTGATCCTGTGGGACCCCACTAATGACCCTCCTTGGGGATGAGACTATCCCACCAACTACGACCCTCTGGGTCCGGTCCTGGAACCAATTGCCTATCCATCTGATCATCTGGTTCCCACCCCATTTCTCCCAGCTTATCCAACAGGCCCACATGAGGAACAGAGTCAAATGCCTTGCTGAAGTCCAGAAGAGGACATCCACTGGTCTACCCAGGTCCAAGGCACTTGTCACCCAGTCATAGAACTCCACCAGGTTTGTCTGACACGATTTCCCCGGGATGAATCCATGCTGTCTATTGTCCAGGCATCCTGACTTATCCAGGTCCCCCCCAGCCTCTCCTTGACAATGCCATCCATCACCTTGCCCACCACCGATGTCAGGCTGACAGGCCTGTAGTTCCCTGCCACCTCCCTTGATCCCCCCTTGTGGATAGGCACTATATGCACCACCTTCCAGTCTTGGGGCACCCACCCTGTCCTCAGAGAGATGGTGAAAGCTCTGCCAGAGGTTTCGCAGGACATCTGCAAGTTCCTTCAGCACTCTGGGATGTAATTTATCAGCCCGTGCTTTCTCCGTCTTAAGGGAGCTGAGGGCTCTTCACTCTCTCTGCTGTGATTTCCACCTCCGGTACCTCTTCCCTGCTAGCCCTCCCCCACCTGCCAGTGATGCCTCCCTCTCCCAGACCTGCCGATCGGTAGGGTCCCCCTCCTCAGTATCTCTGTCTCCTCCCATGTATGATGCAGCACCCCATTTCCCTGGTGAAAACTGAGGTGAAGTACTCATTTAGTACCTCAGCCTGCTCCCCAGGTCTTGTGCCCATCTCTCCCTGATTTAATCCTGCTAATCTGCCCCTTCACCTTCGTTTTCTCCCAAGTATCTAAAGAACCCTTGTTCCTCTCCTAATTTCCTGGCCAGGTTCTGCTCCTTCCTTGCCTTAGCCACCCTCACCACTCTAGTGGCCCTTCTAGCCATCAGCTCGTACTCCCTCGATCCCTTTCACTCCTTGTGCACTTGAATTGCTTATAGGCCTTTCTTTCCCCTCACCACCTCCTGGACCTCCCTGGTCCACTAACAGGGTTTTTGGGCCCTACCGCATTTTCGTCTTACTCTTGCACAGGTGCTGGTAGCATCCTGCACCCCTCTCCTGATGATTTCCCACCTACTATCAGCATCCATGTCTGACCCAATCCCATCCAAATGCTCCTTATGGATCCTTCCCATTTCCTTTCTTTCATGAGAAGTCATCTTCTATCACGGCTCACAAAAATCTCACGAAAGAGGATGCCTTCTCATGAAGAAGGATTTTGGACTTAGCTTTTTCCCACATTCTTCCTGCATGAGAAGGAATCCTCTTTTGTGAGCTCATGAAAATCTCATGAAAGAGGAGGCCTTCCCATGAAATGAAAGAATTTTAGACATAGTTTTATTACACATTCTTCTTTCATGAGAAGCCATCTTCTTTCCTGAGCTCATGAAAATCTCAAGGAAGAAGATTCAGTCTCATGAAAGAAGATTTTGGACTTAGTTTTTTTTTTCATGTTTTTCTTTCATGAGAAGTTATCTTCTATTGTGAACTTAGAAAAATCTCACGAAAGAGGATGTCTTCTCACAAAAGAAAAGCTTTGGACATAGTTTATTTTTCCCACATTCTTCTTTTGTGAGTTCACTAAAATATCATGGAACAATATTCATTCTCACAAAGGAAGATTTTGTACTTAGTTTTTTTTCACATTCTTATCTTGTGAGACATCACCTTCGATGATGAGCTCACAAATATCTCATGAAAAAGGTGCCTTGTCATGAAGGAAGGTTTTGGACATAGTTTTTTTTCACATTCTTCTTCTTTTGTGAGAAGTCATCTTCTTTCATGACCTCACGAAATCTCATGAAAGAGGATTATTTTCTCACAAAAGAGGATATATATATATATATATATATATATATATATATATATACACATATATATATATATTAAATATATATATATACACACACACACACACACACACACACACACATCTCAATGAGTACTACAAGACTAACACATATAACCTCCTAAATTTAAGGTACACACATAGCACCCTGAAATTACTTCCAAAATGTCATTGTAGTGCCAAATCTGCAATTAAAGTCTAATACTCATCAAAAATGCACTGGAGGTGTATCTCCTCTTGTACTACCAAAGTAAATTTTGAGACCAAACTGACAAATATTTACTGAGTTATTGCTAAAACCCCACAAAATACATTTTTGTCAGTATAAAATGAACTGCTTGGAGTTGAGAGGAACAGTTAAATATTTATTTCTTTGAAGCAAGTCTAACAAAAGAAAATTAGAACAAAGCACATAAATCACATCTTTTTTTCTGAGCTGTCAAAAAACAAGACTGGTGGCTCAGTCTGCTACTGCAGAATGACATGTGCATCTATGGAGGCACAGAAGAGGACCCTGTGCTTCCACATCAAGATGGATGCATACATCTATGGAGGCATGGAAGCACAGGGCCCTGAACGAGGATACAAATCTATTTCAAAAAGAAAGAAAATTCATTGCAAATAAGCTGCATTAATGCACAAGTTAGGATTCACATTAAAGTGACAAAAGTATGGAAACTCATGGTTTCCAGACCTACCTCCCTATCCCCACCCCCAAGCAGAAAAAGGGAAAAACATTAGGGTTTTGGGTCTGTAGAGGGTCTTGGTGAAGCAGTAGTGGGGTCTTCCTTGGCATTATCAACCCAGAGGATACCTTCTCTTGAAAGAGGATTTTGGACATAGTTTTTTTTTTCACATTCTTGTTTTGTGAGAAGGCATCCTCTTTTGTGCCCAAATCAAAATCTCACAAAACAAGATTTAGGATTCTTTTTTCACAATCTTACTTCTTGAAAAGACAGGCAACATCACCATCTTCTTTCTACTGGTCATATTTCACCCTATGTACCCTATCAGTACACTAGCCCTTCCACATGCATTGTCACACTTACTGGTCATCTGTCCCAAATGTCTTGACAGGCAACAACACCTTCTTTCTGGTGGTCATACTGCTCCCTAGGAACTTGACCCACTCTAGTCACATTCTCCTTGTGTGTCACCTCTGTTTACCATCACCTTATGTGTGCTATAGTTAACCAGTTCCTTACCCTCTTTAGTGTGTTTCTACCCACTACTAATGCTGCAAATGAAGACACAAAATTGGAGATTTCAATACAAAATGCGTTGCTTTGTATAAGTAAAAAATAATTTTTCTGTACATAAATAATATATCTAATTTTTTGTTTGCTTCAACCAAAAAAGGTCACAAAATAATTTTTTTGTCTGATTTTTAAATGGCTTAAATTATTTTTCATTTATAAAAAAAGATTCTGTATGAAACTGTGATGAGGGGGTAGTGACTGAATGCCTTCAGGGTTATTGGAAGTGGAAGGTGCTGTGAGGCAATCTCTAGGTGGATGGGAGGAACTGGTGGTTTCAGACCTCTTCCTCCTCTTCTCCACTGAACTGAGGAGGAGGTTCTGCCTGAGGATCTGGGTTTTTCTCATGGTCATTGATGCAGATGTTGAAGGGTTGGTCTTCCTGCTGCTGCAAGAGCCAATCTGTCTCACACAGTTGGTTCCGTCACCTAATGCAGGATATCCTGTGTGGTCTCCTAATCAGCAATGTGGTCCTCAAAACTTTGTTGAAACTCTTTCCTGAGTCTCTCATGATGGTACATGGTGCCGAGTATTTAATTCTGAGTTTCCATGACTGTCGTGAGAGACTTAGCAAGACTTTTGACTAATTCTGTTAGGTGGCAGAGTTCCTGCATGCTGCTCCTGGTTGCTGCTTCATGTTCTGAAACAGAAAAGAAAAAGGAAGGAAATAATATCTGCATTGTTGCAATTGCCATTACTGCCTCTGAATAGATGGATTGACCTGTGCATACATGCAGTATTATTATAGGCACATACAAATCGTAGATAGTTAGAAGTGTGAAACATATTTTAACTGCTATCATAACCTTTGTATATGAAGCAACATGACTTTGATTGGATTTGCCTATGAATAGGAGCAGTAACAGTACAGTGTGCATTACACAGCATGTTACAAATCACAAGAAGTACTGAATGGTTTACAAATGGTGTGGTTTACAAACAGTGAAGGATGCACTGTGTAACATTTTTGATGTATATGAAGGATACCATAACTAGTGCTCTTTGAGGTTATGCAAGGAAGAAACAGTTGAGCACACTAAAAGCAACAAGCTTTGCTCTACCATGGCAAGAGGCACATGCATAATGGAGGGGAGAAGCAATAGTTATTAGTAGGAGTGACTGCAACCACTACAGAATCTGAAAACTATAACAGCCATCATGCAAGATTGGTTGTGAGGGTGTTGGACAAAATGCAATGTTATGAGCTATACTATACCATAAGCACTGCTATAGATGGGTTTACTGGCCTAATCTTTTGATTTACAATGCAGAGGTTGGTATCTCTGTAGGTTCCTGTGTAGATAGACCTCACCTTCCAGAATTTGCTTGTTACCCCTAAGAAAATTGGTGGATGGCCCCTCAGGGAGCCCATTTCTGATTTTGGATGTTGTGAGCCCACTGGGCCCCACAGCTCGGCCTACGAATGCCTGATTTACAATTACAAGGTGTCATTTTCTACATTATTACCATGCCAAGTTGGATGGAACAAGTTAGAAAATCCAATATGGCCAATATATCGCTAGTAAATACTTGATTCGCTAATAATTTCCAAATCCCTAGCTTCCAAGATACCAGTTATCAATGATTCATGAACATCTATGTACTAAACATTTATTCATGAACATTTATGACATCTATATAGTATTTTGAGGCTCCCTGTTAGACACAGGACCAAATCCACACATTAATACTACATAAAACAATTGCATTCACAAGGTAATTTACTGATAAAATAGTTTGAAGTACGTACAGTAATGCTTAAAATCTAAATGCTGTATGTGCCAATTTGTTTTTTAGAATTAAGTCATTTTATCAATGATTTGACCCAACACTATGAATATTTTGGGTCAACAGTATACCTTGGTTGTAATGTCCAGTTTTGAAGTCATTATATTGGAGTCCACTCTGGATCTGAACTGTCACATTCACTCCTGAAATTTGAAGATTCGTCTGCAGAAATTTGTTCACTGGCTGTCGATGTGTCATTTTCAGTGTCATCACCTCCAGTACAATCAGTCATTGGTGCTATGGTTGAAGGTTTTTGTTTGGTCTTCTGTGTGTGTCTATGGCCCTGTCCCTACTGCCTTCTCGGTAATGTTACAGAGTGGCTAAACCATTACGGGGTTTTGTTAAAACGGTTCGCGTCCGCATCTATAACGTTACCACTACCATTTTTGGATCTGATCTCAAGACCTGTTCAGACATAGCCTTGAGATTGGAATGAGAACCGTTACACAGTTGGTAACGGTTTGCTTACCAGTGTGGACGCTCGTCTGCTAGGTGAAACGGTCCTCCTTGCTACCAGAATACCACAGAAAATGAAATACCATTCTTAAAACTGGTAGCAAACATGGATAATTTTTATCAAGACGGATGCAACGGCACCAGCTTGTAATGTTTTCAAAAACATTACCGTCACAGTACAGATGCATCGGAACAGTAAGGGCAGTAATGTTTTTGAGAACGATACAGCACAGCATGTTGTAGTGTGGACAGGGCCTTTGAGGTGTTGACTCACCTTCGTTGTCTGCCTCATCTCCGTCAGCTGCACATTATCGGCCGGCTAACCTTCTGCCCTTTCTTCTATGATGTAGGACGTCAGGTAACTGAAACTCAGTGAACCACACAGCTTTCAGCGTTTCATCCTCTCATTTCTATCCTGACAAACAAGGGTCGACTTTCAGGGTTTCCGGCTCTGTGCAGTGGTGCCAATAGTAGGCTATGAGATTTGTTTTCTTTATGTGCTGTCATAGGCTCGCTGGGTCTGGTAGACTCATTTGCATAGTCTTCACTTTCAGGTTATTGTATTGCCTTACTCGTGTGTCTACTAGATCCTTTCCTCCTGCACCATTGTACATGCAGTGTTGAATGAAGGTCTTGATGTTTTATTCAGTGTCTTGTGAAGCATATGTGCTTTCCCCAAGCCCTGAAAGGAGATTTATTCTTTCTTTGACCCTGTGCAAACATTGAAAGACAAATTTCTTTGATACCGTGTAGAAGTAACTTGCTGTATTGCATCCAGAGACAGCGTGGTATGCTGACAAATTGAGACTTGCAGCATGTCCAATGTGATTGTATATAGATCCTATGTTTACAAATATATTGGGGTTAATTTGGAGCATTCATGATGAATCTGGAAGGGTCTTTGCAAAAGCATAAACCATCAGGACGAGGATGTCTGTATCTTTGGCTCGGACAACAACTGGGCCTTCCCCAAGAGCACAATGCAGCAATATTCTCGTATCTGCTTCCTCATGGTTGCAGGAAAACAGGAATTCTTCTGAATCTGGGTATATAGTATACATGCTTCTGCCATTGCTGCTAGTAAGCGGGTATCACAAGTTTCTTCTGACATCCTCTTGTTTAACATATTCATTGAAGCACTGTATGAGGTCTGTTTTGTTGTCATCGTTGAGAAGGTACTGCTGATACACCTTTCCCTGTGGCATCTCTTGCGAATCTGATCCCATGTGAAGTCGCATTCCTCCTGTTACTACCGCTCTCTCAGCTCATTCTAGCTGTTTCACCGAGAACTCCTGATCATCCTTATAATTATAAAAAATTATGACTTCCACTGGCTTTGCTGTAGATGGAGGTGTGAATGAGTCAAGAAGCGTTTTCCAAAGGCTGTCCCATGTACGCTATGCAGGAACTTCTCTGACCATCGCCATGGCGTCGTACATGTACACTGAGTGTAACGGAGGAGGGGAAGAACTTCGAGCTTCTGCTTCATTGATGAGATAATTTCTTAAGACATGTTTGGTTTGTAGAAGTTTCCATCTGGAGTAGCTATTGCAAGAGGATATGTTGTGAGCGGATGGGAAAATGCATCTTTCTTGTTGGGGCACTTTGCAATAATGATAACAAGAGCCTGACGATCTTCTTTCAAGACTGATTCCGCTTTGGGTTTCTTTTTCTTCTTGTCCATTCCTGTGGAAATTCTGCTGCATTTAATGGGCTTGAAGAAACCAACTTTCCTTGATAGGAGGCAGTCATTTATAAATGCACTCAACATAACTTCCCCTGTAGCCCTTGCCTTCAAAAGGCCCTCTACTATTGCCGGCAGTGCTGCAATGCCCATTGCAATGTATTGTGCTACACCCTGACATGGATCTGAATATGTGTGAAGTTTCTTCACTAGCTCTTTCACTTGATCATCATGTTTCTTCATGGCACCATATGTCAACTCATTGTGTGTGGCCGATGTTTTCAGAAGCATCTTCTCCTTCAGCGACAAACAAATTTTAGTGAGCTTGTGGGAATTCAAAACTAAGTCAGCAGATAGCTTCCTCAGACGTACTGTAACTGCCTCTCATGGGTCCACCCCTCACGTTGACCTCTCTGATTGAGACCTCAGTCACTTGGTCACCAGGTATCATGGAGAATGTCTTACCAGACAGACTAACCCAATGCCATATTCCTGCAGTTCATTGTATGCATTATTATTGATGGTTTTCAGATTGATGAGGTCTACATGATGCCATGTCAAAATGTCAAATATCGACAGTAGTTTTGATGGTTGAATGCAAACAGTAAAGGTAGAATATCTCATTGAGCCTGCAGATGCAAGTTCAGATTCTTGTCTCTGTATGCGGCGACCTGGTCTAGAAGAGAGCTGGTGTCACCAATGTAGCCCGTCACCTGCTGTTCCATGGTGCCAGAGGTGCCAGAGGCTTACAGCATTCGTGACTGCACTTCAGGGAAAGATTCATCCAAGAGGACAAGATTCAGGGATTTTTCCGATACAGATCTTCTCATGTTGATGAGCTTTTCTCGTAGTCCGTCAGTGGACCATGAATCTTGGATCCCATGAATCGTAAGAGAGCCTTGAGGGACTGTTCATGTAACCTCATTGATCTAGAATAGTGGCATCCTTCCAAGGCCTGGTCAACAGATCCATCTGCTATTATCCCTGCCTGAACCCACCAGTCATGAAGTCACAAAGCACCATATCACTTGTAGAAGATCTTCTGCCTCACCATCAGTTCATGAAATCCTCCCATCAAATTAACCACGTTTGCATATTTTTCTTTCCACATTATTTGTGCAATCTTGTAGAAAACTAATGATCGCTGTGGCTGAAGATGTGGTCAATTTGTAGGTCATTCGTTAGATCCATGAGAAAGGCAAGGTAATATTTGCAAACTGCATCATCTGGTTCATGTTGTATAATGGGCAGGAAATCAGTTTCAGATTTGAAGGTAGTGATCAATGTTACTTTTTTATTGAAAGCTGACCATGATCCTAGGACTGGAAGAGATTAATCTTCTCTGGAAGATTCTATGCTTGCTGCCAGAGCCCAAATACAATCTTTGCTCAAACGAAGATCAAGCTTGGTCCTTTCATCCTCATTGTAGGATGAGATGATCATTGGGGGTTTTCTCTTTCCCATTTTATAATCCCATAGTCAATAGGTTCTAAACTCTCAAAGGTTTCCTGGACTTCTCTTGTTGAGCTGCTTGGAATGTTCTGTTCTTGTACGGGTAAATCACAGATGACAGCAGGCCATGAAATTCAGGGTATGTAAATCATTGAGTAAGTGTTATGTGTTGTTGAGGCTCCTGTTAATGTCTGTTGCTTACCATCTAAGTTATCACTTATGACATGAGTTGGCTGTCCAGGCAGAATTGTGTGCGGTGCTTTTTTCCCCTCAGATTTACAATCATGGGCCAATTTCTTGTTTTGTCTTCTGACGTCTGTGTAAGAAATACCAGCCCCGAATGATGTAGAAGATTGACTGCTTCTTTACCTCTGGTGAGACAATGAATGACCATGGATAGAACTATCGACTTTGGAGAATACTTTCCAGTAATGAGGTGTTACCAGTCACTAGAAATGGACCATATCTTGGTAGCTTAACTTTCTGTTGGGATGGTCGTATAACCTAGAGAATTAATCTTCTTAGAAGGGCTTATAGAGAGAGCTATCACATTGAAGAATTCCAGAATGGGTTCATAATCATCAAGCTCAGAAAGCAAGTCTTTGTATGCCATAGAAAACTGCGGTGACTCAATTTGTTTATCTTTTAATTTCTGATTGATCATCTTTGCAAATGCCTTGGTGATGTCACTATCTCTGAGCCCAGTTCCAGTCAAGGTTGCCAAAGAATAATCAAGTGGGTTTACTTTTGTCGAGTGAAGAATGAAAGGATTCCCGTGTACCCTCTTCCCTGCAGTAAAACTTATCTCATCTCCGAATTCATTGCTGATAAGATTCTTCAACTGAAATGTATGATTTATTCCAGCATCTTGTTCACATCCATGGAACTCATAGAGGTTATGAAGATCCTCCAGTAACTCTGGGAGTAAATAGCAACATCTCTGCTCAACAACTTTTCTTCTCATGATTTGAAGAAACTCTGTTTCAGCACCCTTTGTGTGAATGCTTTCCAATCCGCCTGGTGTTTGTTTCTCTCATTTGCCGATGTAGACAAAAGTGTTGTAACAACTTTGATGGTATTTGATGTCCACAGCAAAGGCGTCAACATTGGCAGTAGTGACCTTCAAATGTTTGGCTGCACCAGACAAAAGAGCATCATCAGAATTTTCATTGCATAACATGCTTTCGTGGAATGTAATCTTTCCATCTTCAAGTTCAACTCATTGGCATTTTTCTTCCATATTTCCTCTCTTTTTTTCCTTTTCTTATCACAGATGAAGCAGGTCTTATCCTTCTTAAATTCCAACAATTTCCTTTTACATTGAGTTACATGGACCGCTTCACTGTTACTGGATGTCTGTTTTTTTGGTTTTTTTATTTAGTTGTTTAACCAGGTATAGCACACTAAGCTGAAAGCTTTTTTACAGGAGCGACCTGGGAGCACAAGGAGGTTAAGTGACTTGCTCTGGGTCACACAGTATGCAAGTGGAAGCTGTGGGATTCAAACCCAGGTCTGGTCTGCTGGATGTCACCAGATTTGCAGCTCAGAGCCTTAGACCACTGCGCTATACTGCCTCCCACTGTGGGTTGGATATGCCAGAGAATTCAGTTTCAGAAGACTGATCAGGAGAAAGTTGTTTCGTTGAGTTGGTTTTTAATTTCCTTTCACTGGTGAAATTTTGGTGACACCTTGTATGAGCAGGTAGGCCTGTTTCTCCAGGGCCAGGGGGGAAGTTGGTCATGGATTTTATTCCATACAAGGTTGAAGTTTCTGGCGTACTCGTAAGTTGGTTTTCTGACTGACCATTTCTCTGCAAAAGTCTCTCCTAATATTTTTTGCAGTTCCGTATCTCTAATTTGGTTCTCACAAAGAACATAGGTAGGCAAATCGGATGGATTGACCAATCCAACAGGTACAGTTAGAGGGCTATCCATGTTTCTGAAACAGAAACAGAAACTAAAATTAAAAACAAGAAACTGGAAATACAGACTAAACAGGCATACAACGTACATGAACATGCCACGCAATCCTGCAAACAAAGTGGCAAATTCTCAGAGTGAACGCAATTTTGGGTCAGTGGCACAAACAAGCAGATTGATGCGTTATGCATTGTTTATATTTGCTCTATTATATTAATTTAATATGTGTTTGTATTAAATGTAATAATAGTAAACTCCCCATTCATGTATCATTGATAATTGGTATCTTGAAAGCTAGGGATTTGGAAATTATTAGCGTATCAATTATTTTCTAGAGATATGGCTGCCATATTGAATTTTGGTGGCCAGTTTGGATTTTCTAAGTTGTTCCATTCAACTTGGCATGGCAATAAATGTAGAAAATTACACCTTGAAATTGTAAATTGGGCATTCCTAGGCTGAGCTATGGGGCCTGGAGGGCCCACAACATCCAAAATCAGAACTAGGCCCCCTGAGGGGTCATCCACCAATTTTCTCGGGGGTATCGAGCAAATTCTGAAAGGTGAGGTCTATCTACACAGGAATCTGCAGAGATACCAACCTCTGCATCGAAAATCGAAAGAGTAGGCCGGTACCTGTCTACTACTGTTGTCACTTGCTGTGACACAGACAGACACGTAGATAGATATATACCATTGTTTTGTACCAAATTCAGCATCAAAAAAAATCTTGTTTTGTTCAGTGGAACACCTGTTTACCATAAGAAATAGCAGGATACAAGAAAGATGAAGTCAGTACAATATGTAAGTATGCACATAAGACACAACAAAGTATATGAAGTACTATGAATTACTTGATCTGGTTTTTGAGCTTAAACTGCGGATGCTACTCACTGCGCAGTTGTGATTTTGAGGACTCTATGGCATCTGCTGTAGTACATACTGTGTCACTACTGTCTCTGTATTTCAGCTAGGAAGTGATATCTCACACCCGTATGACATTAACATTAATAATCTCCAACATCTGAAAAGTGGCTGACTGTGTTGTGACCTTCAGATACAACTGTGAAGCACGGTTGCTACATTGTTCATATATTGACCAGAGAAATAAAAAAATTATTTTCTATCATCTGAAGGTATTGAAACCGCTTGACATCTGAGCCCTCCCTCTCCCGAAATAAACAACTCCACAACTGCTAACTTGGATGCTCATTGGCAAATTTATTTTAGGCACTATTTTCATATTTACATTCCAAATATCTTGACTCCACAGTGCATTCAAATAGTCCACATAGAGGTACAATATTGTCTCTGGAACTTCCTTCCTTCCTGGTCTTCTTTTTCCTGCATGCTTTGCCTTCAGGGTCCGGACACTCGGATCCGACCCCCCCCACACCATCACCAGTACCAGGTACTGACTTACCAGGATCTCCTCCCCCCTCCCAGGCTCGGACACTACGATCCAACCCCTAGGCTCTAAATTCCCCCCCTTTACTTCCATGCCTGGGAGCCTCTTTGCCCCAGCATGCGTCAGCCTGCCCTTCCCCTTCTACCCACCCCCACTACCCCTCTAAGCTCCCCTCCTTCTCCCCTCCCCTTTTCTCCTTCCTGGATTTTTTTTTATTATCTCCCCATGAACTGGGCACTTGCTGCCCAACCAACCAGCTCTGACAAGTCCAGCCCAGAGTGGGTAGGTGGGAAAACTCCCAGCAAATAGAGCCACTGGAGTGTTGCTCAAATTCTTATACCCCTCCAGGCCTTTTCTCCTCTCTGCCTGCAAGCACCTCCCCATAGCCAATAGCTCAGCTCCTATGTTTTGTGTCAAATGACACTGGTTTGATGATCTCATCCCCAACCCCCCCAACTATCCTATTACTTCAGCTTTACCTTACCATGCTGGGGGGGGGGCATCTGACAACTTGGACTGCCTGTAAGCCGCAACCTTATTTTTCATCTGAGCCCAACCTTATTTTTCATCTGAGCCCATCCCCCCAAAAAATAAACTGCTAGCTTGGATGCTCATTGGCAAATTTATTTTAGGCACTATTTACATTCCAAATATTTTGATTCAACAGTACATTCAAATAGTCCACCTAGAGGTCCAATATTGTTTCTGGAACTTCCTTCCATCCTGGTCTTCTTCTTCCTGTGTGCTTCACCTTCAGGGTCGGGACACTCGGATCTGACTCCCCCATACCATCACCAGTACCAGGTACCGATTTACCAGGACCTCCACCTCTCTCCCAGGTCCAGACACTACGATCTGACCCCTAGGCTCTAAACTTCCCCCACCCCTTTCCTTCCACACCTGGGTTCCCTTTGCCCCCAGCATGTGTTAGCCTGCCCCTCCCCCTTTCTGCCTACCCCCCAATTACTCCTCTCTAGCTTCCCCCTTTCTCCACTAACCCATCTCCTGCTGGCAATGGAAGACGGGCTCCCCCCTTGCGGTCTAATACCTAGGTCCCCTCTTATAGATCTCCCCCACCAGATCTATCAATGGCCTTAGGAATAGACACATGCCAAACTCAATCAGATGGACCCTGTCCAATCTATACACATCTGCTCTCTCAAAAGAAATGTCCCTGTGCTGGATGTGCACCTCACCCATCTTGATCACTGCCCTTGCCACCTTCCTATTGAGCAGTTTCCTTCCTTTTTCCACTGCTCGCCGCACTTCTTTGACCCCTCTCTACTCCCACTGGGATGTGATCTCAGACCAGCTGATGGTCACCCCCCAGCCACCAACCCTTTACCCATTCCAGAACCACTGTTATGGCCTGGACTAAAAAAAAACATGTTGTCTCCCCCAGGTCATTTCCCCCTGATGTATAATGAGTAAATCATTCCTGCTCCACCTGATAAGGAGCTCCTCTAACAGAGGTAATAATTGGGTCCATCTCATGCCCCAATGCCTTTCCATTGCACCCTTGTGTGCTCCAGATCTGTACATAGCTATGTCCCACCACTCCTTTAAGCTGCAAATCTCTCTGCCCAATAAAAGGAGTGCCCCACCAACCAGACCTGCCATTTTTCTCCTGTGGGATAAATAGAAAAAACACCATGGTGAGCACAACCAAACCATACAAAACCTATCTTACATACTTCTTACAGCAACTGGATCTCCATCTCACCACCTGTTTCACCTCTGTCTCCGTCCTGTCCCTGGCTGCAACCTCGGAAGTTGCCCCTAAATGAAATGAGTGGGAGTCAAATCCATTGGGTCCTCCCCAATGAACGTGAGCACCTTCTTAAGGACCGCCCCGACCTGAAACCGGTTACAAGGCTCCCATCCCCATGCCGGAACCCCTCCCACAGTCCCCGTGTTCTCTTATACTCCTCCAACTCTGTGAATGCATATACCTCACCTGGCCCCTGTCTGGCCAAAGTCACTGCCACAACACTGTCACCTTGGTCCATTTTAGAATGGGACAAGTGTATGCCCACCCTGTCCTGTCCCAGTTCCACCTCCCTGACCTGTAAACCCTGGTCTGCCCTTGACTTTCGAGGGGCCACCATTTTGCAAACCCTGAAGTCACCCTTCGCCATGACCATGAAAACCACTCTAAACAGGCAGGCTTCTTTTGCCGAAGTGCAGACATGCTGTAGGGCTCCCATCACTCTTTTTTTGGCAGCTTTCCCATGATAGGCCTCCTCCTGTCTCTTCTCACCCCATGCCCTCTTTGACAACCTACCACTATTCACCTCACCGCCCTTCCTGTCATGACGTCTGGCCAGTCCCAGTCCTTATACCCTCATCCTATGCCAGCTAGCTGCACTGTCATTGTGGTATGGGCTGTCCCCTTCTCCCATTGACTTACTATGTACTGCTTTAACTGGTCTCCCGCTACCTGCTCCTCCGTGTCCCACCTCTCCTTGGCCCGGAACTCCTGAAACACCCCCCACACCCCCTCATAAGCTCTCAGCATGTTGGGCACCCAGGAGCTGCAGTACAACCATCTTGCTGTCTCCCTCCAAGTTCCCATTGATGGTCTGGCACCCTGGTCCTGTGTTGTGCTGCGTTTAGCTCCAGCTCTCTGAACCTGTCCAACTGTAAATGGGAAAGAATGTCAGCCACCTTGTTCCGAATACCCTCCACATGTTGTGCCTTAAATGACAAGTTCTGCTGCAGGTCTAATAGAACCAGAAGATGCATGACTCCTCCCACTGATTTGGTGACTCCCACTTGCCTATTGACCACTTCCACCACCCCTCTATTGTCACATCAAAACAGTATGCATTTTCCCTTCATCCTGTCCCCCC
Source organism: Neoceratodus forsteri (assembly GCA_016271365.2). Lineage (NCBI taxonomy): Eukaryota > Metazoa > Chordata > Ceratodontiformes > Ceratodontidae > Neoceratodus > Neoceratodus forsteri. The sequence goes on from CM057458.1 coordinate 1,222,587,896, forward strand.
AGACAGCCAGTGCAACCCAGATGGTGAATATCTCCAAAAAAGTGATATCCTTCAGCAAACCCACCTCCTTCCAGGAATCTGACCATGCCTCTGAAATTCAATCCCCTTGGAAGTAGGGACCCCATCCCCAAAACCCCCAACGTGTCCATGTACAGCTCCAACTCCATGTTGTATGCCCATTCATCCTGCCAGAGCATCACTGCATTGTACCCATCTAGAAACTCCTCCCACACCCCTAAGTCCTCTTGCACCCCTTTTGCAATGTCCACCCAATGATGGGGCTTTTTTGCTTTTCCTGTCATCCTTGCCAGCCTCCTGGTGAAGGCCCTACCCGGGCTTATGGCCTTGCAAGCAAAATAAGGTGAACAGTAGTTGCTACACTAGTACTAGCAGCCACCCTCCACCTCCCCATACCTGTGTCAAAAGCCTTTGAGCCGGGCCACTTTGTCACCTGGCAGGTGGAAACACTCCTCCACTGTATCCACTTCAATACCCAGGAACTTCAACTGCCTACTTGGACCATCCGTCTTACCTTCTGCTAATGGAATGCCTATGTATCTGCACAAAACCTTGAAATCCGACAGTAACCTAGCTGTCTCTGCCTCACTCCTTCCTATAAACAGGAAATTGTCCAAATAGTGGACACTGTCCAGTGCCCGTATCTCCAACTGAATGCTCATTGCACCCAAGATCTGAAAGTCTCAAATGTTGAACAGGCCACGGAGCATCCCATTGGCATTGCCTTGTCAAAATAAAAATTCCCTCAAATTGAAAACACAAAAGGTCCCAGTCCTCAGGCCTCACTGGCAGGAGCCTGAAGGCGGATTTTGATATCCTGTCTTTGCTAGCCAGACCCCATTTACTGCCCTTATCAACACCACTGCTCTGGTCAAGAGACACGTATGAGACTGCCCTCAGCATGTCCGGGATCCCTTCTTTTACTGAGGCCCCTTCCAGTTATGATAGGTGGTGTATGAGTCTAAATTCCCCCACCTTCTTCTTTGGGACCACACTTAGCGGTAAAACCCTAAAATGGCAAGGAGGCTCCCAAAAGGGGCCCTCTACCCTCCCAGCTAGCATGTCTTTCCGAATTTTAGTTTGGACAATGTCCTCCTTCCCATTTACTGACCCCAGACATTTTGTCTTCATTTACCTGTGCCCACCCTCAAACCCCACCTGGAAACCTTCTTTGAACCCTTTCTGCAAGAACTCCGCTCCAGCTACACCCAGGTATTCCTGCGTCCAGGCTTCTACCACCTTCCATGAGATGTGGGTTTATCTTAAGGGAAACACCCAGTGCCCCTCTGCCCCCTCCCTGTCGATTCCAACACTAGTTGGAGTTGTATCCCCCTCTGTTGTGTTCCCCTCTGTCTCTGCTCCCCTCCCCCTGTCCTCCACGAAAGGGCTTGTCCTGGTGCTGCCCCCCCGCTGGGTGCTCCTCTCACCCCCTTGGTGGCAGTTTGCTGCTGGGTGTGGTCCTGTGCAGCTTAAGCAAACATGTCAGAATTTACAGCTCACCCACGTACATGAGGCTCTGTTGTAGCCCTAGCACATCTTGGCCACCATCGGGGGTGCAGCCCTCTTGCCATGATCTGCCCCGGGTGTCCCGGAGGGGCCTGATAATGTTCGCACCCACAGCTCTGAGTGTGTGCAGTCCCACCTCAAGTCTCCCTTTGCTACCATCCTTTTCCTGAAGGCCTCATCGTATTTTAGCCACCTGTACCCCATCTTAGCTTTATAAGCATCCCTGATGATTGCCGTGTAGGTCAAAAGGGGAATTGCTAATGCCGGTTGTTTTTCCAGGACCAAGGTGCTGTATATCAGAAAGCCAGCCTGCTACATGTCTATATTCTTCCCCTTGTACTTTGTCTTTTCTTCCTTGTTCCCCACTACAGCCAATGCCACAGCCATCTCAGACTTTCCCACTGATTCCTTCTATTCATATTTTTTGGCTGTGTCCTCGTCCACTAGCCCAAAAATGTCCATGTACTCCCCTTTCCAGATCTTCTCTTTCAATGACGAAGGCACGTGGCCACCCAGTGTGAAACCTGGGGGCACATCATATAGTTTTTTCATCCCTGGGGGTGTACCCATGCCTCCTGCCCCCCTCGCCCCCGTCCTTTATTGCTTGCAGTGCCATCTCCATCTTTCCCACCCCATCCTCCTCCCTATCACCTAGCAGTCCCTCCAAATACTCCTTTAGATTGCCCTCATTTGTCATATCCAAATCCCTCTTACCACAATTCATGCCTGGCCCAGATGGTGCTGCCCCAGGTTCAGGTTGTGGGATGGGTGAGGGAGCAGGGCCTACTCCTCAGGGCCTCTTTCCTCCCCAGCCATCCCTCTCCTTCCCCTTCCTCTTCCTCTTCCTCAATGCCTCCTCCTGTTTCTGTCTCCTCTTGGCCGCCTCGACCAACTCCATTATTTTCTCCATCAATTTGAAGGCCTCCTCCATCATCTTGGTTCTGTAGACTGGTGCCTTCTTTGGTGTTATCTGAATCTGCTGGGAATACTATTAAGAGGGAAATGAATGTGAGTTGAGCTTGTAGAGTGTAGTGCTTCATAGTCCCGGCCTGGCCCAGCTGGCACTCATGGCACTCATGCTGCCTCGATGCATCCTTCTGGACCCAACCTTTCTTGTGGTCCCATGCACCAACACCTTCTGCATATCTACCTCACACCTATTGCACCCCCATCTTCTCTTTTATCATAGTCTTTTTTTTAATATATCCCCCACCCCGTGCCCCCTGTTGGGTACCCTCCCTTGCCCTGGGCACCCCGTGGGTGCCCCATTTTATTTTTGCCCCAGCCCCCTCGGGTCTTGACTCACTTCCTGGCATCATCCTATACTTTGCCGCCCCACTTGGATCACACCCCATAATCTCCGACAGCAAGAACAACACAAAACCATCGGCTCTAGTGCTTGCCCTGTCCTGTCCCAGTTTGGTTTGCCATAAAATTGAACACCCCTGCTAGGAGGCAAACCGAACACTCCTGACTCCAAGGGCATATATCTATCTCCAAGGCCATCAGCTCTTGCTTGAGCCCTTTGATCCACAGTGCACTCTGCCCCCAGGCCTTCCCTCTACCACCCCTTTTGCCTTTTTTAATTTTTTTGGCAGGCCCACCTTGCTCCAGTTTGAGGGCCAATTCCCAAAAACCCCTTTGTGGTGCATCCATAGGGCTCGGGTCTGTCCTCCTGCAGACTGTAACAAAAAACCCATGCCAGTTGGACCACCCCAGTTGCCACCAATGCTTCTACCCACCTGTGGGCCCCTGCCTGCATGCTGCCTGGCCAATCCTCGTGCCTTGTATCTATGCCTGGGCCCCCCTTTTGGGCCTACATCACACCAGACTGGCCGCCCATCTCCTCATGGTGCTCCGTCATGCCTCCTCTCTTCCCCCCATCCCCATGCATCCCCACTTTCCCGTCACTTGGCCTCCATCTCTGTGATCCACCCAGTCGCAACCCTGTGGCTCCACTAAAACATCTGAGCACCATAGGACCGAGTTCTCATTTATGCCCAGCTCTCAGGGGATACGCCCAGGATTCTTGGCTTCCCAGCTTGGTCTCACACTCCCACCGGGGCCTCTGCACCCTCTCAGAGCCAGCTTCTTTTGGAAAGGCCTCATCACCATTAAACTGTAGGCCACCTTCCCCCCATTCCCCTGCCCCCACCAGCCCATGGACACCAAGGCCTGGTGGGCAGCGAGCGGCCCATACTTAAACCTTCAGATGCCCTCACCACAGAAACAATGACACCTCCAAACTGGCCAAAATATCATGGCATGTGTCGCTCCACAGGCCTCTACCCATTCTACTAGTCCAGTGGCCTCTCCACTGCTGGTGATGCCACCAGGTCCCCCCAGGGATCCCGGCAGCCCGACGATCCCCTTCGCAACTGCCATGCCATGAGCCTCCAGGCCTACTCTGATCCTCTTCATCTCCTGCTTAGGGCCTCAGAGGGCCTGAACAGACAGGAAAACCTCTCGCTCCTCGCCAAACCATCTGGATTGCCCATGTAGGTCTCAGCACCTCCGCTACTTGGTGTGACACGCCGCGCCATGTGACTGCAGGCCCCCCCGACCTCTGACCTTTTATTACACATCAACCTCCTGCTTGAAGGGGAGCTTTGCCCTGATATTTAAACAAAACAAGCTCCAACAGCCTGCTGGAGCAAGCAAACGACTCACCAGGATCTCGCAGGAAGCAATATATCTACCCAACTCTGTCCTCCCATGCCTGGCTGCTGCACCTAGTGGCCCTTCGGCCCCAAGCCACAGCCCGCCTCACCAAGAAAGGACCCAAAATACATTTCCTTGCCTATGTCCTACCAACATTTTTTATTTTTTTATTTTAAACAAACCATTTCCCCACAAAGCAAATTCAAGCTGCCACATAAAATATCCTTTTTGCTCATTACTCACTGCAGCCCCCTCATAACCCAAAGACCCAGAGGAAGCCACTAGCCAAGTGCCTTACCTTGATAAATTTCCAATGATGTGCTGAGACCTCTCTAAATAAAAGTCCCAGCAAAGAGGGCCACTGGAGGTTGCTCAGATTCTTGTACCCCTCCAGGCCTCTCCCTCTCTCTACCTGCAAGCCTCTTCCCACAGCCAATAGCTTGGCTCTTATCTTCTGTGTCAAATGACACTGGTTTGTTGACCTCATCCCCCCGCTTCCACCTATCCTACTTACTTCAGCTTTACGTTACCATGTGGGGGGCATCCGACAACCTGGGTTGCCTGGTAGTGGCAACCTTATTTGTCCATATTGTACATGTGACTGTACAAATGACTTATGATATTCTTTGACATGCATTTAGCAATAGAAGGCACTAGAGCTGTAATTTTATTAAACTTTAATTTACCTTTTCTGACAGCAACCAGACTGTAGCAGTGGACAGATAAATCTGTGGAAGGACAAAATATTCAATGAGTAACATTCAGGAAACCTATGCACAAGATACCTTATTTGCTAAGCACATATAATAGGGTATACGTGTCTATGTGTATGACAATCACTTATTGTACACCCTTGAATTCTCATATTTTTGCAACCCTTATGCAGTAAGGTGATTATTAAGTGAGAACTGTAGAAACAGGAACCTCTCATGATGTAACCATATGGTTACTTGATTTAGATCGTACCACACAGCAACTTAAGTAAGGAACTGCAGTTTAGTTCTTTTACTATTTGGTGGTGGTAGTGGGGTTTGGATAGTACATATGTAATGATGTATGATATATAGAGAGTAATGGCTATGCAACTGTGTGTTATGGATTTCTTTATACACCCAAGGTGTGTGATGACCCATTAACCTCGAGTGTGAAGCTCCAGAGGTTTGAGACCATCACACACCAAGGGTGTGTGGGAAAAAAAAATCCATAACAATACAGTTGCATGTACATTATTTTTTATAATTACTGGTGCAGGGAGTTTTTTCCTTCAACACTTGAGTAAATTAGTGGAGCACTGCTGTGAGACACACACACACACACACTACTGCCTCTCCCTTTTTAGTACAGGCATTCTTTTGTTTTTTTTTCTTTACTTTTTGTTTTTTTAAATTACACTGTGTACTGCAATAGGTGAAGAATGAACCACAATAGGGAAAGTTAACTAGACAGCTGTGGTCCATTGGTAATGTAGCCACTGTGTCACTAAGCTCCACTTGAAGGGTACGAATGGCAGGATAAATCAGATATATTTTTAATGGTGTAAAGGCAGGATTAACCAGATAGATATTGGAAAATGTTAAAATTTTATCTGTCATGAGTGTGAGGCAAATGATGAGTTTGGGTGCTCAGTAATGGAGCAGTGGAACCACCAAGCTGGCTGAGATGTTTGCCCCACTCACACATAAGCTTAGAGCCAATGAGGTGGGGCTCTAGCAATGACTAACACAAAATGCCATAATAACTGGTTCTGTCAGTTATTAAGGTGTTTGAAAACCACATTTGCTCTATGCATTAAAGGGGGTCACCAGTAATTATAAACATATTAAGTAAACAAATAACCACCAGATGACATGTGTCGTCTTCCTTGACAAAAACACTGTATATAGAAAGTAATTTATTAATCAGGACATCATTCTTAGGCAACAAGAATAGTTTATTTCTAATTATACAGTGGGTCTCACCAATTCTGATTCCTTATTGGTTGACTGGCACGATTTACAATGTTGTAAATCGTGGCATCACACCACGGGAAAAGATGCCAGCCGCCAGTCAACTGCTTCAGGAACTCCCTGCAAATCACTATGACCACGACAAATGCAGCAGTGGCAAACACAATGGAACCCTCACAAAACTACCACAACCAGCAAGTGTCACTGTCATCATTTCTGCAGCTACCCTAAAACCCTCCAAAAGCTGATCAACAGAAAAAATCACATTTAATAGTAAGCCTACCAACTTTCTTTCTTTCAGGAACTGGGTAAGGGTAGACAAGGTCCTAAAGTTTAAGGAGGAGTGCGAGTGCAGTAAATCAACTGTTGCTCGACTGCTTCTACCCAGCTTATCTCTTGCTCACTTGCTCTCTGCTCCTCTCCCGCTATCTCTAGCACCATGTCTCTCTGGCGCACTCCTCCTCTCTCACTGTCTCCCATCAATACTAAGTACAAAAAAAAAAAAAAAAAACAGAATTTGCAACATGCTCCCCCAAGAATGTAAACCACACTGACTCTGGACCGGAACAACAACATCAAGTGCCGCAGACTCAGCCCTGCGACAACACCCGTGCCAACCTCCATTCTGGTCACTACTCCATTCCCTCCATAGCCATTCTGTTACCTCTCCACTCCTTCAATGTTCAGCTTATCTCCTGAATTACTGATTAAAACCCTATGTCACCGAAACAATTTCCATAAAGAGAGTTTTTCTTTCTTTTTACTTGACCACCCCTAGGAATCCTTGTGCCTAGTGTACATCACCTAAACAAAGCAGCATGTCTATCACATTATTTCTCTTATGTTTAGGCTGCCATTTGTCTTAGTTTTAGTAACACTACATTGTCACTGATGTTGCAGCAGCTACTCATGGGCACACTAAACTCAGGGAGAGCATTGGGGCATGGAATAAAAAACAGTTCTGCAAATCCACAAACAGAAGGGAGCCCTAGCAACCCCAGGACTATTTTTTGCATGGCAGAGCAATAAAATGACAAGAACTAATATAAAATGCAAAAAAAAAGAAAAAAAACATTTTCTTTCTTTTTTGCTCAAACAAAGAGGTGGTCCATTATATAATCGCAATATACCACTCCAGGGTGTGGGCAATGCTAGGATTTACCCACGCCTGGTGTGTTTTGCTCACTCTGCCTGTGGCCTCATGACCAAACAACACACCAGGTGTGGTAAATCCTAGCATAACTCACATCCTGTCATGGTATACTACTTAAACATTCCAGGTCCTCTTTTTGTTCTGCAGCATGCTACATCATGGAAACAGTTCACAAATTCTACAATTCCACATAAACTTATCCTTGTGCATTTCATCACACAGGGGTTTCTTTCATTTTCTGTGAAGTCAAACAGTTTTGTTCGCAATTCAAAGTTATATTTGCCAAAAGCAGAAATCGTGTACTGATTAATTAATTTATTTATTCAATTTTGGTAACCGGGTAGGCCCACTGAGCCCCGAAGGTCCCTTTTTCGCGGCGACCCAGAATTAGTTACAGAAGGGAAACAAGTACAATAATGGAGCAAGGACACAGTACCTCAAAGGGATACAAGTACAGTAGTGGAGCAAGGACACAGTACATCATAACAGTAGGGAGAGTTCAAATACATGAGTTAACAGTGCTAGCATAGTGCCAAAGTTAGTTACAGTGAAGACAATTACAATATAGTTAAGGGTAGCAGTGCTACACGCAGGAGAGAATGAATTACCTAACAGTCATTGGTAACGGTGCAGGTAAGAAGGCAATACAGCGGTGAGTAACTCAACTAAGATAGGTCTAAGTATTTGATATTGGTTATGCCAATTCATTGACAGGAGCAAAGGTTAACATCTAATAGCATGTTTATATGTATAATTCATGTGCCCCATCAGAGGTTATTCTCAAGTTTTTTGTCTGCCAGAAGTGGTCAACTTTGCTTCACAGTTCTCTCACTCAACCAACCAAAGAAGGCAATGTTATGATCACAAGACACACAGTAACTGTACATACTGTATAAAGATATAGTGTAGTTAATTGTATTCTAGAAAGCTGTCCCCCTATCCATCACAGACACCTGCTCCCTATCATTGCCGTACTTGTATTACATTTGCATTATACTTCGAAGTTTCTTATTCTGGTGTAACAGAACAATGCTTACAGGAAAAAGAAGCAGCTTTTCTTTTGAGGCTATCAAATGAGAACTGAAATGAAAACAAGTTTTGAAAAACGTCTTTGGTGATGTATGAATTTTATAAAAAGTACAATTTATCCTCATACAGCATATGACCTTGATTCATAGATTATATCAATTGCTGATAAAAAAAGAAGAAACAGAAACAGAAAAAAAACTATACGAGAAATTTATATGACCCTGTGTTATAATTAATATAATTATAATTATTGTGACCTTACATTGACGTGTGTGAAACAGATATTCTGCAACAGGTCTAGATTTACCAGACAGACCAGGATGGGGCCCATCAACTTGGTGTTCTGGCTCAGATGAGGCACCAGTACACCAGTACCCAGTGGTGCTATCTGTTGATCAATGGAGGGAGCAGGTGCTGTCGCTGGGCCTCCCTCTGTGGTGGGCTCAGTGACACCACTGATGCCTTCTTCATCTGCGTTGTCCTCTGTAATATATAAATAGATACACAGAATCTTTAGTAATGTAGTACCATATAATTTGTATATTTAAGCAATAATGCATGACAGGGTGTGCGTCATGCTGGGATAACATCACAGCTTGGGTGGTTGGGCACAAGGCCACAGGCTGAGCACATCCAACATCCAAGAGGTGATGTTATCCCAGCACGATACACACCCTGGAGTGCATTATTGGTCTTGTGCAGTGGCTCCTCTGTGTCCATTACATTTTAACATTAAGACATAAAGTAGTCCCTTTCTCTTAAATCAATTTAATCTTATTTTGTTAGTGGTTACAGCAGTATAACAGGTAAAATGTTGATTTACATACAGCAACAAGGAATTCTTAACTTAAATTTTCCTTATTCAGCAGTTCAGTCTCCTTTTACGGTAGTGGTGAATGCAGCATAGTGCCTAATAGGTATACATATGTGTGGCAAGGCATTGCTCATACAATATGAAGCTGTGTTCCGTTTTCCTTACTTGGAAGTGCAGTGTACTTTTTTGGTAGTGGTTACAACAATATAAAATCTCAGATACTTATTTTCAAAATGAAGCATTGTGCACACTTTGATAGTTGACAAGATTTCTTTACTGAGAGATGTACTCTCCAATTTCTGTAGTGATACAGAAATATAATAGCCTGTATACTTATTTACATAGTGAATTGTGAGTACAGTAAATAGCTATTTTTTTCTCTCTCCCTAATCTGCATGTGGAGTGATTTTCCTTTTTTACTGATGCCATTTGGTCATGTGTGTGCCTGGACTTGATACAGTGATGTTATACTGGAATAACATCACTGTCCCAGGTCCACACTGGCCAATCAGGGACCATAATTCTTTCCTTGCTATTGTATAATGTGCAATATCAAGTAATACATACAAACATATGAACATACAAAACTTGCCAGCAGAAACAGGCCTTATGTTCTATCAAGTCTGCTCGTATGTGCGGCTAGCATCCCTATATTGCAGCTGCCCCCCCCGCTCACCTCCTACATCTCCCACCCCACCTACATCTATTAGGGAAAGGGACAGTGTTTAATTAGGAAAGGCACACTACGACAAAGCTTGTTTCCAGGTGCGACCTGGGAGCACAAGGAAGTTAAGTGACTTGCTTTGGGTCACACAGTATGCAAGTGGGGGCTGTGGGATTCAAACCCAGTTCTCCAGGTTTGCAGCTCAGAGCCCTAAACCGCTGCACTATAGTTCCTCCTCCCTATTATATTACATCACACATGTTTTATTGTACATTTTGGTAATAGTTAGTGCACAACTTCTAAAATATAATACATTTAGAGACCATTGTTATCTTCTGAGATTTGGTGACTTCTAAAGATCGTAGGTACTGATATTATTACAATATGATGTGACAATTCATAAAGACACCAAGACAGACTTTAATAACATGTTAATGTATGTTCGGTATATTGCGGACATTGTAGGTATTTTTCTGTTATGTGATATGGGACATCATGTTATTACCATCAGTACTGTAACACTGTATTTGCTACAGTATTTATCTTATGGATTCCTGTACATTTAGCAAAAAAAAAAAAACTTAGTAAGTTCTATATTACGATACATACAGGCTCTGTCCACACCAGCAACGGTAGTCAGGTAACGTTCTCAGTAACGTTACAGCACTTACCATGCTAGTGTGTCTATACTGCAGCAGTTCCAAAGTGTTCCATGATTGGACTGCATAGCAGACCATTTTTAGGGGATCATGTCTTGTCAACTGTCCCATAAGAAACATGCTACAGACTCCCATCCACACCATTGAGGTAAGCATGTTTCAAACCATACTAAAACCCTGATCCTATCAGGGTTTGAGCACGTTTTTCAAACACAGTTCCATAATGTTTTCTGTGTGGACGTGCACTGTGTTTGGGAGCTCCTGTAATGTTTTTACCTGGCTGCAATGTTACAGGACCCCTAGTGTGGACAGGGCCTCTGACATCACTGTTATCTTATAACATTTGCTGACCAGTAAACATTATGGCCCAGATATTCAGACTGCGCCGGGCAGTGGTGCAAGCCTGGGCGCAGCACAACTGAGATGCACCAGGGCCAGGACCAGGTGATATTCAACGGTGATGCACCATGGTGCAGCACCGTTGAATATGGCAAGGTAGGCACACATACTGTGCATGGCACAGTGGCACTGTGCTGGTGCAAGCCACAGACAGGGAGCACAGGGGATGCGCCAGTGGAAGTGCAGTTGCTCTAGGTGCATCACCTGTGATATTCAGCTGGGGGCATACAAATGAGGCTATAATATATGCAAGGTGTAAATGGGGCCATTTGCATGTCATTATGGCCCCATTTGCATGCCTTGTGCAGGGCAGTCTGGTGACTTGTGCCTGGTGCCCTGCACAGCATGATGTGGGCAATGGGGATACCGAGGCTTCCCCTGCCCAGTGGCCGCAATCACGTGGTATATGTTGAAAGATATATCCTTGGTAGTCTAGTGGCCCCCGAGTCCCTGATCAATAAAAGACATGACCATCCCTGGTGGTCTAGTGGTCCTCCCTCCCACCTGTGTCCCCAAGTCCCTAATCAATAAAAGACATGAACATCCCTGGTGGTCTAGTAGTCCACCCTCCCACTTGAGTCCCCGATCAATAAAGATATGACCATCCCTGGTGGTCTAGTGGAACCCCCCCAACCTGTTGCAGTGATCATGGTAAAACCCCGTATAGAAATGCCCTGGTGACCTAGTGGCACCCTCCACCCCTCCCACCCACACAGAACCCCTTGCCCCCCGCTCCCCCCATCATCAGTGGGCAGCAGCATCCGCCCGCATAGCACCTGGCCGCCTGTCGGAGATGACAGGTACAGTATGGGCTGTAAGCCCATTGGTCTCAGTGTGGACCAATGGTCTTGCAGGTCATACTGTACTAGACAATCCCAAATATGTGAATGAAGCCATTTACAGATTTGAGATCTGTCTAGTACAGTATGCCCTGCAAGCCCATTGGTCCACACTGAGACCAATGGGCTTACAGCCCATACTGTACCTGTCATTTGGCGGCGGCTGGAAGGTATGCAGGTGGTTGCTGCAGCCTGCCAATGATGGGGGAGCGGGTGGGCAAGGGGTTCTGTGTGGGTGGGGGGTGCCACTGGGTCACCAGGGCATTTCATTACAGGGTTTTACTGTGATCGTGGCAATGGGCAGGGGGTCCACTAGACCACCAGGGAACAGCCATAATGACATAGATTGGGGAATCGGGGACTCGGGTGGGACCACTAGTCCACTAGGGATGGTCATATCATTTCTTTATTGGGGACTCTGGGGGGGGCACTAGACTATCAGGGATATATCTTTCAACATATACCGCATGATCACAGCTATGGGGGTCCACTTGACCACCAGGGATCAGTGTGTGCTTGCAGATGGTGTTCTGGGCGGGTGGCCACCCGTGGCTGGGCTGTTGTGTTGTGCCCTGCAATACTGCAGCCCACCTGTGGGTGGCCAGGAGATGTTCCTACTCTGTATGGGCTCAACTTTGAGACCCCCTATGTGGCACAGTGCAGGACTGTACCAGCATATGTGCCACACATCCCGGGCTGAGTATCCCGGGCATGCCCCCTGCATCTGTGCCGCATAGGATTACATTGCACCCCAGTGCATCGGGATTTGCGCTGTGCCGGGCAGCTCTTTCAATATCCGCTGGGAAGAAATGTGGGGTTGCACTGGCACAACTCTGTTGCACCAGGCGCATCCCCTTTGAATATCCGGGCCTACGTGTATTGTTACTATTATCAGAGCATGTCTTAGAAACATATTTGTCATGCTTCTGTGTGGCACAATGACTCAGGTTAGTGCAGTCAAAAGTCACTATATTTTGTGTTACTCTCATGAACAACATATTATGGTACATACAGTTCAATTTCTATTAAAGGAGCAGTGCATGATATCAGCAAAAATTTGACCTACAGTCAGAAGTTTAAGTTTTTGATTGTCCTGTAGCTGCTGAGTTGTATGATACTGTTTTTACTGCATTTTGACTATACTGTACTATTTTTTTTTCAGATGTGAAATAATAAAATGCCTGCTCCTTTTAATACAGCTTGTATCAGGCTTTGATCAATATTTGTAGCTGTTTTTCAACACCTATTTTCCCATATATTCACTGAGTGCTACATGATGCACTATAGTTCTGTTTAGTCATTATGATATGCTTGTAATCAACTGTGCAAATTCAGATGACAGAACTGATTACAACCTGGTGTGAGATATAATAAAAGGAGCACTTGTAAGTACTGGAATGAGATGTGATTGAGGGATTGGTGCATACCATCTTGCTTGACAACGATGACCGCATCATCAGGAACACCCAGATCCTCCTCCTCCATCAGTTTCTCCTGGACTGGTTCCAGATGTGCTCTACCCTTTGGCATTGCAGGGAAGCCAGGTTGGACTGCAATGTCAAACAAGAGATAAAGAGAAATGATAAGGCAAGTGCAGCATTATGGTATGCATTTATGTATCTCTCATCAACAAACAGCATGTTATTGACAACTGAGTATTGTACTGATAGCCAAATATATTCTGTACTAATGCTTCTGGATTTATATTGACAATGCAGTAACAGTCATGCTGATCTATACTGACACAATTCTGTTTAGTTGCTTTTTTGGTAGCTTATTATATTTAACTCTGTACTTCACAACATTGTAGTTCTGCAAGATCTATAACAGCAGTATGTGACATGCATCACACAGGTCATGTTATACTTTATATCAATATCGAACAGGCATGCCCTAGAATGCTATGTGTATTGCAGCCCTGGCTATACTTCAGTATGATGAGAGGAACAGTTTGTAATCATACATTTTACTGATTTCTTCTGTATTTTGTAGTGAGAGCTGCTGAGGTGTTAGCCATTGTGAAGTTTTGTGGTACTACTGTCAACACAGGAAATGTACATGGTTCATGACTCACTTTTTTGGGAGGGGGAGGCTAAGTGTACTTTGTAATGGTACTTACTTCCATGGTACTTACTTCCATGGTGTCTTTCACCAAGTTCTGGCTTCTCTGTGTTTTTCCACATGGCTTGGGCATGCTGGAACCATTCTTCTTCTATGGTTCGCACATTGCTGTCTTTCTCAGTTTTGCAGAACTTCTGCCGCAGTAGCTTCCACTTTCGATATCATGAGTTGGGGTCCTTCATGAACTCCTTCTCCTGCAGGTACTCAGTCACTTTGCACCACATTTTCCTGAATGTGAGATTGGTCCCCCTCATCACAATTTCATGTTTCCCATTCTTCTCGATGCCTTTCACAAGGGTGACTACCTCTGCATCACTTCATGTTTTGGGCATGGTTCTATCAAGAAACAAAAATGATAGGATTATGTAAATATGAGGCAACATAACAATTTGATAATCTCTATAACAATTTTTTTTTGCTATAAATAGTTGTGGATGTGAAATGGCAAGAAATTGTGTACAACTGTCATAGTATGACATATCTCATATGACCCTGTGTTGACAGTGTATAATGACACAGTCATGTCAATACTGCAGTGACACATGTCGCAATAAGCAGCTGCAAGTGCACTGATATGCCAGTAAAGATGACATACTGGGTGTTTGTAGTATGATTAATAACTACCTGTTACATTTATTACAGTACTGCAGTTTTCCTGTGTACGCATACTGCAGGTGTGTCTACATTGCCATGTACTCCTGCACATTTTGCTGTCAAAAGCACTGTAACATGGGTTCGTCCTGGTGGTTTGGGGAGCCCGAGGTGCTTCTGCCTCATGCAGTGCCATACCAGTGACCAGAATTCGGGAACTGATCAGGCTTGCTCATGGATCAGCTGGAGGGAAGAGTATAGAGCGTCCCACAAGATACTGTCCATCTCAGGTTCCAACAAAGTCAAAAACGATTTGGTAGCAAGCAGTAAATGTAGAGAGTAAACAATGCTCGACAGTACCCAGAAGGTAGAAATCCAGTCTATGAGGATTTAAATGTGGAACACCTTGGTGACATTGACAGTCAGTTTGGAATAGAAGACATCAAAAAAGCAATGATTGCGAAGGTCTCCATGACTACAAATGCAAATGTGTATGAACAGTACATAATTCGTCCTCTCCAGGGTTAGGATCCAGTCAGTGACAACACTGCCTTGTATCAGATGAAGCAGATTGGAGGCAGTCCTGTCAGCATCTGGGAAAGCACATTGGAAGCAAGCTGCTTTCCTGACCTTTTCCTCCCACATCGTACTGGTAGTCACCTGGATGAATGTGAGGTATGTGTTTCTAGAGATGAGTACAAAATGTCCAGAGTATTGTATTCTGATGGAAAGTTCAGATGAAGCATTCAGTATTTGCTTCTCCTTCTGTGGGAGAGTGAGTTAAATATACTCTTTGCATCTGTCATACACACTCTGCAGCTAACTATGTAATTGTGTACTATGACAGCTGCACAGTTGTTGCAAATGTTAGAAGACAAGGATGAGACACTTGAGGTATATCTGAACTCCATCCTTTCAACTATGCAGGGAACCAAAGAACACTGGTATCAAAGGCACTCTAAGGTTATGTGTATACTACAATAGCATGTTGCAGCCACTTGCTTTGCTACTGTAAGCTGTGCTCAATAGTGCTGGGAGGAATTGGCAGGTATACTGAAATGGACTAGTGCAGATATAGATGGCATATCATCTAGGACCTTCAGTGAGATGTGCTCTCTAGACCCAGTGTTTGTGTCATGACATTCCCATCACCGATTTCATGCACTGCTGAGATTGTCTGTCAGACTAATCTGCCTCTTGGTATTGTGGAACACTATTTTTGGAGAGTGGAATATCAAGCACATGGGGCTCCTCATATTCACATGCTGCTGTGGGTAAAGAATGCACCCCACATTGGTAACAGTGAGGACTCTGAGATCCTGAAGTTTATCATGCAGTACATTACTTGTCAGCTTCCTGACAAGTACGACAGTCCAACGCTATGGAAACCGGTGAAAAAGTTTCAGCGACACTTCTGTTGCAAGTACTGTCCTTGAAAGGTGAAGAATCATGGCAATTGGTACACAAAGTGCCGTTTGGGGTTTCCCAGATGTATGTGTGTGTCTGAACATGGTCATATGAATGAGTTGTTCTCTATCATGTGACATCACCTGAAGGTAAAATCCACAAAGGGAGTCTATGAGTTACTCGGAAAGGAAAATGAGGCATTCATAAATGACTGCAGTCCGGTTTTGTTGTTGATGTGGCAGGTGAACATAGATGTTCAATTTGTTGCTGACAATTCCATGGCTCTGGTATGCTATGTAACATCATACATTACCAAAAACAAGCAAACATGGCAATCCATGGCTACTGAAGTGCTGGACTCTGATGACTGATGTCTCTTGTGTTATCTTCACAGAGTTGTACATTTTTTTGTCTTACCTGATGATGGCTGTCTGTGGTTGCTCGTGTTGTCTTGTCCTTTCACTGTGTGTGTGTGGGAGGGGGAAGGGCATGCGGAGTTAGGGTTGGAAACACTAACATCTGATTTCCCTACTTTTATTACTTGAAGGTTAACCCTAATTGGTTCTTTAATGGATTGTTTTGCAATGAGTTTAAGGATATATTAATAACATTTATACTTTTTAGTGTGCATTTATAAACTACTGTATGTGTAATTCATAGGCTTACAACTGGATCAAGCTTGAATCTATTATGTGGGTGTCTAATTGATGGCACAATTTGTTTATGTTCAAACATCAAGTTGCATGGTAAACAAATCAAATAAATAAAATTACCGTTCTTACAAAACATTTAAATATTGAATTTTCTACAGAGAATCATAAGTGAACCTTCCTCACCACAAAGCATTGTATTAATTCAAAACACTCTTAACTTTGTGATATTGGTCTTGTAAAGCTCTGATCTACTTTTAAATGAATCCTTATGTATCACTAAATGGAAAAACAAAACATGGGCTTTAACCTAATAGCAGTTTCTATGAAATATTCCCAGTTGACAGAATAATTTTTAATATTGTCTAAATCATCTTGCCTTTTAAATATACAGAAGATTGTCCATGTATTATATATTCATAGATATTTAAATGTACCAACACAGTTTTGTTTTGATGCAAGTAAATCAGCAGAAAATCCTTTTTTTTTTTTTAAATAGAACTGTTTTTACTCCTCAGAATAACAACACTTCTCAATGGTATATATTTCATTGCTATCTACAAAATATTTTTCAGTTTTTTATAAAAATTACAAACTCACCTCTACATCGGGATAGAGATCCGATCGACACATTCTATGGGCGATGCTGGTGATCAGTGTCCAGCCACTGTCCTTCACTTCTCCTGGAGTACCTTCGACCGGCCGGAGTTTGTGGATGTCATGCTGATTGTCCAGGGTATATGCCCTATGTGCTGTAGTTTGGATCCGGGCCCAACTTCCCTGATCATGGATTGTTGTGACATCATTGGCCCAGTCCTGGCACAGATAGTCTGGTGCTCCCTTGAGTCAGATGAGTTTCCCAGCTCCCTGAAGGAGGCGGTGGTGACACCCCTCTTGAAGAAAGCTTCTCTGGACCCAGACTGCCTGGCAAACTACAGATCTATCTCTAACCTCCCCTTTGTGGGGAAGGTGATTGAGAAGGTAGTGGATGTA
Source organism: Neoceratodus forsteri (assembly GCA_016271365.2). Lineage (NCBI taxonomy): Eukaryota > Metazoa > Chordata > Ceratodontiformes > Ceratodontidae > Neoceratodus > Neoceratodus forsteri. Next base: position 1,222,605,346 of record CM057458.1, read on the forward strand.
CAGCTGGAGCATCATTTGACCATCCATAACATCTACGGACCTCTCCAATCTGATTTTTGAAAGAGGCATAGTACTGAGACTGTGCTGGTTCGGTTGCTCAATGATCTCCTGATGGCAAGAGATCAGAAAAGCCAGTCCATCTTGGTGCTCCTTGATCTCTCCTCAGCCTTTGACACCATGGACCATGGGGTACTGCTCAAGCACCTGAAGTTCATCTGTAGCCTGACTAGTTTGGTCCTCAGGTGGTTTAAGTCCTTCCTCACTGGCAGAACTCAGAGGGTGGTGTCAGGGATTTATTCCTCCAATCCTCTCTCTCTCTCTGTTATGTGGGGTCTTTCAGGACTCCGTGCTGTCCCCCATGTTTGCGGTGTATATGCTGCCCCTTGAAGACATTGTAAGATGGAATGGGTTGAGGTTTCACTGATATGCTGATGATACTCAGCTGTACCTGTCTTTCGCACCTGACCAGGATAGTGCACTCTTGGTATTTAATAGCTGCCTCACTGAAATCCAGGATTGAATTAATTCCAGCTGGCTGAAGTTGAACTCTGGCAAGACCGAGTTGATGGTTGTGGATCCGGGTCACCAGATAGGGGGGTCAGGAGCTGGTCAGCCCACAGGGTTTTCCTTGGGGGCTCCCAGCTTACTACCTCTGAACTGGTGTGGGACCTATGGGTGATGTTTGACAATGGGCTGACACTACGATCTCAGGTGTCGGCTGTCATTAAGTCATCCTTTTACCATCTGAAGAACGTCACTAGGATCAAGCACCTTGTTCCATCTGGTGACCTTCCCACACTGATCCACGCCTTTGTGACCTCGCGCCTTGATTATTGCAACTCCCTGTACTTTGGACTTCAGGGGGTAGATATCTGCCACCTGCAGCTGGTGCAGAATGCTGTGGCCCGGTTGTTGATGGGGACTCCTCAGACTTCCCATATCACACCAGTGCTCTGTGAACTGCATTGGTTGCCAGTTCAGTGGCAGATCACCTTCAAAGTCAGATTACTGACTTATAAAACCCTACATGGACTTGGCCCGGATTACCTAAAAGAGCTTCTGTCTTCTTACTGCCCCAAGCGATTGCTCCGCTCGGCTGACAAGGGGTTGCTAGAGATTCCAAGGTTAACTTTAAAATCTTCAGGGGCCTGGGCATTATGTACATGGCCCCAGCCCTTTGGAATTCTCTACCCTGTCAGTTTCAGGAGTGCGTGACCGTGTGGGGGGGGGGTAAACAGGCTCTGAAGACCTATTTATGGAGCAGGGCAATTCTGAGTAGTAAGGCTGATTTCTAGATTTTATTGCATATTTATATATTTTTTTTTATCTTCTGTTTTAATTCCCTGTAATGCGCCTTGATAATTGAGAGGCATAATAAATAAAGATATTATTATTATTATTACCTCCTCCTCCTCACCATGTTCCCCAGTGTTCTCAGCAAGCGAAAGTGTCCTTCCCTCAAGGACCACACAAACCAACGGTACCCCTGTGTTTTGCTTCTGTAACTAGTACACTGTATGAGACCCTTCCTCACAGTTTCCTGCTACCTATGTTACTACCTCTGTGTGCCAGCTTGTTCCTCCTTTGACCCTTACTATGTGCAATCAATTATCTAATCTAGTTTCTTTCTTTCTATTTGAAAAAAAAACGGGCTTGGGTGGGAGCCAGGGGCTGGATTCACATAGATAGCCAAAAATCCTGCAGCTGCAGAAAAAAGGCCTGCAGCACTGTAGAAACGCTGGTGCAGGATATTCTGAAAGAAAAATTGTGCACGTGAGGAAATCTATAAAAACCTAGCAGTCCAGCGCAGTGGTTGGATTTCCGCTTCTGACGCCAGTGACCCGGGTTCAGGAACGGACTCAGGTTGCTGGAGGGCCGGCTGGGGGAGAAGAAAATGAGCGTCCGACAATGGCTCACCTTCTCAGGGGGGAAGGGGGATATGCGGCTTGGTGTCTGCTGACTTCTGGCAGAGGTTGGGAGTACGGCTGGACGTTGGCCCCAGTACACTATGGGGAGTGATGGATGTTGGCGTATGCCTTGACGTCAGTGGCACGTCGCTTCCCAGGGGAGTAAAGTGGAAAAATGGTGCCAGGCCGTCGGGTGATGGCCCTCCAGAAACCCTCACCACCAGGCTTCTGAGCCTCCATATGCCATCCCAGCAGCACCCCAGGATAGTTGGTTGGCCACCAGGGCCATTCTCCTATGGAGGTAAGAGACCGGCCCGGTGAAGGGATACACTGGGGTTACCTGGGGTTGGCTGCGATATGGGGCGGTAGGGGTCAGAGAGTAGCCGCGGTGTGGAGTTCGTGTGGGGGCCCGAAGGAGAGACTGGCAGGGTGTGGGGGAGGAGTAAAAAAAAAAACCCAGCAGCTGCGGAAATTCTGAAAGTGCTGAAAATCCACAACTGTGGATCCACAGCTGCAGAAAAGGCTTAGGAGGCACAACAGGTGATCCATTTTGGCTGGAGCAGCAGACCTTGACAGTCTTGCCATAGATGTAGCTGAAAGTACCCACAGAGAGACCAGCAACCATTCCCTTAACTGGGACCTCTGCAGCACCACTGGTAGCAGCAAAACCATGCACCACCACAGTGGCTGTATGTTACCAATGGTCATGTCTCTCCCTGGAGTGTTTCTGTTGCCTGCTGCAGCAGCACTCACTGCAGGCTGTTCAGCCTCTACTGCCTGTGAGGCTCCTTCATGGGCTGCACTGGGTCTGGTGGTTGTTGTTTGTTGTCTTTCAATGACAGTGTGTGCTAGTGTTGCTGTAACAACTGCCACTGATATACACCCACTGGTTTGCTATTACTTGTGCCTGACCTCCACTGTAATTGTATTTCAATTGTTGGGGCACTGCATTTTGCTTAGGGAGTATTACACCTCACTCTCATGTGTGCAACATTTTTTCCACAATTGCAGAAAAACACTGGCTGAGAATAGTCTTTAAGGGGATGTGCCATACTTATCAATGACTATTTTTCCTCAGGAACTTCTGCAGCTGCACTTTTTTCCACAGCTGCAGAGGTTTTGTGTATATCACTCAGTGCAATTTCTCTTTTTTATGTTTACTTGCACGCATGTGCAAGAAACATAGTGCCATCATCCGAGTTTTCGGAGGTGTGGCAGCTCTCTTCCAATTCAGGCAGTGTGTTTGCAGGCGCGGTCGCAGTTCTCCAATGCCTGCTTGAGCTGTCTAGGACAGCCCAAAATGCAGTGGCGTACAGTTGAAAGGGGGACCTACGCTTCAGTGAGCAGCGATAAGATATCGCCTGCTCATGCACGCTCCCCCTACACACACACACACACACACACACGTACGCATACTGCGTGCTCGCCCCCCCACGCACTGTGTAGCCGATGGGGGGTGCCCAATCCCCATCGGCTGTGCTGCTCCCCAAACAGAGTTCTGTGTATGCAGCAGGGTGCCCACCCAGCATGGCTACACATCGAATAGCTGACGGGGTGCCCAATCTCATCGGGCCCACTGACCCCAGAATACAGGGTGCCATGCTGGGAGCCTCCCCAGCATGGCAACACATGCTATCGCCGACGGGGTGCCCAATCCCCATTGGCTCCATGCCCCCACCAGCCATCCTTGCACCACGCTGGGGCCACCCCAAGTGGCAAGCGTCCCGTGCGTCGTCATTTTAAAGAAAAACACCTGAAACTCAAAAACGGTCCCTCGCTGTCTCTGCCCCCACCCGCTCACCCACTGTGCACCCTGCCTCCCCACACCCCCCTCTCACCCCATACTTACCTCCGGACTCTGGCGCGACGATCTTCGGTGGACCGGGAACATGTCTGCACTCTTCAAAGCCGACCGTGAACTGAGGAAATGCTGGTAAGCTGTATAATGGGATAGATAGGGTTTTTTCAACTTTGCTGCATATTTCAGGCATTTTTTGGAATTTTTGCACCAAATTTTCAACATGGGTTTTTTGGGGGCCCTTCTCATGAATGATCTCACTGTCATGGCGTTATTCAGGCCCCGAAGGGTGATTTTGCAGTCACTGTGTGAAATCACCTTTTGGGACTGAGTAATGAAATGACACTGCCACTGTTCATAAGGTGGGCTCTCAAAAAGCCTATGTTGAAAATTTGGTGGAAAAATTCCTAAAAATTACTGTTTTACGAGCGCGTGTTGTGCAGTTCCTATGCATGCTCATAAGTTCACGAATTTTCAATATTTTCACTCCAGATTTTCAACATTGCCATTTTACCACACCTCCTTATGAGCAGTACAGCTGTCATTTTTCACATCCTGCCCAAAATGTGCTTCCGACCAGGTAGTGCACAATTTCTCAGTCGGTGTGCGAAATCAATGTATGGGACACATTAAGAAAATCACAGTGACCCTGTTCATGAGCAGAGGTCTTAAAATGGCTATGTTGAAAATTTGGTGACAAAAGTCCATAAAATGACTGTGTTACGAGTGAGCATTGCGCAGTTTCCACGCACCCTCGTAAGTTCATGACTTTGTAATATTTTCAGTCCAGATTTTCACCAGTGGAATTTTTCCACACTTCCTTATGAACAGTACAGCTGTCATTTTTTACAACATGGCCGAAAAGTGTTTTCACACTTTCAGCTCAGAGATGCGTGGTCACTGTGGGAAATCATTGTTTGGGACAGATAAAGAAAATCACAGTGACACTGTTCATGATTGGAGGTCCCAAAATGCCTGTATTGACAATCTGCTGTAAAAAATTCCCAAACTAATTACAATACGGGTGTGCGTTGCACAGTTTCTATGCACGCTCGTGACTTCTCCAGTATTTTTAATATTTTTACTGCAGATTTGCAACATTGCCATTTTTTACACCTCCCCATGAACAGTACAGCTGTCATTTTTCACATCCTGTTCGGAATGTGTTTTTGCACCTGTGGTGCTAAATGCTGTAGTCGCTGTGCATAAGCAGCTTTCGGCCAACAAACTGATATTGTCACTGTTCATGAGGCGGGGGTCACAAAAAACATGTTCAAAATTTGGAGGAAAATACCTATTCGAATGCCTGAGGTGTTAGGTTTCCAACCACATAACACCCCACCCTGTAGAGAATGACAGACATCAGGGTGTGACTTGGGATTCTTGCCTGTAATGCTCATACCATTCCACACCCTGCAGCCAGTGAGAGGCATCGAGGTATGCCTGGACCTTCGCCCAAAGTTCACCCTATTCTATACCGCACTCCATCTCACCGTATTTCCTGATGGAATGGGGTGCTATAAAGGCCAAAGACCACAAGGCACACCGTGACACTTGTCAGTGTCTGCAGGGTAGGGTGGTGAAATGGCGTGGCCGTTATGCCTGACGACCCAAAGGCACACCCCAATGCCTGTCACTCTCTGCAGGGTGGTGGTGGGGTTGGCTTCAGTTCAATACTTCACTGCCATTTCTGTTATGCAGCTCTGTAACTTCTACACTACCAATGCCAATGCCAGCAAGCAAACATTCAGCATTGAAAAATGCTTGTTTTCCTCAGCTACAGAACCTTTGGGGACTTAGTGAAGGTTTTGCACCTTCATATTGTTTTGTGAATCCCCCCAGGAGCCCAGAGCTTCCTCTGGTCCCAGGCTGCCCCTATTTCAGAACTGCATGTGTAGGGCTCAGTGCCTCCCAAAAGGAGCTTGTTTCAAGGGTGGTTGTGGGCTGGGCAGCTGTCCCTCAGGAATGATGCAGCTGTTTGTCTTGAAGCAGTGAAGGGGAAGTGAGAGAGAGTGTTGCTGCCCAATATCAAAAGCCTATTTGGCCACATGTTAAGCTGCCTGTATTTGGACTGTGGCTACCTTGCCTAACAGGTAGCTGCCTGGAATTTAGCTTCTGATGTGACCTTCTCATTCCAGGGCACCACTTAGCTTTGGATGTGACCCATCGGTCCAGAACAACTGTTTGTGTGTTTTACTGCTGCATGGAGTGACTGTTTCCTATTCTGCATTAATTCCCCCTTGTTCTTGCAAGTTCCAGTGTTTCCCTCATTTATTTGGATGAACTGTTTTCAGCTAACAAGAAGTTTGCCTCCACAGTCCAGTCCTTAGTGTGTATTCCAGAGCATCAGCAGGATTCAGAAGATCCAGGAGGAAGACGTCAAGAGGCCTGCCTGGTGAAGACTGTCTATAGGTTTCAACAGGTCTGGTAAGCCAGGCCGACCAGTTATGTAGACCCTTACTGATGTATAGTGCACCCTTCCCAGGACTTTTATCACCATACCCTTAGACGGGGGGGGGGGCTTATACATAAATTATGCATTTTATCAAAGATTTGACAAATACACCCATGGTATTTAGGTATTCAACTGTATTCGGGTACTTGACTATGCTGGTATTCAACCATAATGTAGTATATTTATTAAAAAATGCTGTACTCATAAAAAACAGCCCGAAATAGACAAATAAGGTGTTTTTTGCTCAGCATGGGTAGATTGTTATACTAGGTTGTGAAATCGCACTATATTGATGCAGAGTCAGACAGCATATGTGTAGTTTAAAGGAGAAAAACACCAGTTACTTTTGTGCATTCTCCTGCCAGCAGATATTTACAACTCAGATTAGCATTTCTGTGTAAAAATATATTTATACAACAGGGGTGAGCTGATAACACATAAAATAAAAACACATATCACTCACCCCAAATACAGCCAACTGACATTTATCACACTGGACTGTGATAAATGCAGCCAACTGACATTTATCACTTTCTGCTTACTTCACCAGAGTGTGATAAATCCTACTGCCTGACATTTATACAAGTGCTTACCTCATCAGCATTGATTTCAGCTGTGCTGATCTCATCCAGCAAAACTCAGAATCTGCCTAAGACTTGGAACTGCTTTCATGAAGTTAATGACAATAATGTAGCTCACCTGTCGCACTTGCAGCTGCAACTCCCTCTTTCACTCTCATCTTGTGCAGTCTATGAAAGCCCCAAAGCAAGCAACTAGCAGCCTGAGTTTCATATTGGGGAAAAAAAGCTGAAAGAGAGCAAAGCCTTCCACATCCACGAATACCTCAACTACCAAGGAAAACAACCTGCTTCACCCAAATGGCAAGGCAGTTTTAGCAGAATTTTCTTTTTTTGTCCTGTGTCATCTTCGTTTATTCCACAAGATAAACTGAAATAAAAAACACATTCTGGAAAGCCCTATTATATAAATTGCACACATGATGTGCAGATCATGTGATATGAAAATTATTCTCACCCCTGCAGAGTGAGGATATTTTTCCATATCACACTCCTGCCCATCATGTATCCCCTATATATTTTCTAACTTCATTTTGGCATTAAAACTTCAGTTTAAAAAAGTGTTTGAAAACTTCTGTTTAGCTATGCTGCCACCCATCGGCATATGCTAATGTAACCCCTCTGGCCAATGTGCCGATTGGCAGGAGCACATTAGTATTTCCTGGGCATGGGAGCAAGTGGCTCCCATGAGATGACTGCCAGCAGCCTTGCTAAATGGAAGTTTTCAAGTACATTTTAAAATGTTTTAATGCCAAAATGGTGAAAATGCAGTTAGAAAAAATATATTATTTACACAGAAATGCTAATCAGGGGCACGTGAACCGTCAAGAGAGTGCTCAGAGGTAACTGGTGTTCTCCTCTAACAGATTAAGCATTTTCTTTACATGTTCTGTTCTGTCTGATAGGTGTGCTGAAAAAAAAATTGAAGAGAACTTCTGTTTTAGAGATCAGGAGGGAATCACCAAAGCAAAGAGTTGCACAGCACTCAGAGGAAGGAATTACAAATGAAAGACTATATTTGTTTTGGAGACAGGAAAGCAAAGCTGAGTTGCACAATAGGGCAAAGTTTCAGATTTTCATAATTTTACATTTTTTAAAATATCTTTTACTTTTTAATTGTTTTTATTTTTTTATTAGGACAATAAAACGTGGCCACTCACCCTCTAAGAAAATAAGGAAGGGTGCTCTGCAGGGTTACGTCCAAGCTGCTTAATCAGTGCTCACTACTATGATGTACTTGTAACACCTGACGCGTTTGGGGAAAAATTCCTTTTTCAGATGCTTTTTTGAGATTTAATTATTACTTTGAGATTGATCTTTTTATTTTTATACAATTATTTTGTTTGCTATCTGGCCTGAAAACTTTTTTTATGCCATTAATTAATTTTGTAACCTAGTGTCTGGATATGCCAGGATAGGAAACTGTCAGCCATGCATATGTATTCTCACCTATATATTTGTGCCTACCTTGTATACATTGCGTCTGAACCATATTAAGTTCTTGAACATTTTTGTAAATTACATTTTTGTAACAATGTTTATCCTGTGCATTCTTTGTACCCGGGTCTCACCTGGAAACAAGCCTTGGCTCAATGTTCCTTTCCCGGTCACCAATTTTAAATAAATACATAAATAAAAAGGAGACATCACATTGGGGGGTGGGGGGAAGAGAGAGAAAAACATTTTTGGTAATTTACTAATTTTGCAAGATCATTGTTATTTTAACAGCAGCAGTGGTCATACAACCATAAGGTCAGTCAAAACTCAAAGCAGCAAGCACAACACCACATCTGACATGTATTATTCCAGAATCTTTGTTAGTAAAATCAAGAGCAGAGATCAGAAAGTCATAAGGTTATATCATTAGTCAAAGCTGGCAGGCAGTGACAGCACATTTTCAATTCGACTAGTACACCCTCACCTATTCACTTAAAAGATTCAAGCAGATGCATATTGCACATGTTTAGGCTGCAAACAGGAGCGATGTGGCTGTACAATATCTCCTGCAGTGCTGAAGAGGCCCTCCGATGATATGCTTGTGGGGAGGGGGGGGGCACACAATATATTTACATGCTACCATAGTACCGAGACTGCGCTGGTTCGGGTGCTCAATGATCTCTTGATGGTGAGAGATTGGAAAAGCTGCTCCATCTTGGTTCTTCTTGATCTCTCCTCAGCGTTTGACACTGTGAACTATGGGGTACCGCTTGAGCACCTGAGGTTCATCTGTGGCCTGTCTGGTACAGTCCTCAGGTGGTTTAAGTCCTTCCTCACCGGCAGAACTCAGAGGGTAATGTCAGGGATTTATTCCTCCGATCCTCTCTGTCTGTCATGAGGGGTTCCTCAGGGCTCGGTGTTGTCCCCCATGTTGTTTGCAGTGTATATGCTGCCCCTCGGAGACACTGTAAGATGGTATGGGCTGAGGTTTCACTGCTATGCTGATGATACCCAGCTCTACCTGTCTTTTTCCCCCGACTAGGATAGAGCTCTCTCAGTGTTTAATAACTGCTTCACTGAAATCCAGGATTGGATGAATTCCAGCTGGCTGAAGTCAAACTCGGGGAAAAACTGAGGTGATGGTTGTGGACCTGAGTCACCGGATATGGGGGGTCGGGAACTGGTCAGCCTATGGGGCTTTTCCTTGGGGGCTCCCAGCTTCTTGCCTCTGAACAAATGTGGGACCTGGGGGTGATTCTTGATGAAGGGCTGACACTGCGATCTCTGGTGTCGGCAGTCGTCAAGTCTTCCTTTTACCATCTGAGGAACATCGCCAGGGTCAAGCACCTAGTTCTGGCTGGTGACCTTCCAATGTTGGTCCACACCTTTGTGACCTTGCACCTTGATTATTGCAACTCCCTCTATCTAGGGCTACCTGGGGTTGATATCTGCCACTTGCAGCTGGTGCAGAACGCAGCAGCCCAGCTGTTGATGGGGACTCCCTGGACATGTCATATCACACCGGTGCTGCGAGAACTGCACTGACTGCTGATTCAGTGGTGGATCACCTTTGAAGTTGGACTTCTGACTTATAAAGCCCTACATGGACTCGGCCCAGGCTACCTGAAAGAGCTCCTGTCTCCCTACTGCCCCAGGCGATCGCTCTGCTCGGCTGATGGGGGGTTGCTAGAGATTCCAAGGGTATCCTTAAAATCATCAGGGGCCTGTGCATTTATGTATGTGGCTCTAGCCCTTTGGAATTCTTTATCCCGTCAGCTACGGGAGTGCATGACCGTGGGGGACTTTAAGCAGGCCTTGAAGATATACCTATGGTGCCAAGCCTATTTTGATTGATTTTATAGAATTCTTGGATTTTATTTATCATTTGTATTTATATTGTGTTTTAACTTTATCCTGTTGTTTCTATTTTATGTTAAAGTGCCTTGATATTTGAAAGGCGCTGGATAAATAAAGTTATTATTATTACCTGGGAAAAAGCAGGGCATGATTGCTTTTTGGTGTTTCAGTATGCAAGACGGTCAACATTAAAGTCCACAATCATTTCATCAGAATAATTAGTGAGCATCTGCACAGCAGAATGTGGCAACAAACATGTCCTTTGCCACTGCTTGTTCAGCAGAGAACTTGAGAGCAGCGACCAGTCATAATGATGTGCTTTTGTACAGAGGCACAGTTTCATGGGCCTGTGTTGCCATCTCACCCTTTCTTCCTACATCAGCAGGCAACTTCATTGTCAGTGGCATGTCATCATTCACACCCGTCACTTGGGCTGCCAGTGCCACTCACTTCAGTTGTTCCGGAACTGTCTGACCCCCTCAGCATCTTCTGAACAGAACAGGTCCACCTCCCTCATGCAGTTGCTGCTGGTACTCACTCACTCTGCGATTCTGCATAGGTAGACAGAGTGCCTCACATTTGAATCTTGGGTCTAACATGGTTGCAAACATGTAGCTAGTATTGTCATGTACGGTTGCAAACCATGATCTTAACTCCATAGTAAGCCCTTCAATGAGTTCTTTGACTGTTCTGGAAACAAGTCCACAGTGCTGTGCTCCTAGAAACTCCCCATGGTTGACATGAGGAGATGGACAGCTGTAATGACCTGACTCAGTGAAGCTGTATTTGAGCTTGGGTCACAGGTGCATTTCTCAAAGAGATACAGAACCTGGACTATGCCCTCAATGATGCTCCAGTCCTGGTGCAGCAGTACCCCACTGATAACCTGCTCAATAGAGAACTCATGTAGAACATGCTTCTGTTCCAGCAAGTGCTGCAACATATAAAATGTGCTGTTCTATCGTGTAATGACTTCTTGGATTAGCTGAGGGTTTGGTAAACCAAGTAGGTTCTGAACAGTCTGCATCTCTCTGGTTGCCTTAGCAGAATGATACAAATGGCTATAGATGTCTATTGAGGTATCAGCAGTATGACAAGCACCCACACTGCTCTGGAGAGCACCAATGAATACAAGGTTCAGTGTATGATCAAAGCAGCAGAGTCCCTTGAAGTGGCCATCACAAACTGCTTTTACCATGTTCTTCCCATTATCTGTTATAAAGAACCCAGACTGTAAACCTGTTGTGCTAATCCACGAGTCAAGCATTTCTTGCAAAGACATAGGAATGTCACCACTGGTGTGTTCATTTGCAAGGACTGCAACACTAAGGAGAGTAGACATCCAGTGGGATGGGGTATTGCTACAGCCAAGGCCAGAGGAAGAAGAAGAGGAGTCAGCAGCAGTTATGCCACCATCTGGAAGGAACTGCTCCTCACCAGTGGAAGCAGGCTCAAGTTGTCCCTATTCATAAGAGTGGCAATAGGGAACTTTTCAGCAATTACAGGCCCGTCTCCCTGCTATGCACTCTTGTGAAACTGCAAGAAAGGCTAGTTTATGGGCACCTGAGGGACTAGCTGGAGGCCCACCAGCTCCTTGCCCCCTCTCAACATGGCTTCCGGACAAACTATGGCACTGACTCTGTCCTAACCATACTAACAGTGGATGTACTCAGTGCAATGGACACAGGTAAGCATATGGGTACTATCTTTATTGACCTGTCCAAGGCTTTCGACCTTGTGGACCATAACCTCCTGCTAACAAAGCTTGCAAATATAGGTCTCGATTCCCACTTCCTTCAGTGGTTCAAGAGCTACCTATCAGATCGCTCTCAGAGGGTCATCTGGAAGGGTGAGCTGTTGGATCCTCTACCTATCAAAGAGGGTGTTCCTCAGGACTCAATTCTCGGTCTCCTCTTGTTCGCTCTCTTTACAAATGACCTCAACCGTCACTGCCGGGATAACTCTGTGGTTGAATATGCAGATGACATGGTAATCTACTGCTGTTAGGAAAATCTGCCTGAACTTGGTCCTCTCCTCCAAGCTGACCTAAAGACACTGGAGGCCTGGCTTACATCCAACAGAATGGTCCTTAATGCAGGCAAAATGAAAGCTATGCTATTTGGTCCTAGATCCCTTGGGCAGGACAGGTCCAATTTCCTACAGCTTAACTCTCTAGCTGGAAAAAGTATAAATGTGGTGGACACCATACAGTACCTTGGGCTAAAAATTGACCAAGGGCTCACCTTTAAGTCCCACGTAGACCATTTAACCAGGACCATCCACAGTAAACTTGGCACCTTGTACCGACTAAAAGACCAGCTTATCCCAGGGGCTAAGCTGGCAATTGCCTCCAGTGTCCTGCTCCCTGCTCTTATGTATGCTAGCCCAGTACTACAGGGCACACCTAAGCAAGAGTTCAACCGGCTCCAGGTACTGTACAATAAGGTCACGCGGTTTGCTACTCAGGATCACCCAAGAAGCCACCCCTGCGCTACGCTTGCCCAGCTGCAGTGGCCTTCCTTTGATTCTCAACTTCAGTACCCCCTACTCTGTCTTGCGTTTAAAGTACGGAGTCTGGCTGCTCCCCCTAGCCTAAAAGGGACAATCTCCCTCAAGCACAATTCTTGGGTGATCAGGACCTCGGGGCGGATTCTACTTGAAACCCCCAGAGTCAAGACAAATGCCGGTGGCAGATCCTTCTCCTCTATAGCCCCCTACTTGTGGAATAACCTTCCACCTCTGTACAGAAGCCCTTCTCTATCAAATTTTCACACTAGGCTCAAGGCCCACATGATTGAGACCAGCACTTGTCACTGTCAAGGTATAAGGTAGTCTTCCCCCAGTCCATTAAGCAATGCCTACCATCCCCCCTTAGTCATACAAACAGGCAATCAAGGCTTGGCCTTGTCTTAAACAGTCACTTCTCATATGTCGATTAAGGTTCTGACCTACTGACTCACTGTGTAACTGTGTTATTGCTTTTTCTGTAACCTGGTTAGTAAATGTTTTTTCTGTAAAATGTTGTACCTGACTAAATGTCTCTGTACTGCATCCTGGGTTACCCCTGAAAAAGGGACCTTCGAGGCTCAGTGGGCCTATCTGGAAAACACAATTTAATAAATAAATAAACAAATGTGTTACTGGTGTAGGTGAACACTAGTGTGCTGTGAATGAGAGCTATGCATTTATTTAGTTTGTACTGGTCTAGGCATTAGTTATACAGTGGGAAACCATGCCCAGTGCCTGGTTCAGCAGTTTCTCCACCTGACTGTGGCATGCTTCATAGATATTTGGCATGACTGTATGAGAAAAAATAGTTTGCATTGGTATGTGGTATCGAGGTTGTAAGAAATGTAGAAATCTATGGAATCCAGTGTCTTCAACAACAGAATAACGTTGCAAATCCAGTGCAATCATTTCTCCTATGAGCTGCATGATCTGAACAACTGTGGGGTGAGCTGGCAAGAATTTTGTGTGGGCCTGAAATGCTTCCTTTATTGTGAGAGTAGGCTTGTGAAGTGGTGTAGCCTTGCTCCTGGCCCTGGCTCCACAGTGGAAAAATGCAGGTGATTTAGGCTGGGGGGAGGCACCACAAACTGCACATCTACTGTCTCACCATCAGAACCAGTTTCTAAGGGACCTGGTGTTGTGCCTATTGGAGTACTTGGGCAAGGACTGGAAATGAGATTTTTCTGGTGTTCAATCACTTGCTGACTGCTTCTGACACCATCACCACCAGCAGCACCAACAACAGCATCAGAAACTGGTTTCGGTTTTTTGAAATGCTGTGTGCAGTGTCATGAAGAGACAACTGCAGTATGGGCTTTATCCAAGTTGGCCACCTCAGAATGCTTTTTCAGAAGGTGGTTCTAAAGTAGTGTTGTGCTCGGTTTATCAATATTTTTACCATGGCTGAGACTCTGGCCACAGTGTGAACACAAAGCTTTCATTTTATCATCCTGCTGCTGAATAAAATATGTCCAGATATCACTGGGCATTGAACTTGTACCTGATGTCAATCCTCTTGTATGCTGCTTGCACCCATGACCACCAGATTCAGTTTGGAGTGGTGTAGAAGATTGCTGTGAACTGACCACAGATACAGTATCAGAAGCATTAGGGCAATCAAAGTTACGATGAACTGCTTAGTTTTTTAGCAGGTTATTGACATGAAGGATGAGGAGGAACAGTGGTAGACGTTTTGTGCCTGCCTTTAGCAGCTGATTTTTTGGATCACTTTTGACCCAAGTGCTTCCTTCTGGAATGAAGTGAGGACTTAGCTTCAGCATCCTCAGACTCACTCAGGTCATTGCTCTCAGAGGATGAGTCATGGAATACATCTTCAATCCTTTCTAAATCTTCTGCGGTAGGAGCGTATTCTGACACAGAAGATATTGCCTTACTGTCGACATCATGCTCAGAAGAACTGCTTGGATTTAACCACCAAGGCCATGGCTGAATACTTCTGTCATGAACTGTGGTCATGGTGGTACCAGTGGATTTGGTGGTGGTTGTAATGGTGTCAGCAGCAGCAGTGGTGGAGGTGGTGATCATGGTAGTAGTACCACTACTGGAGGTAGTGCTGAAGGTGGCACTGGCAGCAGTAGTGGAGTTGGTGGTGATGGTGGTAGTGTTAATATCAGTATCAGAGGTAGTGCCGAAGGTGGCACTGGCAGCAGCAGTAGTGGAGGTGGTGGTGGTGATGGTGGTGTTAGTAGCACTATCGGAGGTAGTGCTGATGGTGGCACTGGCAGCAGAAGTGGAGGTGGTGGTGATGGTGGTAGTATTAGTATCAGTATCAGAGGTAGTGCTGAAAGTGGCACTGGCAGCAGCAGCAGTGAAGGAGGCGGAGATGGTGGTAGTAGCACTATCGGAGGTAGTGCTGAAGGTGGCACTGGCAGCAGCAGTGGAGATGGTGATGGTGGTAGTATTAGTATCAGTATCAGAGGTAGTGCTGAAGCTGGCACTGGCAGCAGCAGTAGTGGAGGTGGTGATAGTAGCACTATCGGAGGTAGTGCTGAAGGTGGCACTGGCAGCAGAAGTGGAGGTGGTGGTGATGGTGGTATTATCAGTATCAGAGGTAGTGCTGAAGGTGGCACTGGCAGCAGCAGTAGTGGAGGTGGTGGTAGTAGCGCTATCAGAGGTAGTGCTGAAGGTGGCACTGGCAGCAGCAGTGGAGGTGGTGATGGTGGTAGTATTAGTATCAGTATCAGAGGTAGTGCTGAAGATGGCACTGGCAGCAGCAGTAGTGGAGGTGGTGATAGTAGCACTATCGGAGGTAGTGCTGAAGGTGGCACTTGCAGCAGCAATGGAGGTGGTGGTGATGGTGGTAGCATCAGTATCAGTATCAGAGGTAGTGCTGAAGGTGGCACTGGCAGCAGCAGTGGAGGTGGTGGTGATGGTGGTAGTATCAGTATCAGTATCAGAGGTAGTGCTGATGGTGGCACTGGCAGCAGTAGTGGAGGTGGTGGTGATGGTGGTAGTATCACAATCAGTATCAGAGGTAGTGCTGAAGCTGGCACTGGCAGCAGCAGTAGTGGAGGTGGTGGTAGTAGCACTATCGGAGGTAGAGCAGAAGGTGGCACTGGCAGCAGCAGTGGAGGTGATGGTGGTAGTATCAGTATCAGTATCAGAGGTAGTGCTGAAGGTGGCACTGGCAGCAGCAGTGGAGATGGTGGTGATAGTATCAGTATCAGTATCAGGTAGTGCTGAAGGTGGCACTGGCAGCAGCAGTGGAGGTGGTGGTGATGGTGATAGTATCAGTATCAGTATCAGGTAGTGCTGAAGGTGGCACTGGCAGCAGCAGTGGAGGTGGTGGTGATGGTGATAGTAGCACTATCAGTATCAGAGATACTGCTGACAGTAGCACTGGCAGTAACAGTGGAGGTGGTGGTGATGGTTGCAGTTGATGTGGCAACAGCATCGGTCACTACAGAGGCTGAGACTTGCACTAGAACAGTGGTGGTGGCAGTGGCACTAGCAGTGGTTGCAGTAGCAACTGGTTTGCTTGGAGTGCTGGGGACAGCAGTATGGCAAATATATGTTGAACATCGACCCCTATGTGAATAATTTTTGGAAGGCCTTGTCCACAGACATTTTTTTAATTTTACTTCACTGCTTGTGAGACATTTTCACTCATCTGTTAAATTTCCAAAAAAGTGGAAAAATGTTTTTTAATGATGTAGTTTGTAACTTTCTACTGTTTTAAGAACACTCAGAAACTCAGACAGCTAATACTGGGCAGTGGGCACTTGGGGAACAAGGGTGCCTCGTGGCTCCTGCCTACCCTGTGGCACAAACAAAGGTTGTCATGAGACAAAAGGAGACACACACCATTTTTTAATATAGGTGTTTTAAGAAATAACAGCTTAGCCAAGTACTTCAGGACCAGGCACAGGAACAACATGTGTAAGCCTGAAGCAGAAAGTTATGGAAAACAAAGAAGGCGGTGCTCCTCCCTCTAATGCTTTCAATATACTAGTGGCAGGCAGGCAGCAAATGCCTAAGTGCACTACCAAAACAAAGACTGCAGTGTCCCAGGAGAAAATGACATTTATTTTAGATTGTTGCTTGCAACTTTTTGCTGTCTTAACAGCATTCAGAAACTCAGACAGCTAATACTGGACAGTGGGCACTCGGGCAGCAAGGGTACCCCAGGCTCCTGCCTACCCTGGGGCCAGTGTTGGGGAGTAATTAATTAGTTGTAACTAGTGATTACTTTTCTAGGTAACTAGTAAAATTAATGGATTACTTTTAAAATAAAGTAATAAGTAACTGTAATGATATTGCTTTCCCCTAAAAGTAACTAATTAATGTAATATAAATAGAATAACATATGGGCATTCATCTGTTAGTTGCTGTAATCCATCAAGGGGTTCCTGTGACTTCATAAACCTCAGGAGTGATGCGTAAGAGGTTTATGACATCACAGGAATCTGGAAATTGTGCGGGTGTCTTTTGGTATTCAGGTTTCAGTGTAAAGAAAGGCTGCTCGGCTGACTATGTGCTCAATTTATTACAACATCAGGCTAAAAAAACTGCCTTCTGACAAGCAATGCGTGAGCAACCATCATCTTCACCTTGCACATTGAATGCAAGTTGTCTACCATTTTTTGCCTTTTCTAACAATAAAAAGTTTAGGCAACATTTCATGGCTGTGAAGTGTCATTTTTTTGTAGCCACAGTGTCTAGGTATTATGAGCTGCCAGAGCTATGTGGTGGTGTAAACTCATGGCATGACAACTGGAGCAAAGCCTCATGATGTTTTGCCCAGGAATTTTGACCTAATACTGATTTGCCCTACGAGATCTTTGCTCTAACATGGTGGCTATGACTACAAGGTAGCCTCATTTATCACACCACTGCTTTCTATAGGGTTAAAGTCCCACTGCTGGTGGGTGTTGGGTTTGTTTTTACCAGTTGTCTTATTACGGAAGAAGCTGTTAGGCTGAATGGCTCTGGTGAGATGTCATTGCGCTGGGTGTCCTTGTACCAATAGTCACAGATCCAGTGTAAATCACTGACCCCTCCAGTTTGAGTATTTCTTTGATCTGTAGAAAATGAAAATGAATGTGCACACATAACTTTCACCTTTCAGCCTTCTTAATAGGTCCTGTTAATTAGTCCCCCCTTAAGGACTCCTCAGCTGCCATTTCTACTATGCCATTTCATACCTATCATCACCTTTTCATTTTCCAGATTCCATTCTTACCTTACCTATTATCACTTTTTCTCCTACAGCCTCCTCCTATTTTCTTTCCTCACGTATATTTCTCTTATTTCTCTTACCTGCTTTTTTTCTCTTTTAGGTAATTCCTGAAGACCTATGACTGAAACATCGATTCTAACTCTGTTTTCTATTTTCAGCATGCATTCAATGTTACCATTTTGTGCTATATCTGTAACATGTACTGTGTAAACAAAAGTCAGAAAACACCATTTCATTTGTTGGTTTATTATTAAATATATTATTTTGCAACATTTGATATGCAAATTATACTACTTATGCACTGCTACATGGTACAGCTAAGAATCACTATAGGAACTGATGAAATTTGAGGGGGCAACAGATTGGCCAGTTGATGTACAATTTATTGATCGATAGCTACACCCCTGTATGTCATCAGTCATAGCCCTCTATAGTAGCAATTATGAACCCTGAGAGAATTGGGGTCAGCCTAGCTGTTATAGGGAAAAAGGCAAGTAGTCCATCTGCAGGCAGGGCTCAGGACCTATTTCCACCAACACCACATGCGTTGAACAGCCACAGCAGGCCACTTGATCGTCTGTCTGCCAGCCCACCTGACAGGTTTATCACCATCACCTGACCCATCTCAAAGAAAATCCTCATCGAAGGGGTATGTACTGGAGTGCAGCAAGTGTCTTGTGTTGTGTGATAATCTGATTGTAAGTGACACTGTCTGTCTTTAATTGTGGCATACTGGCAGTGGCATAATAGTCATGGCAGACTTGATTATAATTATAACTATCTCAGTGGCAGTGGCAAGTCAAGGTTCAGCTGTGGGAAAGAGTGTTTAAATTGTGTGTTGGGGTAAGCAGGTGTGTGCTGGTGGAATTTATTGTATGTGATGTGGGGTGGATCTGTGGCTAGCAATGGCAAAGTTAAGATTTAGGCTGCTGTGGGGAAATGAGAAAAGATCACCAAGACAAGGAAGGACAGTAGATCTGCAGGGTGCATGTGTGTGAGTGTAGGGGGAGCTATGTGAGGGTGGGATTTTATTATGGAAATTTAAAGGGCTAGTTGCAGCTCTTTCATAGTCAGGAGGAGAATAAAGGCTAGATGTGTGAAAGATCGCGAAGTGCAGAAGATGCAGCAGGGTGTGTGTGGTGGTGGGAAAAGGGTGGGATGTAAAAGGGTAGTTGTGGCTGGCATTGTCAGGATATACAGCTGTGTGGGAACGATCCCCAAGGGCACTAGCTGTAGATGCAGGGTGTGTGGGTGTGTGTGTGTGTTGGAGGGCGCGTGTGGGTGTTATGGAAATAAAAAAGGTCAGGGACAGCAGTGGCTGGCAAAGTCAGGATTCAGCTGTGGGGGGAGGATTGAGGAGGGCAGCAGTAGATGCAGGGTGTGTGTTTGAGTGTTTTTTTTAATAGAGCTCATATTTATGGAAATGTAAAGGGATTGTTGTGGCTGGCAAAGTCAGATGGGTACTGTGTTATACTGTACATTAACATATTCATTGTTTCTGGAATCTGTTTTCTTTTTTTTTTTCATGAGCACATAGCTATGTTCAGTGAATAACTACAACCATGTTATTAAAAGTAATATAAAGTAATATGGAAAGTAATATGCATTACAGTTACAGTTACTAATTACTTTTACATAGAAACATAGAAGTTGACTGCAGATAAGGACCGCAAGCCCCATCCAGTCTGCCCATTTCTTTTTCTACCTTATAAATGTGCCATCGTCCTTTGCTGTCAGTGGCCTATCTATTCACACTCATCTGTATTGCTCCCTTATGCCTATCCCATGCCTGTTTGAAGCCCTGCACTGTGTTCATAGCCACCACTTTCTGAGGTAGGCCGTTCCATGCATCCACCACTCTTTCTGTGAAAAAGAATTTCCTCACATTACCCCTTAATCGGCCTTCCTCTAATCTCATGCTGTGTCCTCTTGTCCTGCTGTTTTTCTTATATTGAAACATGTTAGACTCTTTCACCTTGTTAATGCCCTTAAGCTGTTTGAATGTTTTCGATCATATCACCTCTCTCCCTCCTTTGCTCTAGGGTATACATATTGAGCTCCATTAATCTGTTCTCATATGTCTTCTGATGCAGTCCCTGCACCATTTTGGTTGCCCTTCTCTGGACTGCCTCAATTTGGTTAACGTCCTTGTGAAGGTGTGGCCTCCAGTACTGCATGCAGTACTCCAGATGGGGCCTAACCAGTGTCTTGTAAAGAGGGATTATTACCTCCCTCTTACGACTTGTGATACCCCTACTAATACACCCTAGCAACCCCTTAGCCTTACCTACTGCTTTAGAGGTCTGCTTGGATGATTTCAGGTCATCGGTAATGATGATGCCCAAGTCTCTTTCTTCCTTTGTGACTGCCAGCAACTCCCCTCCCATCCTATAGGTGGCTTCAGGGCTTCTCTTCCCTATGTGCATGATCTTGCACTACTTTGCATTAAATCCCAGTTGCCACTCTTCTGACCATTTTGCTAGTTTATCCAGATCTCTTCTCATTCTGCCCACCCCATCTGGATCATCTACTCTGTTGCAGATCTTGATGTCATCTGCAAACAGACAAGCCTTACCCTCTAGTCCACCTGCAATGTCACTAATGAAGATATTGAAGAGGACTGGCCCCAGGACTGATCCTTGAGGTACCCCATTTGTGACTTGCATCTCTCCTGACTGCATACCATTTATCACCACTCTCTGTTTTCTGCAAATATATAAAAATAATAAGTTACTTTATCTGATTATTTATTTGAAAGTAACTATTAACTGTAACTGATAAGATTTTAAAAGTAACTTACCGACCACTGCCTGGGGCACAGACAAAGAATGTGGTGAGACTAAAGGACTGACGCAATTTTTTTTATATACGTGTTTTAAGAAATAACAGCTCAGCTAAATACTACAGAACCAGGTACAGGAACAACAAGTTTAAGCCTGAAGCTACAAGTTCTGCAAAGCAAAGCAGACAGTGCTCCTTTCCTTTGCTTTCAATACACTGGTGACGGGCAGACAGCAAATGTGGAAGTGCACGACCAAAATAAAGACTGCAGCATCCCAGGAGAAAAAGACATTTATTTCAGATTGTTATTAGTAACTTTTTACTGTTTTATCAACAGTCAGAAACTCAGACAGCTAATACTGGGCAGTGGGCACTTGGACAGCAAGGGGGCCCCCGGCTCCTTCCTACCCTGGGGCACAGACAAAGTCTGTGGTGAGACAAATGTACTTACACTATTTTTCTATACATGTGTTTTAATAAATAATAGCTCAGCTAAGTACTACAGGTACAGGCTGAGAACAAGTTTTTAGAATCTGTTTTATGTCTTTTATACACTTTTCACCAGACCTCCCCACGAGAATCTCTGTCTCGCCCACCCTTCTATCTTAAATCAGTCACAGTGAGGGAAACCTACAAACTACTTGCTGGCCTTTCTCCTCACATGAGTGCTGGTCATGATGATCTTGAACCTAAACTACTAAAAATTAGTGCCCCTTTGCTTGTGCTCCCTATCTCACATATTCTTAGCCTATCCCTTACTACTGGAATTGTTCCACCAATTGGGAAAGTAGCAAAGGTTGTCCCTGTCTTTAAGCAGGGTGACCAAAAATGCATTGAAACTACCGTCCTATAGCCACCTTGTCTGCTGTCAGCAAGCTGTTGGAAAAGGTGGTGAAGGTACAGCTAACGGATTACCTGACTAACCATATCTTTCTGTCCCCTGAACAGCACGGATTTCATAAAGATCATAGCACTGGCACAGCCCTTGTTAAGGTTACATCCGATATAAGGACAGCCATGGACCATGGCATGTTGACAGGGGCTATCTTCATGGACCTCTCAAAAGCCTTCGATCTAGTCGATCACTCCCTACTCTGTACCAGGCTTCACTCCCTTGGTGTGTCCGGTCCAGACCTAAACTGGTTTTCCAACTATCTCACTGGCAGGCTACAGCTTGTCAAGTACAATAGAGCTCTATCGGAGCTTGTTCCTGTCATGACTGGTGTCCCCCAGGGATCTATCCTAGGCCCCGTCCTATTTTCTCTTTTCATCAGTGACTTCCCTATGGTCCCTACCCATAGCTCCACAACCCTATATGCTGATGACCTGATCCTCCTATCTAGCTCAGGTGATGTCCGTGCCTTAAATCACAACCTACAAGCTGACTTCAGTAAGCTGCAAAACTGGCTCCGGACAAATAAGCTTGAGCTGAACATAAAGAAAACTCAACTCGTGCTCTTCGGCTCCTCTGCCAAGCTCAAGTAGTGTCCCACCCCACTAAATGTCTTGAGTCATGAGGGTGTCCCAGTTGGCACTACATACTCCTTTAAATACCTGGGAGTTACTCTTGACCCTCAGTTAGACCTGTCTCTACATATTCAAAATGTATGCAGGGCAACAGACATCAAGCTTGGACTTGCATATAGGGCTCGTGGGTCCCTTACAGCAGCTGCTCGGCTTGCCCTTGCTAAAGGATTATTTCTTCCCTCTCTCAGCTATGGGCTGTCAACCTTTACCCTCACTACAAAAACTAGTCTCGCAAAATGGGATGTGGCCTATAATAATATCTGCCGCTTTGCACTCATCATCCCTCGACTTGCCCATCACTGTGAATTATACAAAAAACTACACTGGTTGTCCCCGAGTAACTATCACTCATTTGTCTTGGGCTGCTTCACAGACAAAACTGCCCATAATGCCACCCAACTTACCCTGTCTAAACTCCTTCAACCAGTGTTGCCATCATATCAGCTCAGATCAGCCGACTTGCATCCCCTCCTTATCCCTAAAACTCGTACACTGTCAGGCGATTGTGCCTTTGCGGTCTGTGCCCCTAGATTCTGGAATATCTTACCTGCACTCACCAGAAGTACTCTCACCCATCCCTTGTTTAAGAGCTCTCTTTGGTCACACATGAAGTCTGCCTCAGCCTGTAACTGTCCCTAGATTGCCTGGTATCTCCTACCCGACTTGGTGTGCATCATCCATTACCTTAGCCCCTAGGCCCCTACTCTTCTGATCTATGAAAGGGGACCATTGGCCCTTACTTGCCTTCGCACCTAAGCACTTACCATTCTTAAATTGGGGTAACCACACCATGCCCCACCTAAATGCTCTTGCATTCTTCCACGAAATGTGTTTTACCCTTTACTGTTTGATTGTCCTTGCCTTTATGCATATGCTTATCTGTTCATTATGCACATGTTTTTTTGTTCACACTGTTCACTGCCTGTATATCACTTCTTTGTAATATTGCCATACTGTTTGCTTGTTATTTTGTTCGCACTGTTCACTGCCTGTATATCATGTCTTTGTAATATTGCCATACTGTTTACTTGTTATTTTGTTCACACTGTTCACTGCCTGTATATCACTTTGTTGTGATACTTGTCATACTGTTTGTAAAACTTAACTTACCCTTGTAATCTCCCAGGTCACAACTGAAAATAGGCATTCCTTGTCTAGTGTGCTTACTCAGTAAACAAAAGCTAATAAATAAACAAATAAATAAAAAAAAGTATAAACCCAAAGCCACACATTCCCCCAAGCAAAGAAAGCGGTGCTCCTCCCCCTTTGCTTTCAGTACACTGGTGGCAGGCAGGCAAGCAACTAAGTGTACTACCAATACAAAAATTGCAGTGTCCTGGGATTTTTTTTATCACAATTTAAATAATTAAACTATGGTAAGACAGGAAAATGGCAGCAGCTCGCTTTAGAGCACAGCACAGTAAGCTGAGCAGTGAGCACACACTACAGGTTTTGCCTTCCCTCCCCCCCCCGTACAAACAAATATTTATTATTTATTTACTTTCTGCAAAATTAAAAGTAATTTCTCAGCACTATAAAGAAAAACTAAGAAAAAGTTACAGGAACAGGCCCCTTTCATGCCAAACAGAAAGCAAGAGCTAGCTTAGTAGCCTGAAACTGCAGACAGACTCCCTCCCCTTCCCCTCCTCCCTCTGCCCTAGCCTGAAGATTACAACAGGATTTGTTCTGCTGAAAAAGTTCTTTTAACAATCAATGTGTCACTCAAATGGAGCAGCACAGCCTAAAAAAAAACATGTCAGTAAAGACTAATTTTTTTAACTTTGCTTCAGAAAACCATCTACAAAACCCCTCACAGAGAGAGACAGCTTACTGATTTCCGCAGGACAGACCTGATTTGGGCAGCTGTGTCCTACAAAAAAACATGAAAAGTACATGTCCTGACTTTATAGTAGAAAAAATATTTTCTAACTTTCCACTAAACGTTGCAGAAAACTATAATACCTTAACTAAAATACCTTAAAATGATAAGAAACAAAAGAAGACGCTAAGAAACTACAATACTTAACCTTAATTCTGATTATTTAGAGAAAACAAGTCTGCTGCATTGCCTGAGGTAATGTACTGTCCTACAAAAAATTATGTTTCAGTAAGAAATGTCCCACTTTGGGTGTCTTAAAAGGTGGTAACCCTAAAACAGCTTCCTCTCAGTTGAGCGTCTTTGTGCATTGGCAGGGTCACATGGTAAAACTCTGGCAAGCTCTCTGAACAGCCTGGGGATTGGCTGAGGAGAGCTCATGAGATCTCAAAGTCTCATTGAATACGTGACTGTCGAATACCTCAACTACACCCTCGTATTCGGGTATTTGTTGGATATAACCCATATTCGAGGTATTCAATGGCTGGATCAACTTAAGCGCACACCTCTGCCAGCTGGGTTTCAATAAGAAAAAGTGTAAAATCATGCACCTAAGGCACAGAAACCCTGGGGCAGAGTGTGAAATGGGGGAAGATATTGACGATTACAAAACAGGAAAGGGATCTTGGAGTAATCCTATCAGATTACCTCAAGATGGTGAGGCAGTGCAACAAGGCAATAGATAGAGCCAGCAGGATGCTGGGAGTGTATAGGGAGGGATATCACCAACAGAAAGAGGAGGTGGTTTTACCACTGTATAGACAGTTGGTGAGGCCCCACCTAGAGTACTGTGTCCACTTCTGCAGACCACATCTCAGGAAAGACATAGACAGGGTAGAGGCTGTCAAGAGGAGGGCAACTGAACTGGTGCAGAGGCTGCATCTAAAGCCCTATGAAGAGAGACTGAGGGATTTCAATATGTACACTCTGGAAGGGGGGGGGTTGGATATGATACAGACCTATAAATACCTCAGTGGGGTGAATAAGGTACAGGAAGGGAATATTTTTCAGAGGAAAAGGAGCACAAGAACAAGGAGGCATGCAATGAAGCTGTAAGGGGGAATTTAGGAGGGATGTGAGGAAGTAATTCTTCACTGAAAGAGTGGTGGATGCCTGCAGTAATCTTCCAGTGGAGGCAGTGGGGGCAAAAACAGTGATGGGCTTCAAGCATGCATGCGACAGATACAAGGGGAGCTTGGTAGGGAAGTAAGGTGGGGGGCGATAGTCGGCAATCAGGTAGGGTCTATGGTGTCAGTATAGGGATGGAAAAATGGCCAGACTAGGTGGGCCAAGCAATCCTTACCTGCCAACAAATTCTATGTTCCTATGTCTGAACCTTAAAAACTGTGCTATTGATTAGACACCCACATAATAGACTCAGGACTGATCCCCTTCTAAGTCTATGAGTTACGGATAGTTTATAAATGCACACTAAACAGCACACATTTTATTAATATATATTCAGATACAGAGAATGTACTGAATTTGTTCACTTTGCTATATTTCACAGTGAGACATTTTTTCCTGATGAAGTAACTCATCTAGTTATGAAATGTTGAATTGATTTTTATAATGGCTTTAAAATAAAGAAAACGTGATGGGTGAGTGAGATGGTCTGGATTTCTTGCTTCTCTCAGGAATTTTGGACATAGGACTATCTCTTCTGTGGTGAAAAGTTGTTTGATTATATCCTTCAGGATCCCAAGTTCCAGAGGTCCATTTTTGTTGTTTATGGAAAATTGGCTGAATCTGGAGTCATTGACTGACTGGGGACCATTACTACATTATCTGAAACACTTGAAATAAATTTTCCTTTTTTAATTTAGTATGCTTTTCCCCCCTCTTGCCATCCATCCCCATCAGTTCTCCTCTATCACCCAGCCCCCTCACCCGCCTTCCCCAGGACTTACATCCTTGACACCTTGGCTAATCCAGGGCAGGGCCATCGGGAGGCAGCTCTACCCCCTACAGAGACTAGGTTGGTGCTATGGAGGACAGTGCCTTAGTTGGAGGTGGGGTGCCTGTGGTGAGGGGTGGACATCATCTTGCAGTGTCTTGCCATTTTCCAGTTTTTCTGACTCAGCCCCTTGTGGGACATGAGAGGAGCACTTGATGGGTGTAGCACATCAGAGCAAGTTGGCTTTCCCCCTGGTTTCGTGGCTCCACTTGCACTGTCACCAGTGGTTACCCTGGTGGCAGTAGCACAGTAGAGGCCATCTTCCCTAACTCCCTGAGGTGGAAAACTAGGATGTTCCGTACCGTGGGATTCAATCAGTGGTTGAAAAACTGGTGTGCAGCTCAGGGATTTGGCTTCATTGGGGACTGGGGGTCCACCTGGAGTGATGCAAGCCTATACTGGCATGATGGGCTGCATCTGTCCGGGAGGGGAACCAGGATCCTAGGTGATAGGATTAAATGCTTCATTGGCAAGCTTTCACAAACTAGCCAAGGGGGCACTGGAAAGGAGCAGGAAAATCCTAGCCCCCAAACAATCACGGTAGTAAGTGTGGCAAACACCAACATGGAGGTGTCGATGGGGAGAAGGCAGGGGTAAATGGAGAAAGTGACAAAGGCAAGAAGGACAGGGATGGGGCAAAGGGGTAAGGCCATCAGGAAATGGAGGGTAATTGAGTACCAATGCTCTAGGTCTGGGCAACAAGCTCCCTGAGCTGGTGGCCTTAATGGAAGAGGGATGCCTGATATCGAGCAGTCACAGAAACATGGTACACGAGAACCATGACTGGGATGTTAACATAACAGGGTACATAACCCACAGGAGAGACAGGCAGGGAGAAGAGGGGAGGAGTAGCTCTCATGTAAAGGAAGGGATAAAAGCAACTGAACAAAGGAGTAAACAGGGAGGAGAGGAGGCACTGTGGGTCACCTGGAGACTGGAAAGGCACCACAATCCGCACAGGGTTTGTGTACAGACCCCCATGTCAGGGGGAAGGAATGGACAAGGATATGATGGAAGGCATTCTTAGAATGGCAGAGAAAGGGGAGATACTGTTGATGGGAGACCTGAATATGCCAGATGTTAACTGGAGCACATTTGCTGCAGCCACATCCAAGAGCAGGGCCATTCTTGATGCCCTACAGGTGGCAGGCATTAGACAGCTAGTTTCGGAACCCACTCGTGAGGGAGCAATCTTAGACCTCGTACTCTCAAACGGGGGCAGTGAGAGGATCTCAGATCTAGAAGTAGGTTGCCATCTGGGGACAAGTGACCATCAAACAGTGTGGTTCACGTTAAACTCAGCTACAGAGTCAAGCCATACAAAAGTGAGGGTACTGGACTTTAGGAGGGCTGACTTTGCAAGATGGAGAGTGCCTCAGAAAGCACTAGCAAACAGGCTAGAAGGAGGTGGGAGCAACAATGGGGAATTATCAAAACTGCCATCACAGACGCAACAAGCCTTGTGTGAAGCAACAAACAAATCAAAACGAAAGAAAAAGCCACTATGGTTCTCAAGAGAGGTGGCTGTGAAAGTCAGGAAGAAAAGATAGCATTCGGAAGTATAAGGAAACACAGAAGGAGCAGGACAGAGAGCTGTACCAGTTAAGGCAGAAAGAAGCAGGGAGGGAAGTCAGAATAGCAAAGGCCCAAACTGAGGAAAAGATAGCCAACTCAGTTAAGAAGGGGGATAAAACCTTTTATAGGTACATCAGCGAGCGTAGAAAGACAAAGGGAGGGATAGTGAGGCTGAATAGAATGAACGGTGGGTGGGCAGAGGGGGACAGTGAAAAAGCAGGAGTACTGAACGAATATTTCTGCTCAGTATTCACAAAAGAGGAGGGGGAAGTGCCTAATCCAATTAACAGAAGCACTCTTGATAGGGGGGTCGATCCCAGTCCTTTCACAGAAGAAAGGGTTCTGCAAGAACTCCTAAAACTGAAGGTGGACAAAGCAATGGGTCCTGATGGAATTCACCCAGAATTCTAAAAGAATTAAGGAAGGAACTAGTGAAACCATTGGCTACTCTTTTAATAAATCATGGGAGGATGGTGGTACTCGAGACTGGAGGAAGGCGGATGTGATTCCCCTTCACAAAAGTGGGACCAAGACAGAGGCAGGAAACTACAGACCTGTCAGTCTGACCTCTGTGGTAGGGAAAGTGATGGAGTCACTTCTGAAGGAAAGAATAGTTGAGTACCTAGAGGTCAGTGGAGCACAGGATCCAAGGCAGCATGGGTTCACAGCGGAAAGGTCATGTCAGATGAATCTAATAGATTTCTTTGACTGGGTGACCAAAGTAGTAGACCAGGGAGGGGCTGTGGACATGGCCTACCTAGACTTTAGCAAGGCATTTGACACAGTCCCACACAAAAGATTGATAGTCAAATTAACCAGCCTGGGAGTGGGTCCCAGGGTGGTAACCTGGGTAAAACATTGGCTGGACAACAGGACACAGAAGGTAATTGTAAATGGAGTCCACTTGAAGAAAGGCGGTTACTAGTGGGGTACCAGAGGGTTCAGATTGGGTCCAGTCCTTTTAATGTCTCTCATCAGTGACATTGCAGAGGACTGAAGGAAAGTATGCCTTTGCAGATGACACAAAGATCTGCAACAGGGTTGATACACAAGGAGGCGTGAAAGGATGAAAAGGGACTTAGCAAGGTTGGAGGAATGATGGATGTATGGCAGCTAGGATTCAATGCAAAAAGTGCAAAATAATGCACCTGGGAAACAAGAACCCAGGGGAAGAATACACAATGGGTGGGGAGGTAGTAACAACAACAAAAAAGGAAAGGGACCTGGGGGTAATCATATCAGATGACCTTAGGTTAGCAAGCAATGTGAGAAGGCAGTAGGGAGCGCTGGGGTATACTGGGATGTATAGGGAGAGGCATCAGCAGCAGAAAACAGGAAGTTGTTATCCCTCTGTACAGACAGTTGGTGAGACCCCATCTGGAATACTGTGTCCAGTTCTGGAGACCCCATCTCCACTAAGGACATAGACAGGATAGAGGCAGTCCAGAGAGAGGGCAACTAAAATGGTGCAGGGTCTGCAAGAGAAGCCGTATGAGGAGAGACTAAAGGAGCTTAATATGTATACCCTTGAGGAAAGAAGGGAGAGGGGGACATGATAGAAACTTTCAAGTACCTCAAGGGAATCAACAAAGTCCAAGAGGGTAGCATCTTTCAGAAAAAGAGACTTGCAAGAACAAGGGGACACAATTTAAAGATAGAAGGAGGGCGGTTCAGGGGCAATGTGAGGAAGTATTATTTACAGAGAGGGTAGTGGATGCATGGAACAGCCTTCCTGAGGAAGTTGTGGGGTCTAAAACTGTGGGAGAATTCAAGAATGCATGGGACAGACATAAGGCAATTCTTGTGGGGGGCAGGAAGATAAAGGCTGTTGGTTAACTAGGATCTGCGGCCTATCCTGTAGGTAGGGAAATGGGCAGACTAGATGGGCCTAGCGGTCCTTATCTGCCGTCAAAGTCTATGTTTCTATGTTTCTATGTAACTTCCTGCTGGACACTCTGCTGACTTCCCCCATCCAGCCCTCTGACAACTTGGGCTTATTGCCAAACCTGGGTCATCGGCATGAAAGAACATTTCCTGGTGCAAAGACACTGCCATTTCCCTTTTTGAATATCTACAGGACCATGGTGATATTAAATATAAGGGAATTTTCATTACTCTTTGGAAACATTTATTTTTTGACTGCTCTGTTTATTTTGTTTATGTCCTTTTTTCATATTTCTAATTGTGAAACTTCTGGAACACAATACTCACCGATCCATGGATATGTCTGATTTCTCAGAATAAGATAAAATTACAGATGTTAAATCCAGTCCCACCTTTTTCTCTAAATCAAAGGAAGAGAGGATAACACCATTAGTCAAATGTGAAAGGAATCTTCATGCCACTAATGCCCCACCTAGTGCAACCAACAAACTAGAGCAATTAAAACAAGAAAATATTAGATTGAACTGGCATGGGGACTTTGTGTGACATCACCAAGGTGGATGGTCAGGGGAATGTGGAGCTCTGCACTCAGGACAGCAATATTTGATTATTTATTTATTGAATTTTGGTAATCGGGTAAGCCTACTGATCCAATACAGTCCCTTTTTCAGGGGTGACCCGGATTGAAACAATACAACATAAGTACAACATTTAGGAGAGAACAAATACTATGAACAGTTCAATACAATGATGTACAATTACAGCTACAGTTACAAGGCAACCTTGGAGTCAGACCATGTCACAGCATACCAAAATAGACTTTAGGCTAAGTGCATAGTACAAATTCTAAGCAGTGCAGAGATTATCTGGAGAAGTAGGTTAGTGGGGTATCACGTCAATTCCGCGCGAACATATAAGCGCAAGCATTTCAGCGCATCAAATATAGTGAAAAACATTACCACTAACAGAGCAATTAAGCGTACAACAAATACAGCGCATTGTTTTCTAATTGTAATGAAAAGTTCACAAGTAATCGTTTGAGTGTCCGGCATTGCATCCAAAAATAAAAATTAAAACACAGTATAAGACACAGTTTAAACTGATTGGAGAAGTTCTTGCTAGCCAGAAGTTAAAATGCACTAATGCCTTAAAATGAATACATTAAAAATGTAGGCAACTAGATTAGTCAGCAGATAAAAAAAAAAAAAAAATACAGTACTGATATGGAAAGTTGAAAAGTCAGAGAATACAGAGGATGCTGAGAAGCTGTCACATGCCAGAAAATAGTAGAGAAAGCTAAAGTCTTTTGGCTTGTTGCAGTGGCCAATCAAGTGCGGATCTCCTCGAAAAGCGGCCATTTGCCGAGTGGAGGTTTGTGGGTGCCAAAATTTAAAAATTCTCTGGCTTCTTTAGAAGGACCGTACCTTAACATTTCTTGCACAGCACGAGGCGATATGGGAATAGCTCAGAGTTGAAAGCCTGCACCACCAGGGGAGCAAGGTTTCTTGTAAGGCAACCGAGGTGACGCGGTGACGTCGAAGGTGAAAGCTGCACCGCAGGGGGAGTGCACCCGGTCACTGGGGCTCTTGTCTTAAGATTTTCAGTGGATCCTGAGATCATGTTTGAAGCTATCTGGTGAGAGGGCATTCTTGGTGACTAAGAGCCCCACTCTTCTGGAATGCTCCAATTTTAATGCTGGGCTGTCATGGCAAATAAAGGATAAAGCTCCCGGGAGAGGGACAGAGAACAGTAGCTACAGAGACAGAAAAAGGCGCTGAAATGTCTAGCGCTGTAATCATTAAACGCTGAAAAAGATCGCACTGAAATATCTGCGTGGTAATTGACTTCCCCGAAATGTTTTGCGCGCAATTAACATGGAACCAGGTTAGTGGAAACAGGTGCAGGGAGGGGGGACAAGAAGATAGCTTGAAAGTTTGTGTTTGAACTGAGTGAGGGAGGTAGAGGAGAGAATCTCATGCAGGAGTGAATTCCAGGCAGACGTTGCTGTAAAGGCAAATAACTGCCTGCCAACCATCAGACGGGGGTTGGGAGTAACCAGGAGGGGGAAGGCCCGTAGGGTACGTTGAGTATGTTTATGGTTGATGAGATCACTCAGGCAGGGTGGGGTATAATGATGAACCTAATTAAACATAAGGCACATTTTTGTATACAGGAATTTGTTCCCAAGGTGTGTCCAGCTTAGAGAGGAGAGAACTTCACAGTGATGAAGACGAGGGTCAGAGTCGACAGCGTAATGCCCGATCCTTAACTAGAGTTGATTGATATGTGCAATAGTGGATGCCCATACTCAGAGAAGCAGCAGGGTGCCATAAACTAGCAGGGGGAGGAGGATAGACATCGCTATTTTTAGACATGAGGCCTGATTCAGGAGGGGATGGAGGCAGTAAAGGAGACCAAGCCATTGGTTGAAAGCTTTCAACAAAACATTGACATGGTTCTCAAAAGTGAGTGAGTGAGGGATCCAGGGTGACCCCCCAGGTATTTAAAGGAGGTAACTAGTTCAGGGAGGCTGCCATCCTTTGATCTGATTGCAAGGGGGGGGCTCAGATGAGGGTACAGACCCCGAGTTATGAAACAACATGGTCTTGGTCTTCTTTGTGTTAAGGACCAGATGGTATCATGAAACCATTCCTCAAGGACATGAAAATCGGATTCAAGGTTCTGGTTTATCCAGCCCAGGTCAGAGGATGAGCGACAGATGATTGCATCATCTGCATAGAGATGAACTGTGGCACTTCCGCAGTTAAGTGGCAGGTCATTTATAAATACTGAATATAATAGCAGCCCCAGTATGGAGCCCTGTGTAATACCATGTTAGATCTGTCTAAGTTCTGAGATGACCCCAGACCACTTGACCCTTTGGGAACGGTACGAAAAGTAGTTACAGAGCCATGCCAGGGCAGTAGAATCAAGGCCCAGGGCATGGAGTTTACACAGTAGTAGATTGTGGTCAGCTAGGTCAAAGGACTTCAGTAAGTCAACAAAGACTGTACCTGTAGCTTGACCTTGGTCCAAGGCAGTGGATATGTCAGTCATAACTTTTATTAGAGCAGTCAGTGTACTATGGTTCTTCCTGAAGCTGTGTTGGTACATAGACGGGAGGTTGTGTGATTCTAGATAGTCCTGGAGTTAATTATAGATAATGCGTTCTTGTATTTTTACAAGTGGGCACAGAATCGAGATGGGTCTGTAGTTTTCAACTCAAGTAGTGGGACCTTCTCTATGGATTGTGACTACCACTGCTACCTTCCATTTGTCAGGAACCGTGTCTGTAAGGAAGGACCTGTTTATTAAGTTCCTTACAGGTATGGTGATCCCTTTGGCTCCAAGTTTTAAAAAATTAGGTTCAAGGCTGTCATAATTGGGGTAACTTTCAGGCTTTAAGGCTGAAAGCAACCTGCGTATTTCTTGCTGGTAGCTAGTTTTAGATGGAAGGCAGGTTGTATTTCCAGGTCAGCAGGTGAAGGGGAACGGGGGTTAGGCAGTCAAAGCAGGAGGTATATTTATCAAGATCAATAAAGAATTCATTGAGACCACCTGCAATTGATAGGGGATCAGAGAGGACTTGGTCTTGGGCTTTGATGGAGCTGGGATTTACTGTACTTTTACATTTCATTAAAGTGTTAATTTGCTTCCAAAAGTTCTTTGGGTTGCTGAGGTGTTCAGTCTGAAGCGATTTGATATAATTTCACTTTGCCTTGCAAATGGAGTTCTTGCAGGCACTCCTAAGCTGTCTATAGATAAGCCAATCTTTGCAGAGGCCGCTTCCTTTGTAGACATGCCAGGCCTTGTCACGGGAGGACATGAGGTTCCTTTGTTCAGAGGAAAGTGACATGACTATTAAGAATGGTAGAGAAGGTAGTGATGAAGTAATCTAGAGCTTGATTGATATCTGGGAAGAGGTTGCTAGGTCCCCAGTCTGTACTAGTTAAGTCTTCTAGGAAAGCTTGAGTATTGAAGCAGGACATGTGCATAGCAAGTATTATTTTGGAGGGGTTAGGGAAGTTGTTGCGCCAAACGCAGTAAGTTGGTGAGTGGTCGCTGATACTATCTTGGAGAATGCCCGCTGACCTGACCTTGTGAGTACAATTGGTAATTATCCAATCAAGCAGGGAATGGATGCCTGATCTGGTATTTAACCTCGTGGGGTCAGTGATGAGCTGGGTGAGGTTGGCCTCAGCCTGGACAGAGTAGAGTGACTTTTGTTCATGGTAGGGTTTAACCAGTCAGTGTTAAAATCACAGCAAATTACCAGGTCATTTTGTGGGAGGTCTAGTAGGGATGAGATAAAGGAGGGAAAGACAGTAAGTACATTTTTAAGGGAGAGGAAGACGCAACCTATAATGATTTTTTTCACGTTTCCTAGAGTTATAGAAATGAACAGAAATTCTACCCTGGGGAGGTCTAAGGATGGTGTGGGTACTTCTACAGTCTCTATACCCGATTTAACATAAAGAAGAACACCATCTCCCTTCCTACTTATCCAGTCCTTTCTGAAGCAGGCTTACCCTTGCAGTGCTACCTCATGTTGGTTGATGGAGGGTTTGAGCCAGGTTTCTGATAACCCTAAAATATCCAGATTATATTGCAGCACCCATGCCTCAAGCTTAGCTATTTTAGGATGCAAGCTCCTGGTATTCATGTAGGCAATCATGAGGCCTTTACCATTTAGACCATGTGCATGTATAGTTGGAGAGGCTATGGGTCCACCAGGGGGACCTGGGTTAGGCTCAATGCCACCTGCTCGTAGAAGCAGGAGGAGGTGATGTAGTAGGATGAAAATGTATGGCGGTTGTTTAGTTTAGTGAGACCACCAGGAGGCCTGGGTAGCTGGAGGTTGTCGAGGAACCAGTACCCTAGGCAGACAACATCTTGTCTGGGTAGGCAAGGGATGGTAAAGAACCGCAGACGTGGGTCCTTATTGCAATATTTTAAAGTAGTAGAGTCACTGCCGATGGGTGGGTGTTTCAGTGTGTGAGCGATGAGGTAGTCAGAGAGAACACAGGATAGGATGAGCACACTCGTCGAACAGATACCGGCATTGAGCATAATCGTATTAATATAGGACAGCAATGCCCTTGAGAAACAGTTGTATAAGGGAGAGGTACAGAGATGAAAATAAGTCAGCTAAAGGGGGTATTAAGAGTGGAGAGTCCCAGGAGGAGATACCGAGATCACCATGAGTGTTACATCCAATGGGAAAACAGTGGCGAAACAAAAGACCACAGCGTTAAGGGGTGCAATATGCCAGATGCAAATATTACCTCTGTGATGGTCAAGTGGTTAGTCACTGTCTTTGGTGAGAGGGGGTGGGGGTTCAATTCCTAGGATGGGAAATGTGAAAAAGTGGAAAGAGTAACAGTCAATATAACCTGCTGTTGGGAAACTTGGATGACAGGTTCTGGTCTTTTGTTTCAAACAGTGGCAAACAAAAGACCACAATGTTGAGGGGTGTAATATGCCAGAAGAAATTATTACCTCTGCGACAGTCAAGTGGTTAGAGTCACTGCCCCTAGTGTGAGCAGTTTGGGGTTTGATTCCTGGGATGATAGGTTCTGTTTTTTTGTTTCGAACAGAGGGGAAACAAAAGACCACAATGTTATGGGGTGTAATATGCCAAAATAAATTATTACCTCTGCGATGGTCAAGTGGTTAGAGTCACTGCCTCCAGTGTGAGAGGTTGGGGGCTCCCAGGAGATCTTCTCTCAGCAACAGCAAGGAAGAACACAACCAGAATAGAGGTACAAAGCAATGTCCAACTGCAGTACAGCACAACTTAAACCAGCAATACCCTACATGGCAGCTAACACAGGAATCTCTTAAGGTAACTGTAACAAATGGCAGTGAAATCTAAGATAGCAGTACAAACATTCTATAAATGCAGGTTCCCACCGAGAAACAGCTGGGGTAAATAAACTATCAGTTGCTGTCTATAGACAGTAATTACAGGAGATAAGTCAGAACAATAAATGTTTTAAAGAGCAGCACACTGTCCTCCTAGTACCTTGATCACTCTGGGCTGCTGGAGCAGGGAGCTCTCCTATGAGCTCCCTGGGAGGGATGGAGGGCATCTGGGCAGAACAACCTTGATCACGCTGGCCCATTGGAGCAGGTAGCTCTCCTTTGAGCTCCCTGGAAGGGATGGAGGGTATCTGGGCAGAGCAGCCTTGGTCACACTGAGCAGCTGGAGCAAGGAGCTCCAGGAACTAACTATCCCTAAAAGTTACCAACTTAGAAAACAGAGCAGTTGATGCCGACAAACAAATTACAGCAAAAGACACTAGGATTACTACCCTCAAACACACCATGATACAGCTTGCAGAATCAAATCATCAGTTCCAGGACAAAGTGGAAGATCAACACAGCTGGCCTGGAGAAATAATTTCCACATCTACGGCATATCAGATGGAGGCCTAAGGACAGCAGTTCATTCCCTTTCTCCAGCAATTCTTACAAGACTTCACTCTCCCACCAGACATAGAGCTCAATATTCAGAGGGTACATAGAGCTGTAGGACCCAAAACCAGCAGACCCAGTAGTGAGGCCTCATTCCATCATCCTGTACTTTTTGATATTCACAGAGAAATAAGAAATCCTACATAAGCCATGGCAGGAAAACACATTACAATTTAAAACACACACCATATACATGGAAAATGACTATCCACCTGGCATCATGAGTAGACACCGAGCATACATTCCCCTAGTAAAACTCCTGCAGGCAAATCAGCTTCAGTTTTGCACACCCTCTTCTGCCCTGCTTGTGGTGCAATTCCCAGAAGGTCAGAGGATTTTTTATCTCTGAATAGCCAACATATGCTTCTCTCTACATTATTCTATATCATAATGTTGCTTTTGTCTGAATCTGAAATTAATATCTAATGTGGTAATGAAATATCAATGCTGCTATTTGGGGTATGGCTATATGCCTTGTTCGCTATGTATTTATATTACCTAAACCATTATGGTTCTGAATCATATATTAATATATTGGCATAATTGATTTTTCAGCTAATCTACCCTATACTGAAACAATTTTATGTCTCATCAGCCTTGCTGTATTAATTGCCTTTCACTTAAGTAAATTTTAAGTTATTTTGTATTTTTGTTTTAAATTTCACTTAGGGTGTCTGCTATAAGGGGGATTTTTGGATTGTTTGTTAAACATTCTATTTAAGATTTATGGTTAGTGCACTGTCACTTTAATGATATAATTCTGAATAAAAGGAAGATCCAAAACACCAGGTCCCCACCTCCTGACGAAGTGTCCCGGAGTGGACATGAAGCGCTGGGGTAGTATGGCTGCGGTTCTCATTTGCTAAATTGCAGTGATTCTTGCATGTTTTATTTTTGGCTGGCTGTATAGCGTGCTTCATATCTTGTGTGTTTTTGATTTTTGATTTTTTATATGGCAGAGTAAGCAGCAAAGGAGCTCTATTACCTGTTAGTTTAACTTCAGTGATAGGGAAAATGATGGAATCACTTCTGAAGGAAAGAATTGTCAAGTATTTAGAGGCCAGAGGGGCACAGGACCCAAGGCAGCATGGATTCACAGTGGGAAGGTCATGCCAGACAAATCTGATAGATTTCTTTGACTGGGTGACCAAAGTAGTAGATCAGGGAGGGGCTGTGGACATGGCCTACCTAGACTTTAGCAAGGCATTTGACACAGTCCCACACAAAAGATTAATATAAGTTAGCCAGCTTGGGAGTGGTCCCAAGATGACAGCCTGGGTAAAGAATTGGCTGGAGAATAGGACACAGAGAGTAATAGTAAATGGAGTCCACTCAGAAGAAAGGAGGGTTACTAGTGGGGTACCGCAGGGTTCAGTATTAGGACCGGTCCTCTTCAATGTCTTTATAAGCGACATTGTGGAAGGACTGGAAGGAAAAGTATGTCTCTTGCAGATGACACTAAGATCTGCAACAGAGTTGATGCACAGGGTGGGGTGGAAAGGATGAGAAGGGACTTGGCAAGGTTAGAGGAATGGTCAAATGTATGGCAGCTTAGATTCAATGCTAAGAAGTGCAAGGTAATGCACCTAGGAAACAAAACCCAGGGAAGAGTACACAATGGGGGTGAGATACTAACAACAACAAAAATGGAAAGGGACCTGGGGGTAGTCATATCAGATGACCTAAAGGTGGGCAAGCAATGTGAGAGGGCAGCAAGGAGGGCTGGGGGGTTACTGGGATGCATAGGGAGAGGCATCACCAGTAGAAAACAGGAAGTTATTATCCCTCTGTACAGACAGCTGGTGAGACCCCATCTGGAGTAATGTGTGCAGTTCTGGAGACCCAATCTCCGCAAAGACATAGACAGGATGGAAGCTGTCCAGAGGAGGGCAACTAAAATGGTGCAGGGTCTGCACCGGAAGACATATGAAGAGAGACTTAAGGAGCTTAATATGTATAGCCTTGAGGAAAGGAGGGAGAGGGGGGACATGATAGAAACTTTCAAGTACCTCAAGGGAATCAACAAAGTCCAAGAGGGTAGCATCTTTCAAAAAAGAGGTGTGCAAGAACAAGAGGGCACAATTTGAAGATAGAGGGGGGCGGCTCAGAGGTAATTTAAGGAAGTATTTTTTCACAGAGAGGGTTGTGGATGCATGGAACGGCCTTCCGGAGGAGGTTGTGGAGTCAAAATCAGTGGTGGAATTCAAGCATGCATGGGACAGTCATAAGGCAATTCTAGGGTGTGGGGGTAAGAAGAAGTAGGCTGCTGGTTAACTAGGATCTGCAGCTTATCCAGTAGGTAGGGAAATGGGCAGACTGGGTGGACCAAGCGGTCCTTATCTGCCATCAAATTCTATGTTTCTATGTTTCTAATGGCAATGACTTCAACCACAGGAAACAACTTTTCCAGCCAGCACACCACTGCCACTCCAGTTGCCACAAGCCCCCAAATGGAAATCCATTTTGGACAGGATGGGAAGGAAGCAACAAATGCAGCTTACACTGCTGCAGCTGATAGCCCAGTTAAAAGCTAATGCTACAGCAGTGGACAGTTCTGGAAATCAAGCAATACCGAGAACCTCTGCTTGACTTTCTCAGCCAAATCTGCCTTACTCGGCAGGGACTTAAGGTGAGACTGAATTAAACTGAACTGTAGACAGAAACTGCTTTTTAACAGGTCTCCTGCAGCACTGCAGCTGAACGGTGGGGTTGAATCAAGATGAATCACCGCTGACTTGGCTCAGTGGTGGGAGTACCTTCATGCAGTCAGGGTTTAACACTTAAACTGATTTCACATTCTCAGTCATGGCCTCCCATGCTATTATCTCAGCCCAGCTGTGGTGAGAATCTTCCACTGCCACCTCTTGTTAAATTGGTGACTTAGGGATATCCCACGCATGCCTACTCTTTCTTTAGTCTGTAGCTTTTTGGAACTGGCAGTTAGATGTTGGAAGGGGTAGCAAGCTGTGCTCTCTCCCCTTTGAGGAAACCACTCGGTCTTCACAACTTGATAGACTCTAATAAAGAGGGGCACTTGAGATACCATGGCTCCAATAGGGCTTGGGCAGACAGCACTGTTTATGGCTCGGTGGGAACTAATGGGACGGAGGGCAGTGTGAGGACTGCCTAATTTGAACTGGGAAAATTGAGAAATGTAATTGTTTGGGGGTATTCTCTGGACCTCATCCCGGGGCTGGGGAGGCTCACTGCAGTTTACCACATATGGCTGCTTGGGAAGTCATGGCGAAGCACCTCTACAGATGCTGGTTTACATTTTGCCCATGTGGTGGAATTATGGATCAGTGTGTTTCTTGGGGCATTAAGCACTGTGTGAACATTGCTGGAGGAGGGTGTTGCTTTTGATGAAGGCACACTGTGGGCGACTCTATTCTCCATGTCAGATTCACCTCCTTTTATACACCAGTGGATGGATGGTGTGCAGCTCCTCATATGGTTTACTATACAGACAGTGGAATGCAGTACATCCCTTGATGTACAGGACTATGTCAGTGCAGTGAAGTACACCATTGCTTTGCCCCAACCCAGGGAACTAAATTAGACAAGGAGGTACATTAACTAATATTACAATAAGCTGTTAGTATTGTATACTCAGTGTCTCTGTATATTTCACAATGCATTAGTTACACTGTGCTACATGGTGGGGTCACTATACACTAGGCTCATAATTGGGTCATTACTACCACCCTGACCTACCCTTTGTAGATTGTGGCAATTAGTTTTTGTCTTTATGTAACTACTGCTCTGGCCAAAGCTAACTGCCCAGAGTAGCGAGAGTCCTATGTTGGGTATGACTAGCTGATTATTTCCCTACTTGGGCTTCCTTTTGGGGGCTCTTGTAGTGTCCTGGATACTTGCCACCACTCAGCTGCCCTGGGGCATTTATAGGAGCATCTCTCCAATAGGCAGTTTGCTTCAAGAGAGGCTTTCAGGGATTCTTCCCAGCAACTTTTTTCTCTCAGAAATGCTCTGTAAACCATCATTGTTTTCCCCAAGAGGTTAGGGCTTGTACCAAAATGGATCCCACTTATGGAAGTCAACCTGCTGTGTCACACTGTATAGTTACTCTTGTTAATTGTTAGTTATTACCATTTTATATGAGTTATGAAGTGTACTGCTTACTGTTAACTCTCAATTTACTTCATGCTCAAAAGTAAGGCAAAGTGGTGTAGCGCTCTGGCATATGCAGGAAAAGCAGACGGGTAACAGGCATAGATGTATTCAGATTTGGGCTAGAGCAGGGTTTTCTGGTACTAGATGGAGATAATGCATTATGTAATGCAGTTTCATAATCTGCAAATCTGTTTGATTCTTTCCTAGCAAGGATGGTGACAAGGGCACAATTTAAAAGAGTACCTCAAAATGTTAATGGTTTGACACACCCTGTCAAGCTTGCAAAGGTTCTGCCTTATCTTAAAAAGCTGAAACCTGCTCTCCTCATGCTACAGGAAACACATCTGGCAGCACTGAAGCATGAAAAACTTAAAAAAATTTGGTTTCAGGGAGCTACCGTATTCTTCTTATTAATCAAGTAGGTGGAGGGCGGTGGTTACTGTAGTCCCTAGACAATCTCTGAACTTGAAACTACCTATGTGGACCCAGCAGATCACATGGTAAGAGCAGGGAGAAAATTCCTTGGAACTTACTACACCATAGTTAATATCTACCTCACTCTGGGACAGATTCCTCCACAATTAGATTTTTATTTCAACAAATTATTGAACAGCAGACAGGTACGCTATTGCTGGAAGGAGATACAAATCTGGCTTTGAATCCACACATGGATACTACCTCCACATGGGACCAGGATGCAGGATAATCTATGCCCATAGATATTTTAAAAGATTGCTTACACAGTATGGCCTGACGGATGTGTGGAGGGTACAGCACCCACATCCGAAACAGTATACTTTTTACTTACATGCCCATGGTATTTATTCCAGGCTTAATTTTTGTGTGTGTGTGTGG
This sequence comes from Neoceratodus forsteri, assembly GCA_016271365.2. Classification (NCBI taxonomy): domain Eukaryota; kingdom Metazoa; phylum Chordata; order Ceratodontiformes; family Ceratodontidae; genus Neoceratodus; species Neoceratodus forsteri. Next base: position 1,222,646,149 of record CM057458.1, read on the forward strand.
GGGGCACAGAACAAGTCTCTGAAGTGCAATACTTTATTGGGCAAATTCTTTTATCAGCTCATGTCCCCCTGGATTTAGCTTTTGAACTACACCAGGAACCTAAACAAACCAATTGGAGATTTAACACTGGCCTTCTAAATGACCCGAGATTCAGGGAATTGCTGAAGGATACAATTCCAATTATTTTACAACAAAATCAATCCCCAGCTATATCTGCGACAATGTCATGGTTGTTTTGTGCCATATATTTAGTGCTGGTCAGTTAATTTATCTTATAAAATGTAACCTATTCACATTACTTCCATCCGCTGTTTGTATATTGTGTGTACTTAAGCCTGTACCTTATAAAGTATTATATTCAATGTTCCAGGTCACTGTCTGAACTCCTGCCTGTAAGTTTTGGAAGGCCATAACTGCGCTGGCACGCTTCCCCACAAAATTTCGACTGGTGGTACCCACACTACAGATAAAAATGAGCTCCTTAACAATCACTTTACCACAGCAAGGATGGCTTTTGATATTTCCCCAGCAAATGCCTTCAGGGCACAGTTCCTTAGTCAGTCATCTGATTGCCATGATCCGTAATCTACTGACCCTCACCACTCTTTCTCCTTCTGTCCTGTCACCATCAAACAGGTTGAGGATCTTCTTCTTCAACTTGATACTACGGAAGGTGCGTGTGCTGATATGATTGAGCCTTTCTTCCTAAAGTTGGCCTACTATATTTTGGCTCCCCTGTTATCCACCTTTTCAATTTGTTTCTCAATCAGGGCTCCCTCCCCAAGGTCTGGAAGACGGCCCATGCCATCCCTCTATTCAAATCAGGGGACTCCTGCGACCTAAAAAATTATCGCCCAATCTCCTTGCTTCTGGCCTTGTCAAAACTATTGGAGAAGGTAGTAAATGAACAGCTCAGATCTCATCTGGAAAGTTTTAATCTACTAAACCCGATTCAATCCGGTTTCCATTCCATGCATAGTACCTCCACTGCCCTTGCTAAGGTTATAAATGACTGGCAGTCCGCACATAATAACAAACAATACATATGTGCCTTGTTTCTGGACCTTAGCAAGGCTTTCGACATGGTGGACCATGATTTACTCTTGGTGATCCTGAAGAAAGTTGGGGTGGACAACCTGGCCCTAAGTTGGTTCACAAACTATCTTGTGGTCAGAGAGCAGCAGGTCAAGGCTGAAGGAGACCTATCACCAAAAAACATATTCCTTAAAGGTGTCCTCCAATGATCCATACTTGGTCCACTTCTCTTTGCCATTTATATTAATCAAATTGACACTGGCCTAAAGTCATCTGGTATCCGTCTCTTCACTGATGATACAGTGCTATACATTGACAGATCAACTCTGGATCAAGCCATTTTGGACATCCAGAACGATTTCAACATCCTACAAAAAAATCTGCTCAACTTGAAACTCCTGCTCAATGCCAAAAAAACTAAGGCCATGATTTTCTCTCCACTGGCCCCTCATCTCAAAAAAAACCAAAAAATAGATAAGGTTCCTCACATAAACATCCCTTTGGGAGAAGCCCTGGAGTTTGTGGAAAAATTAAAATACCTGGGGGTCTGGACTGACTACAAATTGTCCATCATTGATCACATTGATGAACTCACTAAGAAACTGTGTCAACGGCTCGGTATTTTCTTCAGGATCAAGCACTCACTAACCCAGGAGGCTAGAAAACTCCTAGTCCAAGCTACCTTCTTGCCTCTCCTAGACTATGCAGACTTCTTATATGGCCATAGTACTAGCACAGCTCTCTCTAAGCTTGATACCCTATACCACAGAGCCCTTAGTTTCATTTTGGATGCCCCTTATAACATGCACCACGGCATCCTCTATTCTTCCGTAGGCTGGACCTCCCTTAGCTTCAGGAGGCAAAATAATGCTATTCTATGGATATATAATGCAATCACTCATAAATTACCTCAGTACCTCACAAGCTGCATAACTCCCTGCATTCCTAGTGCCTGTTCTCTCTGAAGTCTTACTATCTTATCTCTGGCTATCCCTAAAGTTAAAATGTGCTTTGGTAGGGCCTCAATAAGCGTCACTCTTCCTAAGCTCTGGAATAAGATCCAGAAAACCTTAAGGCTTGCTACCTCTGTCACGTTCTCCCTTATCAAATCCTTGTTCCTGAGGACCTTCTCCGAGGTCTGTCATTGTTTCAAGTCCAGGTCTTAACATCACAATTTGTTACTGCTTTAAATTCTGGACTTAAATCTCAACCATTGCCTGAGGCGTCATTTGAGTCCTCCCTTTTGTCATTGTCCAAATCAAGGTCTCAACATCATGATCTGTCTTTGCTTCAAATATTGGACTTAAACCCCAACCTTTGCTTGTGACATCTGCTGTGTTCTCCCTTCGAACAGTCCTTCCTCCATAGGCCATCATGTCCAACCCTCTCCTATCTCGGCTGACCTTCCCTTCCCACTCCCTATACCCCCCTTCCCTTCCCACCCCACTTGCCAGGCCATGCCTACAGTACTTATCAAAGGACTCTTACATCTCAATCTTCTGTGCACTTCGATGCTAGAGGAACTGCCACTCCTGCTCACTATGACTCCTCCAATGATGTTTACTGTATAAACTTTAGCTCAATACCTTACGTCCATACATCTATATCCATGCAATTGTATTTAAATGGCACTATCTCCTGTTGAACCTTTATGTTCTGGTGCAAGTATCTTGTCACATGCGATGGTTATATGTTATTATGTTGTTATTATTACTATGCAATTGTTAAGTGCGTTCGCTCAGCCTGTGATGTCTTAACCCTGTTGGCAATTGTTTTGCCCCAGGTTCATCTTGTAAATTAGCTTGTCTCACTGATGTTCCACCTGGCAAAATAAAGATTTTGATTGACTGATTGATTGACTCCAGGTCGCCCCTGAAATAGGACCACTGGTTTCAGTGGGCCCACCCAATTACCAAAAGCCAATAGATAAATATCTATACATATATATATCAATATCTATCTATCTATCTATCTATCTATCTATCTATCTATCTATCTATCTATCTATCTATCTAGCTATCTATCCATCCATCAATACAAATATTACCTGGGATATTCTAAAACTGGTATTAAGGGGGACTTCAGGACTAAAAATGCATGTGAGAAATTACTCATCTAAATGACAGATGCATTCCTATAACTGGCTCACCAGCAAGGTGACTCCCCCTAGTAAAACTTACCCAAAATAAAATTTACAACATTTTAAATACAAAAACATAACTGGCCCTTCAATGCTTGAAGCAGAAGTATCATGATGGGGGTCCTAGCACTTAGGCTGCGCCAACACAGGGCAGAAGCTACCATACTGAAGTTGAAAGATCCAATCTTCAAGTGGGAGGTTTTTAAGCCTTCACAAATTTTGCAAGTTTTAACCAATTATAGCTCCTCTCTATAGTCCCAAGACTCAGATCCAGAACTCCCACTCTATAGACAGTACTTTGACTCCTTGCTGCTCCCATTAGTCACAGAGGAGCAAATTAGTGCCTGATATCACCCATTTCTCTAACTGAGCTGGAGGTATCACTAGCTCAAGCAAAGTCCAGAAAATCCCCAGGCCCAGATGACTATCTAGCCAAAATATTTAAAACTTGTAAGGAGGCCCTTCTGCCCTCACTATTACAAGCATATATAGCCATACAAAAAGGCAAAGATCCCCTCCTCCGGACAATTTGCCACCATATCAGTCATTTTGAAGCCTAACAAAATCCCTACTAAGCTGGAATCATGCAGACCTATTTCTATATTGAATCTGTACTATAAATTTTATACCTCCATTTTAGCAAAATGACTTGAAACAGTTCTCCCAGACTTAGTCCATAAAGATCAAACTGGTTTTATAATGAAGCAGCCAACTCAAGATAATATTAAGAGAACTCTCACCTTGCTCCAATATTAATCCAGGACACAGCAGCCAGCATTGCTGCTTAGCCTGGATGCAGAAAAAGCAGGGTGTCATGGAAACGCCTATACTATACATTGTACAGATTTAGTTTTCACTCCCAGTTTATCTCCATAGTCAGAGCATTGTACCAGTCCCCACAAGCCAAGGTTCAAGCTAATGGATCCCTCTGCCCCAGATTTTATTTATTTTGGGGGACGTGACAAGGCTGCCTGATGTCCCCCTTATCATTTGCCTTGGCAGTTGAATCCTTGACCCAAACCATTTGGGAAAACAAGGACATAGCAGACATTTTAAACCAGGGTGAGGAGCATAAACTAACTTTTTATGCTGATGATTTACTAATATATTTAACCAAACCTACAGGATTCTTTCCCCAGCTGTGGTGTAAAACTTAATGTTGACAAAACAGAGGCCCTTCATATGCTTTGTCACCCTCTCCCTGCTATATGTGTCAATATAAGTTTAATTGCGACCTGTCTCGAATAAAATATCTGGGTGTGCAAATACCTAATGACTTAACTACATTATATCAGCAAAACTACCTGCCCCTGCTGTCCACTATATACTCAGACCTGGATAGATGGGTGGTGCTACCACTTATGTTTCTCTTTTTTTAACTTCCCTTATTAATCATATTATCAGCACAAACTCCAACATGTTACACATATCACCATGACATCTTGTAAGTACAGTCAAGTTAGCACAGACAATAGCTCACAAGACAAATTTCTGAGGTCCAAAGGTTCAGCTGTATAACCATAATAAAAGTCTATGTGTCCCATGTATCTGGTGTTTGCCTGAATCAAAAGTTCAAATCTCCGGCAGTAACAATGTCATACAAACAATAAACCAGAACTTTAGGAGGAGAGAAAAGTAAACATATTGCCTCCTGAGACTTGGTTACCATACTGTGGCATAGTAAAGGTAATCAGCCATTAGTAACACATAAACCCACAATGAATTAGAATACTAGGTGGCATCTCTGGGGTGAAAAAGAAAAAATTACTCACCTTAGTAATTATGTTTCTTCTAATGGAGTCTTGCTGTATTCTGACTATTGCAGTTAGCCCCAGCACTCAAACTGCCCCGGAGAGTAGAGGGTTAATTTCTATGCAGAGCATAGAACGTTGAGCTCGAGCTCGGTTCAGACCTCTGTCTGCTGCACTTTGAAGCACAACTGTCAGATTCTTATGAGCTAATACTAACTATTATGTGGAAATTGTAAAATTTTTACTAGCCAAATGGCAACCAAATATTTTGTATCCCCAAAAGACTCAAGTCAAGAAATACAAAATCAAAATCCAGGTAGTGAACAACTTAAGACTGTTAAATTAATAATATAACCCACTCCCCCTCTCTAAAAGGAGGGAGTACCCAAATGCACCCCTTGGGTGCAACACTGCACTTGCCAGCCCACTTCCCAAAAACAGGTTCTGAGAGGGGAGGTATGGAGGGAGGTCAGAATACAGCAAGACTCCATTAGAAGAAACATAATTACTAAGGTGAGTAATTTTTTCTTCAAACAACATGAAGTCTTGCTGTATTCTGACTATTGCAGACTACCAAGCAGTACCTCAATGGAGGAAGGAATCGAACCTACCTTGGGAATAGGCTCTGCAGTATTGCTGTACCAAACTGAGCATCACTCCTAGCCTGGATGTCCAGGGAGTAATGCTTTGTAAATGTATGGACTGTTTTCCAGGTGGCTGCTTTACATATCTCTAGCAAAGGAATATCCCTGGCCGCAGACAGGGAAGCAGCTGTACCTCTAGTCGAATGAGCCGTCAGGCCTGAGGGAGGTATTTTACCTAGCTTCCCATAGCAGAATTGAATACAAGAGACAATCCACCTGGCAATCGTTCTCTTAGTGGCAGATTTGTCCTTACCCACTTCCCCATAAGTGAGAAACAACTGAAGGAAGTCAAACCTGTGAGCCTTAGTATGCTCAATGTAGTAACTAAGGGCTCTTTTAACATCCAAACTGTGTAAACCTCTTTCTCCTGAAGAAGAATGATCAGTGAAGAATACAGGGAGAGACATAGATTGGTTCAGATGAAAATCTGAAACCACTTTAGATAAAAACCTCCTATTAGTTCTATGGACCACCTTATCTCTATGGAATGAGATAAAGTCAGGATCCACTGACAGAGCTTGCAATTCACTGATACGCCTGGCAGAGGTAATAGCTACCAGGAACACAGTTTTCCAAGTCAAGTGCTTAAGCACTGCTGAAGGCAAAGGCTCAAAAGGGGATTGCATAAGCTGAGCAATGCAGACATTAATATCCCAAGCAGGGGTAGGATCCCTAAAGGGGGGATTGGTATGAAGCAATCCCTTGAAAAATTTACAGAATACAGGGTGAGATGGCAGTGAGGAAGGCTTTCCCGCTGACAGAAAAGCAGAAACAGCTGACAAATGTACTTTGAGAGCTGGTCTGAAGCCTAGGCCATTAAGATAAACCATATAGTCCAGAACTTTAGACAATTCAGCAGTGTCTGGGGATATATGCTTCTTGGAACACCAAATGCTGAATCTTTTCCATTTGGAGTTGTAAGTTTTTCTGGTGGCAGGCTTTCGAGAGGCTTTGAGAATATCCAGAACCCCTTGGGACAGATGCAAATCTGCATACTCTAACTCTTCAAGAGCCATGCCTTGAGATTGAGAGACCGAAGATTGGGGTACCAAATCCTCCCCTGAGAGGAGGCTAACAGGTTGTAATTCCTGGGAAAAGACAGGGGAAGATGGACTGCTAGGGACAGCAACAGGGGGTACCAAGGCTGCCTGGCCCAGTCTGGAGCAATCAGAATCACTTTGCAAGGTTGTGACCTTGCCTTAGCCAACACCTTGAACAGTAGAGGAAAGGGAGGAAAGGCATATAGAAATGTCCCCTTCCCAGTTCAAAATCAGAGCATCCAGAGGGACTGAGCCCAAGACTGGGGGTCTGCAACAAAACAGAGGAAGTTGGTGATTGTCTGGGGCTGCAAAGAGATCTATCTCTGGAGTGTCCCACCTTGAAAAAGGGACCATTTGTGATGGCCCTGGGAGATCCTGCTCAATGCATCTGCTAGCACATTGTCCTTCCTGGAAAGTGGACTGCTATCAGAGAGGTCTGCAGAGAATAAGCTAGGGATCACAATTTCATGGCTTCCGTGCACAAGGCCATGGACTGAGTGCCTCCCTGCTTGTTGATGTACCACATGGTGGTGGTGTTGTCTGTCCTGACCTGAACCACCTTGTTCTGCACTGACTAAGAGAAAGCTTGCAGGGCCAGAAAGACCAACCTGAGTTCCAAGAGATTGATAGGAAGAAGGGATTCCTGAGGGGACCACAGTCCCTGGGTTGGGAGAGCCCCCAGATGGGCTCCCCAACCCAATAGAGAAGCATCCATGGTTAGGACCACAGAGTAAGACTGAGTGACGAATGGGACTCCTTGCCTGAGGTTGCCCTGATCCTGTCACCGTTGGAGAGCCTGAATCAGAGTCTGGGTCACTGGAACTAGTTTGGTTAAAGAATCTTTCTTCTGAGACCAAAAGGCCCTCAGGTGAAACTGAATGTCCCTATTCTGAAATCTGGCCCCTTGGACCACTGCTGTAGAAGCTGCCATGTGGTTCAGAAGTTGAAGGAAGTGCCTTGCTGGTGGAGAGATCAGAAGGTGGAATGAAGAAGCCAGGTCTACAAAAGCCCTTGCCCTTTCCAGGGGAAGAAAAGCTCTTGCTTTGACTGTATCCAACTCTGCCCCTATGAAGGTGAGGAGCTGTACAGGCTCGAGAACTGACTTGGGAAGATTAAGAAGGAATCCTAGGGAATTGAGCACTTGCTGAGTCACTTGAAGGTCTGACTTGACTTGGTCTGGGGACTGACCCACAATGAGTTAGTCGTCCAGGTATGGAACTATGGAAATATTTTCCTTCTTAAAAAGGCCACTACTACTGCTAGGCATTTTGTGATTACCCTTGGAGCTGATGTCAGGCCGAAGGGCATAGCTTTGAACTGATAATGGCCTGAAGGCAATTCGAACCTGAGGTACTTTCTGTGGGAGCACTTGATGGGAATGTGAAAGTAGGCATCTTTTAAGTCCAGGGAGGCTAGCCAGTCCTCTGGCCTTAGAGAGGGAAGGATTATCCCCAGAGTCACCATTCTGAATTTTGGTTTTAAAAGATGTTTGTTCAGGTATCTTAAGTCTAGGATGGGTCGCCACTCCCCTGTCTTTTTTGGGGTAAGGAAGTACCTGGAGTACAGACCTTTGCCCTGTGCATTTTATGTAGGAACTCTCTCTACAGCCTTTAGAGCCAGTAGAGATGAAACCTCTGCCTCTAGGGCAATGGTTTCGGAGATGCTTGCAGGTGGAAAAGATCTGGCCCTCAGCTTTGGAAATTTCTTGGAGCTGAGAACCAGCCCCTGGCTTACCACCTCCAGGACCCACTTGTCTGAGGTAACAGACATCCAGTCCTGGACGAAGCAAGCCAGCCTGCCTCCTACAGGAATGGGGGATTCGAGCCGGGCTGACACATCAGGTTGTCTGCTTGGCAGGAGCCTTAGGTTGAGGGATGGATGCAGCCCTGCTCATCCCCCTTCTGCCTCTCCCTCTGAAGAACCCCCTCTGAGGAAAGGGAGAAGAGGCCTGTGCTTGGTAGAAGGCCTATGAAAAGGTCTGCCCCTGCCCCTAGCCTGCTGCCTTTGAGGAGTTGCCTGCCTTTCCTTGGCCTGTGCACTCCTATAGGTGGTCCTATACTCATCCATCTTTTTCATGTAATTCTCTGTCTGCTCCCCAAACAGAGAATTACCCACCACAGGGAAATCCATGGCCTTAGCCTGGGTGTCCTGCGAGAGACTAGTACATCTGAGCCAAGCCATTCTCTGAAGAGCCACAGATGTAGCGATGACTCTAGATAACACATCATTGGAGTCCACAGCAGCATGGAACTGTACCTTACATGCCTCAATCCCATCAATCCCTCCAAGGCTAGCTGGGTGGAGGCCTGTTTAGCCAGTGCCAGTACAGAGTCTCACCTGGACTTCTGGTAGCCAGCTGCAAAGGCCATATAATTAGCCTGCCTGAGTCCCAAGGTGGATGCCATGTACTGCTTCTTTGCCATGGCATCCAGCTTCCTAGAATCTTTATCTGGGGGTGTGTGAAGCCAAGGGTATATTAGCCTTATCGCAGGCTGCAGCCTGCACAACCCCAACATGGCTGCATTGTTGATACAAGTACTCTGTACCTGAACCTGATAAGGTGTACCTTTTGTCCTTCCTTCTGTCGACAGGAGGTACAGAATTTGGAGTTTTTAAAATCTTTTGTGTCTGTTTCCCAAAAGACTTATGAAGGGGAATAGACAGTCTCGTGGACTCTGGAATGTCCATCATCTCCACATAATCAGGTTCCTCTTGTTCCTCCACAGCTTCTTCCACAGGAGCCGGAGGGTTTCTGCCACTTTCCTGTAAAACATGTAGTGGGAAGGGGACTCAGAAAGCCTAGGAGGGGAAACACCAGAAGGCCTGTCTGGGGAGATGTCCAGTTCAATGGGCTCAACCAGACCTCTCACACCATCGTCATCGTCATCATAATCTTCATCCCCCTCCAAATCCAGTTCATAGAAATCTTCAGGGGCATAATCTTGAACTGGAGGAACCAGCCGAACTGAGCGCCTGCCAGAAGGTGCCTGTTCAGATGGAACCGGACGAAGCAATTCTACAATCCTTATCGCATTGGCAATCTCTTCGACAGTCGGAAAATGGGTCTCTGGATCCAAACTGGCCGATTTTTCTTTTCTTTTTCCTTTTGTAGGAACCGATCCCTCAGGATCGGCTCTCCTCTTGCCAGAAGAAGTATCGCCCTGGTCAGAGGGTACTCTCTCAGGTTCGGTCGGAACCGAACCGGGCTGGCCATCCGGGTCAGCGGACTTCACGGCCTCCTTATCCTTGATCCTACCTAATCTTTTTTCCAGGGTAGACTTGGGGAAAATTTTACAGATTTGGCAGTCTGAATCGAGGTGGTCAACCCCAGACAATAAACACAGGTGGTGTGGGGATCAGCCTTAACAAAGACCTCCCCACACACACTGCAGTGTTGAAACCCAGTGGGCCAGGTTTTTCTTTTGTGTTTCTCAGACGTAGCCACCCTAACCATAAACTTACCCTTTTTATGGCAAACAACCAGGCAAGACACACTTATCAGTTTCTAACCATGTAATGGGTATTGGAAAAAAACACAAGAAAATGCAGTTTTTTTAAAACCGATAAGGACCGGTAACCACACTCTTAAGTTTAAAAACAAAGACAGAATATATAAATTCTTAAATGGCTGGTTCAGCCGAACCAGTTAAAAAATCTATTTTTACAATTTCCACTAGTTTACTATGTCCAGTTCACTACCTAGTACTCACTGTACCACAGACAGAGATCTGAACCGAAATTTGTGAAAAATAATCAGTAAAACCTAGGACTTTAACCGACTTTCGAACCGTGAGCAAAGGAGAACTCTCTGGAGTGGCTGTTCAGTTAGGTGGAGTAAAGGATCTGACAGCTGCACTTCAAAGTGCAGCAGACAGATGTTTGAACCGAGCTCAAGCTCAACGTTCTATGCTCTGCATAGAAATTAACCTTCTACTCTCCAAGGCAGTTTGAGTGCCGGGGCTAACTGCAATAGTCAGAATACAGCAAGACTTCATGTTGTTTGAATCAAAGAAGTGCCTAAACCCTTACCCCACTGGACCCCTAACAATGAACCTGTGTCTTCTCAATAGTTGTTCCAGGGTGGACATGCCCATTATTTTCTCCTTATCATCAATATATGGGAACCAGCTGGAGCTGACTCTCTCTTTTTGGACCCTCAGGAGTGCTGTTATGGACTCAGTCTTTTTACTCTGATCACAGATGGTTACAATTTCTATGATTTCTGGTGGGTCTGGTGATAGCCACCTCCTGGTAATGGCTTTCATTGTAACTGCAGAGAGAATGAGGAACAGATGTATTTTAGTTCCTTTATGTGCTTCCTTCGGGAGGCCCAAGACAAAGTTCTGGAATTCTAGAGGAGATGTCAGCTCCAGAATCTCCATTACCAGGGTTTTAGTGGTGGCCAAAAACTGATGTAATTTAGAACAGAAACCTCCTTAGCACACCCTCCATTTCACCTACGATGCATCTCCCCCAAGTCCGCCGAACCGTACCTTAAGAAAGCCATTAGCAGCTCCCAGTATAATAGTGACTCCTTGGACCTGAGACTTCTCCAGCTCACTCTTCATGAGGTGCTTACCTCCCTTACTCACATTATAAACTGATCCCTATGCCTTGGGAAATTCCCATCCCTCTGAAAATCAGCCACCATCACTCCTATATTTAAGAACGGTGATTGAACCTCGACAAACAACTATCGCCCAATATCTATTCTCCCTCCCCTAGCGAAGGCTCTGGAGCACATCGTCTCTGACCAGCTCATAGAACACCTCGACACTCACAAAATTCTCTGCACCCAGCAACATGGCTTCCGGAAGGGACACAGTACTACTACCACCCTCCTTGAGTTGACTACCCACCTTCACATAGCCCTTGATAGTGGTCAGCTCTCTGGTACAGTCTTCCTTGACCTCACCAAAGCGTTTGACACCGTCAACCATTCCCTTCTCCTAACCACCCTCCTCAGCCTTGGTCTCTCCCAAGATGCCCTTGGTTGGTTCTCTAACTACTTGGCTGACCACTCATAGCAAGTCAGAATCGGCACCTCACTATCCGACAAGCTACCGGTAAGTTATGGTGTCCCCCAGGACTCTATCCTAGGTTCCTTGCTGTTCAGCCTCTTCCTTAACTCCCTCCCCAAGCCCTGCTCAGGAAACATCCTACTCTATGTGGACGATGCTGTCCTGTACTCCTCAAATGTTGACCCTTCCCAGCTGCACCTCTCCCTCCAATCCTCTTTCAGGGAGGCTGAAAACTGGTTCACCTCACAGTACCTTATTCTAAACTATAGCAAGACTAAAGCAATGTACTTCTCACACCCACTAAACTCCAAGAAGGACTGATGTCCCCCACTGCTTACTGCGAACCAGACCCCACTCGAGCAAGTGGACTCCTTTAAATATCTGGGCATCACTCTTGACTCAGCCCTCAATTTCCACCAACACATTCACATACTGTCCTCTACCCTCAGTATACGGCTGGGCATCCTCTATCCATTTAAACACTGCCTCACTCCTGATGCCCTGTGGCTGGCAGTCTCCTCCTCTGTCCTCTCCCTTCTTGATTACGGCATTATAATCTACAGTGCTGCCAGTGACTTGGCCTTATCCAGACTGTGGCTCTCACTCAACAAAGCCTGTCGTCTCATCCTGGGCTGTGATTGTCTAACCCACACATGTTCTCTATACAATACCACAAACTGGCTTAACCTAGATAACAGAATCCGGTTCCATACCTGCCTCATGACCAAAAAGATTACACTTGGTCTTGCCCCCACCAGGTCTCTCCCCCCTAATCCAGCAGGCCCAGTCACTACAGCATACCTGCAGCACTAGTAAGCAACTCCTCCTAATTCCCAGGTGCCATACCTCCCAGTTCCAAAGGACCTTCAGCTACCAAGCCCCTTCCTGGGTCAATAAACTGCCTAGCACGCTCTTAAGCATGAACAGGCTTGGCTCCTACAAATCCTTACTTAGGAACCACCTACAGTCCTTGAACCTATGTGACTGCAGAGGGACCTGACCATCCCCCCCATATTCCATTGACCAAGACCTGATATAAACCCCCCCATTCACTTTAGTAGCTACCTCTAGCCCTCATCTGGATCTTCACCGAAAGAGTTATTATGGCTAATACTTGTATATTTGTACATAATTTGCTTGCTTGTTATTCTGTTTCTGTATTGCACCGTACTGTCCTCTTTGTTTTCACCTGTACTGATGTGGAACCTTCGAAAATAAGTCTCTGACTCAAAGATATTTTCCAAATCCTCAATAAATAAAATAAATAAACAAGTCCAGTAAGTATGATGGGGCGATCCCTGGCCTCCACATTGTCTCCAACAGTGGCCCATATTGTTTGGGGTAAAGTGTTCTGAAAGCATGGGTGTCAGCAAGAAACAGTCATAATTTTCCATTTAAATTCTCTGCATTATGCGGATACCATGGTTTTATGTATGTTGGTCCAAATGTGGGCCCATTGTTTTGAAAGGACCAAAATTGGCCCTGTTGTTCCCATTTGTCTTGCAATGCCCTTACTGCAGAGGAGCCCACCTCTTGCATTCGTATCCTGTACAAAAACAAAATCTGATGTGGTTTCTGGCCCTCTTGGGCTGCCTCCCACACATATTGAATTATCATTGTGGGTGGGGTTCCCGTGTCCTCTCTGTATTCTTCTTGATTTAGGAAAATGTAAAGCTGCATACATCTAATCATGTCTACTTTATGAGTAAAATTCCCTTTGCAAGGAAGGAAAGTCTTTAAAAATGGTACCGTCCCAAAGTTGTGACACCAGCAGCAAACTCTTTCTGGCCTAAGACCTGTGGGTCCCATCTAATGTGGGTGGTGTAAAGCCTGAGAGACATGCTATAGGAATAAAGTGCCAGGTCAGCACCAGCGCCTTCAGCATGGTTTTAATGTGTTGCCATATCCTTAATGTTGTTTTCAACCGGGGCTACTCATCCCCTTTAGGGGATTTGGTGTGGACATCCAAGACACATACTTCATGGGGATACAACCAGCTGCCTGGTTTTTCATTTCTACCCACCCTGTGTCTTCAGTTTGTCTTAAAACACCAATCAACGGTGGTATTTGGGCTGCGAAATAGTATCATTTAAAATCTGGGACTCCCATACCCCATCCCTCCTTATGTTTGGACAATAGATCCCATTTGATATGAAGCTTTTTCCTATTCCATATGAATCTACTAAGGGTATTATGGAGTTCTTTTCATTCTTTGTGAGTTAACCATGTCAGTAAGGTGGCAAACAGCAATAAAAGCTGTGGTAGAATGTTCATTTTAATTGTTTCAATACAGTCAGAGAAAGAAAGAGGTATCTCCATCTATTCATGTCTGCGAATATAGATTGCATTATGGGTTTGTAGTTTACCTGGTATAGGGTGGAGAGCTGTATCAGTATTTAAATTCCCAGGTACTGCACCTTAGTTTTGATATATCTTTATGGAATGCTGGCTATTGCTGCGGGAGAGAGCAGGTCACTCACCAAAAGCACCTTTGTTTTCAAGATATTCACCCTGAATCCTGACATACAGTTTGCCCATATTGCTCTAAGAGGTCCAGAAAGGTTGTCATAGAATGTATAGGGCCCCTTATGTACACTAAGGTGTCATCTGTGTACAAGTATACGTGATGCTTTTGTCTTGCCACTGTAACTCCTGAGATATCAGGGATCTGACATAGTGTGGCAGCCAGTGGCTCAATGCTAAGAGCAAAAAGCAGGGGTGATAGGAGACACCCCTGTCAGGTTCCTCTCTGCACAGAGGAGGAGTCCGACAGTGTTCCATTGATTTTGATCCTAGTTGAATGCTTGTATAGAGCTGGGAGAACTGAGACACAAGAGCTTCTTCGAACCTATATGTGTTAAAACTTCCATGAGGAATGACCAGTTCAACTGATTGAATGCTTTTTCAGTGTCAATAAAAAAGGCTCCCTGTGTTTCTTTGCAATCTCTTGCTCCTGAAAGGACATTTACCAGTCTTTGGATATTGTTTGGCAGGGATCTTTGGGATATGAACCCTGTTTGATCCGGATGGATCAGTTTGAGTATTATGTATTGCAACTGCGAGGTCATAATTTTAGTATAGATTTTGAGGTTCTGGTTAAGTAATGAAATTGGCCTGTAGGTGGTGCATAGATCCTTTGCCTTCCCTGGTTTGAGGATGATGGTTATGACTGCCTCTCTCCAAGGTTCTGGGAATTGACTGTCCAACTGACACTTTTGAAAGACCTCCAGGAGAACAGGTGTCAAAAGGTCTTTGAAGGCCTTATAGTAGTCCATGTTAAACCAATCTGGGCCTGGGTATTTATTGCTAGCTAGTGCCTCAATGGGCTTTGTAAATTTCATCCTGCAGGATTGGCTGTTCAAGTGCAGTTATACCATAAATAGCAGAGCACACACACCTCATAAATACTGTACAAGGGCACCGGTCTATTAAAAAATATATTTATTAATAGCAAAATGCCAAAAATACCTGACGCATTTCGGATGCTAATGCATCCTTTCTCAAAGGTACAGCCCCACTACTAAAGTGCCACTTAAATACTTCATACAATGGACATCATCATGATGTCATTAATTAAAACTCCACACTGGTTGGTTCAGAACAATTCATGTCCAGCCATCTCTATTAAGTGTAAAAAAACCTTATTAACCATAAATATAATCACAAAATCAGTGTCAAACATCATAAATACATCTTATAAAGCAATAACTATATACAATAACCTATGCAGGAAAAGATTAATTAAACAGGGGCGGGGGGGAGGAAAGAAAAAAATTAATTATGGACAAGCTCAGGAATGGAGACAAAGACTAATACTCTCAACACCAATAAATAACTGCATATATTTCTTAAATTAACAGATAGTAGCTAAACATGGATCTTAAACATACATTAAAATTTACACAGTATATCCATGAAGCAAACTGCTTGTGTTTAAAGTGTAGCACAAAACCATATTATATCTAACTAGTGGCATGATTCATTACTATTTCCTTTTCCTTTTCTTCTTCAAAAATGGTTTCAACTCAAAATCTGCATTCAGCCCCTTGTTTCTTGTCGCATTTAGGTACACTATCCAAAATGCTTCACGTGTGAGTAAACAATCATTACAATTACCACCTCTAGGTTTGTGCTGCACTTTATCTATCCCAAGAAAACAAAATGAGTGTTGCTCTTTGTTTTGAGCTGTGGCAATATGTGCTGCGGTTGCGTATGTTAGGTCTGCTTTCTCAATTTCTTTTGCATGTTCCTTGACCTGCACTTTAAAAATGCGTTTCGTTTTCCCCACATAAAACGCTTCACACCTGCAAACTGCCATCTAAATAATTACTTCAGTGTCACAAGTGATTAGTTGCCTGATTTCAAAGGTGCACCCTGATTCTACACCGCTGAATTCTTTACACTATCTCACAACTGAGCACACACTACATGTTTTACAGGGGTAGCAGCCTACCACAGACCTGTTTAACCAGGTTTCTTTTTCCCTTTATGTAGCTACAAAGTGACGATGGACTAATTTGTCGCCCAAAGTGCTTGCCCTTTTATATGCCATCCGTGGTGGCATAGCTGTAATATCCTGTAGACCTACATCACTTGATAGCACATTCCAATGTCTGTTAATAATCTTGTCTATGTCCCTAGCTTGTGTAGAGTATGTGGTCACAAAGTTAAACCTTTTTGTTTCACATTGTTAGATTTGTTCTGTGTCCCCAATAACAATTCCTCTCTATTAGTACCTGCAGTGTATTCCTTACCTTCTCTAATAGAATTCTCACTGTAGCCTCTACTTACTAACCCGCCCGTCAGTTCTTCAGCAGCTTTTTCAAATCCATTCATATCACTGTAATTCCTGCGTGTTCTCAAAAACTGGCCTTTTGGTATGTTACTAGCTACATGCCTCGGATGGCAATTCTCAGCTTGCAACAAGGTGTTGCCATCAGTCGGCTTCCTGTACATTTCAGTTCCAATCCCCACATTGTAGTTGTTACAGATCTTTAGATCTAGAAAGCATATGCTTTCCTGTGAAGTTTGATACATAAACTTTAAATTGCTGTTCGTATTCTCTAGGAAAGCTACAAAGTTCTTAAATGCTTCTATACTTCCTCCCCAGAGAAAAAATAGTCAATGTAACACTTTCAAATACTAATCTTATCAAAAAATGGATTCTTCTCTGGGTTCAGTATAAACTCATTTTCCAAAGCCCCCATGTACAAATTTGCACTGGTGGGGGCACACGTCACCCCCACCGCTGTCCCTTTTACCTGTAAAAAAACATCTTTATTAAATAGAAACACATTGTCCTTTAACACAAACTCCAAAAGTTTCAGAACAAATGTAGCACTCGGTATAACCCCCTTCCCTCTGCTGTTCAAAAAAACTGCTGCCGTATCAAGGGCACCCTCATGGGGTATATTCGTGTAAAGCGCCTCCACATCCATAGTTACCAGATAACAAGTTTCCCCCAAGTGTAGGTCATGCAACAATTTTAAAATGTCAGTCGTGTCCTTCAAATAAGAGGGCAATATATTCACAAATGGGCAGAGATGAAAATCTACAAATTGGGAGAGCATTTCCATCAGTGAGCCTATCCCGTCACAATCAGTCTGCCTGAGGGATTCACTAGAGACGTGTGCACCTTCAATAAGAGATAAAAAGTCGCTCTCACTGATGATTCTGTGATTAGGAACTCCATTTCTTTTTGATTTATGCCCCCTTGTCTAACTGCATTTTTTTTAATTCTCTTTATTCGCCTTGCTTGCCCCGTCCCTCCACTCAATCAGAACCCCTCATCCTTCACATTGCCCCCTTGTCACTCCAGGAGTCTGCACCTAGAATGACCCCCCACTTAGAGACCCAAAGTAGGTTCCTGGTATACCCCCTGGGTGGGGCGAGGGAAGGACTCCCCTTACCTTCCCCCGAACAATGGTGGAGCGGGTGGTACACAACGGAGTCTGCCCCGCTGGGGTGACATGGTCCAGTGCTGGAGGTGCTGTCACCTAGGAGTGACAGGGTCCATTTTCTTGTTTCTGTGAGCCCCTACCCTGCAGTCACCGGCACTCTAGGAGAGCCAATTGGGAGGCACGCGTCGAGATGCAACTCCTCCCAGGGCTCCCGGCTGACGCTGCCCCTCCCACTGTGTGTCCTGACTGCATCGCCAATCCCAGGTTCACCAGGGAGAGGGCGATATAGCAGCGGGACAGATGCATCACTCTCCCCAGAGAGGGAGAGTGACCACTGGGCACTCAATCCCACTCTCCCCCTGCCGACCCCCGGCAGCCCGAGACTGTCACCGAACCTGAGTCGCCGGGTGTGCAGTGAGGTGTGGCATCTAGCACCTCAACCCTCAGCACCACTGGGCCGGGCCTAACAGCGTTTTTAATAGCTTCATTGATACTACTTTTAAATTCATACATAGGATCACTGTTCAATTTTCTATAAATCATACAGTTCCCCAGTTGTCTCTCTGCTTCTCGCATATAGTCCAATTTATTCATCAGTACCACACAGCCTCCTTTATCCACTCTTTTAATTTCAATCAAGGTATTACTCTGTAATGTAACAATAGCTGTTCTTTCACTTTTACTCAAATTATTATAGGGGCACACAGGAGGGCTTGCAAACAGTTTCTCTAAGTCAGTTTCTGCTAGCTGTTTAAAAACTTTCACTGCTGGACTAGGCAGTGGATTAAATGTAGATATGGGTCTAAGTCTTTGCTGTCCCATTTCAGAACTCTCTGTAACGGATCTTTTGTTTTCAAAGAAAGATTTTAGATTTAGGTTTCTGCAAGCTAGATTTAAGTCCACCATTGTGTGGAATTTACTGGCAGATGTAGTGGGCAAAAATCCTAAACCTTTACTTAAAGATCATGTGCAACGGTTTTTACATATTTTTTATAAAAGCTTAAAAAGCTGAAATTCAAGTCTTTGTGTCATGATTAGTATTTCCTGAAAATGTCATGCTGTTTGGTTTTGTGGTTTTCTTCAAATCAGCATTTGTTAACCTGCTCTACAGTGGCTGAAAACAGTGGAGTTATTTCTGTCCTCTCAATCAAGCTTAGAGTGCGATGACATCACTTTGGAGTTACTTGCTGTTTCAGATTCCTAATCAGAGCAGCACTCTGTAGAGTTTATGGTTTACTGAGCGCTCCAGGTTTCTTACTAACCCAGTCTCTGATTTGTGTTTAGATCTGCTTAAAATATATCATTGTCTTCCTTTAAAAAGCTGAGAATTTCATTTTCAATGCTGAATTGAAGTAGTGGAAATTTTTTTCTGTGAGAAATCAGCTTGTCTGTATCACAGCTCTTGTTATTTGTAATCAAACTTCAAACCTCAGTTGTTTTCTAACTATATAATGCAAGGCTGTTTAATAAAAATAAAATAAATCTAAATGTTCATTCACAGAAACAGTTGTTCTTTGATGTAGCCTTCATAAATACAATCCTGTAAGAACATTTATTTTCATGTCAGATTGACAAACAGGTGCTTGTCACACTCTGCTACAGTATTTCAAGCACACATACTGTCAGAACTCACAAACGTCAGTTCTTTGGTGGTTTCTGTGTGAAAATACATCATGTATGTGTATAACTAGAAACACTAGATGGCATCCTGATGCAACATGTCTCTGCCCCACAGTTGAGGCAGCTGCAGTCTACTGCAACCAGTCCCCTGCCCCACAAGCCCCCTGCCTTCTGCTCCACATTCGAGGCTGCTGCACCTTGCTGCCCACTGTGTTCTCCCACACAGTCAGGGATTGTGCAACCTGCTGTCTCAATCCCCTGCCTAAAGAATCAGGACTACTGCACCCTGCCATTCCTTGCCGAAACAATTGGGGTTGCTGCATTCTGTTGCCCTCTCTCCCCCACCCTCACAGTTAGTAATGCTGCACCTGTTGCCCCCTGTTCCTGTCTCCACAGTCAGGGCTGCTGTGTTGTGCTATGCTCTAGAGTGCCAGGTCCACTGCCTCCACAGCTGGGGCTGCCACACCATGCTGCTCTAGCCACCAGAGGTGGGGCATTTGCTGCACTCAGTACCCACTTCCACTGCCCCAAATGGTCAGGGCTACTGCACCACCTGTACCCCATCTCAGGGATGCTGCACCCTCCTCCTTTCTACATAGTTGGGGTTGCTGTAGCCTGCTATGCCCTAGAGCACCATGCTTCTGCAGTTAGGGCCACTGCACCATGCTGCCACTTGCCACAAGATTCAGGGCATTTGCTGCACCCTGTTGCATGCCTTCACAGTTGAGGTAGTTGCACCCTGCTGCCTCCCTGCCACCACAGTCAGATCCTTTGCTACACCCTGCTGAGACAGGAACAGGAGGCAATATGTGCAGTGTCCCTGACTTTGAGGGTGAGAGAGAGGGTAGCAAGGTGCAGCAACCCCAACTTTCAGGAAGGCTGCAGCACAACAGTAAGGGCATTTGCTGCACCCTGTCCCCTGCCTGTGGAGGCAAGGGGCTCTGTGGTGCAGCAGGGCACAATGGTGGCAGGGGACAAAGGACACCAAGGTGCAGAAGCTATGACTGTGGGGCTGGACACAGGTGGGCATCAGGGTGCAGCAGCCCTGACAATAACACAGGGTGTACATTGTGCAGCAACCCAGCCCATTTGGGGCAATGGAAGTGCATAGTAGGGTTCAGCAGCCCCAACTGTGGATGCAGGCAGCATGAGACTCTAGGGTGTAGCACAGCACAGCAGCCCTGACTGTGGAGATGGGACCAGGGGGCAACAGGGTGCCATGGCCTTGGCTGTGGGGGTGGGACGGGGGCAGCAGGGTGCAGCAGCCCTGAATGTTCGGGCAGGAGATAGGGGTGGCATCAGGATACAGCAGCCATGCCTGTTTGGGACAAGACAAGGTATGTGGGCAGCAGGGTGTAGCAAAGGTTCTGACTCTGGTGGCAGGGGCACAGCAGGGTGCAACTGCCTCAACTGTGGAGGCATGCAACAGGGTGCAGCAAATGCCCTGAATCTTGTGGCCAGTGGCAGCATGGTGCAGCAGCCCAAACTGCAGCAACAAGGGGCTCTAGAGCACAGCAGGCCATAGCAACCCCAACTGTCTAGAAAGGAGCAGGGTGCAGCAGCCCTCTCTCTCTCTGGTGACAGGGGATAGAGGAGATCATGCTGCAAAAGTTTTGACTGTGATGCAGAACATAGGGCATCAGGGTACAGCTGCCCTGACTGTGAGATGGGGTACAATTGGTGCAGCAGCCCTGCCTATTTGGGGCAATGGAAGTGGGTAGCAGGGTGTAGTAAAACCCCACCATGGTACAGCAGCCCCAGCTGTGAAGACAGGAAACCTGGCACTCTAGGGCTTAGCACAGCACAGTAGCCCTGTCTGTGAAGACAGGAATAGTGGGCAACAGGTGCAGCTTCCCTACCTGTGAGAGTGGTGGACAGAGGGTAGCAGGGTGCTGCAACCCCAACTGTTTGGGCAGGGGGCAGCAGGGTGCAGCAGCCCTGATTCTCTAGGCAGGGGATGGAGACAACAGGATGCACAGTCCCCAACCGTGTGGGAGAAGACAGTGGGCAGCTGGGTGAAGTAGCCTCGAATGTGGAGCAGAAGGCAGGGGGCTTGTGGGGCAGGGACAGGTGGCCGTAGACTGCAGCTGCCTCAACAGTGGGGCAGAGACATGGTGCATAGAGATGCCACATAGTGTTTCTAGTTATACACATACATGATGTATTTTCACACAGAAACCACCAAATAACTGAAATTTATGAGTTCAGACAGGTGTCTGTCACATTCTGCTACAGTGTTTCAAGCACATGTACTGTTTGTCAATCTGACACGGAAAAAAAAATGTTCTTACATTAATGTATTTATGAAGGCTACATCAGAGACAGACTGTTTCTGTGACTAAACAACATTTTGATTTATTTTATAGTCATTTAATAGTCCAGTGTTATATAGTTAGAAAAAAAAATCAGAGTTTTGATTAGAAAGAACTAAGAGCTGTGACAGACAAGCTGATTTCTCACAGAGAAAGATTTCCACTTCTTCATTTCAGCATTGAAACTGAAATGATCAGCGGTTTATGAGAAGATGATATATTTTAAGCTGATCTATCTAAACACAAATCAGACAGTGGGTTTGTAAGAAATTTGGAGAACTCATCAAACCATTAACTCTACAAACTACTGCTCTGATTGGGAATCTGAAACAGCAAGCTGCTCCAAAATGATGTCATCGCACTCTAAGTTTGACTGAGAGGACAGAAATAACTCCACTGTTTTCAGCCACTGTAGAGCATGTTAACAAATGCTGATTAAAAGAAAACCACAAAACCAAACAGCATGAAATTTTCAGGAAACACTAATCATGACACAGGGAACTGAATTTCAGCTTTTCAAACTTTTATAAAAAATATGTAAAAACCGTTGCACATGATCTTTAAGACTTTCATCTCTGAATCAGTTAATGTATAGTCAGAGAGGTTGATTACCTGTTTTTATTCCATTTCATTTACCACTGCTTGCTCCTGTTGTACCTGTTGTGATTCTGGTACCGTCCTCTTCGCCCTCCCATTTCTCTTTCCCCTCCGCATTCTCCATGTCCTCCTTGCTGTTCATCATGCCCCTCTTGTCTTCTGGATTGAAATCTCAAACTTCTCTGCAGTGAATAGGGGTGCTGCTTCCTGTCTCTCCCACTGAAAATGGTGCTGAATACTACCTTCTTCAATATCAGACTCACTCGCACTGCTAAAATCAAATGATACATGTCTCTTTCTGTTCTTTAAAATCCTCGGGGATTGTTTTTCCAATTAAACACTCTATCAAAAGCATAATCATTCTTGTCTCATGTAAACTTAATTTGTTTTGCTGCTTTCAGTTCACTGTCCAATCTAGTAATGGAGTCTTTTAATTTTTGGTTAAAACCTTCAAAATCCACATTCTCTTTATGTTGTAAAACATCTTTTTCTTTCTTTTTTATTTCTTCTTTCAATTTTTCCTCATGTTCCTTACTATATTTGATAATCAATGCAATTAGTTTAAAAACTTGCTTCCACTAAAATATCTTCCCAAGCTTTCATAAATTCATCACTTTCTTGGCTACAGGCAGGGTTCTAAATAAGCCTCAGGCCTCTCGGGATTTGTTTTACTACCACATAGGCCTCCATGTTAACAGTGTTCCAAAAAGTCCTTCTCCATTGGTGTGTGACTTTTTCTAGTTCACGGAAGGCTAGCAGTAAAGATTGTTCCTCTGGAGTACGATTGGCATTACTACTATTTTCAGTTAAAAAAGGGTAACTTCTCGCTGCTGTCTCCAACAGATCCTTCATATAATCCCAGGGGCCCTGGGTCATCTGTGAAAATTAGATTTGGAGTGTTTTCCAGTGACATATTTTTTGTCCAAAATAACAAACAGACCAACTAGTGCTCCTAAGGTGAGGTTTTGTGCTTGAAGGTAAATGCAATACTCCTACCACAGCCTGTGCCTCCAAAACTCCCCAAAATTTAACCAGAATCACTATCACAGTGGAGTGGGCACTAGGACGTGACTCTACAATACTAGAAATACCACACTGCAAAAACAAAAACAGTAGGGCACACACACCTCATAAATACAAGGGCACCGGTCTATTAAAAAATATATTTATTAATAGCAAAATGCCAAAAATACCTGACATGTTTCGGATGCTAATACATACTTTCTCAAAGGTAGATCCCCACTACTAAAGTGCCACTTAAATACTTCATACAATGGACATCATCATGATGTCATTAATTAAAACTCCACACTGATTGTTTCAGAACAATTCATGTCCAGCCATCTATGTTTAGCATAAAACACCTTATTAACCATAAATATAATAACCACACAAGGCCAACGGTCCTACGAATACTGGGCACCACTTTGGCTTAATGCGCTTGACCTAGGCCTACCAAAAGAGGACAAAATAGGCCACTTTAAAGATAAACTCCAAGTTGCCCTTGCCACAAACAGGAACTGTGACTGTGAGACCTAAACTCCTCCACACTCTCCCCTCCTCTTTCCTGCTACCCTCATTCTAACCTGCACCCTTGCCTCTCCTCTCTTCTTGCTAACTAACACTCCCATAGTAGGCTCCAGGTCCCCACCTCAGCAATCCCCCCCCCCAGTGAGTCTAGCCCTCCTTTATGACTACACTCTTTAGCACTTATAACAAAAGAACTGCTGCCCAGCAAGTTCTCTCCTCCTTGTGTATAGTATTAGTTAATTATTTTACAGACTATATCATCCTTTGTTCCCTACCTGATTCACTCTATATCCTGTAGAATCTCAAGTTGTTCACTTAACCTGTCAGCCTAGCCTGCTTTAAATTATGTGTCTGTATATTTTTACTTATGTACTCCCTATTATTGTAATTATGTAATCTTTGTAACCTGATGTACTCATTTCTTTCTAGGCATTGAACCACCTTGTATCTGCTTATGTATTTGTAACCATTGTAAATGATGTCATGCCCATGTATTACTACGACATGGAACCTCTGTAAAAGAGTCTTTGGCTCAAAGGTACTTCCTAGAAATAAATAAATAAATAAATAAAAAATAATCACAAAAACAGTGTAAAACATTGTAAATACATCTTACAAAGCAATAAATATATACAATAACCTATGCAGGAAAAGATGAATTAAACGGGGGGGGAGGGAAGAAAGAAAAAAATTCCTTGTGGACAAGCTCAGAAATGGAGACAAAGATTCATACTCTCAACACCAATAAATAACTGCATATATTTCTTAAATTAACAGATAGTAAAGCCAGCCAGCCAGTGCAGTGGTGGGATCTCCGCTTGCGATGCCGGCGAACTGAGTTCGGGAACAGACCCAGGTCATCAGAGGGCCGGACGGGGAGAGAAAGATTAAGCATCCTTAAGACTGCTCTCCTTCCCCGGGGGAAGGGGGGACCCATGATTGCACAGGAGCGACACCTGGCGGAGGCTGGATACTTGCCCTGTATGCGACGCATAACCGATGCTCTCTGGCATGGGACAGACGCTGGAAGTCATTGTATGTCTCCGCACCAGCCTACAGGGGAAGGAAAAACATGGTGGGAACCCTGTCTCTGTGAAGCCCTCCCTGGGACTTCAATTAGCCTCTGCCACCAGAAGCTCTCCTAATTAGATACTAATCCCATGGCACCGGGATATCGGGTACTGGTGCCGCGGCCCCGCCCTCCAGGGGGGGCAAGCCGGGGGTAACCAGGAATAGCGATGGCAATCGGCAGTAGGTGGGAGTCCCGGGAACCGTGACCAGGGCTGAATTCGACAGAAGGGTCCTGCCAGAAAAAGCAGAATGAATGCAAAAAAAAAATAAAAAATAAAAAATAAAAAAAATTAACAGATAGCAGCTAAACATGGATCTTAAACATACATGATAATTTACACAGTATATCCATGAAGCAAACTGCTTGTGTTTAAAGTGTAGCACAAAACCATATTATATCTAACTAGTGGCATGATTCATTACTATTTCCTTTTCCTTTTCTTCTTTACTGTGTAAATTATCATGTATGTTTAAGATCCATGTTTAGCTACTATCTGTTAATTTAAAAAATATATGCAGTTAGTTATTGGTGTTGAGAATATGAGTCTTTGTCTCCATTCCTGAGCTTGTCCACAATGATTTTTTTTCTTTCTTCCCTCTTCCCCCCACCCCTGTTTAATTAATCTTTTCCTGCATAGGTTATTGTATATAGTTATTGCTTTATAAGATGTATTTATGATGTTTGACACTGATTTTGTGATTATATTTATGGTTAATAAGGTTTTTTACACTTAATAGAGATGGCTGGACATGAATTATTCTGAACCAACCAGTGTGGAGTTTTAATTAATGACATCATGATGATGTCCATTGTATGAAGTATTTAAGTGGCACTTTAGTAGTGGGGATCTACCTTTGAGAAAGGATGTATTAGCATCCGAAACGCGTCAGGTATTTTTGGCATTTTGCTGTTAAAAAATATATTATTAATAGACCGGTGTCCTTGTATTTATGAGGTGTGTGTGCTCTACTATTTTTGTTTTTGCAGTGTGGTATTTTTAGTATTGTAGCACCATGTCCTAGTGCCCACTCCACTGTGATAGTGATTCTGGTTAAATGTTTGGGAGTTTTGGAGGCACAGGCTGCGGTAGGAGTATTGCATTTACCTCCAAGCATAGCACCTCACCTTAGGAACACCAATTGGTCTTCTTGTTATTTTGGACAAAAAACATGTCACTGGAAAACACTCCAAATCTAATTTTCACAGATGACCCAGGGCCCCTGGGGTATATGAAGGATCTGTTGGAGACAGCAGCAAGAAGTTACCCTTTTTTAACTGAAAATAGTAGTAATGCCAATCGTACTCCAGGGGAACAATCTTTACTGCTAGCCTTCCGTGAACTAGAAAAAGTCACACACCAATGGAGAAGGACTTTTTGGAACACTGTTAACATGGAGGCCTATGTGGTAGTAAAACAAATTCCGAGAGGCCTGAGGCTTATTAAGAACCCTGCCTGTGGACAAGAAAGTGATGAATTTATGAAAGCTTGGAAAGATATTTTAGTGGAAGCAAGTTTTAAATTAA
Source organism: Neoceratodus forsteri (assembly GCA_016271365.2). Taxonomy (NCBI): domain Eukaryota; kingdom Metazoa; phylum Chordata; order Ceratodontiformes; family Ceratodontidae; genus Neoceratodus; species Neoceratodus forsteri. The sequence goes on from CM057458.1 coordinate 1,222,672,335, forward strand.
TTGTATTGATTATCAAATATAGTAAGGAATGTGAGGAAAAACTGAAAGAAGAAATAAAAAAAGAATGAATAAGATGTTTTACAACATAAAGAGAATGTGGATTTTGAAGGTTTTAACCAAAAAATTAAAAGACTCCATTACTAGATTGGACAATGAACTGATAGCAGCAAAACAAATTAAGTTTACATGAGACAAGAATGATTATGCTTTTGATAGAGCTTTTAATTGGAAAAACAATCCCCGGGGATTTTAAAGAACAAAAAGAGACATATATCATTTGATTTTAGCAGTGCGAGTGAGTCTGATATTGAAGAAGGCAGTTATCAGCACCATTTTCAGCGGAAGAGACAGGAAGCAGCACCCCCTATTCACCGCTGAGAAGTTCAAGATTTTAGGCCGGAAGAGAAGAGGGGCATGGTGAATGGAAAGGAGGACACTGAGAACATGGAGGGGAAAGAGAAACGGGAGGGCAAAGAGGACAGTACCAGAATCACAACAGGTACAACAGGGGCAAGCGGTGGTAAATGAAATGGAATAAAAACAGGTAATCAACCTCTCTGACTATACATTAACTGATTCAGAGATGAAAGTCTTAAGTAAAGGTTTGGGATTTATTTATTTATTTTATTTATTTATTAACTTTTGGTGACTGGGTTAGCTCACTGAGGAAGTCCCTTTTTCTGGGGCGACCCGGGAGTTACATAAGACAAGAAGTACAATACAGCTTTGGTGCAGGTTACAGGTGTCACAATGACGCAGCTAAGACATCAGAGCAGAAGACTAGCAGTACAAAAGGGGTGAGTAGGTTGTACAACAGTAATAACATTGAGCGATTAGTTAGCAGATCAACATATTGTTAGGTCAGAGTTGGCGGATTTGCGTCCACTACATCTGCCAGTAAATTCCACACAATGGTGGACTTAAATCTAACGTGCAGAAACCTAAGTCTAAGATCTTCCTTTGGAAACAAAAGATCAGTTACAGAGAGTTCTGAAATGGGACAGCAAAGACTTAGACCCATATCTACATTTAATCCACTGCCTAGTCCAGCAGTGAAAGTTTTTAAACAGCTAGTAGAAACTGACTTAGAGAAACTGTTTGCAAGCCCTCCTGTGTGCCCCTTTAATAATTTGAGTAAAAGTGAAAGAACAGCTATTGCTACATTACAGAGTAACACCTTGATTGCAATTAAAAGAGTGGATAAAGGAGGCTGTGTGGTACTGATGAATAAATTGGACTATATGCGAGAAGCAGAGCCAACTGGGGAACTGTATGAGTTATAGAAAATTGAACTGTGATCCTATGTATGAATTTAAAAGTAGTATCGATGAAGCTATTAAAATGCTGTTAGACAAGGGGACATAAATAAAAAAGAAATGGAGTTCCTAATCATAGAACCACCAGTGAGAGTGACTTTTTATCTCTTATTGAAGGTGCACAAGTCTCTAGTGAATCCCCCGGGCAGACCGATTGTGAGCGGGATAGGCTCACTGATGGAAAGCCTCTTCCAATTTGTAGATTTTCATCTCTGCCTGTTTGTGAATACATTGCCCTCTTATTTGAAGGACATGACTGACATTTTAAAATTGTTGCATGACCTACACTTGGGGAAAACTTGTTATCTGGTAACTATGGATGTGGAGGCACTGTACACGAATATACCCCATGAGGGTGCCCTTGATGTGGCAGCAGTTTTTTTGAACAGCGGGGGGGGGGGGTATACCGAGCACTACATTTGTTCTGAAACTTTTGGAGTTTGTGTTAAAGGACAATGTGTTTCCATTTAATAAAGATTTTTTTTTACAGGTAAAAAGGACGGTGATGGGGGCGACCACGCCTCTCAACTGTCACACATTATGTGGTACATCACTCATTTTACCTCTCAGAAACCCTTTGTTCATCATGGGGAAGGTGATAGTCCACATTCCCCACTGAGACTTTAAAGCAGAAATTCATAATAATCTATTATGCTCAGTTATCAAAAAACATTAGGAACATTAGTGCACTGATAGCTGTAGTGTTCTGAGCTTGCAATGCCATGTTAGACGATATGTCACACATTTTGCTCATTTGTCACACATCATGTCACACATTTTGGTGAAGAAAGGTTGAGAGGTATGGGGGCGACGTGTGCCCCCACCATTGCAAATTTGTACATGGGAGCTTGGGAAAATGAGTTCATACTGAACCGAGAGAAGAATCCATTTTTTGATAAGATTAGTATTTGAAAGCGTTGCATTGACGATCTAGTATTCATCTGGGGAGGAAGTACAGAAGCACTTAAGAACTTTTTAGCTTTCCTAGAGAATACGAACAGCAATTTAAAGTTTACGTATCAAGCTTCACAGGAAAGCATATGCTTTTTAGCTCTAAAGATCTGTAACAAGTACAATGTGGGGATTAGAACTGAAATGTACAGGAAGCCGACTGATGGCAACATCTTATTGTGAGCTGAGAGCTGCCATCTGAGGCATGTAGCTAGTAACATACCAAAAGGCCAGTTTTTGAGAACACGCAGGAATTGCAGTGTTATGAATGGATTTGAAAAAGGTGTTGAAGAACTGACAGGCCAGTTAGTAAGTAGAGGCTACAGTGAGAATTCTATTAGGGAAGGTAGAGAATACGCTGCAGGGACTAGTAGAGAGAAATTGTTATTGGGGACACAGAACAAATCTAACAATGTGAAACAAAAAGGTTTAACTTTGTGACCACAAACTCTACACAAGCTAGGGACATAGACAAGATTATTAACAGACATTGGAATGTGCTATCAAGTGATGTAGGTCTACAGGATATTACAGCTATGCCACCACGGATGGCATATAAAAGGGCAAGCACTTTGGGTAATAAATTAGTCCATAGTCACTTTGTAGATATGTCAAGGGAAAAAGAAACCTGGTTAAACAGGTCTGTGGTAGGCTGCTACCCCTGTAAAAGATGTAGGCCCGGATATTCAAACTGCACCAGGCTGTGGTGCAATCCTGGGTGCAGCGCAACTTGGCTACGCTGGGGCGTTGACTGGGCGATATTCAACGGAGCTGCACCATGGCACAGAATCATTGAATATCACACCCTGGCCACCCACAGTGTGCATGGTGCAGTGGCACTGCGCCAGCCGCAAGTGGCCAGAGCAGAGCAGGGGGATGCGGTAGCGCAAGTTCCGTTGTGCTATGCGCAGCAACCGTGATATTCAAAAGTGCACATGCAAATGGGGCCATAATGTATGCAAGGTGCAAATGGGGTCATTTGCATGTCATTATGGCCCCATTTGCATGCAGGTGCGCCGATCCCTGGTGACTTGCACCTGGCACCCTGCCAGGCAGCAGCCGTCGAGGACCGTTGCCCCGTGCACAGCGTGGCAATGTGCCCCACAACCCGATCGCGGACTTCAGTAAATATAAATCATGTCCTATATCTCTGGTGGTCCAGTGGACCGCTGTCAGCTCTATTTGCGGGCATTTGTAAAATAAAATAAAGTCCTATATCCCTGGTTGTCCATTGGACTGCTGTCAGCCCGATCACGGGCATTTGTATAATAAAATAAAGTCCTATATCCCTGGTGGTCAGTGGACCACTCGCAGCCGATCGCGGGCATTTGTGTTAAAACAAATGACGTCCAATATCCCTGTGGTCCAGTGGTACCACCCTCCCCACCAGCCACTGAGCCCCACCCGTTTCCCCGGTCAGCGGTGGGTGGCAGCACCCACCGCCTGCTGCCCTGCCGCCCACCGACTGACACTGTAGGTAGGACTGATACGCCCATTGGTCCACAGCATGAGTTAATGGGCATGCAGCTCAGACGTCACACATTCAGATATGAATGGGTCCATTCACATATCTGGAATGTGTAGTACGGTACGGGCTGCATGCCCATTGGCTCACTCTGTGGACTAATGGGCGACAGCCCACCTATGGTGTCAGTCGGCGGGTGGCTGGGTGGCAGGCGGATGGGGTGCTGCCGCCGCTGACTGGGGAGCTGAGAGGTGGGGCTCATTGAGCTGGTGGGGGAGGCAGCTGGACCACCAGATATTGGACATCATTTATTTTAATACAAATGCCTTCGATCAGGCTGCGAGCGGTCCACTGACCACCAGGATATTGACATTATTATATGATTACAATGTCATGACATTGACAGTGGTCCACTGGACCACCAGGGATATAGGACTTTATTTTATTTTACAAATGCCTGCGATCGGGCTGCGAGTGGTCCGCTGGACCACCAGGGATATAGGACTTTATTTTTATATACCTACGCCCGCGATCGGGCTACGAGCGGTCCACTGGACCACCAGGGATATTGGACTTAAATTCATTATTACAAATGCCCGCGATCGGGCTGACAGTGGTCCACTGGACCACCAGGGAGATGGAACATTTTTATTTTAAACAGAAGCCTGCGATCGGGCATGGGGGGGCCCCGCCACGGAGGTGCAGCTGGAGCTCGGGTGGCCACCCACAGGTGGCAGCTGCCGTGTTGCGCCCTGCAATATGGCAGCTCACCTGTGGGTGGCCAGCCATTGTTCCTTTTTTTTGGCTCACCTGTGTGCGGTGCAAGTAGGGGTTGCACATATGATAGACTCAGCACATCCGGGCTGAATGTCGGGATGTGCGGAGTACATGGGCGCCCCCCTGCCTGCGCCCGCGCCCATTACTGATGCACTCCGGCGCGCCGGGATTTGTGCCAGGCACAGTCCATGTTTGAATATTGCACCGGGCGATCAGGGGTTGCGCATGTAGTAAACACTGTTGCACCATGCGCAACCCTTTTGAATATCTGGGTCGTAGTGTGTTCAGTTGAGAGACAGTGTAAAGAATTCAGCAGTGTAGAATCAGGGTGCACCTTTGAAATCAGGCAACTAATCACTTGTGACACTGAAGGAATTATTTACATGGCAGTTTGCAGGTGTGAAGCATTTTATGTGGAGAAAATGAAATGTAGTTTTAAAGTGCGTGTCAAGGAACATGCAAAAGCAATTGAGAAAGCAGACCTAACATATGCAACCGCAGCACATATTGCCACAGCTCAAAACAAAGAGCAACACTCGTTTTGTTTTCTTGGGATAGATAAAGTGCAGCACAAACCTAGAGGTGGTAATTTTAATGATTGTTTACTCACACGTGAAGCATTTTGGATAGTGTACCTAAATGCGACAAGAAACAACGGGTTGAATGCAGGTTTTGAGTTGAAACCATTTTTGAAGAAGAAAAGGAAAAGAAAATAGTAATGAATCATGCCACTAGTTAGACATAAAATTGTTTCGTGCTACACTTTAAACACAAGCAGTTTGCTTCATGGATATACTGTGTAAATTATCATGTATGTTTAAGATCCATGTTTAGCTACTATCTGTTCATTTAAGAAATATATGTAGTTATTTATTAGTGTTGAGAGTATGAGTCTTTGTCTCCATTCCTGAGCTTGTCCATAATGAATTGTTCCCCCCCCCCCGTTTAATTAATCTTTTCCTGCATAGGTTATTGTATATAGTTATTACTTTATAAGATGTATTTATGATGTTTAACACTGTTTTTGGGATTATATTTATGGTTAATAAGGTGTTTTGCACCTAATAGAGATGGCTGGACATGATTTGTTCTGAACCAATCAGTGTGGAGTTTTAATTAATGACATCATCATGATGTCCATTGTGTGAAGTATTTAAGTGGCACTTTAGTAGTGGGGATCTACCTTTGAGAAAGGATGTATTAGCATCCGAAACGCGTCAGGTATTTTTGGCATTTTGCTATTAATAAATATATTTTTTAATAGACCGGTGCACTTGTATTTATGAGGTGTGTGTGCCCTACTGTTTTTGTTTTTGTAGTGTGGTATTTCTAGTATTGTAGAGTCACGTCCTAGTGCCCACTCGACTGTGATAGTGATTGCAGTTATATCATCTTCAGAGAGTGAGAGGAGGTCCAGGTCTGTTAAAAATGCCTTGGCATTTTCCAAGACCTGCTTTGGGTCTCTAGATTCTGAGTATATGGAGGTGTAAAATGTTCTGAACACCTCAGCAATCTTTGTTGGGGTGACTACTTTTCCCCTTTGGTTGAGGTTGATGGACGGCCTGGACCATTTGATCCATGGCTTCCTTATGGAGCTGAAAGGCTAGTAACCTGGCTGCCTTCCCTCCCACCTCATAATAGCACTGGCGGGTGAATTGCAGTGCCCTCTTTGCCTGTTTGTTAAGGAAAGTGTTAAGGTCCTGATTTTCTCCTACAGTTCCTTTAGCAATTGTGGGTCCCGTTAACTTTATGCATGTGTTCTAGGGTTTTGATTTTGTTTTTCTTTGGTACTCTGATGGTTTTGGTTTATTTTTTGTGATGGGATGCAAGGCTAATAACCTTACCTCGGACCACTGCTTTCACTGCATCCCATACTACAGGGCTGGGGTATCGGCAGAGTTATTTCGAGAGAAGGCCTACTGAATGTCTAGTGCAATGACCCCTTTAAAGTTAATGACATTAAGGAGTGAAGTATTCATATGCCATAGCATTCTCTGCTTATCTATCCCAATCTCCAGTGTCATCTGAACAGAGGCATCTTCAGATTGAGTAATAGAATGGATCCCACAATCCAGGATCTGATGGACCATCCCTTTGGGGGCAAAAAATAAGTCTATTCAGGGATATGAAAGGTTAGAGTGTGAGAAGAAAGTATAATCCCTCTCACCCAAATGGAGGTGTCTCCACATGTCTAGAAGCCCACTCTCCTCTGTGAGTACATAGATACATATACATAGATACATAGAATTGGTGTCAGATATGGACCATTTGGTCAACCCAGTCTGCCCAATTACCCCTAGCTACATTATCCCCACAGACCCTATTTGATTTCTGGTTCTTTCACCCGTCTCTCATTCCTTTCTCCTAAGATTCCCTTGTGCCCATTCCAAGTTTCAACCTTCAACACTAACAAAACCAAGTACAACAACAAGTGCCTTCAACACTTTTGTGGCATGTCTATTGGTGCTGGAGAAGGCGTTCGAGATGTCTAGTTTAGGTGTTATGATGCAATTAGACGTAAGGCCCCCCCAATTGGGCTTACCTGGTAGGACTATGGCCCTCTACTATCCTACTGGAATTTTCAAGTGGCCCTGATGGGATTCAGGCTGGCCAGCCCCAGTGAGCTCCTGCAGTTGCAGTCACTGATATCTTGCTGCTTGGCCCCTTCCACTGAAAGAGGGCCAAGCTCTGTTTAGTGTTTTGCACCTAAGGGCACCTGGGGATCATCATGTCCGGTCCGAGGAGTCGCCATGGGGTGGACTGGTGAAAATGTAAATAAACAAAATGGCCACACAGCACCATCTGCAGATGTGCAGCTGAAGGAGCTGAAAATTTAAAGAAGCCATGGCTTCAATTGTGGGGACAGGGACAAAGAACATGAACAGGTACCTCTTATATTGGGAGCCCCAGTGGGCTAAATGGGACTCCTATAGATAAAAGTAAAGGTGCCTAGCTCCAGAAGGTGAATCATATCCTGGAGAAATAATGTTCAGCCCTAGAAAGGGTATGTATTAAGTATAAAGGAAAAAGCAATGAGCCTGGAAACATATCTGCCTGCTCATTCAGGGCATAGGAGGCATAAATATTAATCAATATAAGAGCTCCCCAAATTTCCCCTTGAAGTATAACTAACCTGCCATCCATATCCACTACTTTCTGCTGAGTGGTAATGGGAAGTATTTTATGAATTAAAATGGCCGTTATGCCCTCTTGCAGCTCGGGTGAGAAGTGCTTACCATCGTGCCCACTCAGTGTCTCTGCAGCTTCGCATGTTCAGAGTCCGATAGATGGGACTCCTGAAGAAAAGCTATGTCTGTGTATAACCTCCTCAGTTCTGCCAGGACCTGTGGAATTAATGCCCTTAACGCTATACATAGTGATATGTATCCTAGCCATGGATGTACACACCAAATCCACATTGCGCCAGGATCCTGAGTTGCCCACCATGCCACCTAATAGACTGTACACTGAGTCACAGTCTATTTCACCATAAATGTGAAACAATATGCAACCAAGTCAAAGAATCATTGAACCAATAACATAGTAAAAAGAGGACTGCTGGGGCTCAGCAACCCTTCTGAACCTCCGTGACTACCCCTTACGTTTCATAACAGCATAGAAATAGTTTGTATGAATGTACAGTATTTCCTAGACTGCTTTACTTATTTGAGACTATTCCAGTGTCTCCCTCTCACAGGAAGCATTTAATGAATGGGATAAATGCCTTTCAAGATTCCTTTGGGCAGGCACAAAGCCCAGGATTGTGTATTGAAAGCTGCAGTTGTCTAAAATAAAGGGTGGCCTAGCACTCCCAAATTCGAAATTATATTACTGAGAGGTGCAGCTAAGACATATAACAGCCTGGTTAGCCAACTCTTATGAGGCCTGAAGAAAAACCTTAGAAATAAATGATACTCACTTTTCAGTAGTTAAAACTCTCTTTTCAAACCCGCCACCTCCCCCAGAACAATTAATGGACAATTTCTTTACTAAGAATATCCAACAAGTCTGAGGTAGCATGCTAATGCTAATGTAGCATTCTGGAATGGACTAGGGCCTTATCACATCCACCATCTTTGTCGACCTAGCCAAGGCTTTCGTCACAGTCTCCCATTGCCCACTACTGGGCAAACTCTCAGCCGCTGGGATGTATACTACTGCTGCCAACTGGTTCAGATCCTATCTAGTGGACAGATCGCAATCAGTCAGAATCGGTGACTCTCTTCCCCGCCCCTACCCATCCACACTGGGGTCCTACAAGAATCAGTCCTTGGACTGATTCTCTTCACCATTTTCCTTAATGCTCTCCCCTTGGTCTGTACATCTGCATCCATTCATATGTATGTGGATGACACCATTCTGTATGTATCCGGTCCTTCCATTCCCATAGTGGCATCCACTCTTCAGGACTTTGATAATGTCCAACAGTGGTTACAAGCCAACCAGCTGTTTTTGAATGCCAAGAAGACGGTCTCCATGACCTTTGTCTCAAAGCAGAGACTCTCTAGGCTCCCCTCCCCCCCCACACACTCTTGATGGAACCATGTATGAAGATACTGCCTCTTTCAGGTACATTGGGGTCTGACTTGATAAACACCTTAACTTCTCTGGTCACGTGGATGCTATTCACAAGAAACTACTCTCTAATTTGGGTGCCTTATAACGGAACCATGAATGCATCCCCTTGCTGGCCCAAGGAGAAATTTTTCCAAGAATGATCCTTCCAACATTTGACTACGGTGACATAGACTACAGTGCCGTCCCCAAAACTACCCTTTCCAGACTGGACACAGTCTTCCACTCATTCTGTTGCTTTGCTCTTAACAGTCGACCCCGCACTCACCACGGCTCCTTATATCAATCCCTGGCTCTCCCCTTCCCTCCCTCAATGATCATTGCATGATTCACTGTACCAACTTCTTGGCAAGCTCTGGTTTGGTGTACTCTCTTATTACCTCTTGTCCTAACTATCTCTCCCCCTCCTCCTTTTGCTCCCTCAGAAGTAGTGATGCTTGTACCCTTACCATCCCCTACAGATCCTCATCTACAGGGTAGGCATCCTTCTCCCACCATTTTCCCAAGCTATGGAACTCGCTCCCTGCTGACATTTGAAATACTCCCTATCCTCTCTCATGTGCTCTTTGACCTCCCCCACTTGCAACTGCACCTAATTCACATGGCTCCTCCAATGGTTACCTCAATGACCCTACGTGCATCCCCCCCACTTGCCCAGCATTGTTAGCCAAGATATGACCTGTACAGCACTTATTTTGTACAGCTGTTGTCAACAATATAATGTCTCTGAAGTCATTGCAATCATTGTAATCTCCACTGTATGTCTGCTTGTTATCTCCACTGTATCCCAAAAGTCTGTATATGAATTCCTTTGTAACCATGTTATGTATAGCACTTATTGCTTATTGTAACCCTTCATCTTCTGTGTACCATGCCCTTTTCCTTTCCCCCAGGATGCATCTGGAAATGAACAATATTGCTCAGTATGTCTTCCTGGTGAAACTCTTAAATAAACAAAGTAAAATAAATAAAATGGAGAAACATCTCCAAAACTCTCTTAGTCCAGTCCATGCCATAGTGTATGATTCCACCTTTATGCCCAATCAGGTAGATTTCCATTTTAAACAATTGGAAAGACAGAGCCTTCTCTACTTATCAACTATACGAAAAGGGCCATCCACGCCCCTTTGCTTTTCTTCAACAACATTATGCCCTTACAGAGTCAGATTGCTACCATCTTTTGCAAATCCAACATTTTTTAATTACAAAACTGTGGCTGCATTCAGCTTATGTAGGACACCATCCTATTATCTAAAATTAATTCTAGATACACAAAATCATGGTATGCCCTCCAATTGTATCTCCAGTGCATGCAAAGCTGTTACTATGCCATCAAAACTAATGTTTGCAACCACAGAGACCAGGTGGGAGAGAGATAAACACCAAGATCTTACCAAGTAGTTGGCCTGCGATTTATAAGCAACAGCATAAAGTTTCATCCTCCAAGAATTGGAAGGCATTTGCCTGGAGATGGTAGTTTAATACTTTTGAATGCCTTTGATCACAGTAAAATTCACCCCAGGTACTGGAGCAGATTGCAGGAAGCAATGTGGTAAGCCTTCAGCTCACCTTTCTCATATATTTTGGCTCTGCCCCAATCTCCAACAATATTGGTCAGGCTTAGGTGCCAGTCTTCAAGAGCTCTGTCCAGCTCTTACAATTCTGATTCCCAGACTGGTTTTATTTGTGAACTACCCAGCAAAAGTTAACGGGCATCAGAAATATCTGCTTAATATAGATTTTACAACTGCCAAAAAGGCTATTACCAAAAAGTGTTTTTTACCACAACCCCCTGATATAAAGCAGTGGAGGGACTTAATGATAACTGTTTAGATAATGGGTGAAGTAAAACTTGTATTCTGATTGGCTGAAACAGCCTGCAACCCGGGCTGTTATTTCTCAACAATGACTGCAAAATAACAAGTCCCCCCTGGCAGTATCCAGCACCCCTTATATCCCTCTGCCAAAGCTCTAATACCCACCATTTATTTACTCTATGTTTAGCGAGACACTAAGCCATCCCCCACACACAGTCAGTCCTCAAAATAGTAGTCCATACTAACGGAATAGAAAAAGTAATACAACTATTTTAAAAAAGTGAAAATCTTGTTTTTCTTCTCTTTGCTTGCTACTAATTCACTCCTGACTCAGGCATTCACAAAACACTACACCTCCCCTGGAACCTCACTTCCACTACCCACTGTAGCAACTGCCGCTACCACCAATGCCACTCTATTTCTGCCAACATTCACAAGAAACTCACGCTCCAGTCCTCTGCTCTCCAAGTATCCGGTCATACTGCTACTGCTTGGCTCCATAGAGTGAGAGTTTTAGCTGTGGAGCCAAAATCATTCGCTTTCCTGTAACACGCTATCTGGAGGAATGGAATTTGGCTGATGAGCTCTCCACAAAAAAATGAGGTACTTACTTTTTGTTTCAAAATATGTACGTTGCTGTTTTTGGGCTGATTTCTCCGTATCTCAGTCTCTGGCAACCTTAACCACATCAACCCACTACATAACAAATGACGCCGAAAACGTAAAACTTCACTGCCTAACACTATCGAAAACTCGCACACCAAACTAATAAAAAAAAAAAAATGATATAACAAACAGCAGCACCCTCTAGTGGCACCAAAGGGACTATTTCACAGAACCCAACATTTCTCTTTATTTTTTTCCAATGTTTTAGTCTTTTACCATAAACTTTTATTATTTAAAAACAATAATAATGTAAACCCATTATCTAAGTGTAATAATGCCCTCCAGGGTTGGCGTTATGGGCTATAACGGACCTTCCAGGGACTATAAGGCCTTCCGCCTGCAGCGTCGGGCCTTATTACGCCACTGGACAGTCCGTTATATCCCACTAACGCCCACCCTGTCAGGTATTATTACTTACATATCACATACAGAAAATACTGTACTCCAGAAAACATTCACTTCCTTTAAAGCTTGTGCAGTGAGGTGTTTAAATACATTTGCAGCTGACAATTTGTGTGCCCTTTCAGCTGACAAGCAACTGATGATCCACTGTAATTGTGAGGCACTGTGACAGCTAACAAGCCATAAATTTATTTATTTGAAAATAATCAGAATTACAGCCCTTTGAGTCATAGACTCTTTTGCAAAGGCTCCACGTCAGGTAAAAATAAAGAAAAAAGCAAGACACAATACAAAATACATATACAGTAGTAATATAAAAATGCAGGTTAGACAATCTTGTCTTCCATTAACATAGCAGAATACATCGGCTGGGAGCATGGGGGGAGTCCCCGGGAACAAAGCTAAGACAGGAAACAATTTCGTAGGGTCATGAGGGACCCAGAGTCATAATACTTGCATAACGGGAGTAGGCAAAGATTGGGAGCCTTGGGAGGGAGGCTCGCACCAGTCAACTAAGAGAGAGAGGTGGTTACTGCAACCGAGTGGTGCATAGGCAGACTGACTCAGGAGTTGGAGAGAGGGAGGGGTAGGGATTGGGGGGGTTAATTACAGACACAAGTTGTGGAGTCGAGGAGTAGGGCTTTGAGACCTGACTTAAATTGGTTGAGACTATAGGTCAAAGAGATGGAGGACGGGAGGCTGTTTAGCCAGAGAGGGGCCCATTAGCGGAAGGATCTTTTTCCAAGAGATGTTCTACAGTGGGGGATTAGCAGGTTGGAATTAGCTGCGTGCCATTGTGTTTGCCTTTGGTGAGCTGTGCGTAAAATCAAGTGGAGGCCAATCGGGGCTAGTTTGAGTTGTATCTTTTTGGCCATAAGGCGGGTGAAATATTTAAGTCTGCCTTGGAAGTTTAGCCATCTGGTATGTTCATAGAGCTCACAGGTGTGGGTTAACTTGTCACAGCCCGAGACTAGCCAGCAGGCTTTATCAAGGGCGAGGTTGATGCTGCGCAGGGCAGTTTGATCTGCTGACCCGTAAATGACTATCCCAGAGTCTACCAAGGATAGGATTGAGGAGGATACAGCTAGGTGCATGGTTTGGGGGGGTAGGCAGTGCTTATGTCTAAAATGGATCCCGAGTCTCGTGTTGATAGAGGAGGAGACCTGTTGCATATGGGTGTGGAAGGAGAGTAGGGTGTCTAAGGTGACTCCGAGATATTTAAAACAAGAGACCTGCTCCAGGGCAGAGCCATGGATGTTTGTTATGACTAGGGGCATGTGACAATGGGGGCTTTGGCAGTGTGCAAAGATCATGGACTTTGTTTTGTTGTAGTTGATAATAAGGCAGTGATCAGAAAACCAGGTTTCTAGCTCCCTAAAGTAGCCCTGCAAGGCTAGTTGAAGAGAACTGGGATGTGAGTGTTTCCAGTAAACTACTGCATCATCAGCATAGAGCAGTAAGTGACCACTGCAGGATTTAGGGAGGGAGTTAAGGAAGAGGGTGAAGAGTAGGGGGCCTAGTATTGACCCCTGGGGGACTCCAGCATGAACCGGCTTGCGTGTGGAGATAGTAGTGTGAATTTTGACTTGTTGCGACTGACCTGAGAGGTAATCTTTGAATCAGGTGATGACCTCTGGTGTAATGTTAAGGGATGGGAGGGTATAGAGTAATAGTTCGCGACTGACAGTGTCAAATGCTTTGGTCAGATCAACGTAGACAGCCCCAACCACAGATCCTTGTTTGAGGGCCTCATGAATAAAGGTAGTAAATTTAATGAGGGCAGTGGAGGTGCTGTGGCCTCTCTAGAAACCATGCTGTTTGTGGCAGAGTAGGTCATGTTTGGATAGGTGGTCGGTAAGTTGATCCAAAACTATTTTTCCCTAGAGCCTTAGAGAGGGGAAGTAAGATGGATATTGGTCTATAGTTGGTAGCTGCCGTGGGGTCCCTGCCCTTTAGGATAGGTGTTATTACTGCTCCCTTACAAGCTGAGGGAAATTGGCTGAGGCATAATGACAGGTTGAGGATTTTGGTGAGATGAGGTAGAGTCACATCTAGGGACAACCTTATGAGTTTGAGGTCCAGCGTGTCCGAGCTGTAGCGAGAATCACCAGAGCTTTGGTGAGGTAGCATTTTGCCTCATTACAGGAGATTACTCTTAGCCTAAAGGGTGTAGGGGTGTTGATGGCCAAGGTGATGGAGGGGTGGTGGGAGGTAGGGTCAAAGAAGTTAGGTGGGAGGATGTGAGAGAGGTCAGAGAAGGAGGTGTTGAGGGCTTCAGAGATAGCCGAGGGGTCTTGGGTAGTAACCCCATTAATTGTAAGCTGGGTTGGGGCAGGGGAGATGGGTTTCCCCCAGAGCTCCCTGATGTTATTCCAGAAAATTTTCCCGGAGCCCCAGGTTTCGGTGAGGGTGCATTTGTAGTATGCTGCTTTGGCTTGCCTGATGGCCCAAGTGCATTTGTTGTGAGCTTCTCTGTACAGTTGCCTGTCAGGCAAGAACTGGGAAGCAAGGGCTTTATGCCATAGGTTATCCCTGTGCTGCATTAGATCAAGCATCGATTGGGAGATCCATGGGGTGTTTCTGCTTTTGACTACTTGTTTAGCGATGGGTGCGACTATATCACAGGCTGCATTGAAGGTAGCAATGAAGTAGGTGAGAGCTGTGTCCACAGCTTGTGCACTATGTATGGGGAACCAGTCGTGGGAGGCTAGGTAAGACTTGAAACATGGTAGGGCACCTTTTTTTAGACATCTGTGTTCAGTGACACTGGGGGTATGGGGGGAATTTTGACGGACCATAGGCAGGTGACAGGTGAGTGGTCACTAATTGAGTCAGAGCGCACAGTGACATGGGAGATGTTATTAGGTCTGTTTAGTGAAGATGAGGTTTATTAGGGTAGAGGTCCTAGTTCTAGCGTCATGTCTGGTTGGGGAGTTGATGACCTGGGTGAGGTCACAGACAATGGCAGCATCCTTGCTGGAGGATGAAGTGGATGCCAGCCAGTTGGCATTGAAGTCTCCTAGTAAGATGACTTCACTACAAGAAGGGAGGTGGGAGATAGTGTCCAGTACTGACTCAAAAGCTAGCTTTTGTTTGCTAGGGGGAATGTACACCACCATAATGTAAAATGTTTTATCCAGGTTGCCCAGACTGAGCTTGACTGTCAGGGTCTGTGCTCCATGCATAGGTGGTAGTGTGTGGACCTCAAGGGATCTAAAGGAGGATTTTACATAGATGGCACAGCCGCCTTCCCTCTTGCTAACCGTCTGCTCAGTAGAGGGTGTAGTCACAGAGGGTAACCACATCATTTGGTATCTTCACCGAAGAATGTCCGATAACTGTAGCCAGTAATCTCTGCTGCTTCTATGCTCAGCTATTACATTTGTGGCAATCAGAGTAAGTGACCTCCAGTAACCTACATGGTAAATTCTGCTCCTCCAGCATCACTAGTCTGCTTACCTTAATGCCAGGTACACTGTCAGGAATGCTGCCAGTCTGTGGTTTAAGATGTCCATACTAAAGTGGGTGAATGCTAAAAAACAAGCTAAGTGGGAATACCTGCTCAATGTTTTCGACATTGCTGCTGAACATATTGCAAGCTGTTCCAGTGTTAATGCTGAGACTGCAGTGACTGTAGCAAAGGAGTTGTCAGTCTGTAATCCCTCTTCACCCAAAAAGCAGCATCCATCATCTTATGTGTCCTGTTCTGCTGAGGTCTATTTTGAACTTGGTCAGTATACTACCAAAGATGGTGTTATGGCTGCTGTTACATTGTATTAGTCCAGGGACAACAGCACCATTAAAGAATCAACAATCTGTAAATTTAAAGCAGACTACAAGACAAAGTTAAGGCAAGCTCAAGACCCCACACAGTTACCACCTTTATTGTTGACTAAACCCAGAGGCAGGTCAACATTCCACAGAGGGACAGCTAATGACAGTAATATAGTAGTTATAGCACAGTACTTCCTTAAATACAACACTACAGTTTCTTAGTGTAGCCTGTTCTTTACAGATTCCACGGCGGGACCCGTGCAGGAAAGAGAGGAGGGAGCATGTTAATAAACTTCATAATGACTGCAAGTAACTCATAAGATACACAGTCAAATAGATTTATTTAGTAGTAGGTTGAATGACTGGGTGCTATACATAAAGAATACACATTGTCATTTTGTTCCTTAAAATATGCTCTTCAATCACTTAGATGATCGGACAATCAGTGTTTCATAGGAACAAGTACTGGCTTACTATACACTGATGGGCAATACCTGTAAAAGAATAGAAATATATGAGGGTTGATATCCCCCCAAAAATTGAAGAGTAGGTATGTACTTCTTTGTATAGCTAGGCTGGAAAAGTATGCCTGCTATGTAAATCGGTATATCCCCCCAACAGTGACACTAACACAGCGACCTACATCACTGTCGACAAAATTGACTGTTCGCTGACAGGTTGCTGTGTTGGTGCACCTGAGAAAGGGGCAGACATTCTCCCAGTCCTACACCCCCTTCCCGAATCAACTCTGACTCAGAGTTGACTATAATTAGTACAGGGGTGCTGGGGGCATGGGGGATTCAGGGGGTTAAGCCCCCCTTTAGAAAAATGGACCAGGAGACAATCAGGATTTATGTCAACTGCAACTTGCAGTCAACATAAATCCTGTCGCTGTGATGCCGGTCGATGAAATGGTTGTCAAACTAAATCTAGATCTTCTTAATTCTTGTAAGCATTGTGTTCCTAACCAAGGTAAGCACTGTGTCTGTGCAATATGGTATACCCACCCGACAGTGACAGTTCGACCGCGAGGTCCCCCACAGTGACTACAGTGCCATGCCGCTGTAGGGGACCCGCTGGAACCAGGAACTGTCGGGGGTCCTGCACCCCCCTGAATCAGCTCCGACTCGGAGTTGATAATCCTTAGTGGGTGTGGGTAAGGGGGGCACAGTCCCACATGTGGGGGGTTCTGGGGTGAAGCCCCAAAGAAAACACTTCCTGTGTTGGGAATGGGCAGCCGACTGCTAAATGTAGTCAATTCTGGTTGCTTCGGGCTTGTTATGGCATTCAACGAGAAATTTGTTGAACACCCGTCGTGGATCCGTGCAATATAATACCATCTTGAACAGTATTGCCTTTGTGTCATGTCTGTTATACCAAATTACTTAATAAAAAAATGAAGTTAAAAAAAAAAAGACTGGACTGGCATGCAATCACCCTCAGTGAATATGTTAAAAACGGATCCCAAGGGGATCATAGGTTTCAGCTGAATCTAATTTAGGTCTTTCTGTAGAAGGCTTTAATGAAAGATGGAATAGTATTTGCTTCAAATACTTGATTGATTTCATGCTGTTACTAATAAGCTTAGAACAACTATTTCTGACTGTAAACAATTATTGTAAAGAACAGAAAAAGGATTGGAGGAATATGATGAAAAATTCAGACAGACCAAGCTTAGAGAATTCAAAAGAGACATAATCAGTTATAGGCACGGGAAGGTCTGTAATTGGAAAAGGGACATTCTAACAAGGAGAATTTATGGTCTAGGAGATTCAGACAGTTCACAATTTACAGAGCCTGGCAGTATTGATACAGGAATCAAAAACCTTTTAATCCATATATAGTTTTATTTATTCAGTTATTTATTTAAAAAGTTTCACCAGGAAAACATACTGAGCTAAAAGCACATTTCCAGATGGGTCCTGGGGTGAAGGGAGATAGGGACAAGCAATAACAGTAAAAATAAGTGCAAACGATAGTACAAAGCATGTCAAGTAGTACAAATAGCCAGTTTATGATACTAGAGCTTACAGTAACATATACAACGCTTAAGTCCCAGAACAGGGAGTGGGAGTTTAGTTACATTGAGAACACACATGGTTTTGCATTGGGGAATAGAGGGTTGGGAAAGTATGGAATTGGGAAAGACAGGAGTGTTAGAAGCAGTTATAGGTAGGGGAGGTGAGATTTTGAAGGAGGGAAGACAGGGTACGAAGGGAAGTGACATTTTGGATGCAGGCTGGAAGTGAGTTCCAGAGCTTGGGGAAGTGGTGGGAGTACAGACTTTTAGACGGACATATGGATACAGGAGACAAGGTTATTAAAGGCAGTCACATCAACAGTTTGACAGATTTGAGGGGTCTGGTTCAAGATTTCAAAGGAAACAAGGAGATTTTTTAAGAGCATAAAGAACAGGGCGAGGAGAGGGAGGTTCAGGAATAGAAACAGAAAGAGAAATAAAAGAACACAATGGAAAACTTCATGACATCAAGTTGAAAGGGAGGACACAGAAATAAAAGTTTTCAATTTATCAAACAGGGTATTAACAGAAACTGAAATAAACATTTTAAATAAGGGATTGAGTTTCTGTTCAACTAAAATAATATCTACAGTGATTTTTTTAGAAAACTGCATCTTAGGCAACACTTTATTGAGGGCAAAACTCAGAGACACCAGAGAAAATACAGAAAAGGGGGTTAAAAGAAAATCTTAACATACAAACACAGAATTTGCTGGCAGATAAGGTCCACTTGGCCCACATAGTCTGCAGATTTTTACCTACTTATGGTATCAATGCAGATCCTACTTGATCTCTGGCCCATTCCCCCTTCCCTTCCCCTAAGATTCTCTTATGTTTATCCCATGCATTCTTGAACCACACCACAGTTTTAGCCCCCCCCACCTTTGCTGGAAGGCTGTTCCAGGAATCCACCACTCTTTCTGTGAAGAAGTACTTCCTCACATTTCTCTTGAATCTACCCCCTCCAACTTCATGGCATATTCCCTTTTTCTTGTGCACCTTTTTCTGAAAAATAGTTCCCTCCTGTACATTATTTACACCTGTGAGGTATTTAAAGGTTTCTACCATATGCCCCCTCCTCTCTTCCAGGGCGTACATATATAGATCCTTTAGTCTCTCCTCATGGGGCTTCTGATGCAGACACTGCACCATTTTATTTGCTCTCCTCTGGACCACCTCCACTCTGTCTGTGTCCTTATGAAGATGTGGACACAGTATTATAAGTGGAGTTTCACCAGCAATCTACACAGAGACAACACCACCTCATCTTTCTGCTGGGGATACCCTCCCCCATGCACTCCAACATCTCACTAGCCCTCTCAACTGCCTTGTCACACTGCCTGGCCACCTTTAGGTCATCAGACGTGATCACCCCCAGGTCTCTTTCCTGCTAGGTCATTGTCTGTCTCACCCACTCATTTTGTACTCTGCCCATGGGTTTCGGTGCCCCACGTGCATTATTTTGCACTTTTTTGCATTGAAACCCAGCTGCCATACCCTTGACCATTCTTCTAATTTTCTCAGGTTGCTGATCATCCATCCCACTCCTCTGGAATGTCCACCCTATTGCACAGTTTGGTGTCATTTTCAAAATGGCAGACCATCCTTTCCAGTTCCTCTGCAATGTCACTTATATTAAAGAAGACCAGTCCTAGCACTGATCCCTGAGGCACCCCACTGACCACCCTCTCTTCCTTGGATTGAACTCCATTTACCACCACCCTCTGCCACCTATCCCCTAATCATTTCATCCCCAGTTTCCACCTTTTGACCCAGTCCTACGTTACCCAGATTGCTTACTAGTTTCCTGTGTGGAACAGTGCTGAATGCCTTACTGAAATTTAGACTACATCTACCACTCCATCCTGATCCATTTCCTTGGTCACCCAGTCAAAGAAATCTATCAGATTTGCTTGACATACCCTCCTCCACCCCCATGAATCCATAGTTAGATTAGAGTTTTTGCCACAAGTTCAAACCCTAGCCAATTTTAAAACCTATCTAGAACTGGTGGAAAGGGATATGAATTCTATGATTCAAGGAAGTGAAACACAAAGGAGGAACTACAACCTGAACTTGGAGGAAATAGCTGCATTAAAGTCCTTAGAGGAGGATATGAATACTATCATTAAGGGAGTGGACAAGGGAGGTGGAATCATAATTTTGAACAGAGAAATGTATAAGCAGGAATGTTTATCCCTGCTGCAGGACAGAAACAGTTATGAGAGGGTGGGGAATATACCCTTTGATAACACTGAGAGAACAATAAAAGATTGTCTACAGTTAACAGATAACAACAAAAGACTGGAAGAATGGGAAACACAAGCACTCACCAAAAGTTTCCCCAGGACCCCATTTTTCTATTGCTTACCTAAAATACATAAGAACCCCTAGAATCCTCCAGGAAGACCTATTGTTTCTGGAAAATATTCTATCACGGAACCCCTGTCTATTTGTATAGATTTTCATGCAAAAGATCTACTGTCTGATACTGGGGCCTACATAAGAGACTCAAAACCCATGATCCAAATTCAGAATGATGTGACTAGACAAGGTTTAAGGAAAGTAAGTTTGAAAAACAGACATTAACAGGCTATACACCTCAATTCCACAGAAGTAAGGTCTAGTGGCACAAGCCCTTTTAAGATTGCTGGCAGTATAGCCTGGAGGTTAGAGTAACAAGCTGTGAATGAGCTTGGTACATCCTGCAAACAGACCTGGGTTTGATTCCCACAATCTCCACTTGCATATTGTGTGACTCTGAACAAGTCACTTAATATCCCCAGTGCTCCTGGGTTGCTCCTGAAATCAGGCACATGGGCCTAGTGGCCCTTACCCAGTTATAAAAGAATAAACTAAACTAAAATAAAGATTGAAGATAAAACTCTTCCAAGTACCCTTTTGTTACAGATGTTTGAGACAGTTTTAGAAAACAACTATTTTCAGTTTAATGACAAATATTATAGACAGAGTTAAGGGACAGCTATGGGTGTGAGCACGGCACAAACGTATGCAAACCTCTATATGGCCCAATTAAAAAAATGTGTTTATGATGTAAGCAATAGTAATTTTTGGGACCATATTATTATCTGGAAGAGGTTTATTGATGATGTTTTCTTTCTTTGGAAAGGTGAGGAGAGATTACTTTGGGAATTTGTGCAGTATTTGAATAACTGTACTGCAAATTTTGAATTCACAATGACATAAGCAAGGTTGAGGTCCCTTTTCTAGATCTACTAATGAGAACTGGACATCTTACAACAGAACTCTACTGCAAACCTGAAGATAAGAACACATTATTCAGATTTGATAGTTGCCACATGAAAAAACTGATTGAGAGCATATCATACAGTCATATAACAGAGCCAAAAGAAGTAGCAGGGAAAGTGGGCCTGAGAATCAGGGAAATAGTAAGAAAGGTTGGAGGGAAAACAAATTTAGTTATACACATGTGTACCAATGACATAACTGGGGAGGAGGTGGAGGTAGTGCATGGCAGATTCAGGGAGTTAGCGAAGACCTCCAGGGAGGAAACAAGATCTCTGGACTTCTCGGAGGTGATACCAGTACCAAGGACAGCACAGTAGGAAGAAAAAGATAGAGGAATTCAATGACTGACTGAGGAAATGGTGCTGGGAGGAAGGATTCATCTGCATTGGGGACTGGAAGAAGACCTGGTCAGATAAGACACTCTTTTCACTAAACAGGCTACACCTCAGTAGAGAGGGTGCAGTGGTACTCGGGGACAAATGGGGGGAAAATAACCAATACACTTAATTTAAACTACTGAGGGGGTGTTGGCAGTCCTGCAGGCCCAAAGACTCTGGGAGGTCAACAGACCTCACCCCCATACTGGTAGAAGAGGTCAGGAGGGTGGAGGGGGAGCAGAACAGTTAGTAACAAGGATGGGGGAGCACACAGGGGAGAAATGAGAAAAAAAGAAGAGCTGAGAAGGAAGGAAGGAGGCTTAGACTCTAGGTGGATGATGGTGTCCCTGAATGTGCAGAGTCTTGGAAACAAGATGGATGACCTACAGGCACTATTAGCAGAAGGGAGGGTGGATAGTGTGGCAGTAGCTGAGACCTGAGTCACACCACACCATGATTAGGACCTCTTGATCCCTGGATATAAACTATACAGGAGAGACAGGGCATTAGGCAAAGGAGGGGTGACAGTTTATATTAGGGAGTGTATAACATGCATAAGGGAGGAGTCAGAGGACAGGCGGTGGAAGTATTGTGGGTTCAGTTATGGTCCCATAGAAGCAGAAATGTGAGGCTGGGGGTGGTTTACAGACCACCCAACCAAGATGAGGAAAGGGGCAGGGAACTGAACTTGCAAATATTGGAAGTTGCAGGGAAAGTAGAGGTGGCAATAGAAGGAGACTTCAACCTGCCCAAGGTAGACTGGAAAGTACCAGCCACAACATGTGCCAGGAGTTCTGTGATTCTAGAGGTGTTGCAGAGTGGGTTCCTGACTCAGAGCATCACAGAACCCACCAGGAAGGAGGCAATCCTTAATTAGTGCTCACACATGTGGAGCACATATAAAAAATAATGGTTGGGTAAAAGTGACCATAGCACAGTATGTTTCTGGTTGGATATGGGCAAGGAAAACATCCTCACTAAGACCAAAATCCTGGATTTTAGAAGGGCAAACTTCAGGAAGGTGGGCAAGGTGCTAAGAAGGCACCTGGTGGGCATCAGAACAGATATGGGGGTGGACCAAAGGTGGTCCATTATTAAGGAGGGACTAAGGGTTGCCACAGAGGAGTGTGTTAGGCTCAGGGGGAAGAACTCAAGGGCCAAAGCACCTAGCTGGTCCAGTTCTGAGATCACTGAGGCAGTAAGGGAAAAGAGGTTAGCCTATAGGAAATTCAGAAAGACCAAGAGTGAGGTGGATAGGGAGAATTACCTATGGTTGGCCAGTGTAGCAAATAAGGTAGTCCAGTGGTCTAAGGCACAGAAGGAACTGCGGATAGCAGAGAGAATTAAAAAGAGGAGAAGGCCTTTTTTTTGCTACATAAGCAAGAAAAGAGACAAGAAGGACAGGATTGTTAGACTTCGGAAGGGGAAGAGTGGGTGGAGAAGAACTGCGGAAAAGCAGAGGTACTGAACAAATACTTCTGTTCCATCATCACCAAGGAGAATATGGACTGGTGCCTACAGGGGGGAGAAGAGGAGAGGATTGGGGGAGAGGGCAGCACAGATGTGCTGATAGAGAAGTATAGAGTGAGGGAGGGACTGTTAGCATTGAAGGTCGACAAAATACCAGGCCCAGACAGTATACACCCAAGGGTACAGATGGAACTGGCAGAGGAGCTTGCAGGGCCACCGGGGGGCCTGTTTAATACTTCACTGGAGTCAGGCATGGTACCACAGGACTGGAGAATGTCACATGTGGTGCACCTCCACAAGCGCAGTCACAGGGATGATCCAGAGAATTATTGACTGGTCAGTCTGACCTCAATCATGTGCTAGTTCATGGAGACCATACTTAAGAAAAGGTTGGTAGAGTAGCTAGAGGAGTATGGTCTCCAGGATATGAGGCAGCATGGGTTTATAGTAGGGAGATTGTGTCAAATGAATCTGATTGACTTCTTTGACTGGGTCACTAAGGTAGTAGTTAGAGGACAAGCAATGGACATCCTTTATCTGGACTTCAGCAAGACCTTTCACTCTGTACTCCACAAGAGGCTGATCAGGAAGTTGGAAGATATCAGGGTTTGGGAGAAGATGACCAGATGGGTAGAAAACTGGCTGAGGAACAGGACCCAGAGGGTGGTGGTGGATGGAAAGTTATCTAGCACCAGGTCACCAGTGGGGCTCCACAGGGCTCAGTGCTGGGAGTCGTGTTGTTCAATGTCTTTATCAATGACATTGGAGATGGTATTAATGGCAAAATGTGGCTCTTTGGGGATGACACCAAGCTCTGTGGGAGGGTGGACACTGCCGAAAGGATACTGGACCTACAGGATAATCTGAAAAGCTAGAGAAGTGGTCTGAGATCTGACAGCTTGGCTTCAATGCCAAAAATGCAAAGTTATGCACGTTGGAACCAAGAATCCCAGAACAGAGTATTACTTGGGAGGCATCTGGGTATCTGCAAAGGTGAGGAGAAGGATCTGGGAGTGATAATCGCTTGCAATCTGAAGCACTCCATGCAGTGCAAGAAAAGAACAGCAAGAGTAAATAAGATGTTGGGATGCATAGCTAGAGGAATCAGCAGTAGGTGATAGGAGGTTATACTGCTTGTCACCTTGAACAAACACAACTCTGACTTGTTGCCTTCGGTATTTGGGGTCCCACGGCTCTATATCAAGCCCACTGCTCTTCAACATATACATGAACTCCCTGAAATTCCCGATCCCTCAAATAAACTTCCAATTCTATGCATATGATACCATTATATACACATCTGGTAACTCCCTGGGACAAATCCAAGTGGCCTTGCAAGAGGCTTTTAACCCCCTGCAAAACTTCCTATATAGCCAAAAACTAGTACTCAATGCAAAAAAATCAAAAGTTATGCTCTTCAGGCCCCACCACAAACTGGTGGGCCCACTGGAGGAGCTGGACATAATAACCTATGTAGGTAACAAACTTGAAATGGCCAACATCTACCAGTACCTGGGCCTGTGGATAGACTCAAAGCGCAAATGGAGTGTCCCCATAGACCAAATGACCAAAAGTCTCCACAAAAACTAGAGGTGCTCTACCAACGTCGAACCGAGATACCAAGGGAAGCCAGAATCAGAATTGTAGAAAGAATAGTCCTACCTATTCTGGACTACGATGATGTACTGTATTGAGGGGCACCCAGTTGCAAACTAAATAAAATTGATGTACTGTATAACAAACTTGCAAGATACATACTGGATGCCCCTTACACAAGACACCACTGCTTACTATACAGAGAGCTAACATGGGCAAGCCTGGAGGTCAGGAGGCAGATACATACACTAAACCTCATGTTCAAAATATACCAAAATCATCTCCCAGGGTACATTCTGGACAAAATGGAACCCAAACCCATCAACAGGTCCACTCTTAGATCTGCCCATGGTCTGGAATACAGGATCTAGCAGACATCAACAAACATGGAAAGGTTATCATTCCTGATTAGGGGTCCCTCAGCCTGGAACTTCCTGCCCATGTCCCTCAGGCTGAATAACAGGCCAATGATACTAGGCCCCATCAAAAACTAATACTCTAAAGAAGCTATGAAACCCCTAATCTGCTGCCCAGACTTCGACCAGGGATAATGTCATCCAGAAACATGGCCCGCCTGGCCACCACCCCCATTTCGGCTCAGCACTTATACACTAAGCCACCTCCCAAATACCCAATCTGTAACTGATGCAACTCGGGTGCTCACCTGTATCCTGTCAAACCTGGACCCATTATCTGTACCCGCTGCACCATGAGTACTTACTTACAATTGTCAGTATTAATCCTACTGTACCCTAGATGCTTAATTTTCTGTTCAGCCATATATTGTCTGGCAACATAAGTGGAAACTACTGTACTGCTGATGCCTGTGTATTACCCTGTCTTGTATCATACTCAATGTGATGAAACCCACTGACCCCATTGTCACGATGTAACTCTAATATTATATATTGCAATTTTGTACTGTTATGACCTTGTAACCTAGTCATCTACCTTTGGTACCCATTGAAAATGAGCCTCGTCTCATTTGGGGTCTAACCATGTTTGTATCATGTGATAATGATTGTGAATAAAATGTTTACTACTACTATTACTACTACTTCTACAGGTCACTGGTGAGGCCACATCTAGATTATGGAGTACAGTACTGGTGCCCACACCTCAAAAAGTAGATTGGACTACTGGAGACAGTACAGAGGAGGGCAAGAAAGATGATCATGGGTCAGTAGGGTAAAGCATAAGAGGAGAGGTTGAGGGCACTGAACATGTACTCCGTGAAGAAGAGAAGGGAAGGGACATGATTGAGACCTTGAAGTACTTGAAAGGGATAAATAGGGTGGATGGAGGGGTCTCTTTAGGCTAAGTGGCACCTTAAGCTGGAGGGAGGAGATTCAGGAGGAAGATTAGGAAGCACTTCTTCATGGAGAGTGTGGTGGACAACTGGAATGCACTACTGGATGAGGTGGTTTCATTGAAGATAGTGGGCAGCTTTAAGAGAGGCTGGGATAGACATAAGGGGAAGGTAAGGGTCATGGGCGGGATACATGGAAAGGATGGGAGGAGTGGGGAGGCGGGGCAGGGTCAGTCGCTCTAGCTGTTAATCCTGTAATTCGAGCAGACTAGATAGACCAAATGGCCTTATTCTGCCAACTTCTTTGTATGTTCATGTATATGTTAATGTAATAGTGGAGATGAGATTAGATATAGAAAGAGTGCACCGGATTTGACTGACAGATTTCTTAATAGAGATTATTCAAATGATGTCCTACACCAAACACAACACAAGGTTGAAAGACGAGGAAAAGATCAAAACAAATGACAATAGGTTGTCCTTTTTCACCACCTTCTCAGGCCACTTTTACAACATAAGAGATACAATCTTCGACACTGGGATACATTAAAGGCCACTGAAGCAGACAGAAAAATATTCAATCAAAAACCATGGGTCACAGCAAAGAGAACAGAGAATTTAAAATCAAAACTAGTTAAGACTCAACACTGAGAAAAAGAACTAGGCCCCATAACATGACTAAATATCAAACCACCAGGTTTTTCAGCTGTGGTAACTGTGCACAATGCTTGAATACAGACAAAATAAAAACATTAAATGGAAGTAACAGCAATGTAAAATATACTATCAGAGATTTTCTAACCTGCAGTACTGATCATGTTGTTTACTGTATAAGATGCCATGTAGTTTATCTTGTACAGGGAAAACCATGAGGCAACTGGAAATTTGAATCTCTGAACACAAGAGTAAATGTAAAATAAGGAACAAGGATGAGAATGCTCTGTTAGCCATACATTTTTGAGAGATATTCTCACAGTATAGCCAGCCTTAGATTTTTATTTATTTATTTATTTAAATCTTGGATTTAATACCTTTGAGCCAAAAGACTCTTTTACAAAGGTTCCAAGTCAGATAAGACAGGAACAAATATATAGAGGATAATAGAACAGAGATTAGCTAAACATGAGAAAGACATTGTACAATGAGGGATAAAATAAGGCAATTACAGTACATTAATTAATGTGGAGGATAATATGGAGTGGAGTCCACTGCAACAACCCCAGGACCATTGCAGAGGCGTTTAGTAAACAATTATCTGACCTGTCCAGCTTTACATCTGTCTTCCTCCACAGTCAGCCTCTACCTCCACCCACTCCACCCACCCACACTGTATTCCTCCTCCTTTTTACTTTAAAGTGGTCTCTAAATCTGATGTCCTGGGTCTGCTGAACACCATTTCTGATAACACTAGTGTAGGCTCTGATGATATTGAACCCAAACTTCTAAAACTGGCTGCACCATTTATTGCCTAGCCTTTGTCAAGGATTTTTATCCTCTCCCATTGTAATGGAGTTGTCCTTGACATCTGGAAAATGGCCAAAGTCACGCCGGTCCTTAAGAAAGGGGATAAAAGAGATATGGCCAACTGTCGGCCGATAGCTATATTCTTAGTTTTGTACAAAATATTGGAAAAATTAGTATCAATCCAAGTTGGTGAATTCATGACTAAATATAACCTTCTATCACCAATTCAGCATGGCTTTCGAAAAGGTCATAGCACCTCCACGGCCCTGCCCCACCTTGCAAATGATGCTCTAACTGCTACGGACAATGGCCACCTCACAGGGGCAGTTTTTATTGACCTGACAAAGGCATTTGACCTTGTTGATCATCCTCTTCTTCTAGATAGTCTCCTAGCCCTTGGTTTCTCCCTAGACTTGGTTGCCTGGTTTAATAGCTATCTATCAAATAGAACCCAGCCTGTCAGATTCAACTCCGCTGTGTCTAGCCCCATAGCTATTAACCTAGGTATTCCCCAGGGATCAATATTAGGACCCCTTCTCTTCTCTATTTTTATTAACAACATTGTGTCAAATATCCCTAATTGCTCAGCTATCCTCTATGCGGACGACCTGGTATTGTACTGTAGTGATAAGAATATACACTGCATCAACTTGACCCTTACTACTGCTTTTAAGTCTGTTCAGTCCTGGCTCTTCCACCATAAGTTAATCTTTAATGCTGGTAAAACACATACTATGTTGTTTGGTTCTGCAGTCAAATGAAAAAATTACCGGGACCTATTTAAAGTTACTGGTCAGGATGGGCTGGGCCTTGAACCAGTATGCTAATTCAAGTATCTTGGAGTACTCCTTGATGAAAATCTTAACTTTGATAAGCATATAATGTCTACCTGTAAATCAGTTAATGCTAAAATTGGAGCAGCATACAGAACCAGCTATGTCCTTATGCAGTCGGCTAGATTAGACATAGCCCATGGGATCTTGCTTCCATCACTATCCTATGGGGTAGTCACTTATCTCTGTGCATCTACAACTCTCCTCAGGAAGTGGGATACTACTTACAACAGCATATGCAGATATGCCTCGGCCTCTCCCCGGTCAAAACACCACTGTCAGCTTTATGCCGATCTGAATTGGCTACCCCCTTCTTTCGCTCGAACTCTTGCCCTTGGCACCCTGACTGATAATATTATTAGAGCAGGCATCCCTGTCTCGTTGGCCTCCCTACTTACTCCACTGCCCTTCTCCCCCATCCTCCGATCATCTGATAAATCTCTGCTGCTAATACCTAGATGTCAGTCTAACAAAGGTACCCTTGCTTTCTCTCACTCGATGGCTAAACTCTGGAACTCCCTGCCTCTTGATGTTCACCTAGCCCCCAGTCATGCCCAGTTTAAAAACAATTGTCGCTCCTTCCTCTTCAGCCAGGTCTGCTTCAAACCCCCCTGAATTTGCACGCTGCCGCTGCCTCTGTCTCAGTTCCCCACTGCTGCAAACTGATCTCTAACTATCCTGCCCATCCAGTCATGTTATTTAGGCACTTATGTCTCATTTGTGTTTGCTTCAGCTGCTCTTAACCCAGCTGCTGTTTGCTACATGTGATTGCTATTCACTGAATTGCGTGACTGTTTTTGAACTCTGACCTATCTTGTTACTTGCTCATGTATTGGGAAATCTTGTTTTGCTCTGTATTTATTTTTTTCCTATACTCAAAATGTATTCCCTGTTTATCCCTACCTATTGTAATCTCCCGGGTCGTGCCTGAAAATAGTCATGTCTTGGCTTTGGTACCTACCCTATAAACAAAAACTAAATAAATGAATAAATATAACGGAGATTAGTTAAACATGTGATGGCATTGTACAATGAGGGATAAAATAATGCATTTACAGTACATTGAATAATATGGCAAATTACAGTACATAGATTAAGACCAGAATGGTGTGATTCATAGGAGAAGGATCTTCAGGAGGTTGGGCTAAAACAGCAATCAAAACTATGACCTTGTCAAGTTGTGTGAACTGGTAGGCAGGGAGGCTTGTCAGAGGGGAGAGGTGAACTGGGCAAGGTTTATGGGAAGGTAGAAACTGGGAGGCTTGTAGGTCGATGGAGGGGGTACAGGTACAGTATGGAGGACACAGAATAAGGGAAGAGGAGGTTGGGGTGAATAAGGTAGGTGGGGAGGATGTGAATTAAGAATAATGGAAGGAAAGTGAGGTGAAGCAAGGGGAGGGAGGAAGAACGTAGGAGTAGGAGTTGGGAATGTTACTACTGGGGGGAAGGCTAAAAGGGACAGTCACAGCTGCTAAGTGCATTCAGGTGGTCTTTAAGTTTACGTTTGAATGGACCAATCTTAGGAGTATCGAGAACACCTGAGGAGAGACTATTTAGCAGCTGGGAGCCTGGTACCTGAAGGACTGTTGGGTCTGAAAGGTATGGCAGTAAGGAGCCTGGTATGCAAGTCTAGAGCCACTCATGGTACCATGGGTTTTTGGAGCACAATTTAGAAAAGGCAGGGAGAAGGGTGAGGTTAGTCCCAGGCTGTTTTTTTTTTCATGAGCAGGCAGGTTTTTTTTTTTTCCAGTTGTTTAACCAGGTGAGACACAGTAAGCTGAAAGCTAGTTTATAGGTGCAACCTGGGAGCACATGGAGGTTAAGTGACTTGCTCAGGGTCACACAGTATGTGATACATGAGCCTACTTATGAGGGTCAACCAGTTGGAGAGGGTGTATAATTTACACATGTGGGTGCATTTGTAGGCACCAGTGATTAGCTGGCAGGATTTGTTGAGGGCAGTGTGAATACATTTGAGCTTTGTGTCGGTGGCAGAGCCATAGACGATTAGGCCATAGTTGATGACGGAGAGGACTGAGCTGGTAACTACAGTGGTTAGGGCGTCCTGGGTCATGTTGTGTCTATGCCTGTATAGTACCCCTATTTTTGCATTAACTACCTTTGACATATTGCTGACATGCTCTGTGTATGACAGGGCACTGTTAAGGGAAATTCCCAGGTATTTAAAGGTGTGGACCTGCTCATAGAGATGTTGAGATTATTAGTGGTGGTAAGGGGGGCTGACTTTTGTTTGTTCTGGGGACTAGTGAAGAGTATGGACTTTTTTAATAGTTCATGATCAGCTTATGCTGGGAGAACCAGTGCTCTATGGCTTCATGGTCAGATTGTAAACTTTTGCCCAGGGACAGGGGTTCGGCATTGCTGGAGAATAGCATGGGATCATCTGAATAGAGGAGGAGAATAGTGGTACAAACTTGCGGGAGGGTGTTGAGAAAGAGGTTGAAGAGGATGGGGCCCAGAATTGAGCCTTGTGGGACACCCGAACGTACAGGTTGGGTGGAGGATATAGCGTCACCGATCTTTACTTGTTGTGACTTGTCAGCAAGGTGATTGTTAAACCAGCCTACAGCTCCTGGAGAGATTTCTGTGTTGTGGAGAGATTCTAGTAGCAGGGTGTGAGTGACTCTGTCAAATGTCTTTTACATAGTAGAGAGTAAGAAAACCCCTCAGTGGTGGGAATTGGAATAGATTTTTATTGAAGAGAGAAGCATGGTGGATAACTAAACTCAGTACCATGAACCCTAGACATGGCCTTAATGATTGCATTGACTGGAAGACTTTTATCTTAAACAGGCTAGGTCCAATACCATATTAGCCCAGAG
Organism: Neoceratodus forsteri; assembly: GCA_016271365.2. Lineage (NCBI taxonomy): Eukaryota > Metazoa > Chordata > Ceratodontiformes > Ceratodontidae > Neoceratodus > Neoceratodus forsteri. The sequence continues at coordinate 1,222,703,260 of CM057458.1, forward strand.
AATCTATGCACTTGTACATATTTTTCTTTTAGCATCTTAGCAGTTATTGTTTAATAGTACAGTATTAGTGATAGGATTATATTGAAATCTTGTGTATATTAGTATATGTGTTGTGATACTTCCGTGTGGGTGATGGCTAGTTAGTGATGTCACTTGATGATGGACTATTTAAATGCTCATTTTTGAATCATTTACACCCTCGATAAAGTTCCACTTCAGGGAATGAAACACTGTCAGGTGCTCATGTGGCAGGCTGTAGGAGCAGCACCTATTATATTTACTGCACTTTTACATCTTTTTGCACAGTATGTGAATACAACTTCATACAATTGTTCACTTGCAACATACTTGTTTTTACTGGGTCTTTGTAAGATTTTACATGTGCTGAGTGTGTTGGGGTGAATTTATGAAGCTTTTCTGCTTGGTATAATTAGGTTTAGTCAGGGGGTTTGTCTTTCCAGAGTATACTCATTTGTCGTAATATGTTATTTTATTTATGAGCAGAACCTGTATTGCCTCATAGTGACATTAGCATGCTGTTCCAGTATGGGGCTTCCTGTGCCCAGTTCTGAGCACAAGACTAACTGTGTTGGTCTGAGGGTGATTTGCCCCTTTATGGACAATCAGGCAACCAACCACATTCCTTTGCTATTCAGGGGACTTTATAAGTCCTAGGGGGTTGAACAGGGTTCAGTGATGCATACTGCATCATTAGGCAGTGCAAAATGCGGCAGCCAGGCTGTTTACTGGTTCCTCTAGGTCCAGTCTTATAACGCCTGTGCTCCGTGGACTGCACTGGCTGCCAATATGCTGATGAATCACCTTCAAGGTTGGTTTGCTGACCTATAAGGCCCTACACAATCAGGGACCTGGCTACCTGAAAGATCTCCTTTGCCCCTACTGTCCCTCCCGCTGTCTCCGATCCACAGACGAGGGATTGCTAGAGATTCCCAGGGTTCACTTGAAAACTTCTGGGGCCAGATCTTTTAGTTTTATGGCCCCAACCCTGTGGAATTCTCTACCTCATCAGGTGTGGGATTGCCTGACTGTCCAAAGCTTTAAAGAGGCTTTAAAAACATATCTTTTTAGCCTTGCGTACAATGATTTATAAACGCTGTTGCCTTAGATTCACTTGGGGGGGGGAGCTGACAGAGGCTTAATGACTTCTTATAAGAGCACTATAAAAGCACTTCCACTCTAATGCGTCCAGCACATTCAAGTCTCAGCGAGTGAGTGGAACTGCAAAGGAATGGAACAGATGACTGACTTCTTAGGCATCAGCAGAAGGAAGCAGAGAAGTAGGGGATCTCTGCTGGTTGACCACGGTAAGACATCTGTTCACTACTGTGTAACAGTCACTGCTGGGAATGGTGGAAGGTCAAAAGGTAGGCCAAAACTGGGAATAGGAGCAACACACTATCTAGGGTAGGAGTATTAAGAGATGAAACAATGCACAGGGGAAAATAAACAGAAATGAACAAACAAAAGGGGAAAACTAGAAACACATTATTAGGGGTAAGGGTACAAAAATATTTCCAGATAACTCAGGCAGAACAGAAGTTGGGAGTACAAGGAGTGGTGCTGTGTCTGTGGGGTATCAGTTTTCAGAGAGACCTTTTGGAGACTGCAATGCTGCCCCATCTGCACACATCTGTCTGGGTTGAAGGAGGCAGTCACTAGACTCTAGGTCAAGTTGGCTGGCATTTAGGTGACCTCTTCCCCCACTCAGGGGCCACCAAGTCTGCCACTACTACCTCAGAGGATGTTAGGGAGGAGAAACAGCTGGACTGTGGTGGGCTCGGGAAGGGTGGGGATGGTGGGTCAAAGGCAAATTCCTCAACCGGTACCTCTACACAATTCCTGTGTTGCCCTGGTGAGACGGCACTGCCAGGAAGAGGCCCCCATAGTAGAGACCAATGAGGTTGTAGGGTCCTCCATAGCAGAGCCCATAAAGAGGGTGGAAGAAGACCTCAGAGGAGGAAGAAGCAATTTCTGATGGGGGACATGATTATGAGACGGATGGATTTGGGAATAGAAAAGGGAGGGGAGAGAGAGGGTAAATGCCTACATGGTGCCATGGCCTGGATGGATGGGAAACAGATTATGAGGATCGCTATGGCAGCAGAATGGAAGGCAGAGCTGAATGCCATTGTCCATCTGAGGACTAATGACCTGGCTATGGATGGGGCCGGGATAGTGCAGGGGGATTTCAGGGAGCTGGGGAGGGATCTTAGACAGGTAGCATACTCGGTGGCTTTCTCTGAGGTGCTGCCTGTTTTTGACAGTGGGAAGGAGAGGGATGTCCACACCAGGAGCTTCAACTCATGGCTGAAGGACTGGTGCAGAGAGGAAGGGTTCAGCTACACTGGGGACTGGGGTCCCACGTAGAAGAATAAGGGCCTATACAGAGGTGATGGTCTGTATCCATCTGAGAGAGAAACCACAGTCCTCGATGGATGGTTTAAATGTTACTTTGATGAACATTTAAACTAGCTGAGGGGAGGTGGCAGAACAGATCAAAGAGGCAAAAACTTCCCCCTCCAGAGGCTGGAGTAGGGATAACCTGAGAGGAGTGGAATCCTCTGGAATTAAAATTAATACAGGAAGCAGGGTGAAAGAAATTAAGAGGGATGGGAGCAGGGCTGGGCACATTAAAAAGAGGGGGGGGAGGAGGGAAAGCAAAAAGGAAAAAAGGGGGGTAACAAACAGAGTGGTAACAAAACCTGGAAAGCCATGTGTGTGAATGCTAGCAATCTAGGAAATAAGATTCCATACGTAGAGGCCACAGTGGCAGAGGCCAAACTGGATATTGTGGCCATTACTGAGTCATGGTGCACTGAAAACCATACCTGGGACATGGCCTTATCAGGCTATACTCTGTTCAGGATGGAAGGGTAGGAAGGAAAGGAAGGGGTGTGGTACTTTATGTGAGGGAGGGCATAAAAGTGATACGAGGGGGGCAAAGCGTACTGTGGGTCACCCTAGAGATGGGGAATGGAGACTCTATTCACAATGGTGTGATCTGTGGACCGCCAGGACAGGAGGAGGAGTTAGATAATGTACCGATGGAAGCCACTGGCAAGATGGCAGAAAAGGGAGAGGTGCTCTTGGTGGCGGACTTCGATCTGTGTAGATTGGAGCTTCCAAGCTGTATCTTCAGCTAGAAGCAGGGAAATATTGAACTCCCTGCATGAGGCATTCCTTAGGCAACTAGTCAATGAACACACTCATGATGGGGTAATACTGGACCTGGCACTCACCAACAGGGACAGTGTTGCAGACATCAAGGTGGGGGGCCACATGAGGACCAATGTTCACTGTACAGTGTGGTTTGGTACAAGGACTGCTGTGGAATGGACACACAAAGGCAAGGGTCCTGGACTTCAGGAGGGTAGATTTTAAAAAGATGGATGAATGCCTTAGGGATGACCAAGCTTTGGGAATGAACTGGGTGGGGTAGAGGAACGGGGGGGAACTAAAAATGGCCACCATGAAGGCAACAAACATCTGGGTCAGGCATGGGAGCAAAGGAAAGTAGAAAAAGAGACCACTATGGCTCTTGAAAGAAGTAGTAGAAATGGTAAAAGTTAAGGGTGACATCTAGAAGGTATGAAAAGATACAGATGGAAGAGGATAGGGCGGTGTATTGGGGGAAACAGGGGGAAGCAGGGAGAGCAATAAGTAGCACAAGGGTGCAAACTGAAGAGAGAATAGCTCAGGAAGTATCAAAAGGGGCAAGACATTTTTGAGGTATATAAGAGAAAAAAGGAAGACCGGGGTGGGATTGTAAGGCTAAGGAGGGATGGGAGAGACTGTGCAGAGGGGGGGATAGGAAAAGGCAGACTTCCTGAACAAATATTTTAGTTCAGTGTTCACAGAGGAAAGAGATAGGCTGGAGCCACAAAAATGTAACAGGACCATTGGAGGGAGGATGGTACACACTAGTCCATTTCTGGAGAAGAGAGTACTAAAGGGACTTGCTAATCTGAAAGTGGCCAGATGGGGTCCACCCAAGGGTATTGAGGTAGTTCATGGAGGTACTAGCTGCACCTCTGATGGCCCTACATAACAGATCCCTGGAAGTAGGAGTGGTCCCAGAGGACTAGAGGAACACAGATGTGGTCCCTCTTCACATAAGTGGTGGCAGGGAAGAAGTTGGCAATTATAGGCCAGTCAGCCCGACTTCAGCAGTGGAAACATTTATGGAATCACTGCTGAAAGAAAGGATTGTGGCATATCTTGAATCAAGTGGCGTGCAAGTCCCTAAGCAGCACAGATTCATAGGGAGAAGCCCATGTCAAACGAATCTGATAGAGTTCTTTGACTGGGTGATCAAGGAACTAAATCAGGGTGGAGCGGTGGACATAGCCTACCTAGATTTCAATAAGGTGTTTGACACTGTTCCACATAGGAGACTTGAAAGCAAGCTGGGTAACTTTGGAGTGGGTCCAAAGGTGGTAAACTGGGTAAGAAATTGATTAAGGAATAGGCGGCAGAGGGAGGGTGTAAACTGAGTTCACTCTGAGAAAGGGAAGGTGACCAGCTGGGTGCCTCAGGGATCAATGCTGGGACTGGTCCTTTTTAATGTCTTTATATACGATATTGCAGAGGAGCTGGAAGGGAAGGTCTGCCTCTTTGCAGATGACACCAAACTCTGCAATAGGGCGGACATTCGAAGGGGGGGGTGGAAAGGATCAGCGGTGACCTGAGAAAACTCAAGGAGTGGTCAAGGGTATGGCAGCTGGGTTTCAATGTGAAAAAGTATAAAATAATGTACTTGTGGCACAGAAACCCAGGGGCAGATTACAGTATGGAGGGGGGTGCTGATGACCACTGAGTAGGAAAGAAACCTGGGGTGATCATATTGGATGACCTAAAAGTGTCCAGGCAGTGCGATAAGGCAGTTTGGAGGACAGGTGAGATGCTGGGGTGCATATGGAAAGGTATCACCAGCAGAAAGAGGGAGAAGGTGTTGCCTCTGTATAGATTGTTGGTAAGACCCCACCAAGCATACCGTGTCCAGTTCTGGAGGCCACATCTCAGAAAGGACATAGACAGAGTGGACGCAGTCTAGAGGAGGGCAACTAAAATGGTGTAGGGTCTGCATCAGAAGCCCTGTGAAGAGAGATTAAAGGACCTAAATGTATACACCCTGGAAGAGTGGAGAGAAGGACGAATATGATAGAGACCTTTAAATACCTCACAAGAGTAAACAGTGTATATGAGGGAAGTATTTTTAGAAGAAAAGGTGCTCAAGGACAAGGGAGCATGATAAGAAGCTGGAGAGGGGTAGATTCAGGAGACATGTGAGGAAGTAATTCTTCACAGAAAGAGTAGTGATTTCCAGAATAGTCTTCCAGCAGAGGTGGTGGGGATGAAAGCAGTGGTGGGTTCAAGAATGTGTGGGATAGGCATAAAGGAATCTTAAGGAAAAGGAAGGGGGTGTGAATGGGCCAGAGATCAAGGAGGATCTGCGGTAATACTATAGGCAAGGAAAAAATGAGCAGACTAGGTGGGCAAGCAATCCTTATCTACCAGTAAACTCTTTTTCTATGTTTATGTTTATGTTTCTGTCTTTCAGGCATTTGTTTGATCTGTTTTCCCCTGGAAGCAAGGGTAAATACACAAGCCTCAGGGGGTGAGTTTGTGATTTTTGTAAAAACAGGAAGAATATTTCAGAGACAGCAATGAAATGCATACATTTGAGAAGTGTTACAATTCTCAGGAGAGGAAACAGTTCTATTTTTTTTAAAGGATTTTCTACTCATTTTCATAGGTTGAAATAAAAAGGTGTCGGTACATTTAAATATCAATCAATACATAAAGAAAGGACACATCTTTTATATACTATTTAAAAAGCAAGATGATTTAGAATGTATAAAAAATATATTTCATCAATTGGGAATATTTGACAGAAACTGCTCTTAGGGTAAAAACTATGTTTTGTTTTCCCATTTAGTGGTACATACAGGTTCCCATTAAAAGTATTTTGGAGCTTTGTAAGACTAATATCACAAACTTAAAGTGTTTTGAATGAATATGGTGCTTTTTGGTGAGGAAATTTCACTTATGATTCTCTATAGCAAATTCAATATTTAAAGAGCTCAATTTTTAAAGGGTGATGCAGGGCTTACATCAAGAGCTGCATCAAACCCTGTCTTTGTCACAGCTGAGCCAATCACCTTTGCCACAACTGCACCTGATTTTGGTGGGTAAGGTGCAGTTACAACACCTTTCCTGATTTACGGTGGCTTGTACCACACTCTTTGTCCCAAGCCCCATAAAAGGGGTCCCTGGGATTGCCACAAGCTAGACCAGAAAAGGTTGGTCTAACTTGCAGCAATTGGTGCATGGGATTGAAAATCCAGATTGCCAGCTGGGCGATTGCTGTAAGCCCTGTGCACCGTATCTTTGGCACACCTGGGGCTTGTGGCAAGTAGGGGCCTTTGAAAATTGAGCCAAAGATGCTTTGTAAGAATGGTCATTTTATTTATTTGATTTAATTACAGTAAAACTTGATGGTTGAACCTTGAAAATTGTGCTGTCCATTAGACACCTACATAACAGACTCAAGACTGAGCCACTTGTAAGTCTATGAATTATGGATAGTTTAGAATTTGTTTAATACATATTCAAATACAGAGAGTTTACTAAGTTTTGTTTCTTGATATGTTTCATAGTGAGACTTTTTTACTGATGAAGTAACTTATCTAGCTAGAAAACATTGAACTGATATTTATAATAGCTTTACAATTAAGAAAACTTGATGGGTGAGTGAAATGGTTTAGATTTCTTTCTTCTCTCAAGAATTTCAGATACAGGACTGTCTTCTCTGTGGCGAAAAGGTTTTTGTTTAAATTGTTTAGGATCTCAACCTTCAGACGTCTGTTTTTGTTGATTAGAAATTTGACCAGCTTTGGAATCTGATCCAAACTGGTAAATTGGGTTCAAAACTGGTTAGCAAATAGGAGACAAATGGTGGTGGTTGATGACACACACTCTAAGGATGTGGGAGGGTCCAGTGAGGTACCACAAGGTTCTGTACTGGGACTAGTCCTCTTGAGTACCTTCATAGGGGACATTGCAGAGTAACTGGAGGGGAAGGTATACCATTTTGCAGATGACACCAACATCTGCAATAGGATGGACACTTGGTGGAGGGGTAGAGAAAATGCCCAGGGATCTTGGGAAACTTGAGGAGTGGTCAAAGTCATAGCAGCTAGGGTTCAAGGCCAAACAGTGCAAAATCATGCACCCAGAGCACAAGAACACTGGTACTGAGTAAAGGATGTAGGGATATAGGCAGTCACTAGACAGGAAAGGGACCTTGGGGTTACTGCATCAGAGGACCTCAAGGTGGCAGTGCAGTGTGAAAAGGCTTTGTGCTGGGCTAGTGAGATGCTAGGGTGCATAGGGAGAGACATTACCAGCAGGAGGAGGGAGGTGTTGCAGTTACTGTATCGCTCTTCTATAAGTCCCCACCTGGAGTACTGTGTCCATTTCTAGAGACAGAATGGTAACGGTCCAGAGGAGGGCAACCCAAACAGTATAGCTGTTACAAGAGAAGTCCTATGAGGAGAAATGGAGGGATCTCAACATGTACACCCTGGAGGAGAGGATAGTGAGAGGTGACATGATTGTGACCTTCAAGTACCTCACAGGGGTGAACAGGGTGCAGTAGGGGAGCCTTTTCCAAATGAGGATGAGCTCCTGGGTTCATGAGCCTATGAAGAAGCTGCAGGAGGGGAGTTTAAGAGGGATGTGAGAAAATATTTCTTCACTGAAAAGGTGGTAGATGCATGGAACTGACTGCCAGCCACAGTGGTGGAGGCTAGAATGGTGGAGAGCTTTAAGCATGCATGGGATAAATATAAGGGTATATTACATCAGAAGCAGTGAGAGGTGAGGATCGCTGGAGACCAGACAGGGACAGCAGAGGTAGAGTAAGCAGGGAACACTTAGGTAGATTGGTTGGGTCAAGTGGTCCTTTTCTACCAACAAATTCTGTTTCTATGTTTCTATCTGTTTTGGCATAGGGCTGCATTTTGTGCTTTATTTTTCTCTGAAATTTTGCATGGTAGCATTGCTACCAAGGATGGCCCCTTTCTTGAGACTACCATGTTGAGTATGCTTCAATTAGTACTAACAGGTGAACAAAGTAGATGATTTGATATCTTTGATGGTACCAACAAGATATTTTCAGAACTCAAGCTTTCAGGCCTCACAGTGCCCTTCTTCAGGTGATGGTAGTACTAAAAATATTTGTCTGTCTTTTTTGCAAAATCCGTGCACACTCTTTATCACTGTCTTTTAACCACCATTTCAGAAATAATTATATAAAATGTTTTCATTCTGCACACATAAAACTATTCATGAGATATGTGTGCTGCAAAGAAGATTTAGATGTTAAATTGGAAATGACTGCATGCATGTGGCATGCGTGCAGCAAGCAAGTGTGGAAAGCATGCTTTTTATGTTAAATTAGAACAGACTGCATGCATGTGGCAAGCTTGCAAAAAGCAAGTGGTCACTGATAAGTGCACACTTAGAAGTTAAGTGACTTGCTCAGGATCACACCGTATACTGTACAAGTGGGGCTTGATGAGATTCAAACCCAGGTCTTCAGGTCTCCAAGTCTCCTGCTCTTACAGAAATATGTGTGTGCTGTGTACATGCAGAATGTATGCCACATGCTGAATTGTGCAGTGTCTGTATGCGGTTCGCATACACAAAGTGAACCTAAGCGAACCAGATCTAAAAAGCAAATCAGGTTCACATGCTGCAAGCTTGACAAGTGTGCAGCAGGTAAGTTGGTGCGAACATCTTCTAAAAATCACATCAGGTTCACGTGTTGTACGCTTGACATAGTGCAGCAGTTAAGCTGGTGTGAACATCATTTTCAAATCACATTAGGTTCACATGCTGCATGCTTGACATGTGTGCAGCAACTAAGCTGGCGTAAATCTCATCTAAAAAACACATCAGTTTCTATTTCTTATACTACTGCTAGCAATTAGAGCCATTAAAATACATTTCTCTTTGATTTCCCATTAAAATTCAATTCAGTTTTCAATTCAATTCAGTTTATTTGTATACTGGAAAATATGTGAGCAAAAATGCCCGTTTTCACAAATGTCCAGTGTAGGAGTACAACTTGAAGGTAAAAATAAGATAACAGGGTACAGTAGATACAAAAATCAATTAACAAGGGTAGCAACATAAAACGGTACAAAATAGTAAAAAACAGAGTACAGCAGATACAAAAGATCAGATTCACAGGGTTAGCAAAATAATACAAAGCAGAATGGTAAAGCAGTTCATATGACAAAAACAGAAGGCCAGAGAGTAGAAACCACAATAGTTATCAGGTAGGAACAGACAAATTGGGAGAAAAATAAGTGCAGAAATGTGGGAATAGTGCAGGTTTACCTGAGATGGCAGCATTCCTGGATTAAGTGGACTAGGCGTCAAGGCTGGGTTCAACGGGTGGGGCAGCTACAGTTGGATGTGTTAAGTAGGTAAGACCTGAGGGAGGAGTTAAAGGAGTGGACGGTTTTACAGGCTTGGATATGGAGGGGTAACTTGTTGTACAATTTAGTCCCAGCATAGGAGATAGAGTTCTGAGCCTGCTTGGTCTGGTAGAATGGGGTGTCAAAGACCATGGTGGAGGAGCCTCTGATCAGCCACTCAGGGGCAGAGAGTGGGAACAGGGAGTTGACACTGGGTGGCAGCAAATCAAGGTAGATTTTGTGAAGGAAAGAGAGTATTTTGAAGTGGAAGCTCCCTTCAAGGGTGGGCCAGCTGAGGGAGGAATAGAGGGTGCAGTGGTGAGTTCTCCAGGGAAGACCTGTGACAAAATGCGTTATACTGTTGTAAGTTGCTCTTAATGTGGAGTAAAGGAGTGAGCATGTTGGAGAGAAGTAGATAATGGAGCCATAGTCAATCAGAGGCAACAGTAGAGAGGTTGCCAGGAGCAATTAGGTAAACTCATTAATTCTGATCCTTTTGTAAGTTGTTTAATGGCTTTTGATTTTTGTCATTGAATTTCCATTAATTTGTAAAATTTTGTTTGCTTAATGCATTAAATGCCTAGGATATAGTCAGCCAACATCCCCCATTCCAGATATGCGAAGAGGGGCCTCTGTGTTGTGAAGCCTGACCTTTTTGTTTTGGACCATGCAAATCCCCTTCTACATATTTAGTGCTACAAATGTGTTTCTCCATGACTGATTCTGCTCACTTGCATTCCCTGTGTCATTCTGTATGGAGTATATACACTATAGCCATGCTAAGCACTTTTTGTGCCGAGTAGGGTTTTGGAAGCATGCACCATACCTCACATTTTGTCACTGAAATGAGGAATATGGACACTCAAAATGAAGTACAGTGAGGGACACTGACCCTGATGATGATCAGGACACAGCCTGAAACATGGAGATACAGTACCTCAGAACGCAGTGGAAACTGTTGTATTTATTTGTACAGAGGTGAGAAAGAAGTAAGTGCCTCAGCTGGGACTTCCATAAAATATGCACACCGCACTCTTGTGTGATTGTTACAAGTAAATATTTGTGTTGCCATTGGGTTGTGCATTTGAGAAAGAGTAATGTGCTCAGGAACAGCCCAGGTTCCAGTTGTCTCAGTGGTGCAGCTGGTTAGCACAATCGGAACAGTATTCTGGGTGGCCTGGGTTCAAGTCCCAGCTGAGGCACTTACTTCTTTCTCACCTCTGTTAGTATGTTAGTATAACTATGCACACCGCACTCCTGTGTCATTGTTACAGGTAAATATTTGTGTTGCCATTGGATTGTGTATTTGAGAAAGAGTAATGTGCTCAGAGACAGCCCAGGTTCCAGTTGTCTCAGTGGTGCAGCTGGTTAGCACAATTGGAACAGTATTCTGGGTGGCCTGGGTTCAAGTCCCAGCTGAGGCACTTTCTTCTTTCTCACCTCTGTTTGTATGTGTTCCATAAAATATGCACACCGCACTCTTGTGCGACTGTTACATGTATTTACTTGTACCGATACCCGAGAATTAATTTCTGTGATAAAGCAGGGGTGCCATTTAAGAAGGGTGGGGGGCAGTGCCTAGGTTGTTCTTATGGTGTGGTGTGAAATAGAAGAGAGCCATATGTGTACAGGCAGTATAGCTTGTGGTTAAAGGCACTGAACTGCAAACCAGGAGACTTGGAGACCTGAAGACCTGGGTTTGAATCTCATCAACCCTCACTTGTACAGTATACAGTGTGATCCTGAGCAAGTCACTTAACTTTTATGTGTGCACTTATCAGTGACCACTTGCTTTTTGCACGCTTGCCACATGCATGCAGTCTGTTCCAATTTAACATAAAAAGCATGCTTTCCACACTTGCTTGCTGCACGCATGCCACATGCATGCAGTCGTTTCCAATTTAACGTCTAAATCATGCTTGCAGCATGCATATCACATGCATAGTTTTATGTGTGCAGCATGAAAACATTTCATATAATTATTTCTGTAAGGGTGGTTTGCAGTTCAGTGCCTTTAACCACTAAGCTATGCTGTTTGCACACATATGGCTCGCTACAGACAATCCACCAAGTACAGATATAAGTTGAGAGTCTCTTACCTGAGTACTAGGGAGCCAGAGGCAGAAGTCTTTAAGAAATGATGTCCGTGGGTCAGAGTGCTGGGGTGTAGTCGTACCCCCTTAAAATGAATGGAGTTATTTTTTATTACTATTTTATATATTATGATGGTGAATTGGAGAATAATGAAGGCTACTGTTCTACTAACAAGGTCCTTGTTAGTTCTGCAATGACCTTCATTAATCTCCAACTCTCCATCAATAATGTATAAAATAGTAATAAAAAAATACTCCCATTCATTTCAGTGGTGCATGCCCCTGCAGTCTCCCTTGCCCAATGTCATAATGTGCGTGAGTGTGGTGATGTGGAGGTCAGCTTCACTGGGGGGCGATAAGCTTGATCATAGTGGGGCTCCAATAGTCTGTGCATCCCACACTGCTCAACTGACCCTGAATGCAAGGGACAGCCCTCATTTTACCCCTGAAAACTGATCTGCTCCTCATCCATCCCTCTTGGGAAACATGCTGCTCACACAGAGGATGTCCTGTAAATTTAGACATTATGGCATGGGCACCATTTCAGATTTCAGCAGGGAGGAGCCAAAAAACAGTAGAGACCAGGTGCTAGTTAGCCCCTAGATGGCAAGCTCCAGAATGTCTGGAATGTCTCTGAAAGGTAAAACTCATTTGTTGCTACTGAAAAGTGATACGCAAATCAGGAAACATTCAGATGTTTAAGATTCATGTTCTGAACCCCCCCCCCAAAAATAACTTTGTCCTGATTTCTCTCCCCGACTCCATTCCATTCAATATCCATCCCATATGGGTCATTAAGTTGCCCAAAGGTGCAGAAAAGTGAAAAACACATCAACATTTCTGTCATTCCTCTTTCCCCAGTCCTCCTTTAAAAAAATTATTTACTTTTACTTACCTGGCCATCTGGCTAGAACCCGCAGCCTGGCCCAGTGTGCCACCAACCCAGTTTTCAGTCCGATCCTCCTCCATCCTTCTGCCAGAAACTGGATGCTAGAGCTGACCATCCCAGGTTCTCAGTGTGGTCCGTGACCAAGTCACCTCAGTAACAAAACACACCCAACCTGTGTTGCTTGCTTCTTGTTTGGCTGCTGCTGCACTGTGCTGATCAAGGCCTGTGAAGGCCACCCACACCACAGTCACTGCTGCTGCTGCTAGGCCTAGCTTGCTGCTGGGAGGGCTTGTGCTGTTTTTTTTTGCGAGGTGAGTCTAGTAGAGTAAGTAGGTAGCCTAGTTTCGAGTTAGCTTCTAGTTCACCCCCTGTCTCTTCAGCCACCAGGTGAGACGGAGACTCCTAAGAGTAGACTAACAAAAATATGCCACCACAATACTGCTATTGAGAGTTCAGTGCTCACTGACTCCTCCAAGCTGTAGTGTGCAGCCTGCCTACTCTGTGGTGGGAAAGACAGTGTCACAGTTGCGTGACTCATGCTCTCGCTTGGCTGGAGCTCCTCCACATCATGTGTGATGGTGCCGCCGCTAATAGGTGGAGAGAGTGGACAACATAATACAGATATATTCAAGTCAGGAGTACACCTGCAGTGTGAGTGCACACAGGCCAGGGGGACACTTATTGTGCAAAAGATTAAATCCAAATTTAATGCCATTATTGACACACTATAAGAACAACCTAGGGACAAATGTATGGGGGTGCAACTGCCCCCCTCTGCCCTACCTAAATGGCACCCCTGCTTTATGGTAGAAATTCATTCTCAGGCATCAGTACAAGTAAATATAACAGTTTCCACTGTGTTCTAAGGTACTGTATCTCCATGTTTCAAGATGTGTCCTGATCATCATGAGGGTTGGTGTCCCTCATTGTACCTCATTTTGAGTGTCCATGTCACTCATTTCAGTAACAAAATGTGAGGTACGGTTCATGCTTCCAAAATCCTACTCAGCACAAAGAGTGCTTAGCATGGCTATAGTGTATGTACTTCATACAGAATGACAAAGGGAAAGTAAGTGAGCAGAATCAGTCATGGAGAAACACATTTGTAACACTAAATTTGCAGAAGGGAATTTGCATGGCTCAAAACAAAAAAGTCAGGCTTCACAACACAGAGGCCCCTCTTCGCACATCTGGAATGAGGGATGTTGTCTGACTATACCCTAGGTATTTAATGCATTAAGCAAACAATACTTTACAAATTAATGGAAATTCAATGACAAAAATCAAAAGCCATTAAACAACTTGCAAAAGGATCAGAATTAATGAGTTTACCTAATTTTAATGGGAAATCGATGAAAAATTTATTTTAATGGCTCTAATTGCTAGCAGTAGTATGAAAAATAGAAACTGATATGTTTTTAAGACGAGATTTGCACCAGTTTAGTTGCTGCACACATGGCAAGCATGCAGCATGTGAACCTAATGTGATTTTAAAATGATGCTCACACCAGCTTAACTGCTGCACTATATCAAGCATCCAACAAGTGAACCTGATTTGCTTTTTAGACCTGGTTCACTTAGGTTCACTTTGTGTATGCGAACCACATGCAAACATTGCATAATTAAACATGTGGCATGCATTCTGCATGTACACAGCATGCAAATATTTCTGTAATGGCAGCTTCCATTAGGGAAGTGGTACTACAGCCAGCATATTGCAGTTATTCTGACAAATTTCACATTTGCTGACAAGTGTTTCTATGTCCTGACCTGCTCTTGACCACCAAACCTGACTGCAGGCAAGTCATTTCATTTTTGTTAAACACTAGTGATTTTCAAGTACTATAGCTCACTCAATAACAGATTTTGAAAAACTGGTGGAATTATTGTTCTAATATTCCACAATATACAAATATTTACAGAGTTAGTTCACCTTTTCTGATTACAATAATTTTGAAACCCACATCTGCTCACCCAGCCCAGTGCACTACACTTCCATGTAGGAGACCTGGGTTATCTCTATGAAACTGCCCACATACCCTGGACTGGTGGAGCTATGAGTCAGTTACAGGGGCAGAGCTCTCGGGCTCCAGTGAGGGGGACCTTGCTTACTACAACACTTGCCATGATATTTGGAGTGACCTTGATGTCATAGTTGACCATGCAATGTTGGCTGTCTTCTACAGGGCAGGTGTCTAGGAAGTAGAGCATGCACTGTGTTTGGAAGTGGGAACACAGAAAGTTTGGGTAAAACTTACACCTGGGCACTGCACTTGAAGGTCAGCTCCTCAGCTCCATGTCATTAGCTCTGGCCATACTCACTCCTTCCCACTGTACTGGCACATGAAGTGGATGTATTTACCAGACTGGAGTAAGCACCTAGCCTGGCTCACCCAAAGGGGTAAGCTTCAGGGCTTTGTCACTGCATTATTTATGTATTTATTTCAAAAGTTTCACCAGGAAAGACATACTGAGCTGCTAACAGCTTGTTTCTAGATGCGTCCTGGGGAAAGAGAATTTGGAAAGTCATATACAGTAAATACAAAATAACAGATGCATAATTAAAAAAAAATTGAAGGTACACAGTGTAAAATATATGTACAGTAGTTACGACTGAGATAATATAGGTAAGGGTACTACTCTATTAAGTACAGAACAGTGAACAGGTAATGAGGGAAACAGACTGGATGGGCAAACTGGTGGGGTGGAGAGGAAGACGGTTATGGGCAGTTGCAGGAGGAAAAAGAAAAGTCATGAAGAAGAGACTTTAAAGAGAAAGCAAAAGCAGCAGTGTGAATTGATATGGGAAGAGAGGGCCAGAGTTTAGGAAAGCGGTAAGAGAAAGCAGATTGACTGACAGTAGATTTTCTAGCAGGAATAGAGGGACTGGGAAGTATTATTGCAGAGAGGGTAGTGGGAGGCAGAGGTAGATGATAAGAGGGAAGAAAGGTAGGAGGAAGGGGAACCAAACCAGAATTTAGAAACAAAGGAGGCACAATGGGAAAGACCCCTGACATTGAGAGAGGAGAGAAAGGGCAGAGTAGAGTGAGGAATGGTGGGTACAAGGCGAACAATCTAAAGCAAAATGACAGAAATAGTGGAAAAGGTGGTCAAGTCTGGCAAGGGATGGTTTGAGAGCACTATAGACTATGTAACTATAATCAAAACTAGGGAGAATTATCTTTAAAATAATCTCTCGGCAGACAGGAAGCGGAATACTTGCTTTGTTCCTCTATAATGCGCAAGGTACATAATGTGCTCCAATAGGTTAACAGGCAATACAGGGGCAAGAGCAGGCTGAAGAAAAGAGAGCAGTGGACTGGTGCCTGAAGTGGGGGAAAGAAGTGTGAATTAAAAAAAATAAGTAGCTAAAGCAACATATATATATATATATATATATGTATATATATATATATATATATATATATATATATATATATATATATATATATACACACATATAAAATGTATGTCTAAAGGCCACCCAATACTGTGAGTGTATCCTGCCTAACCTTTTTAATACAGGGGACCAGATTTTCAAAGCAGAATCACAGAATAGCCAAAGACCCGGCTGATGTAACAGTGGAAAAAGAAGTAGAATTAGCAAAAGAAATAGTAATGAAGAGTGAAATGAAAGAGATAAGAAATAGGAAAAAACTAAGGAAGGAAAGTGATAATAACCAGCCAATAAATAAATTAAAAAGAAAAGGGAAAAATAATAAATAAATAAAAAAACTAAAAACAATAAAACTAAAAGTAAAAGAAAGGAGGAGAAATTGGAAAATAAAAAAGAGAATTTAATAGAAAGTGAAAGAAACAACACAGATGAAAGTATGGAAACTAAAGATTTGAATATAAAACTGAACAAAAAAGAAAAGGAATCAAATATTACAAAACGTGTACTTAAAGATTTCTTGATAAGATCTATAGAAACAGATTATGTCCTGCCAGTCTTTAAAGTACAAATTATGCCGGATGAAACAGAAATGAAACTAAATACTCATCTGAAACATCTATTAAGATTATTAGGAGATGGAGAAAGAGGAATGGATAGACTTATAATAGTATAAGTGTAATAAGACCATTACCGGATGAAGAACTGATTCTAATACTATCTGACCAATATTATCTACTAAAAGCATTGGAAAATCAAAAAGTGAAAATGTGGGATTTTGGATTTTAAATTGATAGTGTTACCAGAATTAGTACAATTTTTTCGGAATACTGTGAGTTAAGACAGAAAGTGAGAAATAAGGATAATGGCTATATGATTTCAATCTTTGGACTAGGGAGTTTTGTTAATGAATCAAAACAAAACATTAGAATGAAGATAAGTGATTTGTTCCAGAACATGTTAAGAGTTAAAGAGCTTAAAATGAGGATTATAAAAGCTAAAAGATGGGAAACTGATGGACAATTAACAATTTGGGTGAACAATCTAGCTGATTATAAATTTTTACTGGCTAATTCAGCAAGACTTGATCATGTAGATATTTATTTAAGGGAAGAAAGTGACGTAGATACTAAAGAATGGAAAGAGGAAAATGAAGATCAATGGACAAAACTAATTAAGTCGAGCAATAGATTTCAAATATTACAAGACTATGATGGTAATTGACAGATGATAAAGGACAATAATCAAAAAATACAGGTTTTGGGGTCATTAGATACCAAGATATTATCTTGGAATGTTACAGGTATAGATGATAAATTGGTAGACCCTTCATTTACTATATATATAACACACTTTAACATCATCTGTATCCAGGAAACATGGAAAGAGGAGGAGATAAACATAAATGGTTATGACATTTTATAAAAAGGCCAGGAGTCAAAAAAGAAATCGATAGATTTTCAGGAGGTTTAACAACATGGGGGAAATATTAAGAAATGTTGAATATGGGGAGATTGAGAGTGAGTCAGAACATATTTTTATGGTTTGTATGTCAATAAGAAAGAGGAACATTGTGATTATAAATGTCTGTTTCCCACCATTAGGTTCTAAATCTGTAGATAATGAAGTTGGGAAACTAAGTCTTGCATTACAGAAATGCTTAGCAAGAGAGCCTGAAGCAGAAATGATCATTGTGGGTGATTTGAATGCCAGGGTGGGACAGAGCCTGGACCCCTCTATAGAAATAATGGATGCATGTGCAGCCCAGGAGCTTGACAATATAGCCATGAGAAGGAGCACAAAAGATTTAATGGAATGTAATAGAGGGAGAGAATTGGTAAAACTAATGCAGAATAATATTTTTTTTTATTGAATGGAAGAACAAAAGGTGATTCCCAAGGGAGATATTCATATTTAGGTCAAAGAGGTTCATCAGTAATAGATCATTGCTGGGTATTATTGATTTCAGTTAGGTCAACATTAGATATGAAAGTAGGGATCCGAGCTGATAGTGAACATTATCCACTAGAAATTGTATTCAATTTTGGGATTGAGTGTACTAAAAATAATAATAAACAAACACTAGTTAGAACCAAAGAAAGGTATTCAATGACAACTATTAGAAGGACAAAAAGTTAAAGAAATAATGCAATATCATGGAATCAGGGATGACTTAATAGAAATAAACCCAGGGAAATCTACAAATATTTGTATTAATATGTATGAAACTATAGTTAAAAAAATGGAATCACTAATTCTCAAGGTTTTTACTATTAGGAACAGGAAAGGTAGTAAGTGGTATGATGTAGAATGTAAAAAAACCAAAAATAGAAATTAATAAACTTGCTAAATTTACCCAAAAACATCCTTCAAGGATTAATAAATACAAATTAAATAAAGAAATATTATAAAAAGTTATTAGTTACAAAAAAAAAAAATCAGTATAGGGAAACCTATGGGAAAAATTTGAACAAACAGGATGGGCAAGAGATAATAGGGAATTTTGACGTATGGTAACAAGGAGTTGGGATAATATTCCAGATACTTCAGAAAATTATATAGAACCAAATATATGGGGAATTTTTTATAAAAATATATTCCCGGATCCCAAAATAGAAGATCCCATTCTGAATATACCAAATGGATACCTTTTAAAGAATTAATGACATCAACTGAGATCTTGAAATCTATCAAATTAATGAAAAGACATAAGGCTCCTGGACCTGATGGTATTCCTGTTGCTATTACAGCAAATGATGTAGAAGTATGGGTCCCAGCCCTTGTGGTATTATTTAATGTAATACTAGAAACTGGACAAATACCAAATACATGGAGGGAAAACATTATTGTACCTATATATAAGAAAGGCGATAAGGGGAACCTAGTAACTATAGACCAATGTCTCTTGGATTCTACACAAAAATTATTCACAAGAATATTGCATGGGGTTAAAAAGAAAAGATCATTAGTGAATTACAGGCTGGTTTTAAGCCAAAACATTATACAATTGATTAGTATTTTCTACTTACACACTTAATACACAAATATATCAATATTAAAAAACAAAAATAATTTTGTGTTCTTATTGATTTAAAATCCACTTTTGATAGAATAAATAGGGGAAAATTATGGGGAGAATTAACATATTATGGAATTGATCTGGAAATACTTAACAAGATTAAAATTCTATGTAGTTATAATGTAACCATGATAAGATATAATGAAGAAGGTGATGTCACATCTAAGTTTAGATGTAATATAGGACTTAGACAGGGCTGTGTTTTATCTCCATTACTGTTTAACATATTCTTGAATAGAGTTTTGAAAGAACTGAGGGACCCTGGGTTGCACATGCTGATGGTAGGAAACAGGAGATGCACTTACCTGGCATTCGCAGACGATATTGTTCTTATGTCAACAAGTTACCTGGGTATTAAAAGGAGTTTACCGAAATTTTGTGAACTGGCAACAAGAGCAGATTTAGAAATTAACCTTCAGAAAACAAAATATATGATTTTTAATAAAATGATAGTACGGGGAAATAAATTTTGTAAACTAATGTGTAATAATTACAAGCTTGAGTATGTTAATAGTTTTACATATCTGGGAATGGAATTTACCTATAACTTAAAATGGCAAAATCATATCAATCATATGAAACAGAAGATCAATAGATTGGCTCCATTGATGGAAAGGTTTGCTTATAAATATGGGGGTCAATCTGTGAAGGGCTCTCTTTGGACATTTAATGCTAAAATTAGAAGCCAGGTCCTCTATGGATGTGAAATATGAGGTAGTGTGTGTATTGATAAACTCGAAGCTTCAGCGAATGCTTTTTACAAGAAATTATTGGGAATACCCCAATGTGCTGCATCTGTATTAACTAGATTAGAGATAGGTCAATTACCTTTAAAATGTGTTATAGAAAAAAGAGTGGCCTCATATTGGTTTCAAATATATAACATGCCTAATAATAGAATCCCAAGAATGTGTTTAGAGGAAGCAATACACTATGGTAACTTGGGCTTTAGGTACCCAAGCATGTTTGCATTAGAAGAGATAATTATACTATATGGACTGATACAGTTAATACCTAATAGCCAAATAGTTGAAATGCAGGACATTAAGGAAGAAATAAAAAGAAGAATACAGGACATTCACTTACAAACAGAAAGAAGTATGACAAATAACTTTATATTTAGCCATTGGCTAGCCAAGAATAATAATACTCAGCTGGGAATGGAATATTATTTGAGTGATTTGAAAAAAAAAACATCTAAGGAAAGCATTCACTAAAGCTCAATCTGGTTTCTTGGACAGCCAAGTCCTGAGAAGTTTATATAATTAAACAAATAATTAGATATGTGTCTGTAACCTAGGTAAGGATACATCATTCCATTTATTGTTGTTTTGTCCATTATATAATAGTGAAAGAAGGAGCCTATTGGGGGAAATTCTGATCTCATTGGATGTGGAGCCAAGGTATCAATTTAATTATTTATTTAAATCCAAAGATAGTAATATATTAGAAAGGGTAGCTAAATATTGTAAAATATTAGAAAGAAAAATGTTACATATTAGAAATGATTAAATAAGGACTATGATCACTGAAGATTAATAATTCTATATAGATTGATTGTTTATATTTGTGAAGCTATATATGTTTCAAATATTGTGATTTTAAATTTGTAATAGGTTATGAAATGATATATGTGTAACATATTTTTGTAAACACAACATTGTGATTGTCAACAATAAATGAACTGAACTGAAAAAAAAAGCGTGGCACAGGCCTTGCATCAAACCCTGCACTGTGACATTTAGGTTCTGGTGGTACACTGAACCCCTTTGCAGCAACTGCACCCAGTTTTACAATTTTGAGCATAGTTGTGGCAGTTTCCAGGTTTTACTGCAGCTTGCGCCAAATATCTGGTGCACGCTCTGTAGAAATGGCCCTGGGATTGCCTCAAGCTAGACCAAAAAAAGGTGGTCTAAGTCACAGAAATTGCCACATGGGGTAGAAAATCTGTTATTCATCTCCACAGGATGAGGGGGGGGAGTTGGCTGTTGTGTTGTGTTGTGATGTCCCACATGACAGGTCTACAAAATAGAATGTGTTGCTTGTCCCATCTCCATAGATCTGTTCATGCTAAGGTGTTTTGTAGCTAAACACATGACAAGCTGACCATCATGTAAAGGTAACCTATTCACAGCAGTAGGGCTAGTAGCATTACTTTCGATGTAGCCCTTGAGATGTATTTGTAGATATGCAAAAAAGATAGCTCTCATAGGTAGAGCTGGAATCCTGGTACCTTACTTATAACTTTTTGCAACATTGTTGCTTATATATTGTGTAACAATGTTGTGACAGTGATGTGGTCAAGATTCTCAATAAAGTGCTAGCTCACTAGAATCATTAGTAACAATCTGACTAACAGGCAACAATGTACCGTAAGATGTATGATAGTGGGAGCAAGACATCAAGGTGTTCTTTGCATTTGCACTGTATGGGGAAGAAGGCAAATGGCACATTCATTTCCATAAGGTGATACAGTATCAATCTTGTGTTTTTTCTGTTAGTGTAGGTATAGTACTGCTAAATGATTGCTTTATCCATTTGCACTCAGCCGGCTCTGCATAAACGTGGCCATATCTTGTTGATATATGCAGAGATACCACCATGAAATGGGAGGTCAGGAAGTAGATGGAGGTGGCAATAGTATGCTCATTATAAGAAGTACAGAGCAAGTAGGAATGATAACGGAATAGTTTCTCCATGATAGATAATGTGGCTCCAGTGGCATAGAGTGCTAAGGCCGTGCTTCGAGGAGCAGCTGGATCTGCTTTTTAGCCATTTGAATCTTCTAGTAGAAACTTTTTCAAGAGATATATTATTGGATACTTTATGTTGTATATATTTTTTGGCATGATGGAATCACATTGTTATCTGTAGGCCTTGCCATCAGGTTTGGTGACATATATTGACTCACTGCACTACAGCAGATACACAATCAGAGATGACACTGCAACAAGTCAAGATAATCCCTTTCCTCTCACGACGAGATGCACTCCTTTCCAATGTGGTTCAGCCATTGTTTTGGTGCAAACCAGTCTGGTGCAGAAGGACCCAGTTTTGACGCAAGCTGTGTTAGAAAATAATGATTGATGCAAGTTCTGATGCAGTGTGCCCCTTGCATCATTTGTTTTGGCACAAGCACCATATGTCATTCCTTGGCCTTTGAAAATCTGGCTCAGGATCTTTCTCAGTTTCATGAGCATATGTGAACTGCAGTGATAGGTGATTCATTCAAAAATGACACTCAAATTAAACTGCACTTTTCCCTTTCAGTATCCAGTGGCAGTCTAGACAATGCATCTGCATTACCATGCTGGCTTGAATCCTTATATTGAATATCATACTGATATGCAGCAAGAATCAATGACATTCTGTACAGTACATTTTATATTAAATGTATTGTGCAGCCAATTTGCAACACATTCTCTTTATGTAGCTGCAATCAGTTGCCAACTACAGGTAGTTACTTTGTTTTCCCCTTAACTACAGAATGTGTCTTTCAACTGAAATATTCAAGCTACTCATTCACACCTCAATAGAAACCAGCTAGTAACCAGATATCAGTGATTGAGATCTCAGGAGATATCAGCCCCCCCTGGGCAGAAGCCTCCTCGGACCTCTGGACTGCCAACGCAGTCCAAAAAATACCCCCTTGACTCTGCTCTTTTCCTCCCCTCTGAGAGAACCAGGTACAGAGCAAAACTTTTCAAATCTGGTGCCTTTCTGCAGGATTGGCACTTGCTCTGATTTCACTCTGCCTGCTTCTCCAAAATCACTGGAAAAGAAAGATCAGCTTGGAATGAAAGTGCTGCTTAGAGCCTGTGTTTAAACCTGGGCAGCTTGTTTTAGTTCATAGCTGTGCTGAATTTCCTGGGCAGCTTGTTTAAGTTCTTAGCTGTGTGACTTTTGGCCCACCCTCCCATCCCCACCTCCTTCTTTAATTAAATACACTATCTGTCTCACCCTTTCGCAATCTCTTCAAGGATTTGTCAACTGATGACCCCCCTGAGGTATCTCATTGGCTGAGTTTTAGTTTCCCTTATCCATCCTATTATTTAGGGGTTTGTATTGGTCTCTACTTTCACTGGTCTCATTCAGCTAAACTGCTGCCTATGTTTTCAGACCAGTGCGACCTCTAGGGCCCAAACAGAAAATGTCCTATTTCTCTACTTTTCTTTTGTGTTACACCACTGTCTTTCTTCTAGTTTCAATCAAATGCATCCTCCTCTTTTTTTTAAGCTTCTAGCTCTTGTTAGCTCACTCTTCTTAGGATAATCCCCAGTCCAATCCTAGTCCTTTCATTCCTCATAGGCCTACCTTACTGTCTTACTTTAGTGGTTAAACTGCAGAGCGACAGTATTGAAGCATGGATCTCTGCTATCTGGTAGTGCTGCTTGCAACATCCTTAGCCCTGCTTTACATAAATAAAGTTGCACTATCTATCCCTCCCTTTGACCGTCATGGTCTGACTCCATCAATTACCTCCGAATTCTATTTCTCAAATTTTATAGCTGAACAACATTCCAAACTGGACTCAGCACACCTTATATTCCAGAAAGGCCACACCTATTTTGGCATCCTGAGGCTTAGAAAACGATCTCTGAGGTTAGTTATTTCACTGACCCTTCAAAGCTGTAAGCTCTAGTTTGTCCTCCTCATAGCCAACCTTCTATCGGGTGATGTTGAACAGAATCCTGGCCCCTCTGGATATTTCTCATCAGCTGACATATCAGCTCTCCCCAACAAAGGTCTCCTTGTTGCTCATATGAACATTAGAAGCCTCACATGGAATCATGCTGATCTGGCAGCTTGGGTGGAAGTATACAAGCCTGACATTCTTTGCCTCTCAGAAACATGGCTTAAACCCAAGATCCCTGACTCTACTTGTGCATTGACCAACTACTCTCTGGTCCACAGAGACAGACCCTTGTCTAAGCATGGTGGTGGGGTTGCTGTGTTCTACAAAAGCCATCTCACCATTGAAGTCATATCAGCAATCGACACCACTTCTGCTTGTGAATCCATGCATATGATCATCTCCCTGGGTGCCAAGAAATTGCACATTATTTGTGCCTATAACCCACCCACTGGTGGTACTGCCAGCCTACAGGAACTGTTGAACCAAATCTCCTTGATATCAAAACAAAATGAGATAATCATTTTGGGTGATACAAACCTTAACTGGCTGGGGTCAGCTCAAAGCTCTCTGCTGTCCATGATACAAAGCTATAGCCTGCACCAGCTACTAATGGAACCTACAAGAACAACTCCTTCCATGACCTCCTCAAACCTCATCGACTGGGTGCTGATTAACCAACTAGACCATTTACCTCTGGCAGGTATTCTAGCTGACTCACTTATGGATCATTCCCCGATTTTCTGCCTATGGTGCCCGATAGCATCTCCCTCTTCCCCGCTGCATTAAGTTACTTTCACCAACTTTGCCCTACT
This sequence comes from Neoceratodus forsteri, assembly GCA_016271365.2. NCBI lineage: Eukaryota > Metazoa > Chordata > Ceratodontiformes > Ceratodontidae > Neoceratodus > Neoceratodus forsteri. The sequence continues at coordinate 1,222,727,672 of CM057458.1, forward strand.
GTATGATGAGGCATTTTTACTTGACATCTCCAGAATAGACTGATCTGCCATCTATCTCACAAATAATGCTGAGATAGCGTTAGGAATTTTTCTCAACAAATTTATGGCTGTCCAGCATATACATGCTCCCAAAGTAAAGCACAAGGTTAAAGGTAAACCCACTAGATGGCTTCACAAAGAACTTCTGGCTAACCTGCGTGAGTGAGACAGGTGCTGGAAAAAGTGCAAACTGTCATGTCTTCCAGCTGATTTCCATAGCTACCGAGCTTTGAGTAGCTCCTGCAAAATGCAGATTCATACTGCCAAAAGTACCTATTGTAAAGACCTGCTACTTAGCTGTGCAGGGGACCCTAGAAAATTCTGGGCACACATAAAATCTTTCCTTGGTGTCACTCAAACAAAAGCCACTGGTGGCATGATACTGAATAGGGTTCACTGCAATGACTTGAATACCATAGCTGGCTCCTTCAGTCGCATGTTCACGGGACCTATCTCAGTACACCTCTTCCTTCGTGGCACCTCCAGCAAGTGCACAGCCTTCCTCCATACCTGCTTCATCTGTCCTTGACCCCTCTAGTAGATGGTTCACCACACCCTCATTTCTCTTCAAGAAAGTCCTGAGGTCTGATGTCCTGAAGTTACTTCTGACCATCTCTGACACTACTAGCTCCAGCTCCAATACCCTTGAACCGAGACGTCTTTCGGATGAGACATTAAACCGAGGTCCCATCTGCCTGGATTGGTGGTAGTTCAGGTGGATGTTAAAGATCCCATGGCACTTATCAAAAAAGAGCAGGGGAATTTCCCTGGTGTCCTGGCCAAATTTCCCTCATTCAGTAAAAAAAAAATACCACCAACAGCTTAATCTGGTTCAAGGTCAGTTGGCATTCATCTGTATCTCCCTCCCCTGGGTCGTGCCTGAAAATAGGCAGGATTTGTCTAGTGCACTTACCCGGTCAACAAAAACTAAATAAATAAAACTAGCTACACCTTTCATTGCCTGCCCTCTTGCAAAAATATTTATGTTGTCTCTCACTTCCAGTGTGGTGCAGAACCTATGGAAAATCACCTGTGTCACACCAGTCTATAAAAAAGGGGACCCTGCTGAGATTACCAACTACAGACCTATAGCCTTCCTCTCAGTCTTAAGCAAAATTCTCAAGAAACTAGTCACAAACCAAACTACAGACTACCTTGCCAAATACAACCTTCTCTCTGGCTCACAGCACGGCTTTAGAAAGGGTCATAGCACACTGACTGCGCTCATCAAATTTACAACTGATGTGATCTCTGATATGGATGCTGGTTTACTAACGGGAGCAGTGTTTATTGACCTCACTAAAGCCTTTGGTCTTGTTGATCACCCTCTATTTCTCTCTACTCTCAGAAATCTGAATTTCTCTGTCCCTGTAGTAGGATGGTTCAGTAGCTACTTGTCTGAAAGATCCCAAGTTGTGAAATTCAACTCCTCTCTTTCAGTCAAAACTGTCATAAACACAGGGGCCCCTCAAGACTTTATCCTTGGCCCCCCTCTTTTCTCACTATTTATTAATAATATAGCTGATGGTCTTTGCTCCTGCTCATTCGTCCTGTATATGGATGATCTCATCCTTTATTCCAGCTCAGACAGTATCTTCAACATAAATGCTTCCCTCTATTCTGACTTTAATAACATACAATCCTGGCTAACTGCCCATAAACTTGTACTAGACATAAAGAAAACACAAGCCATGTTATTTGGCTCAGTCTCTAAGCTCAGGGCTTGTCAAACATCCCTGGTAGTTCTTGACTCGTGGGGCACAAATTAAGAATGTTTCATCCTTCAAATACTTAGGAGTTCTCCTGGATTAATCACTTGATTTCAGGCAACATATTCAGTCCATCAGTAAATCAGTGAATGTTAAACTAGGAGTAGCCTATAAAACCAGCTATATGCTAACCCACCAGCCAAGCTGGCTATTGCCAAGGGTATCCTTCTCCCTGCTCTCACTTACGGTGTTCCAATTTGTGCTTCTACATCTAAAACAACCCTACACATATGGAATGTAGCCTATAACAATATATGCAGATACACCTCCTCGTCACCACTGCTCAAGCATCACTGTAATATTTATAGTGACTTGGGCTGGCTCTCCCCTTCTACGTGCTGACAATACTACCTAGGCTCTCTTGTAAACTCAATAATTGGAAATAAAACATTGCTCTTACTGGTGGCATTGCTTACACCCCAGTCCTCCTCCCATGGGCTCTGCTCAGCTGGTAAGGCGCTACTTACCATGTCCAGATGCCAGATATCTGTTGGCTCCAGAGCTCTCAACAATGCAGCCCCTAGGCTCTGGAACTCCTTTCCATTAGCTCTTTGACAGGCCTTATCCCACATTAGTTTTAAAAGTGGACTGCGACGGTACCTGTCTTCAGTAGACTAATGTGCTTGTTTTGACCCCACCTAGCTCTGCTTTGCCTACACTAACTTTTCTCTGTTAAAATCATAGCACCTTCCGGACCCTACCAAATTTCCCCTCTGCCCACCTGTGCTTTCTCTCATTCCCTACTCTCTCTTCCCTCCCTTTCAATATCCCACCTCTACCTACTGGATACTTCAGCACTTACTCTATTTCCCTGGGTTGCACCCTTCTTCCATCTCAGCTATTGGGTCCTAGTTGGACAGCCCTCTCTCTCTTAGTCTTTCCTTTTCACTACACTGCTATAACCTATTCTCTCTATACCAGTTGCCATGGTTTGTACTATTGTTTTGCTTGCTTACTCAAATGTAGGTAATCCCTTTGGAGTGTGTAATATCTTATACTACTATATGCTGCTTTCATTGTAAATTTCCACTAAGTTTTGTACTCAAACTGCTTGGTTTCATTGCTACCTGCTACTCACCCATTATGGACTGTACAATGTTCTAATCTTTCACACATTTTATTTTCTCTTTATGTATTACGTTTCACTGTTAGCTATACCTGTTACTATATAATGTTTTGCACTGATGTAATGTATTTGTCAAACTATCTGTTGTACTCATCTGGGTCATGCCTGAAAATAGTTATTCTATGGCTAGTGCACTTACCTGGTAAACAAAAACTAAATAAATAAATAAAACAAATATACAGAGTCTTAACAGCTCAGATGTCAAAAGGCTAGAAACCAGCTAACAGCTAGATGTCAGTGATTATGTGATTTCATGTGCAGAGTCTTAACAACTCAGATGCTAATAAGCTGTCACCTGTTTGTACAATTAATGTGAACTATATTGTAACAAAAGTACCCATATCTTGGGTCCTATGGCTTTAAGTAAGGGTTCATTGCTTGTTACCAGTGTGAATTTTACCATGAAAGTATTTGTGAAACTTCATAACTCCAAAAACTATTCCTGAAACCACCTTTACTATTTCTGCATACTCTCATTTGATCAGGTTATGAGAGGCACAGGCTATAGGCTTTTCAACAACATCTAGCATTTTATTAGAAATTACATCACCCACTGTGACTGGTGAGGCATCACAGGTCAGAATTACAGGCAGAGTATCAACCAAATGAACTAACACAGGGAACATATAGAGCAGCTTTTTGTGATATTTCAAATGTTTCCTAGCATTCAATTGACCAAACCCAATTCTGATCTTTCTGTAGCAGTTGGGTCATAGGTTTTATCAAGGTAGCTACATAATAATTAAACACTGCTAGAACTTATCTCAGTTAAGTTTGTTGGCTTAGGGGCTGGAGTGATAGTCTGTTTTTCCTTCATGGGGTGAATATTCAACACAGTGAAGATAGTGCTTCCTAAACAGGATAGTGTCAGTGTTTCTGCATGCCATATTCAGCCCTGGCATGCTAATGAACCCAGAGGTAATGAAAAACCAAAAAGAAGACCACACTCGAAAGCTGTAAAAATTTAATTTACTAGAGAAAAAATGCCTCTTACAAAACAGTCAAAAACAGTCAGTTGAAACAACCTCTTCTACAGCTAACTCCCCCAGTGCATTTGGAGCAAATGGCTCCTTCTTCAGGAGTTCCATAGGGCATGCAAGGTTCTAAGGACAATTGGTATGCCCATTATGGGCTCATTAACATGCTACAGAATACCATTGTGCAGTTAGGGTTGCAACACTGTGTGGAGCTGTGTAACTCTCTGCCTCACTGAACCAACCATAACAGAGCACATCATTGGTGTACAGTGCCACCCGATCATCAATCTGGCTTTCTGCATGTAAACAGTAGTGGCCAAAGTTCCCCTCACCCCTGTCATTGATCTGGCTCACTGAAAGTAAACATTTATTGCCAGGGTCCCCCCCCACCGATCTCTGATCTGGCCATCTCTCTAACAATAATCATTGGTGTTCAGTGGTTCCCCCCACACACCTTGATGGACCATCCTATTCCTTTCCATCCTGGCCTTTGCAGGACCCTCCACCCCCTTTCCTCCACTTATCAACTCCACCATCTAGTCTGGCATTAGAGATGGTAACTGGCACAGCCCCTCCTCCCACTCATCTCCTTTGCTGGCCACCATTTCAGTGACAAGGAGCATGCTTGCAGCTACTGTGGAAATTAGGCTATATATCAGTGCAAACAGTGCTATAGTTTCTTTGTGTTGTGGGACACTGAACCATAGTGTCTCCTCGATTCTTTGGAAATAAAATATCCCTACTATATGTAGGGAAAATGTTTCTGTTTAAATCATTAACAGGAAAATTTAACTTTCATGTTCATCTTCAATATGGTTTAATTCCAGAAACTACTGATCTCTAGCTCCTTTCCAAAATAGGATTTTGTTTGTTTCTGATATTGGCTGCACACCAATATTGACCTACAAAATGAAGACACTTATAAGGAATGTGAGTAAAACTAAATGAATAAGACAGGCTATGCTATAGTAGTTATATATTTAACTGCCAAAAGATCAGGAGAGACGTGGTCCTCTCCAATGTAACATGTTCCACCTTGCCCATCTGTGGGCCTCTTATGGGCCATCACTCTGAATAAAAGTGGATACCAGGAAGGGAAGAGAGTGACCTTTATGGAGAGATAAAGTGGTGAAGCCACAGACCATTTTAGTGTGTTCAAATAAACAGTGAGGTACCTGACCTATGAAGGGGTCTTCTTGCCACTGCTGGACAGGCATTTTCACATCTGAGCCTACTGATGAAACTAAAAACCCATTTTAAAATCAAGAATTAAAGAAAGAATTTGAATAAGAAAGTAGACAAACCTTAAATGATTGGCAGGCTGTTTTGAGCAACTTCTGGGTGGGATGCACTGGATTTTGTTTGTTTTTGATACTGCTCACACACCAGTAGTACCTCTACAAAACAAAGACATTTATAAGAAATGTAATTAAAACTAAGTGAAAGAACCAGGATTTACCTGTATATATTTTGATATCCTTGACATTTATTCTCTGGATTATGAATGCCTCATTGTAAAATACTGTTGTGTATGAAACAGAACTGTAGTTTGTTTTAACTAAAATATCTACTTATTTATATTTATAAAATGGGCAAAACATTTTCTCAACTGTGATTGGTTGGCAGCTTCCTTCAGCCGTGTCCTTATCAGGACATAGCTTTACAATTGGCACTATGTGTGCCAACCAAAATGCTGCACATAATAATATCAATGCCTGCCCGCTATCCTGCTGCCGCTCCTCACCTAGCAACATCTCACAGAACCACAACAGCTGCAGTGGTAGAGTGGTAGCACCGACACAGAAAAAAACATCCTGCACAAGCACTGAAGTGTTTAAAACAGGTAACCCCCTGTCACCTGGGGTTACAAGAATCCAACTTAGATCTAGTGGCAGGCAGGGAAGGCAGCTTGTGAAACACCAGTTAAATAGATTTCACACTGTCTCACTCTGTTATCAGTCTCAGCTTAGCTGGAAGGATGACATCATATAGAATTCTCACAGCAGCATAAGCCACACTGGAATGTTGCAGCAGGGAGAGAGGTTAGAATGTTGGGAGGTTTTCAATCAGTCTTCAGGAGAGTGTTGTGCCATCTGTAGTGGAGGGAGGAGGTGTACAGCAGTTGGCAGTCCCTCAGAACCCTCAGCTCTGTTTAGAGCTACCCAGAGATAGAGAGTGTGTTCTTGCCCTAGATAGAGACACAGAAGAAACCCAGTCTAGTGGTAGAGACTGTTCCCAGTTTGTGCCAGTGCCCCATCCCAGGAGGGATGGTGGAAGAGAGACAGCAATTTCAGGGGCAATCCCCTGCCCCTGCAGAAGAGGGAAAGCTGCCTGTTATTTTGTTGTTCAAGTGCTGAGGCACCAGGATTCATTTGCTTTGCCAGAAACCTTGGGGCACCTGCAAACCAGTGGGTGAGTCTGCTCTGAAAGAGAGCCCATGTTTTCACTAGACAGTGTATAAAGTATCTGTTACTGTGGGGTCAGAGAAGGACAGCAAAGTACAGTACTACAGTTGTGGGTGACTTAAAATGCATCTAAACAATGGGGGTCTACAGGGATGGACATAGCCACTCAGAGATCATTATAAACCAGAATATCAGATTATGAAGAGTAGAGTGTTAAATGTGACATACTTTTTGAGACAGCATTCTACAACACTGTGTTTCAAGAAAGGTATTGATTCCAAATGGATGGCCGGGTATAGATTTGGGAGCAAGAAGTGGGAGACCCCCCATCTGAAATAACCAGATTTACTTCAACTGGTTCACTTTGGGCACCTATAGCTTTCTTCCGGGCACTTGGCCAGTGTTCATGGAAAGTACCCAGATGTGGGATTGTTGATGAAGATTTTTCCCTTTATGGAGCCAGGAAGTGCTCATGGGTGGCGGAGGGAGCCACCAATAAATGTCCATGCCATATGGAAAGCAGTCCAAGTGCTGGCCAGATGTGCCATGCCAGGGAAACCAAGAGAAGAGTACAAGTTCGGGCTGAGAGGCCCAGTGTGTTTCAGAACCTGGGGGTTAAAGTGTGTAAGAAGACATGTTCTAGTCTCCGTATATCTGCATTACCAGAGAGTGTAGCCCCATGGGGGTCCATCTATGCTTTATTATTCTGTTGTTGTTGTGAATAAAAGCCACACTCTAGAATCCCACTCCTAGTTTGGACATTTCAGTTATTGCTTCCTATGTCCGAATTACTTGGGTGCCCCTGTGCAGAAGTTTCAAAGCTAGCCAAAATGCAGAGCAACAGCTTTTTCCCGAACCCAGGCAGCCAGGTAGTGGGTTACAATATGGAGGCACTGCACAGCGATAAAAAAAAAAAAATAACATCAACCCGAGCCCTGCCTGGTTACAGCAGCATTTAGAATTTAAAATACAGTTCTGCTTGTTTTGAATACTTTACCCACTGCCAGTGCTCATAGCAACTCAAGCTGTCTGTCTACAAAGTGTGCCCGCTGCTATAAAACCTGCCCAGTACACACCGAATGTTTCTACTATCTCCAGACCCGATTCTCCTCCACTCCGTACTCTCCTTCAAACTGGAGCCACAAAATTCTCCAACAGTTCACCCAATTACTGTCACCAGAACACTAAAAACAAGTTGCTTTCTCTTCAGTGACAGTAATGTTTTGAAAAGCGTGAACCCAGAAACCACAGTCTATGGTGGCTGCTAAGTGACATGTTCACTCCCACTCAAGCCAGCTGTGTAACAAAAAAAAAATAGATAAAGTTGAATAAAAGAGAAAAAGCAAAAAAAGACACAAACCAAAAAAGATGACAAAAAGAAAATTCTTTTGGAATGCGTGGGGTGGGGTGGGGTGGGGGAAGCAGGGGCTAGAAACATCATCACCAAAACTGATATAGAACATGGACAGTTGCTCCCACTGATTCCAAAACTGGGTGGGTAAAGTAAGAAATGTTGTGATTCTGACTGTTTTTGTGCATGGCTGGGCGGGTGGGGAGTAGAGACACAAACAGACAACAACACCATGTAGACAACTTTTAATTCAAAACCTCCATTCCACTGGAATGTCGTTATGAATAGGTCCCTGGATACTACTTCAAGTGTCCCGGCACCTAATGGGAGGATCTCCAAACCACTGAAAAGACTCATGAGGGGCACGGGTTTGATGGACATATGGAGGGAAAATTATCCACTAGCGCGTGACTACACATACTACTCCCCAAGATACAAAATCTTCTCAAGATTAGATATGTTTTTCACATATGGTAGGGACCTATCGGTGTTTGAGTCTGTGTGGGTGGGCTCCAAACGTTTATCAGATCACAAGCCTATCTATGTGGAGATTGATCTCCAGGTACCTAAAAAGCCAGCACAATGGAGGTTAAATGTCAGCCTGCTTAGGGACGAAAAGGTGAGAGAAGAGATTAGGGAAATAATAAACCAGACATTCAATTGAACAACGGCCCGGATACTACACCTCAAGTTTTATGGGATACGGTTAAAACAATGATTAGGGGGAGGCTGATTTCAATAGCTACATATAAAAAGAGGGAAAGGGGTAAACAAAGAGAACAGTTAAGTCAGGAACTTAGAGCTTTAGAGGGGCAACAGAAATTAAAATTTTGTAGAAACAGAGAAAGAGAGATAAAGGAACTCAAGTTAAGACTTCAGAGACTGCAGTTATTAGAGACTGAGAAAGCCCTGTTATACACAAAACAGACCTATTATGAAGGGGGACCAAGGGCCACCTGTTTTCTAGTATACCGGCTGAAGCATCATGTTACAGGTCTCCGAAACCTGACCACAGGGCACCTCTCATATAAATGGGAACAAACAGCGGATATGTTAGTTACATATTATAAACAACTGTATCATCCCCAACTGGACCCGTGTCCAGAGGAAGCCTGGAAATTCTTAGAATCTTTAAAGTTGCCTAGGCTTACAGAGATCCAAAGGCAAACATTGGAACACCCAATCACCCAACAGGAGATCCTAAATACGGTGGGGGGATCTTAAAGTAGGTAAATGCCCAGGCCCAGATGGGTTTGGAGGAGAACTATATAAAATGTTTGTAGTAGATATAGCCCCCATATTAAAAACGGTCTATAATCAGATATGGCTGGAAGGTGAGGCAGTCCCTCCCTCATGGAACTACACCACCATAACTGTGATCCCGAAAGAAGGTAAAGCTCCGAAAGATTGCGGTTCGTATAGACCAATCTCACTTCTTAATGTAGATTATAAAATTTTCACGGCTATAATACCAAAAGACTCCAGTCCTTCCTTGCAGACTTAATCCACCCAGATCAAACAGGTTTTATAGAGGGCAGGCAGGCCCCTGAAGCTGTCAGAAGGACCATAAATATAATTGACATCATTAATAAAAAAACATACTCCCACCTGCCTTATGAGTCTAGATGCAGAAAAAGCATTTGACAAAGTCAATTGGAATTTCCTGTTTCTGGTACTCAGAAGAATGGGCTTCCCTTCACTATTTTTAGAGGCGATCAAAGCTCTATATGCCTCTCCACAGGCTTTTGTGAGGGTAAATGGGGGCATCTCGCAGAGGTTTGATCTGGGGAAGGGCACCAGACAGGGTTGCCCATTGTCACCGCTCCTTTTTGATATATATATAGAACCCCTAGCCCAGGAGATAAGGGAAGCAAGGGAGGTGAAGGGAGTGGAGATAGGAGAGGAAGAACATAAAATCTCTCTATATGCGGACGACGTCCTCTTATACATAACCAACCTGGACAGCTCCATCCCCAAAATATGGTCCATAATTGACAAATTCAGTCAATACTCAGGATATACATTAAATAAAAATAAAGCAGAAGTTCTGAAATTCCATTATAACCCTTCCCCTAATATAATGCAGCTACTAGACACAAACTGGAATAGGTGGAGAATAATATACCTGGGCACCCAAATCCCAAAAAAACCTGCAACGCTGTATTTGACTAATTTTGAACCAATAGTTGTCCAGATCAGGCAAGATATTAAACTGTGAGAGGCTCTAAACCTACCTCTATATTCAAGGATCCAGTCAGTATCGAATATCCTCTCTAAATATTTGTATCTCTTTCAATGTCTCCCAATAAAAATACATAAGAATCGATTCCAAATATGGCAAAGGATGCTTACAAAATATATCTGGAACAATAGGAGACCTAGAATCAAAAATGTAATAATGCAGACAAATAAAAAGTATGGGGGTAGGAACGCCCCTAGTCTGGAGGACTATTTTTTAGCCACCCAATTAAGATGGGCCCTCCTGTGGTTGGCTAAAGCATACACTGCTCGATGGAAAGTAATTGAGGAGGTTCTAACAGATGGGGTGCCCTTGGGGGTGAGAGCCATGACACCAGGAACCCAAATTAGAGATGAGAATATCTCCCTGATGTCAGTAAAAAATACTTTGGGGTCCTTGGGACGTCTTTGGACCAAACATAGACTTGATGAAGAGGTTTGGCCCTTAAGATGGTTCGCCTGGGATCCAGAGTTTTCCCCAGCCAGACAGGACCTTACCTTTAAGAGATGGAGAGAGCAGGCCTATACTGCCTAAGCCAGTTCCTGGATGGAAATATAGTTCTGGAATTTACCCAGATTAAAGAAAAATTCTTCCTGAGGCAGGCAGATTATCTTAGGTACTTACAAATAACAGCCCATATACATTTCTTGCAAACTCTTTATAAACAAACCAAACTCTTGGTAGGACTGATGAACATTATGGTTGAAATAATGAATTCAACAAGAGTTAGAGGGCAGGTCTCTGCTATCTATGGAGCCCTGAGAGATAGGGGAGGGAGTAGGGTTGTCCAGACTAAAAACAGGTGGGAACTTGAGCTGGGGGAGAACTTAGCTGAAGAGGACTGGACCTCTGCCCTCGCACAGGCCTTTAGGACCACATGTTCCCTGATGTGGAAGGAGTTCGAGTGGAAAGTAAGAATGAGATACTTTGTTGCACCAGCAGTCCAGTGTAAATGGGACAAGAATTGTACGGAGGGATGCTGGAGGGGCTGTGGGATGGTTAAAGCAGACTATCTGCATATATTTTGGTCATGCCCGATTCTTATAAACTACTGGGCAGAAATTAAGCAGAAAATAAAGCAGGTATTTTCTATTGAGTCCACTTTAGGCCCCAGAAACTTGATACTGGGAATGAAACCAGTTGAAATTAAGGGAGCGGACAATTCCTACCTGTGAAATGTTCTTCTCACAGCATCCCACAAAGCCATAACTAGAAGATGGCTTTCACCATGTCCACCGGCATGTCAGGACTGGGTGTCCATTATAGGTGAGATTAAGGACATGGACGAAATCACCTGCAGAATAAATCTGAGGACACAGAGTTTTGTGAGGCGATGGACTCCATGGCTGGTGATGCTGGAGATGGGGGGTGACTAGAGTGAAGGAAGCTAAGGGAGGGGCATGGAGACACAAGAGCCTTATTAAAGAATATTAGGGAATTACAATTAATAAACTTCTCTGTGTAAAATAGAGAGAAATTATTGGAGCGGAAAAAGTCTTAGTTGATGAAATATGACTATGTACTAAGACATCTCTGATGAAAAATGTATGTACTTTTAAAGTCAAATGTGATGGAACTGATTCTTAATTACTGTACACCTGTGCCAAAATATGCAATAAACTTGAATTAAAAAAAAAAAAACTCCATTCCAAGACAAAGACTACTTTTACTTTTTTCTACTAATATTGTTCTTTTTTTTAGTCTTTTAATCTACACTGTTTATGTTCATTTTTTTTTAATTATCTTCTTTACTGGGGGGGGCCCATTTTATAAGCGCAATAAAACACTCTGAGGTGTGGGCTATTGCCTGATAAGAGCACTTCCCAGGAACGTGCTCTTATCAGGCAATAGCCCACACCTCATCAAATCTTATTGCTTGCTCATAAGTCAATAGAATTAAGTACAGAGAACTGCATCTTTTGTCACAGCTGCTTTCTAGTCACTATTAACATAGAGAGCACTATATTTTAGCAGCAAAACACAATTTACATAGGTAGTTAAACTAAAATGTTGATTCCTTTTGTTTTTGTAAGTGTAAGGCAGGTGTCTTCCTAATGCCCTTGGTTTGTAGGCCCCAACGACCTTACTTACCACCAGGTCAGATGCTATCAATGCCATACTGGCTCCTGGGCTCATTTAGTATCTCTTGACAAGTGAAAAGGGTTCATATCCAGAAAACAGAATTAGCATGGTGCCTCCACTGGCAAAAATATTTAAGTGTGCCTGGTGACAGTTCAGTGCAGTTCCCTGAGATGTTTTTCCTCCCCGCCTCCCCACTGTGTTCATCCCACCTGTGGACCCACTCAGGGGCAATACAGTCTCCAATAGGCATGCACTCACACTCTAACATATTGCAAAAGACAACTACAAACAGCATACACAATTTTATTAGTGCAGCAACTCTAAGGAAGAAAGGGGGTTAACTGGCAGGTATGAGGTACAAGGTTTGTTTATTGATCAGCTTATAAGCTTTTACAATGAGACAGTTAAAATTTGAGACATTAGTTAAACATGCACTATTTATTTATTTCTTGAATTTTGTTGACCCGGTAAGCCCACTGGACCTAGAAGTCCCTTTTTCAGGGGTGACCGGGGGGATACAGATGGTAAGCAACTGAAATTGAACCAGATTACACTATTGGTGGTATTTTTAGTGAAACGATCCTTCTGGCTTTTTGGGTTTTAAGCAGGACGTGTCAGAAAAATTACCACAGGGATAACTGGCTTGTAGCGGCCAAGCGTTCATAGCGATGTCGCTTTTTGATCCTTCGATGTCGGCTCTTCCTATCATTGTGAAGCAGAATTCACCAAGCGTTGGATTGTTTACTCACTAATCGGGAACATGAGCGAGGGTTTAGACCACTGTGAGACAGGTTAGTTTTTTTAATTTTTATTTAGTTGTTTAACCAGGTATAGCACACTAAGCTGAAAGCTTTTTTACAGGAGTGACCCGGGAGCACAAGGAGGTTAAGTGACTTGCTCAGGGTCACAAAGTACGCAAGTGGAAGCTGTGGGATTCAAACCCAGGTCTGATCTGCTGGATGTCACCAGATTTGCAGCTCAGAGCCTTAGACCACTGCATTATACTTTTACCCTACTGATGATGTGTTGCTGCAATAGTAATCCTGCTCAGTACGAGAGGAACCGCAGGTTCAGACATTTGGTGTATGGTGAAAAAGCAGGGATACTGAACGAATATTTCTGCTCAGTATTCACAACGGAAGAGGAGGGGGAGGTACCTAAACCAAGCAAGGGAGAAACTCTAAATAGGGGGTTGATACCAATCCATTCACAGAAGAAAGGGTTTTGAAAGAACTCTTCAAACTGAGGGTGGACAAAACAATAGGGCCAGATGGGATCCACCCTAGAATTCTAATAGAACTAAGGGTAGAACTAGTAACACCACTGACTACTCTCTTTAACAAATCATGGGAGGATGGGGTGGCACCTGAGGACTGGAGGAGGGCAAATGTGATTCCACTTTACAAAAGTGGGAACAGGGCAGAGGCAGGAAACTACAAACCAGTTAGTTTGACTTCAGTGGTAGGGAAAATGATGGAATCACTTCTGAAGGAAAGAATTGTTGAGTACCTAGAGGCCAGTGGGGCACGGGACCCAAAGCAGCATGGTTTCACAGCAGGAAGGTCATGTCAGATGAATCTAATAGATTTCTTTGACTGGGTGACCAAAGTAGTAGACCAGGGAGGGGCTGTGGATATGACCTATCTAGATTTTAGCAAGGCATTTGACACAGTCTCACACAAAAGATTAATATACAAGTTAGCCAGCCTTAGGGTGGGTCCCAAGGTGGTAGTCTGGATAAAAAACTGGCTGGACAACAGGATGCAAAGGGTAATAGTAAACGGAGTCTACAGTGAAGAAAGGAAGGTAACTAGCAGGGTACCACAGGGTTCGGTACTGTGACCGGTCCTCTTTAAAAATGACATTGGAGAGCACCTGGACAGACAGGTATGTTTCTTTGCAGTTGACACAAAGATCTGCAACAGGGTTGATACACAAGGTGGGGTGCAAAGAATGAAAAGGGACTTAGCAAGGTTGGAGGAATGGTCAAATATGTGGCAGCTCAGATTCAATGCAAAGAAGTGCAAGGTAATGCATCTGGGAAACAAAAACCCAGGGGAAGAGTACACAATTGGGGGTGAGTAAATAACACAAATCAAAAGAGACCTAGGAGTAATTATATCAGATGACGTAAAGGTGGGCAAGCAATGTGAGAAGGCAGTAAGGAGGGCTGGGGGGATACTGGGATGCATAGGGAGAGGCATCAACAGTAGAAAACAGGAAGTTGTTATCCCTCTGTACAGACAGTTAGTGAGACCCCATCTGGAGTACTGTGTGCAGTTCTGGAGACCTCATCTCCGCAAAGCCATAGACAAAGTGGAGGCTGTTTAGAGGAGGGCAACCAAAATGGTGCAGGGTCTGCACCAGAAGACACGTGAGGAGAGATTAAAGCAGCTTAATATGTATACGCTTGAGGAAAGGAGGAAGAGGGGGGACAGGATAGAAACTTTCAAGTATCTCGAGGGAATTAACAAAGTACAAGTGGGTAGTATCTTTCAGAAGAAGAGATGTGCAAGAACAAGGGGGCACAATTTGAAGATAGAGGGGGGACGGCTCAGAGGTAATGTTAGAAAGTATTTTTACACAGAGAGGGTTGTGGATGCATGTAACAGCCTTCCTGAGGAGGTTGTGGAGTCAGGAACAGTGGGAGAATTCAAGAATGCATGGGACAGGCATAAGGCAATTCTAGTGGGGGGTTGGAGGAAGTAAGCTGTTGATTAACTAGAATCTGCAGCTTATCCATCAGGTAGGGAAATGGGCAGACTAGGTGGGCCAAGCGTCCCCTTATCTGCCGTCAACTTCTATGTTTCCATGGGAGAAATTTGGCCAGGACACCAGGGAAATTTCCCTACTCTTTTTCGATAAGTACCATGGGATCTTTAGCATCCACCAGAACTACCACCAATCCAGGCAGATGGGACCGCTGTTTAACATCTCATCTGAAAGACAGCACCTCAGAAGTGCAGCACCCCCCTCATGTTGCACTACAGTGTCAGTTTTGGGATATTAACTCAAGTGCCAGACGAGGGAACTGAACCCACAGCCCTCTGATCTCCCGGCCTCAGAGGAGAGTGTGCTACCTACTGAGCCACTGACACTGACTATTCAGTAGATGTAAATATTACCCTATACCCAAATTATAATCCAATGAAATATATATACATTTATAAAATGGATCGGGACATTGTTGTTGCTGTATTGGATCCTGAGCCTCACATGACTGTGCGTATATCAGAGCGCGACCGCACACCTGCACTTTACAGCCTCAAAACAATTTTTGACATTTTATAAGATTAGATAACCACTCTGAGGTGTGCGGTGGCGCTCTGATATACGCACGTCTTGGGCGGTTGGCACTTGGCCTTGCGGCCTCGTATGCACATTAATCAACATGACACCTGCTGGGCGTGCGATACCAGAGCACGACACGCACACCCCAGAATGGTATATCTATTAATATATATATATATATAAAACAATAATCCAAGGAAAAATAAAGTATATAAATAAATATCTGGGTAGAACTTCAACTTAAACCATCAATGGAATAAAATACATTGTATTCAGGATGGAGTACATTTTTGGCAGATTCATTAGAAAATATCTGTTAGTATGAAAACCTTACTGTATAGCAGGGCTGGGCAGGGTTATCTACACCCCTGTCTATACTGGGTAGTCTTTATACTGATTGATGTGCCGTGCACATAAAGTTATTTTACTAAAATGAGCACCATTACCGTATTTTTAAAGGAAGAAAAAATCTAGCTAGGTTAGGCAATACTTCATGATTTTATGAAGAAAACAGGTACCTTAATATCTCATCTAACTACATATATAGGTTCCCAAGATAGTAATCAACAGATGATCCCTATTTTTCTTTGACAATGGACATTTTAATATGATATGAGCTAGATCATCTGGTTCCATCAAAGAGCATTTACAATTTGGTGATGTAGCACCATTGTGTTTTAGTAGAGAAAATAGTGAATTGCTTAAAAAGGCTTCCATCCTAAATCAAGCTCCTATATTTCTTTCTTCAGTATTGGACAGTACTGTAAATATTTTTCATATGAAAACATATTTTTATTGAGTCTGAACCAAGGATACAACTTCAGCCCCTTGAGCACCTTTAAATCTTTCCATTGTGCTATGTCTCTAAATCTTGCTTTACTTTTGCTATAATAATTTTGCTGAGTTCTAAATATAATTCAGTTTGAATGGAAACCAGTCCCACAGGATATAGTGCATTTTTCAAAAGCACATAATAAGCTGCATTCCAAGGAAAAGCAAGTACAGCCATTCATTTAGATAAAGACTCACGGCTTATTCAGCATCTCCCAGTTAAAAGCATGGCACTGAATCCCAGTGCTTTGGGTCTGACATGTGACCCTTCATAAGGGGGTGTGGAGTACCTGTGCTGTATACCCCCTGATGAAGGGCCACATGTCAAACCCAAAGCGGGTGGGGTTTACTGCTATATTTTCCATTGGGATATGCAGAATAAACTGTAAGTCCTTATCTAAATTAATGGTTGTACTGACTTTTCCTTGGAGTGCAGTTTATTGTGTGTTTTTGTGTAGTTTGATGTTTTCAAGCTTGCACCCCCGCTCAGCAGGGCTGAGTGCATTGACCTCTGTGCATGTTTACTATATTTTTCGGAAAATTCATGGAAGGGAAAATGAATCCCAGGTTAGGATACAAAATCTGCTGCAGTAAACATTTGCCAGGAAATCTGTATTCTGAAAGGATAAGAAGTTCTACATAAAGATTACAATTTATTCCTAAATTTGAGTGAGTAGAAGGGATTGAATCAACCGTGCCCTTAATAGATGGGCACCAATATATGAAGGAAATTTTAGTGTGTAGCTACTGTATATAATTCATTGAGCAACACTTTAAGTATAGACAACTTGGAAAAACCCCACACCTCTGAAATGTATAATACAGGCACCCCCGAATTTCTCCACATTTATTGTTGAAATGTTTGAAAGCCTTTATCATTTTTTTCATTTTAGATGTAATAATTTCTACAGGCCCCATATTCAGAACTGGCCAGATGCATGCGCAAAATGGTGCACCATGCAAATAAGTTGGGCCAGCTGGCTCTAGTGCGATATTCAAATAGAATGTGAGATCAGAATAGACTTCGCAATCTGTTTGAATAGTGGACCCTGGATGTGCGGTGCTCAGCAAGCAGCTGCCAGTGTATGGTGAGGTACATCCAGGGTGCAGGGATGAAAACCACCCATAAGGGAACCATGTGGCACATACCTGTATGAGCTGTGGCCCTCGTGGGTGATATTCAGCACAAATATGCAGATTAACCCAGTGGACATGCATGGTGCAATGGGGCCATTTGCATGCCCATTATGGTGTCATCTGCATGGCTATGCCTGGTGGAACATGCTGCATGACCCTCCACAAGTCCCGATCAGTGTAAAACACAACATCTCATGTCTCTGATAGTCTAGAGGTTCCCCCCACCTGGATCCCTGATCACTGTACTCAAAAATAGAGGTCCATGACCTTGGTAGTCTAGTGGCCCCCCACAAGCCCTGATAGCCCATGTAGGACACATTTAAGTCCCCAACTCCCAGGTGGTGCAGTGGTTCCCACCTCCCATGAGCAGAGATTGCCTGTTTATCATACTGTAAAGACCCCTTCCCACCCAGTAATGCAGTGGTCCCCCCCCTCCAACAAGCACTGATTGCCCATGTAGCATACTGTAAAGATCTCCTTCCCCTGGTAGTGCAGTGGTTCCCCCTTCCCTCCCCAGAGCACCAATCATCTGTATAATTGAAAGTAAAGGTCTCATCCCCCTGATAGTGTAGTGGTTTCCCCCCCAGAGCACTGATTGCCCATATAACTGAAATTAAAGACTCCTTTGCCCCGATAGTGCAGTGGTTTCCCCCCACCCCTGAGCATTGACTGCCTGAATAACTGAAAGTAGAGTCCCTTCCCCTGGTAGTGCAGTGGTTTCCCCCAAGCACCAATCACTGTAAAATGCAAAAAATGACCACTTCTCTCACAGTCTAAGTCGATCCAGCACTTTACCAGTAGGCAGAGACCCACCACCCACACACCCCATCCCGACCTGTGCAGTGACAGGCCCATCATTCCCTCACCCTGCTATGGCCAGCCACCAGCTGAACTGTGCCAAAGCACATACAGTATATATACTACTCACTGGTCAGTCAACCAATGAGCCCATACTATATATGCTGTATGCACTCCAATACAGTTCAGTCGGCAGCTGGCCATGGCAGGGTGAGGAAGGATGCGCCAGCCACTAGCTTGGGTTAGGATGGGAGGGGTGTAGGGTGGTGGGTCTCTGCCTATCAGGGTGGGGGGTAGGGGGACCACTAGACTACCAGGGAAGTGGTCATCTTTTTGTATTTTACAGCAATTGGTGCTTGGAGAGGGGGAAGCCACTGCACTACTTGAGGAAGGGGTTTTTACTTTCAGTTTGCATACAGTGATTGGGATTGGGGTGGCAGGAACCATTAGACTACCAGGGATGTGGGATGTTGTGCTTTACACTGATGGAGCATGGGGAGGGGACTGTGTGCTCTGCCCTAGACTGTGTGCATGGCACCAACCTGTCTCTGTCATAGTTAAAGTAGGGTTTCAAAAGCATAATTATGCACCGGCACAGCTGGCCATAGTTACAGTATTGTGATGTGTGGCATATGCATGAGAGACTCCTCATTTGCATAGGCGCATCACAATATTGTCCGCAGCAGCAGAGTTGGGGTTGCGTGGCGCATCAGTGGCCTTTGAATATGGCCATGCCCCCGATGGCCCATGCAAGTCCTGAGATGTACAGTGCATCCCGGGATGCGCCATGCATCTTGTCTGAATATGTGGGCCTACATATTTAATCTAAATCAATGAGGATGAAAATCAAATACCCAAGTAATCATAAATCTGTACAGTTTCAATTTGTTCATTATTTATGTACAAAATTTGGCATTTCCCTCTCTTCTGTCCACAATCAACATTTTTGGTTTTTCTTTGTCTTTTTGCATTAATATGTTTGACATAAGATCTGGAATTTATCCAGTTTCTCCTGAAGTCATAGGAGAGGTCGATAAAAGGACTATTTCATCTGTGCAAGCTAGGTGGCTAATCCTAGCATTACAGACCTTCAGAGGTGGAAATTTTCAACATACAACTGGGTAATAATTTTATTATTGTAATAGTTGTGCTAAATATCAACCTTGATGGGCTCCTAGATTAGTTGAAATTTGTTCTGTTACTGTAGATTTCCCTGTTGAACGTTCTGTACTTTGGCGCATGTTTGATTATGTAATCTTAATAATATACAGTATTTAGCAGAGTGGGATCGATCCCCTCTTCATGCAAATTTTCCCACAGGTGTTTGTGATTGATGGTATCAAAAGCTGATTTTAGATCTACGAAATAGCAAAAAATGTCTTTATGATGTTAACATACTTATGGGCCAAATGACTCAGAACTAAACAATGCTGTGCTGTTGAACTTAATTCGCAAAAAACATTTTGGGCTTCTTCTATTTTATTGTATTGTGTGGACCAACCCTTTAACCTGTTCAATAATATTTTTGTAAAGATCTTTTGTGATGTATCAAAAAGACTTATTGGCTGATACAGTAATGGATTCTTGATGGATCCTGTCTTGTGTATTGCAAAAATAATACTTCCTTTCCAGGAATCAATAAGAGTTCAAGACTGAATGATAAAATAAATAATAGAAAAATGAAAGCCACCAGTCCAGGACATATTTATATACATCTGATTCCATTTTGTCTGGGCGTAAGGCTGTGTTCTCTTAGTTTGAAAAACTGCTAAAAAATCTCTTCCTTAATTATATGAATAGATAGAGGTCTATTAAATGTTTCCATTTTGTTATTTCTAATTCTACTTCGGCACTTAATAATTCTGCTTGATTTAGAGAAAAAATAAACTGTCAAATGAGTGACCATGTCTTCTGGTGTTATGAACATGGCAAGCAAAGTAGTTGCCATGTTCTTTAGATAAAAGGGACCAAAATAATTTCATGTTTGTTTGTCTTTTGACTCCACTACATCTCTTAATCTGTTACAGAGATTACTTTGGTGTTTAGCTTTTTCTTCCTCTAGAATTTTTCTGTACTCTTTCCTTTTATGATTTAATGACTTAATATTAGCCCTGGGTTTATTTTCCCTTACATGCCTAATGTATTTATTAAGTTCTTTTTTCCCCTTTTTACATCTCATATTATACTATTCATATGTCTTTTTGTTTATTTTTACATTTTTGTACAAGCAGAGATGCAAGACGTTATTTAGATTTTTGTATTTTTACATAGTTGATTCCATATCTGTTCCTTCCATGATTAAATCCCTAATATCTGTTAATAATGGGGCTTCCAGAAAAAAATGTCAACTCATTTTTTGATTCATTTCCCCAAACATTTATTTTCTGATTATACACTGCCATAATTGGTTCTCTTCCAGGATTATTAATAATTTCATTAGATCAGCTATTATAAAATAGTTTTATTTTTTTCATTATCTATTTATCCCCTGCCATCCTAGCCAACCACTCCTTCAGGCAGCCAGGACCCACCACACTACCATGCTTCTCCCATTTGCCATCCACTGCCCCCCATTGTGCCACCCCCCCACTGACCCAATGTATCCCTTTGCCAGGGGGAGCCTCTCCCATGGCCACAACTGGGAGGAGAGACTGAATGCCCAGAGACATTCTTTCCTTGCTGGGAGTGGTGAGGGCACAGCATGGGCATCCTGGGCTATCACAGTGATGGGAGGGATGACCACCACTATCCAGATGGCTAGGCACCCATTTTTCTGTTTTTCATCATCCATGCCCCCTCATGTGCACACCGTGGCATCCTGGCCAATCACATGTGCGACGTGTGGCCACCCATAATGCAAAGTGTGATGCTGAAACCAGCTTCCAGAAGCCACCAAAGGGTGGTGCAACCTCAACCCTCCCCCTAGGGAGGGGAGCATCCCATGGATGCTTTTAAACCCTCCCTGCCAGCCTCCACTCCTGTTGTCCCTGGCCCAGGTGCAAACCCAGGTCACCAGCGTGCCAGGTGATCCCCCATCGTCTGGCACCATGGGGACAGCATATAAGATAATTTTAATGATAGATATTCAGTCTTGAGGTGAGATATTATCTCTAGATCTCTAATGTATGTTAGTGCATTCAGATTGCACCAAAACAGATCTATTGTTGAGGTACCCGTAGGCCCTAAACAGGTATGATTTCCTTTATGATCCTCCTTAGTCCTGCCATTCATTAATGGTAAGTTGTTTTCTAACATTAGAAAGGCACATTTCTTCCCATGATGAGGGTTTACCACCTTGTCTAAAAATTATCTTTTTGGAACCAGATAATTGCTCAAAATCATGTACAGCCTGTATTCGGCCAGTGACGTATCGTGGGCAATTTTAATTTATGTTAAACCCCTCACCCTAGAGTTAGAGTCTCCAATAACAAGTATTTAACTATCAAAATATTTGATATTTAAATAATCAATGGTTTCATCTAGAGTTTTCCAGTATGACATAACAAAGGCCACTGAATTCTCTTGTGGTACATCAAGATTCTGTATGTACAATTATCAGGTTGTTGCCATTTTTACCTGCAAGTTGAATGGCTAAAATGAAACTGTTTGATATCCAGTGTCTTAACTTGTAATTTTAATGATAAGTGAGTTGTTACTATGATCCCTCCCAAAGTACTGCCATAGTTTTCACCCCAACATAGTCAATCTTAAATATGTTGTATCCCCGCAGTTTTGGCAAATGTCCCATACACCAATTTTTTGGAATAATAAGATGTCATATTGAGAAAAATGTAAGACATTTATTAACTGCAATTTTAGAGGCTAATCCTTCCACATTCCATGACAAAACAGACAGTTTTGAATGACAAAAAAAGTGGCAATTTCAATGTCTAAATTAAAAGGCAACAAATCTCACTATGTGCTTCCAGAGTGATTTCCAGGAAACTTCAGTTTGTTACCAATTAAAGTTCTCAAATGTTTGGGAATATTGGCCTCTGCTTAAATGATTTGTCCTTGGTTATTTTCCCTGGGTGAGTGTACATAGGATTCATGCTGTCCTGAATAGCTATGCACCCACCTGGCGTACAGGCACTTTTTGTAACAAAAATAACACCCGGCATAGTAAATACAGAGATTTTAATATCTCCATACATATGGGCAATGGAGAGGAAGAGGCAAAACTGCATCATCATCATATCATGGTATTTTCCAGCGTGATATCCCAGGGGCTCCACTACAGTGCTCAATATGCCGGCTGCAGTACCTGGGAAATCAGATTTTACGAGGGATGAGGCAATTTTATAAAGAAATATATAGTGGGACTCCAGAGTGAATTGGGGTGCTCGAGCCACAATCTATGCATCAGTGGCTCGAGCACCCTTGCCAGTAGTACTCCTTTAATAAAGCCTTTCCCTCTGTTTAATGTTTATTTTAATATTGTAGTTTATTGAAGGTTTTTAATTTTTATATAACACTTTCCCATCTGTGCAGTGCCTAGAGTCACAATGAAATAGAGTGCTCTATTAAATGAATAAACTAAACAAAACCTATATGATAATGAACACTAAAGGTAACTGTGTCACTAGGTGAAGAAGATATTGTACTTTTGTTATAAAATGCCAATCTGACTCATCACATAGCCTTGGTATCTCATATACTGTAAGGAAAGCTTTCTGCTTATGTTCTTGTCCAAGTCCCTGGATGTGTCTAATATCTCTTGATGATTTGTTTATATCTTTCCCTATCAAGCAAGGATGGTCCAAAGAAGGACTTACCCTATTAGGGATCAGCTTAACTTGATTTTCTCTTAAATTGCTAGGTAGTTTATTTAAATCCATATCTAGGGTGGCGAATCTGAACTGAAATACAACTTACTTTCAGACAGGAGCATTAGCTCAAGTGTCTTGGGCCTTCATGATATTTCTATTGTCTGATAGGCAGTACCAAATTCAGTGAAACAGGGGGGTAAAATACCCCCTTTAGCCTATTATTTTCTACTTTTTCCCTCCAGGTTTTCTCCTGGCAATGAATTTCCAGTTTCATTTCTTTGATGCTTATTGATCCCTCTTTTGACTTTCTTGTTTTTCATATTGCCCTTTTTTGTTATTTTTATTTGAAGCTGAGATGGATTCTGTTAAAACATCAGGCTCTCTAGGCTTGAAAAGGAGGGTCATTTCATCCAGCTTCTCCTACTCACAGGTTTCTTGCCTAAGGCATAGTCAGTCTGTAATGCAATTGTTTAAACTGGTAGGAGATGTGCAGGGACTCTGATTTTCTCTGTAATATTTTTGACAGAGTCTTGATTTTCAAGTACAGCAGTCCCTAAAGATTTAGGGCTCAGTTTTCAAAGGGTGATGCAGGGCTTGTATCAAGCCCTGCATCAAACCTGTTTTTTGGCACAGCTGAGCCAAACTCCTTTGACACAGCTTCACCCGATTTTGGTACAACAGGCACAACTGTGACAGTTTCTTCCATTTACGGCAGCTTGCACCAAAGCCTTGGTGCAAATCTTGTAAAAGGGCCTCCCAAAAGGTACAAGTTAGACAAGGGAAAACTGGTCTACCTTGTGGCAGCTGGTGCTTGGGACTGAAAATTCTGATTGTTGCCTGGGAGAATGCTGCAAGTCCCATGCACCAAACGATCGATGCACCGGGGGCTTGCAGCTTTTACAGGACTTTGAAAATTGAGTCCTTAATCTCTTCTAATACCCAGATATTTTCCAGAACTGCAATATAGGCATTGTATAGCTATTGTAGTAGTTTCGATGAATCTAAATTTAATATGGGGGCAATTGGCTCAATTAGGGCACATGGTGGAATTTCATCTTTTGTTTTTTATTCAGGATTATTTTCCAATATTGGGAAATTAGGCATGTTAGAGAGGGAAATATTACTGGCATCCCTCTTAGTCTGGAGGGCTGACAATTCCTGTTTCTCAGCCTAGATATGGATGCTGTAGGTTTCCCTCACTAACTTTTTTAGCCCAGGTACAGTATATAAACATAGAACGTGATGGCAGACAAGGAGCACTTGTCCCATCTAGTCTGCCCATTTCTCTCTACCTGCACTATTACATCAGGCTGTGCCCAGTCTACAGCTCTTTCTCCCTCCCCCTTCCTTTTCAGTATGATTCCTTTGCACTTTTCCCATGCATTCTTGAACCCATTACTGTTTTTTCCCCCCACTACCTCCATTGGAAGGTTGTTCCAGGAATCCACCACTCTTTCCGTGAAGAATTGCTTCCTTATATCTCTCCTGAATCTAACCCCCTCCATCTTCATAGCATGTCCCCTTGTTCTTGAGCACCTTTTCTTTTGAAAAATACTCCTATCCTGTACCTTATTTACCCCTGTGCGGTATTTAAAGGTCTCTATCGTATCTCCCCTCTCCCCCTCTGTTCCAGGGTGTACATATTGAGGTCCTTTAGTCTCTCCTCATAGGGCGTTTGATGCAGACGCTGCACCATTTCAGTTGCCTCCTCTGGTCTGCCTCCACTCTGACTATAGTTATCCCTGGTTCATTAATCACCATTGCTAGTTTGCTAGTTTTACATTCAGAAATTGTCATGTAGTGTTGAAAGCCATTTATAATGGATTTCAGCAGAATAGTAATAATCTGATTCAATTCCCAATCAAAACCAATGTATGACAGTTCTGAAATCACTGAGTTACTTTCATCTGAGAGGACATTTGAAGGTTCACATAACTTACAGGAACACTGGCTTGTGTCAAGTATATTTTTAGAGCTACTGTTGGAAGCTTGAGGAGAATCTGTACTCAAAAACTGTAGGACTTACCGATATAAAAAAAAAATATCTTCATTATTAGATTTTTTCCTTATTTGGTCCTTTAACACTACCTAAATTGGCTGGGGTGGAAGACAAGTTATCCATACACATGTCCATGTAGAGTTGTTTGTGATCTGCTATTCCCTTTTTTTTAGACACTCAGAGGTTTTTAGTGTCCTTAGCTGTTCTACATTTATCCTCCTTGTATTTGTTTTCATCCAGAGGGGAGTCCCAGGGAGCTAGAGGGGACTCACCCTATGTTCTTGCTGTATGTGTCCTTATGGCCACTAGGTAGACATGTAACTAAATAAAACAGTTTTAAATAAATAAATAAACTAATTATAATGTATTAGGTGTACCCAGTTAACACATCAACTCTTAAATAACTGAAAATGTAACGCACACATTTTATCCACGGAAGTAAATTAATTGGTCCTCAAGAATCTGAATTTTTATAAATATCAATTGCTATTTTGGAGCTTTAGAAATTCTAATTTAAATAGTGATTAGTAGCTTTATGAGTTTAAAATACATAAAATAGTTTCCTCTAATTTATCTTCACGGCAAGCAATGTTCTGCTTTTCTGGGTAAAAAAAAAAGACATAAGGCTGTAGATTTTACTTTTTAGGCAGTACTTATCTTTCTGGAGTTGTAGAATGACCTCTGCAAAGCACCTGTCTGAGAGCTTTTTTTTGTCAAGTTTCAAGTTTATTGATTGACCTTCAATAGTCATTACAAAAGGTTAAAAATCACAAGCAACAATACATACAAAAATCAATAAATGTACACATAAATTACTTAACAGTGTGGCATTGTTTGTTTACAGACCATAATAACATCAAAGTCTCACTAATCCTAACACATACTGTCGAATCAAAGTACAGGGATAGGTATTTTGTGATACTCACTCAATCAATCAAAATCTTTATTTAACCAGGCAAACACCATTGAACAGAGCTAATTTTCAAGGTGGACCTGGACATAGATACACAGTCAAGCATAGAAGGGTTACATACACAACTGAATCATAATACAAGTCATAATACAATATAAATTGATCATAGAACAATGTACAGAATTCAGATGGATAACAGTACTAATTCTTGGTAAAAATATATATACATAAATATACATGAGATTCTCTGAACTGTATGAAGGGAATAATAAATGCAAGTTATAAGGAACATACAGGGTGTAAGAGACAGGGCTATTAGATTAGGTATGAAGTAGAAGGATAGATCCATAAAGTGAGGGGGAAGGGGCAGATGCCTAAAAAGGAGGGGGTAGAGGTGTAGAAGACCAAATGGGTAGTGGTAGCCATACGATGGCCACTGATTGCAGAGTGCTGCTGAGACCACCAATGGAATGAAGATGGGCCCCAGGATGCTGGTCAAAGGCAAGGGGAGGGAGGTGATAAGGGAACAGAAGGAATAGGGGTCAGGGGAGGATGGATAGTGGGAGGCTCAATTCAAGTAATAAGACAGGGTCAGGTAAAATAATTACAGGATTCCTTAAAAGAATGAGCATAAAGAGTTTTGAATGTTGATAGTTTGATAGGGTAGACCAATTTCAATGTTTTTTGCAGCTTGTTCCAGAGTGAGGGTAACAAGTAACTTAAGGATGTCCTACCAAAGTGCAATCTGACCTTAGGTATAATAAAGGAGATGTAGGAGACACTCCTCAAAGCATATCTGCCTACCGAGCTTAGGGGCAGGCAATCCAAGACATACTGAGGCAACTTCTTAGTAATAGCTCTGAAGATCCAAAAGGTGGCATTCCTCTGTGTTCTATATTTGAGGGATGGCCATCCCATAGCAGCATATAGGGAGCAGTGATTCATGGTGAAAGGGAGGCCAGTAATGAACCTCAAGGCTCTATTATAGAGTGTGTCCAGTTTGACCAGTGCCGAGGAGGGTCCTTGACTGTAAAGGAAGTCCATATAGTCTAACAATGTTAGGAAGGTGGGTTGGATCAATCACTTCTTGGCCTCCTGAGTAAGCAGGCGATTAATCCTATAGAAGAGACCAAACCTCTGTCTAAGCTTTTTTATAAGTTCTTCAATATGGTCATTATAAGAAAGGCTATGGTCAATCCAGACCTCCAAGTATTTGAACTTAGTTTCATATTCCAAAGGTTCACCTAGGAGTGTGGAGATCTGAGGAAAGATTCCTTGGGCAGCGGACTTTGTTATATGTGTAGAGGGTGAGAGGAGCATCACCTTTGTTTTCTTAGTATTCAGTAGAAGTTTCTGGTTCAAAATCTGCAGTTGCAGGAGATTAAACTCCTGCTGAAGATCACTACATGCTGCTTCCGGGGAAGATCTGCTGATGTAAAGTACTGTAGCATCTGCAAATAGATGTATGTTTGCAGTAATGAGGCTGGCATCAATTCTGTTTACATATATTGTGAAAAGCAGGGGGCTCAATATTAAGCAGGGGTTCTAGGGGCAAGAATTCTCTGTCTGCTTTTACCTGCTGGAGACAACCTGAAAGATAGTTGGAGAACCATCTCAATGATAAGGTATCCAAACCTATGTTCCAGAGGGAAGTAAGGAGCAGATCATGATCGACAGTGTCAAATGCCTTACTTAGGTCTACAAATACTGCACAAACAAAATTCTTGGCATCCAGGTCACACTGCCAGTCATTAGTCACCTTAGCAAGTGTCAAGATGGTGCTATGGCATGGTCTAAAGCCTGATTGTAAAGGGTTAAGCAGGTTTGTAGATTCCAGGTAATTCCTGAGCTATGCACTCACGATTTTCTCTAACAGTTTAGACGGAATGGGGAGTAAAGAGATAAGCCTGTAATAGTTACGGTCACTAGGATTTCCAGATTTGAAAAGGGGATCACGTGCACAGTTTTCCATAGGGGAGGAAAGTCACCCTGAGAAAGGGATAAGTTAAAGAGATGGGTAATACAATAATATGATCTTAGTATTTCTTTATAAAATGTTATCACATTTCTTTTCCATGGTAAACTTTCTTGAGAACATAGATTTCCTGTCCAGACAAACTGAAGAGGCAACTTGTTGTTATTACATGTGAGATGGCAGAAATAACTTTAGTTCTTTCTAAATTAAATTAGAAAGTAAAATGGGCAAGAAAAGGTCTGGGTCTGTCTACCTACATTCCCTAAGCAGTGTATTTTAGCCTATTTCCCCTATTTCTATTTGGATATGACAGCTAATATTAGCTGCTAAAAGTAAGTCCACCAACTCCCAGCCAAAACTTAATAAAACCAGAAAAAGGCAAAACCTAATTTTGCTTAAAAATTATATTATTATATAAAGTACTGATTACATGCTCTGTTATTACTAACTCAGGGTTCTTTTCTAATAAGACATTTATCTTAAGGAATTTACAATATTTTAATATACCACATATAAGATAACAGCTTTTGTAAAACTGTCTTGTCACTAGATGAGAATAAATGAACCAGCATTTGAAATGGTGCTGCATGGATTTCACTAAGTATGTCATAGAACCAAGTTTTCCTTGCTTCTTTAATTAAAAACTGGACAAAACAACAAGATGTGGTCTAAATCATCCAGATCACTGAGGGCTTTCAAGTAGTACTGTCAAGGGAGTGCTTGCATGAAGTCAACAGCTGAAAACAATAGAGTCTGAGTGTGCAAATAAGCAGCTGTGGCTTCTTAATGTCTTTTCTTCTGACAGCTTGCCAGCCAGCCATGTGACTGCTTGTTTGGCTGAATTCCCATTCACCTGAAGGAGAGAAAGTCAAAAACAAAATAATAATACTAGAACAGGGATTTGGCTAAACTAATAAGTCTGATGGCTGTTAGTCCTTTTAACATGATTTAACTTTTAGCAGTTCTTGAGGCAGTTGGTGCAGTTCGGATAGAATATAAATGAAAAAGACAATTTAAAAGTGCTACACCAGTCCAGTTTGAGATATATTAGTTTGAGCTCCTCTGTTCTGGTGTAATAGTAGATGTTTTCAATAATGTGTTTAGACAGATAATAAAAAAGTATCTGGAGTTTAAAAAAAAATAATCTGAAGTTTCACTTACTTTTAACAAGTTTCTCATTATGATAGAAACCTTTAAAGAAGCCAGAGAAACAGAAGTGTAAAGCTGTCAGTGGCATTTTTTTCCAGAAGTTGCTTGCCTTTATTTGAAACTTCTTATTTTTAGAGATTTTCAGTGGAACTACGTTCCTTCCACTCCATACAGCAGCTGTACTCCAGGCTAAGGCCAATTTGTTTTGACTGGAGGTCAACAACTAAGAAATTAAGTTGGCTACCTTTTCTTTCTATATTTTAGTTAATGGCATTCTCTTATTCTCTTGCACACTGCCTCTGTTGTTTCTATTAAATTGTGGTCCGCTGACTCAAGGAAGTACAACACTCTTAAATAGTACTGGGTCTTGTGACTGACTGGCCAGAAATTTAAATGGGCCAGTCTTAAGTAAAACAATGGATATAGTTTGTTAAGTTTTATTAACATCTATAAAATGATACATTTAGTTAGATAAAAAGATCAGCATCAACTTTTCTATATAACATCTGTAAAAGAGAAAGTGAAATAATACTGAGCCAAAAGGTCATAAAAGCAGCTAGGGTTTTGGCGCTGATATACCTTATAACAATATGAGAATATAGCATTCAGATATAAATGTGTCTTTTAATTTGACTTCCACTCCCCAGCATGACCAAGTTGGTCTGTAAGGTCCAGTAGCAGATTTACTTATTTTATTTATTTATTGAATTATTTGGAAAACACCTTTGAGCCAGCAGCTCTACAGAGGTTCCACATCATATTACACAATCAGAGATCTTACAAAGAACAGTTTCAGTAACAATTACAGAAGTCACAATATGAGTGAGAATTACATACACTTGTAGTAGGAAGAATGTTACCAAAATATACATAAAAAACAAAGAAAATATCTAAAAATTCAAGCCAGGGGCACAACTAGCAGGAAATGATTGAGAAATCAGATCCATTGTCTAGGTGTTAAGGAAGAGTATGTGAGAATACACATTTACCCAGGGGCCAGAGGGATGAAGTGCTACAGAGAAGGAAAAGTGATGGGGAGTGGGGGGGATAGTGGAGCAGGCAGAAAGGAGAGGCAGGGAAGAGGAGAATTAGAGTGAAAAATAATAAGAGGCCAAGGTGAAGTAGGATAGAAAGTCTGGCAGAGTAATGTCCAGGAGGAGGGGGTGAGGCAGCAGATAGCAGAGGTGCTATGGCGGGTAATGACTAGGTTGCAGCCAAGGCAAGGGGCTAGGGGAAGGACTAGGTCCCACTGTCACAACCACTGTTGGAAGTAAATAGTGCATGTAGTTTTGACTTAAAGGGTAAGCATGAGTTCCTTTTGTGCCTCCATATTGAGGGCATTGAACCAGAGAGGAACATGGTACTCATATGAGTGCTGAGTTCCCAAATGAACTCATGTGCCTGTTGTTTGCTGGTGGGTGCAGTTTTTGAGATGCCATTCCCAAAATCACAGAAAAAAAGACAAAACTGCACTCCTTGAGAGTCAATAATGAAAGCATACAAGGTTGTAATGCTGAGTTTCTTATTTAATAATCCACAACTCTCTGGACAATGGTCTTCTAACCAGAGCAATATTTATAGACCTGACCAAGGCCTTTGATACCATCCACCATTGATTCCTGCTGGGTCAACCACACTCCACTGAATCTGTTGCCTGGTTCAAAAATTACCTGGGAAACCGGTCCCAACGTGTGAAAATTGTGGATGTGCTCTCTGATACCAAAGAGGTCTGCTCTGGTGTTCCCCAGGGCTCCATCCTGGGCCCACTACACTTCAGCTTGTTCCTCAACACACTCCCGGACTCTTGTGCCCAGCAAATCATACTGTACGCTGATGACACAGTCATTCTTGCCTCTTATCAGGATCCAAACCACCTACAACTGAACCCTCAGCAAGGCTTCACCTCGGTTGAAAACTGGTTAATAAAACATAAGTTGATCCTTAACCAGAAAAAAAACAAGACCACGGTTTTCAGCAGCTCCCATAACAAACATAAGCATCTCCATCTCTCCATAAACACCAGCCTAGGTGGCCCTCTTGATCAGGTCCAATCCTTCAAATATCTCAGGATCACCTTAGACTCCCACCTATCCTACGCTGCCCACATAAATAACATTGCCAAAGCTGCAAACTCCAGACTGAGCCTGCTCTACCGCCTCCAGCAACACCTAACCCAAGAGGCCCTTGCAGCTGCTGTCCAGAGCTCCATCATCTCCTCAATTGACTATGGCCTTGTCATCTATGGCTCCACCACTGCCACTGCACTTAGATGGGTAACTACCACCCTAAACAAGGCCTGTCAACTCATCACTGGTGCCAAACGTCTCACACACATGTGTGACCTCTACACTCAAACAAATTGGCTGCAACTGGAAAATAGAATAAAATACCAAACCTGCATGGTTGTTAAGAAAATCCAGATGGGCCTTGCCCCTCCAGGAGTCTGTACCCTCCTTCAACTGAAAACCAACAGTTGAACCACCAGGGGATCAAAGCCACAGCTGTTTCAAGTTCCTCGCTGCCGCATAACACAAGGTCAAAGATCCTTTGCCTATAGGGCCCCCATCTGGCTAAATGGTCTTGCTAGCGACACTACCTCTACCACCCTGCTTGGTGCTTTCAAATCCAGGCTCTGAAATACCCTCATTGCCTCCAGCACCTGTGACTGCCCTGGCTAACAAATCAGCACTCCTCCTGTTGCCTATTGTATGGGGTTTTGGCCCCCTCTCACACTTGCCCTCCATGGGCGCCCCCTCATGCTGTTATCCAGCAGACAATGCCACTATGGCTGCTTGAACCCACCATCCCTGACCTCTCCTCACTATCCTTCCTGTTCCTCCCCACACCCCCATCCCATCCCTTGTTTTTTTCTATTAACTCCTTCTACCCCAATTTCCTTTTCCCTCCCTTCCTCCCCCCTCTCTCTCTCTCCTATTCCCTTGTCCCTTCCCTGCACAGTATGTGTTTGTGTCCTGTCTCTAAATCAATCCAAATGTTATTTGTCCTATTGCAATTTATGTTGTCTACTGTATCATGAGACGTGGAACCTTTGTAAAAGAGCCATGGCTCAAAGGTAATTGTAATCCTAGATTCAAATAAATAAAAAAATAAATAAATAATAACTTATACTGCTCAAAATCTGGACAAATACACAGGCAACAACTACCCCAGCGCTTCACCTTCTCAACAAGGCTTCATAAGGGGGCAATGTTGTAAAGACATTGATCATTTTATATAGCCCTTTCTTGATGACATCATTATGCTTCATCAGTATTTTCCAATTAAATATTTAATTTATAACAAGTGTATCAATTCAACATCCAAAAAGGGCTTTTAAATATAAAAATTAAAACCCACTTACATTTTTAAGACGCTGAAACAGTAATAGTAAACAGTATACCATTAAGTTACTAAAGCCAAATGGCATTTTAAATTAAGCTTCATTCTAAGTAATATTATATTCATCTTTGTAAAAAATAAATCTAACAAAAAATCAAAACAAAGCAGGCTTCACTAGCTGCACAAAGACAGACCTAATCGTATCTGTTAATAACAATTAATTATAAGATTCTATTAATTCATTTCTTATGCAGTAGAATGCCTAATCGTTTTCACATCAAAACAAAAATTTAAATTCATACTTCGAAACGAATGTTAGAGCATCTTTGAACAGAAACTATGCAGATAGTTTCTATAACTTCAAGAAGCAGAATGTCAAATTAATATTTAAACAAAATCATTAAGACATTCCTTAATCATAAATTATACATATTGCTTCAAATGAAAGAAGAGAGGTAAAACAATGAAAGAAAATGGGGGTGGGGAGAATTTATATTTAGATATAATCACTGAGACATTCTTTTGTCACAAGTTATACAAATCACTGCAGATCGAAAATGGGAGGCAAGGCACAAAGGGAAGATGGGGGAAGAAAAACAATGTCTTAGAGATGTAAGTGGGTTTTAATTTTTATATTTAAAAGCCCTTTTTGGATGTTGAATTGATACACTTGTTATAAATTAAATATTTAATTGGAAAATACTGATAAAGCATAATGTCATCAAGAAAGGACTATATAAAATGATCAATGTCTTTACAACATTGCCCCCTTATGAAGCCTTGTTGAGAAGGCAAAGCGCTGGGGTAGTTTTTGCCTGTGTATTTGTCCAGATTTTGAGCATTATAGCTTATTAAATAAGAAACTCAGCATTACAACCTAGTATGTTTTCATAATTGACACTCGAGAGTGCAGTTTTGTCTTTTTTTGTATGAGTGCTGGCCTTGTGTGGTCCGGCTGAAGGGTACTTTTATCACTTGTTTTTCAAACCCCTAGTACATCTGGAGGAGCTAGGTATACTGAGAAGATATGACACACACGGGAGTCCTGCCACTGATTTCTTGGCAAGAAGACTGTATTCCACAATCCAAGTTGAGCCAGCCTGACTACAGTTCACAGGTGTGAGTTAGTTGGTCAGCATCCAGCATAAGCCTGCATGCCTTGTTGAGAGCAGTCTTGATATGTTTAAGTGCTGTGTGAGTTGCAGCACCATAGATCGCTAGACAATGGTCTATGATTGTCAGTACCGAACTGGAGACAGCAACTTTTAGGATTTCTTTAGTTAGACAATGTTTGTACCTAAAGAGCAGGCCCAGTCTACCATTGACCAATTTGGCTACTAGGTCTATATGTTATGCGTATGATAATGTGCTATCTAGGGTGATTCCTAGATATTTATAGTTATGTGCCATTTCAAGGAGTGAGTTTAGTTTTTTACGTATTTGGAGCTGGTAGGACCTGTGTCTATTATGGGCTAAGGTGAACACCATAGTCTTTGTTTTTTTGTAGTTTAACAGTAGTTTAGATTTGAGGAACCATTTTCCATGAAGGTGAAGTTAGACTGCAACTGCTGTTCTAGGGTTGTAGAGTTATAGTGAGATAAGTATAGAACTGCATCATCTGCATATAATAAAATGTTACCCTGTACTACTAGAAGGTGGTGGTTAAGGAACAAGCTGAAAAGTAATAGGCCGAGGATGGATCCTTGAGGCACTCCTGTAGTAACAGGCCTGTTTTCAGAGAGGATGTCCTGAATTTTCACTCTTTGGACTCTCCCTGTGAGATAGCTCCTAAACCAGGTGACCGATTCTTTGGCAAGGCTTGTAGTGGACAGTTGGTGCAGAAGCAACTCATGGTTCACAATGTTGAAGGCCTTGGTGAGGTCTATATAAGTAGCCTCCTCCAAGAGCCCCCAATCCAGTGCATCTTGGATAAAACCCATGAATTCAACAAGAGAGATAGTGGTGCTATGTTGTTTCCAGAATCCGTGTTGCTGACGGCATTGCAATTGGTACTTGTCTAGGTAGTCTGTCAATTGATCTACTACAATGCATTCTAAAGCTTTTGATGGGGGGGAAAGAGGCTTGAAATAGGGCAATAATCTGAGTGGTTGGTTCTGTCCCCACTTTTGTGAACTGGGGTAACTATGGCACATTCCAGAGAATGGGGAATGTACCCGTTATGAGTGATAAGTTTAATATTTTGGTTAGAGGAGCTGGTATAATGTCAAGGCTGAACTTGACAAGCCTGAGGTCAAGCCTGTCGCTACTTGCTCATGATTTGTTGAACACTTTTTTTGGAGGTATTTTTAACCTTTTCCAGGGGTGATAATCCTAAAATAGAAGGGTAGGGCAGAGCCCGGTATGCTCATAGAGTCTTGGGTAGAGTTGCTATCTCTCGTGGGCTGAAGGAATTCTGCAGGCAGTACCCCACTGAGGTCGGTAAATGCCTCATTAAAAATGTTAGCAATCATGCTGGGGTCCTGGGTGGGTGAACCATTCACAGTTAGCATGGAGGGAGGGGCCTTAATAGGTTTGCCTGTCAGTGTTTTGAGATTGTCCCAGAACCAGCCTCCGTTACCCCAGGAATTCTCCAGTTCATTTTTGTACTGTTGGCTCTTAGCCTTCTGAATTGCCCAGATGCAGTTGTTCCAGGCTGCCTTGTACTTCTGGATATCAGCAGAGGATTCTGTGATGTTTGCTATGGCCCAGAGGTTGTCCCTGTTCTTCATTAGTTCTAAGAGCTTGGGGGTGATCCAAGAGTTATTAGTGTCCCGCATTTTCCACTTTACAGAGGGGGCATAGATGTCACGTGCCACATTAAATTTGTGGATGAAGCCTTTGAGTGTGGAGTCTACATTGCTTACAGTGTCTAAAAAGCTCCAGTTTATGAGTGCTAGGTGGGGTTTTAAGGCAGCAAGTTTTCCTTTGTTTCGTAGTCTTATTGTGACTGTTTTGATAGGGATCTTTGGGGACTTTTTTGACCAGCAGAGGAGGATGGGCGAATGCTTGCTGAGGGAATCTGGGAGGACTGCTGTGTGAAATTCTCCCTGGGCAGTTGGTAATGATCCAGTCAATGAGAGTGCCTGACCCCATACGGTAGTTTATACGAGTGGGGAGGTCACCACTTGTGCCATATTGATAATGCATCTCTAAAGGGTGTAGCCTCCAGGGATGACCAATTGATGTTAAAGTCACCCATCATGAGTAATTCTGCATTTTGGTGGTGATTGGTAAGGTAGTCTTGGATTGTTTTAAAGCTATTGGACTGGTCCCTAGGAGGGATATATATGGATGCCTTGGTTATGGCGTTTCCATTAGACCCAAGAAGTACTTTAAAGGCCAAGACTTGGGTGCTGCAGCCGGTGGTGACAGGGGGGTAGCATCAGTCCCTGTATGTGTTTTTTTTTAAATCAATTACACAGCCTCCACTGTGCTTTGCAAGCCTGTCAAATCAGAAGGAGGTGTATCCCGGGAGTTGGATGGCCATGTCCAAAATCCTAAGATTGAGCTAAGTTTCCACAATTGAGATGATGTCTGGCTGGTGCTGAGTGACCCACACCTGTAGGGAGTCTAATTTTGCTAGGAGACTGCAAATGTTTATGGATGAGAATGTTAGGCCACTGTGCCTGTTGGGAAGGGGCGTAGTGCCAGGCACAGGGCCAGGGTTAGGGTGGATATTCCTGGAAAGGAGTAGCAATAGCCAGGCCATCCTGATTGTCTTCCACTTTAGGTACACTAGTACCTGTGAACGATTGTAGGTTTTTGATTTATTGTTCTTAACAATGGTCCAAGTGGAGATCATATTAAAGATTGGCTGGGGGAGTGGATACTTAGGACTCCCAGGAGCCAATGCCAACCCAAGCGGATGTGGCATTGTACTGATGGTAGTTGCCAGTAGGGTAGATATGGATTTATGACAGTGTTTAAAGTGGAATACTTCACTGTGTGGACAATCTTGTGAGTCTTATAGGTGAGGAGGGGGGTAGGTGTCAACCATAATGACAGAAGGCAGAAGGCAGACTTGGTGGCCAAATGGATTAAAAATGACAGTAGTTCTCGCAGGTTCACGTATGAGGTAGCTGAATGAAAGGGGCAGGCTTTCAGTCTACATACTACTGTCCAAGAAATCACTGCACTCAAGTTGAAATTAGGACGAGACTGTTCCAGATTCCAAATTCCAAAAATGCATTTGGTAGAAAATTATAACAGGCTCGCCTCAGGAGAGGTGAGCATATTATAATTTTCTACGAAATACATTTTTGGAATTTGGAATCTGTAACAGAGTCTTGTCCTAATTTCGACTTGAGTGAAGTGATTTCTTGGACAGTAGTTTGTGAGTACAGGGGTTAGCAGCCCTTTTCACTGCACCAAACTCTGTAGTGTGCACACGGCAATACTGTGGAATTTCAGTCTACACAGGCCCAAACCAATAACTATGGCCAAGCTTTTACATGCTGTATCTACAATTGCTCATGGAGGTACAGCCTTACATACAGCTCACCTGCACACCACTGTGCCCAATAAAGCACTGATCTCACTCTTCTGTTCTGGAAGTTCTACTCTCTCCCTGCTGGTACCACTGTATTTCTTCTTTAAAACTTGAGGAAAGTCAAAATAAATTACCAGGTACCCAGTCGCTTAATTGATGCAGGCCTGCTAGAGTTCATTTGGTTGGCCAGAGATGGTGCACTATTAAAGTAAATAGTTAGCAAGCTTTGCGAAACTGATTCAACCTCAAACCCACAGGCCATGCAATTGCAAAAACAGTGTAACCTCAATGGAAGTATTTATAACTCCTGGCTAGCTAGCTGAACCCAGATGAACAGTCCTCAAATACAGTATTAAGCACTTCCCTACTTGCAGGAGTAAGCCCTGTTTCGCTTAAGTTCTGTGGCTCAGAACTCTGTCACTGCACAGGGCTCTGCTGTCACAGCTTACACTGATCCCTGTCAGGTGGCCCTTGAGTCTCTCACCTTCACTCACTTACTTACAGTGCATCTGTAATAATAATGCTGCTCAGAGGCCAAACTATCCTCCAGTCAATCAGGCCTCAACAACTCTGTACTGACCCCCACATCTTGGCTTCCAGACCCTCCAGTCATTAATAGCATGGTGTCAGGCTATGGTACCCACTGGCAGATAACACTGTTATCATGGGCAGCAGTCACCGCTCTTTCTCTTCCCCTTTAGCTTTGCACTGATGGGGCTCAGGGTCGATGGTGTGCTGGCTGGCATGAGAATGTCTCCTTTTAGTAGGCAGCAGGGAATCCACTTATAATGCTCTGTTAATTTCTGCAGATACAGAGTCTGTTGCAGCACAGCTCAAACTCTCCAGGCAGTAATCGGTCTCTATTGAGATCTCCCACAGATCTGACTTGATGGCAGCTAAGTCCCTGCATTGTCCAGGGTAACAGCAAACCCAATTGGTCCATTCAGGCTGTCAGTCATGATGAGCAGTCCTGAATGTCTATCTCATGATAGATGACTGGCCACTATAATAGTGCCTGGATTAAATAGGTTAACATTTAGTACATGAGCCCCTATGGATCCCTGAGCTGTCAAACATCCTTCATTGGTGGGCACTCTGCCCTTTGACCCCCATTGCTATGCAGTGGTTAAATTGGAAATGTTTAGAAGGTGGAACTGTCATCTCTAAATTTGGAGGAGGTGGAACTGTCATCTTGGATCATAGGCATTTTCCTAGTGTCTCTAACAGCCAGGAAGTCTGTGTGTACTATCATATACCTTTTTAAATGTAATTGATGTGTGTTTGACTGCTTTTAAATGCGAGTAGCTGGAGCCCTGCAAAATACACTGCAGGAGGAGGAGCTGTAGTCCATTCTTTGCTGTGGACTACAACTCAGTTTTGAGTGCTTGTTTTCATTTGGGTCAAGCCCCCTACACTTTTAAAGCCAGACTCTGTCCCTTTTGGGCATATTTTATGTCATAATTTAATTTTAAAACACTTTGTTTGTGAGGAAGGTCCCGTGACCTCGAAGTTCACTTCCGGGTCACTTTCAGCATATTTATTTTGCCCTCCATGAGCAGGGTGAGCACAAGTAGGGCAAGCGTTCGATTCTGCATGCGAAGACGCGTGTGTCTTGTGTGTCTAGTGGGATAGCGGGCAACAGGTGTAAAAGAAAGGTGTATGGTAAGGCTGTGGAACTGATAGACTATTACCAAGGTATTGTGAGTAGAGGACTCAAGTAATATTCGGGCCCCGCATATGTTTGGGTAGCTTTTACTGTTTGTAATACTTAAATTGCACCTAGTATACCTGTACAAAACATTCCCAACCATGAAAACATCAGTCATAATTGATGGTGATTTAGGGCATCTGTGTATGGAGTGTAATATGTACATGATTACTCAATCAGCAGTTATGAATCCCTTTACATGTACTAAATGCAGACACAATTTAGAGTTACAAATTGAAATAAATATGTTCTCTTTAAGACTCCAAGCACTTGATCAGGCACAACAACAGATGGCACAGAAATTAAATATTAACATAGATATACCCGGTCCCTCTATCTGCCAAACAGATTCTACAGAGGCACTTTGTAAGGACGATAGTAAAATGACAAAACAAGTTCAAAAGAAACATTTTAAGAAGGGGAAACAGCCTATAGACAAAATATTAACCAGAAAAAGGCCCTTAAACACAGCACAAAATGAAACTGGTGTCAAATTATTATGTGAAAAAAAATCCACAACACATCAGAAACTAAAAGCAAAAAGAAAAGGATGAGAGAAAATGAACAGCTGGCTGGAAATGAGATTTATGATGATAATGAATGGTTTGAGATCCAAGCAAATAAAGCAGCTAAAAGAGGTAGACGTGCTGAGTGTTTTGAAATTCCCTTGTTAAATCATTTCAACCCACTAGTTGTACCCGATAATTCTGATGCAAATAGCATGATACAAGAACCTAATATGCCAATACAGATGAGATCGGATGATAATAATGAGGCACTAATTGATACCGTATTATCACAAATTGGGGATGCACTACCAAGTATTGAGCCACAGCCAGACCTCAATAGCACGGGTATTCAAGCTTATACCCACATGGAAACAAACACGGTTGTTTTAAATTGGGAGGTCTTAGTTGTAGGTGACTCAATTATTAAAAACTGTGATCACTTAATTTGTAATCCTGATAAAAGAACTAGAACTGTTTCAAGTTTCAGTGGAGCGAGGGTATGTGACATCACAGAAATGATAGATAGTATGTTGCAGAATACAGGCAAAAATTCCCTTGTCATTTTACATGCAGGATCTAATGATACCTGGCATGTGCCAATGCAAAAAATTAAAGAAGATTATGTATCATTTACAAATAAATGCATTGAAAGGGGATGTGAGGTGATTGTTTCTGAAATTCTCCCTATCCCACGAGCTTCAAGACAGCAACAAATAAAAATTAGAGATAGTAACAATTGGATTAGAAATTGGTGTATGAAACAGGGTATTAAATGTATCACACATTGGGAAGAATTTTATGGAATATCAAATTTATATTCATATGATGGGCTACATTTAAGTAGAAGAGGGAATAAAATCTTGGGGTCACAGTTTAAACAAATTATAGAGAAACATTTAAACTAAATGCTATGGGGGAGAGTTGTCCCAAGAACATCTGTCTTAAGAATAATACGAATAACATTAATATACCTAAAAACAAATATTCAACAAAAAATAACAATAATGAAAATAATCAAGATAAAAGTTTAGGTATATTGTTATTAAACACCAGGGCCCAGATATTCAAAAGAGTTGAGCCATGCGCAATAGGGTTGCGCCTGCACAAGTCCCAAAATGCGCCATTCTGCGATATTCAGCAGGAGGCAGTTGCGCCCCCCAAATCACGCTGAGCAACAGCGCAATGATAATGAATGTATGCGCAACTGAAGGGGGAGGAACTATGCATAAATGGCGCAGTGCAATATTCAACAACATGCGCCATGCACAATAGGGGAGCCAGCGGAAGTTGCGCCATAGCGGAAATGAGCCAAAATAAAAGGGAGCAAGGGAGAGGCGCAAGAACACTACAGGGAAGCCACATGAGGGCAAAATCCAGCAGGAAACACTGGGCAGCAGGGACACACAGGGCAGGCCAGGAAAGGGCACCTGGAAGCAACAGGCACAGGAGAAGGTGTGGGGAGCCACAGTGCAGAAGGGGGAAGTACACCACACAGCAGTGAGGTCAGCACAGGCAGGTGTTCCCGGTGCAGGGGAAGTAGCAGCTAGGACAGCAGGAGGAATACAGAAGCAGCTGCCAGGGAGCGTGAACACAAGCCAGGGACATGGCCAGTGCCACCATCCAGATGGAGGCCATAATGAGGTGGGGTGAGAAGGCGAGCAGCAGGGAGGCGTGGCCGTGGAAGGGCCCGTCGGTGGTATGCCCCCAACAGGCAGTACTGAGCCCGCACCAGCTTTGAGTTGTACAGTGATACTGAGATTGTGGGCTGGTACCACCTGAATCGGGCAATTCTGAGGTGGCTCTGTGAGCTGTGCAGTGATGTGACGCAGGCACCCACACGACGGAGCCATGCCCTGTCAGTGAAGATGAAAGTGACAGCTTGCATATGCTTGCTCAGCACGGGTACCTTCCAGAGACCAGCTGGGGACACCACAGGCATAACCCAGTCAGCCACGTCATGCCACCTCACCCAATTCCTCAGCGCACTGCTGCTACATGCTGTGGAGTACATCCATTTCCCCAGCACACCGGCGGAGCGCACAGCAAACATACAGGAGTTCCACAGGGTAGCACGTATGCCTGGCATGCTAGGGGCAATAGACTGTACCCATTTGGCCATCCGCACACCACCTGACCCTGAGGGGACTGCATATATAAATCACAAGGGCTATGCCAGCATCAACTGCCAGGTGGTGTGTGATACCAGGGGGCACATAGTCAATGTCTGTGCCACGCACCCTGGGGGAGCACATGATGCCTTCATCTGGCACCAGTTGACACTGTGCCACAGATTCGAGAGTGGGGATATCCCCACTGGCCACCTAGTGGGTGAGTATGCAAACCACATGGACAATCATAGGGCCGGGGGGGCATGGTCAGAGGTGACATGGGTAGTGGCCTACATGGCCCGGGGCAGGGTGATGCTGATCACCAAACTAACCTCCACCTTCTACACACAGGTGACAGTGGATACCCACTCCGTCCCCAGCTGCTCACACCCTACTCGCGGCCCACGACCCCATCGCAGCAATGCTACAATGAGGCACATGCCATC
This sequence comes from Neoceratodus forsteri, assembly GCA_016271365.2. Lineage (NCBI taxonomy): Eukaryota > Metazoa > Chordata > Ceratodontiformes > Ceratodontidae > Neoceratodus > Neoceratodus forsteri. Next base: position 1,222,769,121 of record CM057458.1, read on the forward strand.
ACACGTAATGTCATTGAGCGGGTGTTCGGGATGCTGAAGGCATGTTTCCATTGCCTGGACACCTCTGGCAGTGCCCTACAGTACAGCCTCTCAAAGGCCTGCAGGCTATTCCTGGCCTGTTGCATCCTGCACAACATGGCCAATGAATGTGGCATAGCTGTACAGGTCGAAGAGGGGGACAGCGATGGGGACGATGAGGATGCCGGTGACAATGGTGATGGGCAGCCCCCCCTTGACCGACGGGACCCCCAACTGCTCCAGCTGGCACAGCTGCACCGGGATACCATCATGGAGGAGCACTTCAGCCAACCCAGGTGAGTCATGGGGCCATGTGCAACCAACAGTGGCTAAAGCACAACCCACAAACACACATGGACACACACCAGGAGTGCATTCCATCAAGGGAAGTGGCCGGGCATGGAACCACACACACAACCAGGGATAGGTGAGGTCTAGCATGCCACATGGATGGACATACACACACACCCACACACACACACACACAAAACACACCAGACATTAGTGTCAGTGGCTCAGTAGGTAGCACACTCGTCTCTGAGGCTGGGAGATCAGAGGGCTGTGGGTTCAGTTCCCACATCTGGCACTTGGGTTAATATCCCAGTACTGACACTGTAATGCAGCATGAGAGGGGTGCTGCATTTCTGAGGTGCCGTCTTTCGGATGAGACGTTAAACCAAGGTCCCATCTGCCTGGATTGGTGGTAGTTCAGGTGGATGTTAAAGATCCCATGGCACTTATCGAAAAGAGTAGGGGAATTTCCCCAGTGTCCTGGCCACATTTCCCTCATTCACTAAAAATACCACCAACAGCTTAATCTGGTTCAAGGTCAGTTGGCATTCATCTGTATCCCCTTCCCCCAGGTCGTGCCTGAAAATAGGCAGGATTTGTCTAGTGCACTTACCCGGTCAACAAAAGCTAAATAAATAAAAATAAATAAATAAATAAACAAAGGGTAGAAGGCACACCGACCCAGAACACCACTCCTAGCCACACACATGTCCACAGACCACCACGCCCACTGCCTGTTCTTGTGCGTGTATCAGATGCTGAGCACCATTGCACATTGATGTACAGCGCAGTGCAGGCATCATCATGCACACACAGCTGTGGACAGCAGCCGGGAGGGTGTGCAGATGGACTGTGTGTCCCCGTGCAGGGCTGGGTACCCCCCCGTGCAATGCCTCTGAATTACACAATGCACACAGGGCAGCACCAGACAGTAGCCACGTTGGGAGACAGGTCAGTCACATGCCACAGTGCCCTGGCCACCACGGATGCATGGGTGGCCCTGCCAAGACCTGCCAGCACTGACAGGCTGACCACTGGCCTCATGGGGTGGTACCGATGGTCCCCCAGGGGTTCCACTGCGTGAACGCGACCATGCTCGTGCAGGGGTCTGCAGCACACCAAACATGCCTGCGCCAGGCGTGCTCGGGATGCCCACAGCTGAACCCGGTGTTGACAAGGAGGGTGTTGCATGATGCCAGGAATGGGGGTGAGAGTGCATCATGGTGTTCAGTAAATGCATGGGCACATGACTGTGTGCCCATTGTGGCCATGACAGCAGTGAATGCCTGTGTCTGCCTGTCAATAGCAGAGTACATCCTCCCACAGCGGTCTATCCCTGCCAGGATCAGGCGGTGTCCCTGCCTCTGACTCCTCTGCCCGCTCCAGAGCCACACGCAGTGCATCCACTGATGTCGCAAGCCGCATCTGCTGGTTGACTGATGCTTGCAGTATGCGGGTGTGCTCATCCAAGAGGTCATCTGCCTCCTCAGCATTCTGTCCCTCAGGGTGTGTGCGGCCCTGATGCCTAGCACCCCTTGAGGGTGGGCGCTGCACATCAGGACCAGGTCTGGGCATGTCCACAGACGGTGCACTGACACTGCCCCAACCCTGTACCCCCAAGCCCATTGGCTGACTGCTGATGCTGCCCCTCCGGCTGCCACTCACCAGGGCTCACTGGTGCCGCCGCAGTGGCTGCAACAGTCCCACTGTCCTGTACACACACCACTGCTGCCCCACTGGTGCTGACACGCAGGCCTCCACGGCGGTACCACCCCCAGCCATGGCTGCGATGTTACCTGCTGTGTGGCCATCCCATGGCACACACATGTCACTGCCCATGCCATTAGCAACATCATCATCGGTGACAGACCTGGCACCAGCCCGAGTCACAGCATGCTGGCATGCATGGATTCTGGCACACTGGGACATGGGCAGGGCCTCCTCTGCACCTGTTCCAACAACATCAGTCTGGACAGCCAGCTCCTCCATCTCCATCTGACTGTCCTCAGTGGACAGGCCCACCACCGCTGACCCATGCAGATGCTCAGGATCTGTAAGGGAAAACAAAGTCGCGTTACTGCATGTGACCTACCCTGCCCCCCAATAGACAGACCATGACTTACCATGTAGTGATGGGCTACCACCCATCTGGAAGCCACCACCCTCAATGGCACAATGCTGCATGCTTCCAGAAACCCTTTCCTCCTGTGGGGTCAGGTGTAGCACCTCCGGCTGTCCCCCACCAGTTGCAGCTCATGCTGCCCTGATGGCAGCCACCTTCTCCTTTATCCTCCTCCTGTCTGTGCCCATCTTCTTCTTGCACTCCTGCACGGAGCGCTGGTGGTTGCCATGCAGGTTCACTGCATGTGCCACCTCCTCCCATGCAGCAGCATGGGCCTGTGGTGTTCCCTGCCGTCCGCTGAGAAGCAGCTCCTGATCCAGGTAGGCCTCAAACAGGGCATTGGTCTCGGCCTTGGTGAAATTAGGCCTCCTCCTCCTCCCACCACTGTGTTCCTCCTCTCCCACAACTCGCTCAGTCATTATTTAGCCTGTGAGAATGAAAGTTGTTACCTGTGACTGTGCAGTCCCATGCATGTCCCAGAATCCACAGTCCACACTCCCAAACAGCATGCAACTCACCAATAGACTGCAGTAACCGACTATGGCCAGTGCAGCCCAATGTCACACTTTTATAGCGCAACCCATGCAAATGAGGCAAGGCACAACTTTAAGTGGATGCAAATTGCAGTGCTGCACCACTGAATGGCTGATTAGCTGATTTGCATATGACGACTGAATATCATGCTGTTGCGCTTTATGCAATTGTGTTGAACGTGCTGAGCCAAGGGCGCAGTTCTGTGACATGCACAGTACACACCTCACTGCACATGCCTGGGTTGCTGACGCAGGCGTCTGTGCGCTGCTGATGTGCTGTGCGTGGGAGACAATGCAGGGCATGGCCTCCATTGTGCCAGTGGTGCTACAGCAATGTTCACCTATATGGTGCTGTGGCATTGGGCCATCATAGGCGCACTGGGGCAACAGCGCGGTAGACTGCTACTGAAGGTAGCACACAGGCACCCAATCGTGCTACACACATTGGGTTCCAATGGTGCTGTGCCTGTCCATGCGCCACAGTCCCTTGACCATGTGCCTGACCTTTGCCCACTAGGCACCATGCGTCGGGCATGGGTGCACCACTATCGCACTGTTCGGTGACAGCGCAATAGGGAATGGCAGCACTGTACCGTGCAGCATCTGCATATGGTAGAGCCGCGCTGCAGAGCGCCATTTTGAGCTGACTGAGCAAGTGAGATGGCGCGGAGGAGGGCTGCCCAGTGGACCCAAATTGAACTTGCCAACCTGGTGGCCATTGTTGAGCCACTTTATGGCCCACTGTTTGGGGAGGCACCCCGGACAGGTCCAGGAGCCAGGTGTGGGAGGAGGTGGCCAACACCCTGGAGGAGACCACAGGAAGGGGGTGGATGGCGGAGCAGTACCGCCACAGGTAAGGCGACCTGAAGAGGAGGGAACCGGACCTGCTTGCCTGCCTGCAGGCACGTGCCAGGAGGGGCATGGTGCCACGGCCAGGTAGGTGTTATGTCCACACACTTTTATCTTCCATATGGGTATCACAGTTATATGTGTCCAGAACATGGGGAGGGACCGTCGGTGTTGGCTGTGGTGGTTTATCAGGTGTGGGGTGGGTGGGTCTGGCTGGGTGGGAGTGCACACATGGGGGCAGGGGACTTTCACAGGATTGTACTGATATTCCTCTCTCATGTTTGCACCACAGGGCCAGAAGAGAGGCATCTGGCAAGGGAGATGTGGTGCCAGCAGGATGACAGGGTCAGTAGGAGAGGCGATGGTCCACAGCACCCGGGGGACCAGCCTGATGATGGTGAGTGCCATACCTCCATGATTACTATTGCGTGCTGTGTAACAGGGTGGGCAGCAGGGCATGGCCACCATCCATTGACACCACTGCCATGCACGCAACTTGTTACAGTCAGCACTGTCCAGTGGCAATGCATGTCTGGGAGTGCGTTGATGGTGGTCCATGCGTGCACCAGGTACATGGCTGTTCCACTGCCTTCGCACCACATAGCCATGTCATTAAACAGCCACGGTGGTGCTGTGCATGACTTGGTGGGTGGGTGTGTGCAGCGGTCCACATGGCTGTATGCACCTGGGTGGGCAGGTCTTGTGGACGTGATCACTGTGGGTGGTCACACACATCACAGAGGCATGTCCCATGGCCGTATGCCATGCACAGTGGGTGGGCTGTATGGGGCTGTGCATTCACAGCTACTGACTGTGCTCCCTTGTCCTAGGTGTCTGCCAGCTGCAGGAGATACGGGAGGCACTGCAGGAGATCCTCAATGTGGCCTGGGCATCATTTGAGATCCTGCAAAGGATTGACCAGCTTGGGGTCTGGAGAAGACACAGGAGGCAGAGCAGCTGGAGCGGGGAGTGGGGCTCCCATTGATCATCCCTCTGCCCCTTATATCCCCTACCCCCCTGGACCCACCCTCACACCCCTCCTTTCCTGTCCCATTTGTTCACCCCTGCCCTCACCCATCCCCACCTTGTTTGTGGCCTCCCCCACATTTGTACATAGTTTTGTAAATAGTTATTTTTGATATGTTTGAATATAAATCTTTTGATATGAATACTGTGGTGGTCTCTGATTTGCAGTGGGCTATAGGTGCTCAGCTGCAGTGGTGTGCATGGCATCAGGGGTGGTGCAGTCATGGATATGTGTGTGTGTCCGTGGGGAGGTGACTATGGTGTGGGAGTAGCTATCAGTCAGTGTCTGTGGTGTGTGTGTTGTGCCCTGTGCACTGGATGACTGTGTGCAGTGGTCCATGGTGCATGCTCTGTGTCCATGGTGCCCCAGTCAGCCCATCCATGGCCTGTGCAGCTGACACCCTCGCCTTGTCTGTGACCTGCACGGTCTGCTGGCATGTCAGTGGTGGCTGTCCATGCAGGGCAGCCACTGTACCCGTCACAATGCTGGGTTGCCTCCTGTCACTGGTGTGGTGCATGTCTGCTTCAGGTGACGCTGTGGCCTCCGCAGTTGTTGTCCCACCTCCATGCTGTGGCTTGTGTGTGTTGCAGGGGATATGCACCACTGTCTGTGACTTGTGCTCCGGGCAAATGATGGTGGCGTACAGGTCTACAGTGCCTGCGCAGGGTGGCTGGCACTCCTGTGCCATGGAGGACTGCAAGCTGTGTGTACACGGTTTCCATGGGCCCATGCTGGGGGCTTGGTTGCCCCGCTGCTGCATCCCTGTGTTGTTGTGCCCTTGGGTATGGGTAGGTGTTTGTCCATGCACTGTGTTGCATTCAGTGTGGTGCATGCTTCCATGCACCACTGTGGGTGTTTGTGCTGGCTGTTGTGGCCAGTGCTGGGTCGGGGTGTGTCCTTGGGAGGGTGTGCAGGGTGCTGTACCACTGGTGGTGGTGTCCGGGGCATGCCCTGTCATGTGTGGGGTACCTCGTGTGCTGATGCATGGTCAGTTTCTCAGCTGTACCTCAGGGGGACTGTGCATGGTGGCACTGTGAATGCCATTGTTGCATCACTGTGTGCTGCCACCCACTGATGGGTGCTCATGGTGGGGCTGCCTTGCATGGTTCTGTGCTGCACAGGGTTGCATTGTCACAATGGGGGTGGTGGCATGCATGGGGTTTCCTGCAGTGGTGGATGCTGCTCCTGGGCAGTGTGTCTGGGGGTCATAGTGCAGGGTGTGCTCTGCATTGTGGGGATGGTGTGGCATGGGGTGGTCGGCCCTCCTTGTGTGCCGGTCACAGCTTGCCAGGGGGTGTGATGGGGCACCATGGCCCGACTGTGGGTTGGTTGCTTGTCTCTATGGGCCAGTGGTTATTCCAGCCCTTCCCCAGTTGTGCAGTGCATGGGGTGTAGGGGGACAATGTCTGTTTTGCTGTGCGTTCCTCTGCCCATCTGTGGCATGGGTGGTGGGCCCCTACATCCATGGTTGTGCAGTTGCATTACTGCACTGCTGCTGGGGGGGCATCCCTGGTTGCGCTATGGTGCCTCTTTGACTGCTCAGCTGAACATCCCTTGTTGCACTATGGCGCATCAGATCTGCTCAGCTTCCCCTCACTAGTTGCGCTATGGCACAGGTGGTACGATATTCAGTTGTCGGCTGTAGGCGCATCTTGGCCATCTCAGTTTTTGAGTATCGTGCCTCTTGCACATGAGCGCAATGGACTTGTGCTTGCTCCTGCTATTGCGCACTTTTTGGGTGCAGTTTGCATATCTGGGCCCAGAAGTTTAAACTCCAAAATGGAAGAATTACAACATTATCTTAGAGAGGATAATATAATAATTTGTGGTATTACTGAGACCTGGGGAACTAATGATGCTTGGACTATGAATATTTCTGGTTATAACAGATTTTCTAAGAACAGGAATTATCGGTCAGGTGGGGGAGTTGCCCTTTATGTTAGAGATGATATCAAATCCTTTGAAATATTTACTGAAGATAATGAAAACGAGTGCAAATGTACATGGGTTAAAATGTTTTTCAAGTATAATTTCTTGACAGTTGGCTTAATTTATCACCCTCCAAATGTAACTATAGAACAAAACACTGAACTTTTAGAACACATAAGAACTAGAAAAATAATAGGTGATTATGTTCTCATGGGGATTTCAATTTACCGCACATTAATTGGACCTCATTGGATGGTAAGTCAGCATTAGACAAGAAATTTATTGATTTATTTATTGAGTTAAATCTTGAACAAATGATTTGCTTGCCAACCAGAGGTAATAACATATTAGATTTAATTTTAACAAATTGTGACAAAAAAAATAAATAATATTCAACTTTATCCACCACTTGGAGAGTCTGATCACAATATGATATTTCCCTCTTATAAGAACAATATAGAATATACTAAAGGGAAAACTGTTGTAAGAGATTTTCATAAGGCTGACTATCAGAAAATGAGGAATTTCCTGGGTAAATGGGAATGGAAAAATGACCTTACAGGTAAAAATCCCTAACACATTTGGGAATTAGTTAAATTACTTCTTATTCAATGTATTGAGAGATATGTACCTATTATAGTGAAATATAATAAAACCAGACGTACTCTCCCATGGTGGAACAATAAAATTAGAAAATTGATCTGTAATAAAAAAACAATATTCCCGAAATTTAAGAAATCAAAAACTTCAACGTTACTTAAACTTAAATCATATAACAAAAGTATTAAAGGAATGATAAAAAAAGCCAAAAAACAAACTGAACTAAAATTAGCAACTGGGGTTAAAGATAATAAAAAACAATTTTTCAATAATATTGGCACATTAAAAGGTAATCAACCTACTATAGGGCCCATAAAAACTGAAGAAGGCCTGGTTACAAATGAAGAAGAGATAGTTTAAACCTTGAATAAATACTTCTTAAGTGTATATAATAAAACAGTTTCTCAAACTCGACAAATTAACAACTAATTCATATCCAGATATTATTGGCACATCAGAAGTTTATGATATAATACATACACTTAAAACCAATAGTTCACATGGACCTGATGGTATAACTCAAAGACTTCTTCAAGAACTAGCCCCATTAATAACTGAACCACTTACTCATCTCTATAATCAATCAATCCAGGAAGGTGTAGTACCAAATGACTGGCGATAGCTACAGTGACTGCAATCTTTAAGAGTGGGAAAAGGGATAAACCTAAGAACTACAGACCCATAAGTCTCACATCTGTGGTTTGTAAAGTTATGGAAAAGGCGATACAAAAGTGAATTAATGAGCATATGTTTAACGAGGGTCTAACCAATCACAGTCAGCATGGTTTTATTTCTGGAAGATCTTGATTGACTAATCAACTCAATTTTTTCGAGCCAATAAGTCAAGCACTTGACATAGGTATCCCAAGTGATGTAATTTACCTTGATTTTGCTAAAGCGTTTGATAAAGTACCTCACCAAATATTAATAAACACATTACTGAAGATTGAATTACCACCCAATATTATAAGTTGGATCAGTTCATTGTTATATAATAGATATCAAAAGGTTACAGTCAAAGGGTATAGCTCCTCATTAGGTAACGTGACCAATGGTGTCCCACAGGGATCAGTATTGGGACCAACCCTTTTTAATATCTTAATCTCAACCATACCAATCTTAGACAAAATATGGTTAGCCAAATAAGCAGATGACTGCAAGTTGAGAGGACTTGTAACTTCAATAACAGACCAATATAACATACAAAAACAGTTAGATTTACTTATGGAGTGGGGGCATAATACACATATGCATTTTAATCTTGAAAAATACAAAATTATGCATATAGGAAAAAACAATCCATGTTATAGTTACAAGCTGGATAATCATTTACTGCAGTCTGTATCTGAAGAAAAAGACCTAGGCACTATAATAACTAATTATTTTAACTTTGAAAATAACACCACTATAAAAGTCAAGAAGTGTCATAAAATAATGGGCTGCATATTGGCTAATATAAAAAGCAGGGAATACGAGGTTTTAATGTCCCTATATTCCAGCTTGGCAAGACCACATCTTGAGTACTGTTCTCAATTCAATAAACCATATTCCAAAAGAAGCTGCAAAACGATTGAGGTGGTTCAGAGAAAATTTACTAAAAAGATAAAAGGTCAAGAGAAATTGGATTACAAATCCAGGTTAAATAACTTGAAATTATACTCTGCAAGTTATAGACAAATAGGAGGAGATTTGTGTTTCACATACAAAGCATTAAAAGATAAATATTTAAGTGCAACTGTGGGCCTCACATTAAACAACACTACAGCTAATACAAGAAATAATGTATTTGTAATTAGAGGAGAATTTATGAAAACCACCAAAAGAAGTAATTTCTTTACACAGAGGGTGGTTAATTTATGGAACAGTCTACCCACAGAAGTGGTATCTAGTCCAACCATGGATACCTTTAAAATTAGACTTGATCAATATATGGGAAATAGAAAATACTCTTATCACCTACAAGATAGGTGCGAGGTCTTTAAAGGGCATCCAGCCCATTGAACTTGTATACATTCTATGATTCTATGATTCTATGATCTTTAGGAGGTGGAACTCTCCAATAATATTTAATGGAGAAAGGTGTCAGAGGAGATGGAAGTGAGTTCCAGTCAGTTCCTATCCAATTTAACCTCTGTTGCTATGACAAGGTGGATCAAAAGTGGCTGCACATGGTTGCCAATTTGTAGTCCAAATGGCAACTTCCACAAAAGTCCTGATTCACACAAGACACAGAGCCTGAACACTGGATCACACCTAGAGTCAGTCCTGTATGAGTGCACACTTGCATCCAGTGTGGCCGGTAGATCAACTGGGTTATTCCTGATCCAGTCATTGCCACGGCCATGTCTGCTCCATCAGTGGAGCCAAATGCCTTTGATGTATTAACGTCATTGTAACTCACAGGTAGGTTACACTTGTGCTCATGTCAATAGCACATTTCAAAGTCCAGTATATGCGTCTCAGTGATGAAACTTTAAAAGAGCTGTTCATTTTTAACCAAGTTCAGCCCATCTGTAATATGCTTGAAGTTCTGCCTCTATAGCCCAGATCGTATCTTTTGACATGGCTTAAAATGCAGACTGTAATTTTGTGACTAAGTCAAAGGAACCAGGTGTTACACCACTGAGGAACTTCAAGATGATAACTGAGTATAACTGTAATAATGAACATTCAGGCACTGGATGGTATAGAGGTGCAAAAGATGGTGGATTGTCTACTGTGAATGTCATACAGTATAATGGATAGAGCCATTGCCTGTCAGTTAGCTTTGTTCATTCTTTTTCCAATCTATCTGTCTCGGGTCAAACAGAAATATTGCGATCAGGTCAAGGTATGTGCTCTTTTTAGATTCATATTCATTTTTTGCCTAGGTTAAGTAAACTGACTCTCTGGTCAGAGATCTATTGGGAATCTTGGGAAATGTGAAATACAAGGAGATTAGCAAATGACAAATGTCATTCTTTAAGAGGTGATCCAGTGGATACTCAGGAAACTATAGACCAGTGTAGCTAACAGTTGTGGTCTGTAAGCTACAGGAATCCATCATTAGGGGTTTATTTTGTACATTCCTGGAAGGAGATGGATTTTTATTGCAAGTGGCAGTCAGTCTGGTTTGAAAAAGGGTCCGGTAATGCCGAACCAACCTAATTTAATTCTTTGATGAAATCACAAGGAGGATGGATTGAGGGTGCACTGGATATACACTGTAATATGTCTGGACTTTAGCAAGATATTTGTAAAGGTACTTCACAAAAGAGATGTATGAAATCAGTATACTGAGGCTGGCTGGTAACTTACTGAGACACATAACTAACTGGCTGAGTTGTAGATACCAGGGAATAATTTCTTTATTTTTTATTACCAGTAGAGGGACACTAAGCTGAAAGCTTGTTTACAGGTGCGATCTGGGAGCACAAGGAAGTTAAGTGACTTATTCAGAGTCACACAGTATGCAAGTGGGGGCTGTGGGATTCAAACCCAGGTCTCCAGGTTTGCAGCTCAGAGCCTTAAACCACTGGGCTATACTACCTCCAATTATATAATTGTAATAATTATAGGAGGGTAGAAGTCTTGTCAAAGAATAGTAACACACATGGGTTGTTTTTTTGACCAAGTACATTTTGACCTTTTTAAATGTTCTACAAGAGGAGGTTAGCAGTCCACTGGTAATGTCTGCAGACAACACTAAACTGGCTACGGTTGTTCATAGAGAAGGAATATTGTAAAAGTTTGCCAAGGGATTCTGCTACATTATGTAGTTGTGTGGGCAAGTGGCAGATTAAATATAACATGTACACACCAGTCTAGTAAAGATCCCATTCTCTGTAGCCCTTACTGCCTTATCTCTCTACTAAATGCTGGCTACAAAGTCATAGCTGGGGTGATTGCTGGTAGGGTGGAAACTGTGCTCCTGGAGTTGATTTATCTAGACCTGGCTGGTTTTGCAAAAGCTACACAACCTAGAAATAGTAATTGCAGAAATGTTAATATTATGTGGCATTTTGTGGGGAAGAGGGGTCCTTAATCTGATCTCCTGGCCATTGATGCTGAGAAGGCCTCTGATCAGGTTGAGTGGCCCTTTTTGTTCACTGCTCTGTAAAAATGTGAGTTTTGTCCCGGAATTTGCTGTTGGATCTAAGCATTGTACCAGAAACTGAAAGCCCAGATCCTCACTAACAAACATGCCTCCTGAGGTTTTTCCCTATATTGGGGTACACACCAGGGGTGTCCTCTCTCCATACTCCATATTATTCTGATGGTGGAACTACTGACGATGGCTACTAAGTGTCATGCTGACATCAGGGGGCTAGTGGTGGATCTTTAATGAATATGGGCACATATTGGGACAAAATAAATTAGGATAAGTGTGTATGGTTGCCTATCGGACTTAGCACCAGGCCACCTATCCAAGTAGCAGGAGTACTACTAAAACCAGCAACTCAGATCAAATATCTGGGGGTCATATTAAAAAAAAAATTACCGAATTACCCCTCTTATAGAAAGCTAACCTACTATTCCTTCTACAAAACATATGGGGGGACTGTGTGCATGGGTGATCCTTGCCGCTGATTCTCATTGGTGGGATCAACACTGGTAAAATATTTATCTTACCAACATTTCTACATTTGTGTCAGGGCCTCCCAGTATATGTCTCTAATTATTTCTTTACAAGCCTACATGGACCTTTCTTTTTTGTGGCAGAATAAATGAGCCTGTATCAAAGGAGAGATACTATCCCAGCATGTATCACAAGGGGTTAGGCTTGCCTGACTTCTTGACATACTACCTGGCTGCCCTATTGACTTTCCAGACTTTTGGCTTGCCAGGGAGCACTCAGGCCAGCAGTCAACTGGAAATCACTGGAGGGAAGGCCAAGACCTTTAAAAGCCCGTGCCTATTGCTGTTCCATACACCAGCCACAGGAATAAGCCATCATTTCCATTAACAAGTGTCTTTGAGATTGAGGGGATCCAAGGATCATCTGCAAGCAAGACTGCCTGTTTTTTGCCATATGCAGTGGAAGAAATGGACTTTCTGTCAGCAGTATTGCTGATTTTGTATAAACTCACTCTAAATCGGACTTTTGGCTTGCCGGGGAGCACTCGAGCTGGTAGCCAATTGGAAATCACTGGAGGTGGGGCCAAGACCTCTAAAAGCCCGTGCTGCTTGCTGTGCATGAGCGCGTCTGTAAGCAAGTGAGTGGTGTGAGCGCCACTCCTAGGAGAAAAACTGTTAGAACAAATTGTGTCTTTTACTGTCTCTGCTCCGGCTCCTATGGAGTTTGCTCAGCACCATCCACAGGGGTAAGGTGAGGTGAGTTATTGTTCAAAGGGTATTTATCTGAATACTGTGCATGGTCCTGAGCAAGTCCATTAGAGGACCGGTAATTAATAACCTGTTCCTGGGATAGTTCTTATTAGGATATATATAGATTGCTGTTTTATTAAAATAGTCATAATATTTTAAAATTAAATTTATACAGGTGTACCTCATCACCTTTTTAAAATGGTAACCAAAGATGTAACTTTTTTATTTACAATGGAAGGAAATTTATTAAATGTGATTAGGGGCTTGGTGGAACTAATTATACTGGTCTCCTTATGTGTTCCAGCTCGGAGTGACAAGTCCCCTGTGGGGGTGAGTGCACTCGGGAGCCTGAGGCTGGGGGAGAATAGAACATAATGATGAACAAGGATTCCAGAGGCAGAGAAACTCTTTTAATATGGTGAGAGCTGGCATTCAACTCTCACTGACCCCTAACCCCCCAGCAGGTGCTCTGGGTGTCTCTAGTCCTCTGTGGGGATGTAGAGCTGAACCCAGGTCCTGAAGGAGACTCCATCAAAGTGATACATGATAATGCTAGGAGTCTGATAAAAAAGATGTATCTCTTCAGAGCCTGGGCTACTACAGAGTCCCCCGATGTCATTATATTAACCGAAACATGGCTTCACAAAAGAACTGGACAAGAGGAAATTGAATTACAAGACTATTATTATCATAGGCAGGATAGGGGTTCACGTGGGGGTGGCATATTAATGTATATTAAACACACTATGGGCCACTCAAAGATAATATATTCAGACAAAATAAAGGGTACTGAATGTATACTGGTGTATTTAGAACCCCCCTAAACCTGGTAATAGGAGCAATTCACCACTCAACCTGAAATCGACATATTTGAATAGAGGGGGGAAGATTTAGTAGGGAAATGAGGAGACACTATTTCACAGAGAAGGTGGTATCAACATGGAACGCACTACCAGAATGGGTGGTATCATGTAAATTTGTGAACAACTTTAAAAGGGCATGGAACAGGGAACAGGGGAGAGTGAGGGTGGGGGAGGTGAGAGCGGCAGTGGGATGACTAAGGGGAGGGGTGGGGAAACTGCAAACTAGGGGTGCTAGCTGCACACTCGAGCAGACTTTAGATAGACTGGGTGGTCTGTTTCTGCTGGCACATTCGTATGTTTGTATGTTCATATATTTTGATAATCTTTGTCATGCATTAACAGACTATATAGGACATAGGAAAACGGTTCTTATTGGAGACTTCAGTGCTACCTGGGGGTGTCCACGAGGTCAAAGGCTGGAAAGCCGTATGAAGTGTTTACAACTAGTCCAAATAATTCATTCTCCTATCTGAAAGGGCAAGTTAACAAACTGTGGTAACATATTAGATTTAATATTTATTTCCTCACATTTAGTTGTAACAGGACAAAGTGTAAATTGTCTTAATTTAGGAGATCATAATGTGATTCAATGTAGCATTAACACTGCACAAAAAAATAAACCCATGCTTAATCCATCAACCATCTTTAGGAAATGTTATACTAGTTTTAACAAATTACTATTTGGTAATTATTTACTGAAAATGCCTTGGCATAGAGTTTTCCTTGTGCCAGATCTAAACATGGCGATGGATGCATTTACTACCATGTTCTTAGAAACATGTGATAAGTTTGCCCCTCAGAAGAAGATCAGGAATAAACCAACCCAGCCAGCTTGGATGGGACTCAGAATAAATAAACTAATTGGGATAGAGACTCAACTATGGAAGAAGGAAAATAAATCTCTTGGTGCTGAAACATGGGCTGAATTTAAAACTATCAGAAATAGTTATTTCTGAAATTAGAAACACAAAGGCAAATTATTATAAACAAAAAGTAAAGGCTACTACAGATCCCAAGGATTATTGGGTATTGATTAATAATCTTAAAAAAAGGGTTAGGAACAGTCCAGTTAAAATTAAGGACAAAGGGTGCTGCAGCAAGCTGATGCTACAGCTGATTTACTAAATCACTATTTTGTCAGCCTCCCTGATTTAGAACTTATAAGAGTTAAACCTGAACAAAAAGTAATGCAAGTAAATGCACTTGGAGATGAAATCCCTAAGTTTTAGGTTTAGAAGGGTTTCAAATAAACTAATGAAGCCAGTGGTATTGATGGTATAGAGAACCGCTATTAAAAAAAATCGGTGTCAGAAATATCTTCCATACTTACAGACTTGTTTAATTGGAGCTTGAGTGAGGAAATTTTTCCCCAGAGTAGGAAACTAGCAAAAATCATCCCAGTCGCTAAAGGAGGGGATCCTACTAACCCCTCAAATTGTCAACTATCTCCAAAATACTGGTAAGAATTGTCCATAGACAACTAATGGATTACCTGGAAAAGTATGGGAGACTGACTCTGTTCCAATCTGGCTTTAGAAGGAGCAGGTCCATGGCCACCATGCTCACAGACTTCTTAGACTTGGTTGCTATGACATTAGGGGTTGCTAGGTCCTTGGGCGTGGTGTACGTAGACCTGTCAAAAGCCTTTGATCTAGTAGATCACAGGATTTTATTAGACACCCTCAAAAATATAGGAGTGGCCGATGAACCATGTCAGTGGTTCCATTCCTACCTGGCTGATAGAACTCAGACAGTCACTGTAAATGGAGTTAGATCAAAACCTTTACATATTACATGAGGGGTACCCCAGGGATCAGTACTGGGTCCCCTATTATTTATTACATATATAAACAGTTTGCCCACCCATATAAATAATTCTTATATTCGACTATACACAGATGATACAGTTCTGGTCGCAGAGGGTAGTCACCCGGAAGAAGTTGAGCACAAACTTCAGACTGATTTTTTAGCTATGCAGGAATATTTTACCTCTCTAGGTTTGGTAATAAACAATAAAAAAACTCAATGTTTTTTACTCCAATACAAACCAAAAATAAATTGAATCTTAAACTTGAGGTAAAAACCAGTGAAGGAAAAATTCTAACTCAAATTTTGATTTATAGGTACCTGGGGGTCTTTTTCGACCAGCGCTTAACTTACAAATATCATATCAGCGAGTTAGTAAATAAAATCAATGTTCGACTGAAGGCAACAAGGTGGATATCCTCCTGTACAACCAAGGAAGCACGTCTAGCCATAGTGAACCAGCTCATGTTGCCAGTTATGGATTATGGAAGTCATATATACTGTCATGCATACAAACAGCAGTTAATGGCACCGATTCTAGAAGGGTGGCGCAAGTCGCCGCCAAATGCAACTTGCACCACCCGCAACTGCGACATTGACCCTGCACCCTATTCTAGAAGGGGCAGGGTCATCGCAGCTAAGTCCTGCGACTTGTGACATGCCACAAGGTACGCTGAACTGCGGGCACACCTGGCGAGCATGTTGCAAGCCGCGACAGCAGGGTGGCGTGGTCAACCCCCCGCCCATGCCCCAACCATGAGTCACCAGCCACAAATGCAGCATATTCCCAGGGAAGCCCTGGTAGTCTAGTGCCCCCCCATCACTGTTATACAAATACATATCTCCTGTTCCCTGGTAGTCTAGTGGTCCCCCAATCATTGTAATAAACATATATATCTCCAGTTCCCTGGTAGTCTAGTGGCCCTCCCGATCAACATAAAATAAGTAAAGTCCTCCAATTCCCTGGTAGTCTAGTGGCCCCCCACCCAGCCGTGCCAGTCCACCCAGCACCCACCCACCCATCTCCAGCTGGCGACTGGCACAGCCCACCTCTCACCTCCACGGCCAGTTCTCCTCCAGGGGTTCTTGTAGAATCCTGATGGTGGGGACTTTGTTACTGCCCTTCTGGAATGGGGCGCAACTACTGCCTTAAACCCCCTAGCGCCATGTCGCAGGGGGTTTATGGTGCAACTGGGAGCGTAACTGATGTATGGCGCAAGTGGTCTGTGACATGTAGCAGGCCACTTTGTAGAATCGTGCATTTCGCAACTGCTGGTGTATGTTGCTACATGCGCCATTCTACATGGTGCAAGTGCTGTGACGCCAGGCATAAGTGTACTAGAATTGGGCCCTATGAAGTTTGATATAGTCTATAATAGACTACCAAGATACTGTATACACTAAAATGTTAGTTTAGTACCCATCACTGTATCATGTATAGCTCTCTTGGTTGGAGCTTGTTACACTTCAGAAGGAAATGCATCTGGGCAAGCCATGTATGGGGATACTTAAAAACAACATACTGAATGGTTTAATAGGGAAGTTGCAAAAACCTGAGCATGGTCTCAATCTGAGGATAAAAGGGTCCAGAGAACTAGTACTACCCAAGATAACTAATACATTTAATACTTTGACTTTTCAATACAAAGATGCTCTTTGTTAGAATCAACTCCCTCAACATCTTAGAAATTTAGACATGTCAGCAAACACATTTAAAACAGCAATGCAGCAGGAATTGAAATATCGCTGTGCATGTAATGGATAAGTTATTGGATGCTGCCTATCACCTCATACTGCCAAAATCATGTTTGTCCTCATGTGTCTTATACTGTTCCTTGTGAAGAGATTTTTATCATGTATGTTTATATCCTGTGTATATTTATTCTGTAACTCACAAACAGGTGCACCTTGTGAAAAGGGTATATATTGCCCTAATGGTGTTATCACTGTATAAATAACATTTTATTACTACTTTCCTGTGTCACCTAAGGAGGTCCCCGCAATCATAGAAACATAGTCTTTGACGGCAGATAAGGACCGCTTGGCCCACCCAGTCTGCCCATTTTCCTACCTAGAGGATAAGCTGCAGATCCTATTTAACCAACAGCCTATTTCTTCGTACCCCCCACAAAAATTGCCTTATGTCTGTCCCATGCATTCTTGAATTCTCCCACAGTTTTAGACCCCACAACCTCCTCAGGAAGGCTGTTCCATGCAGCGACCACCTTCTCTGTGAAAAAATACTTCCTCACATTGCCCCTGAGCCATCCCCCCTCTATCTTCAAATTGTGTCCCCTTGTTCTTGCACATCTCTTTTTCTGAAAGATGCTACCCTCTTGGACTTTGTTGATTCCACTGAGGTACTTAAATGTTTCTATCATGCCCCCCCCCTTTCCTCAAGGGTATACATATTAAGCTCCTTTAGTCTCTCCTTGTATGGCTTCTCTTGCAGACCCTGCACCATTTTAGTTGCCCTCCTCTGAACTGCCTCCATCCTGTCTATGTCCTTGCGGAGGTGGGGTCTCAGAACTTGACGCAGTACTCAGATGGGGTCTCACCAACTGTCTGTACAGGGGGATAACAACTTCCTGTTTTCTGCTGGTGATGCCTCTCCCTATACATCCCAGTATCCCCCCAGCCCTCCCTACCGCCTTCTCACATTGCTTGCCAACCTTAAGGTCATCTGATATGATTATCCTCAGGTCCCTTTCCATTTTTGTTGTTGTTACTACCTCCCCCCCATTGTGTAATCTTCCCCTGGGTTTTTGTTTCCCAGGTGCATTACTTTGCACTTCTTTGCATTGAATCCAAGCTGCCATACTTCTAACCATTCCTCCAAAGTTGCCAAGTCCCTTCTCATGTTTTCCACACTTCCTTGTGTATCAGCCCTGTTGCAGATCTTTGTGTCATCTGCAAAGAGGCATACTTTTCCTTCCAGTCCCTCTGCAATGTCACTTATAAAGACATTAAAAAGGACTGGACCCAGTACTGAACCCTGCGGTACCCCACTAGTAACCCCTCTTTCTTCAGAGTGGACTCCATTTACAATTACCTTCTGTGTCCTGTTGTTCAGCCAATGTTTTACCCAGGCTACCACCCTGGGACCCACTCCAAGGCTGGTTAATCTGACTACTAATCTTTTGTGTGGGACCGTGTCAAATGCCTTGCTGAAGTCTAGGTAGGCCATGTCCACAGCCCCTCCCTGGTCTACTACTTTGGTCACCCAGTCAAAGAAATCAATTAGATTCGTCTGACATGACCTTCCCGCTGTGAACCCATGCTGCCTTGGGTCCTGTGCCCCACTGGCCTCTTGGTACTCAACAATTATTTCCTTCAGAAGTGATTCCATCACTTTCCCTACCACAGAGGTCAAACTGACAGGTCTGTAGTTTCCTGCCTCTGTCTTGGTCCCACTTTTGTGAAGGGGAATCACATCCGCCTTCTTCCAGTCCTCAGGTACCACACCATCCTCCTATGATTTGTTAAAAAGGGTAGTCAGTGGTGTCACTAGTTCTCCCCTTAATTCTTTTAGAATTCTGGGGTGAATTCCATCTGGCCCCATTGCTTTGTCTACCTTCAGTTTTAGGAGTTCTTTCAGAACCCTTTCTTCTGTGAAAGGACTGGGATCGACCCCCTCTCCAGAGTGCTTCTGTTAATTGGATTAGGCACCTCCCCACTTCATCTTTGTGAATACTGAACAGAAGTATTCATTCAGTACCCTGCTTTTCACTGTCACTCTCTGCCCACCCACCATCCATTCTATTCAGCCTCATTATCCCTCCTTTGTCTTTCTACGCTCCCTGATATACCTATAAAGTTTTATCCCCCTTCTTAACTGAGTTAGCTATCTTTTCCTCAGTTTGTGCCTTTGCTATTCTGACTGCCCTCCCTGCTTCCTTCTGCCTTAACTGGTACAGTTCTCTGTCCTGCTCCTTCTGTGTTTCCTGATACTTCCTAATTGCTATCTTTTTCTCCCTAACCTTCCCCGTCACCTCTTTTGAGAAGCATAGTGGCTTTTTCTTTCATTTTGATTTGTTTATTTGCTTCACACAAAGGCTTGTTGCCTCTGTGATGGCAGTTTTGATATTTCCCCATTGTTGCACCACCCCTCCTTCTAGCCTGTTTGCTAGTGCTTTTCTAAGGCACTCTCCCATCTTGCCAAAGTCAGCTCTCCTGAAATCCAGAACCCTCACTTTTGTATGGCTTGACTCTGTAGCTGAGGTTATCATGAACCACACTGTTGGTGGTCACTTGTTCCCAAATGGCTACCCACTTCTAGATCTGAGATCCTCTCACTGTCCCCATTTGAGAGTATGAGGTCTAAGATTGCTCCCTCATGAGTAGATTCCAAAACTAGCTGTCTGAGGCATGTCACCTGAAGGGCATCAAGAATGGCCCTGCTTTTGGATGTGGCTGCCGCAAAGGTGCTCCAGTTAACATCTGGCATTTTAAGGTCCCCCATCAACAGTATCTCCCCTTTCTCTTCCATCCTAAGTATGCCTTATATCATATCCTTGGCCATTCCCTCCCCTGACATGGGGGTCTATATACAACCTCTGTGGATTGTGGTGCCATTTCCAGTCTCTATGGTGACCCACAGTGCCTCCTCTCCTCCCTGTTTACTCTTTTGTTCAGTTGCTTTTATCCCTTCCCTTACCTAGAGAGCTACTCCCCCCTTCTGCCCTCCCTGTCTCTCCTGTAGGTTGTGTACCCTGGTATGTTAACATCCCAGTCATGGTTCTCTGTGTACCATATTTTTGTGACTGCTACAATATACAGGCATCCTGCTTCCATCAAGGCCACCAGTTCAGAGAGCTTGTTGCCCAGACTATGGGCATTGGTACTCATTAGCCTCCATTTCTTAATGGCATTACCCCTTTTTGCCCCATCCATGTCCTTATTGCATTTGTCACTTTCTCCATTTACTCCTGCGCTTCTCCCTATCGACATCTCTATGTTGGTGTCTACCTCACTTAGTACCCTGATATTTTGGGGGCTAGGATTTCCCTGCTCCTATCCAGTGCCTCCCCCCTTGACTAGTTTAAATGCTTGTCAATGAAGAATTTAAACCTATCACCTAGGATCCTGGTTGCCCTCCTGGACAGATGCAGACCATCATGCCAGTATAGGCCTGCATCCCTCCAGATGGGCCCCCAGTCCCAATGAAGCCAAATCCCTGAGCTCTGCACCAGTTTTTCAACCACTGATTGAATCCCATGGTGTGGAGCAACCTAGCCTCACCTGTGTCACAGACAGGGAGCACCTCTGAGAAGGTTACTGTGTGTGCTATTTGTCTAAGGCCCCTCCCCATCTCCACAAATGCTTCTTGCACTGCTCTGATCCCTTTCTTAGCCAGATCATTTGTCCCTAGGTGGACAATGACATCCAGCTCTCTCCCCTGTGCAACTGCTTCTGCGATCCTGAGGATTCACTCCCTGTCCCTCCAAGCCATGGCACCAGGCAGGCACCTTACCTCCCTCTCCCCTTCCTCCCCCAGTTTTACCTTCCTAACAATAGAGTCCCCCACCAGGAGTTGTTTCCTTCTCCTGTGGGGTCCCATGTCACCCTCCTGTGAGTCTCCTTTGTGGAGGTTCTCAGCATCCTCCTTGGTCTCCACTGTGGGTGCCTCCATAAAGGAACCACACTTTTCCAGAACGGCATAGAAATTGTGGAGAGGTACAACTGGAGGGATGCATCTCTATTCCATCACCCTCACCCTCCCTGAGCCCACTGTGGTCCAACCACTCCTCTTTCTTGGCAACCTCTGAGGCAATGGTAGTGACCCTGGCGGTCCCTGGGTGGGAGAGGAGGTCCCACAAATCCTGGCCAACTCAGCCTGGAGATGAGCAACCTCCTCCCTCAGCCCAGAGAGGTGCCTGCAGATAGGACAACACTGCATCCTCCAGAACATCTCCCGGAAGACTGCTGCTCCACAGCCACTGCACTGCACCACTCCCATCATGTCTTTTTTCTGGCCCCCTAACTGTTATTTGGAATACTTACTCTTTCCTCTGTTTGTTTACTTCTTTTTTTTCTCTCCCTACTTACTTACTGCCTCTGCACCCTTTTAGCTCCTGATCTTCCTGTTCTGAGACAAGAAGTTCCTCTATTTTTCAGTAGTCTCCTTACTTGCTCAGAGTCAGACCACCAGCAGCTGGGGGGGGGGCAGAGAGCTACTCTTGCCCTTCTAGGATGGTGAGTCTTTGGTGGCTCTGTGATCACTCACTTCCTGCTCCCAAACAGGAAGTTCCTGTTGTCAGTTAAATCCTGTGCCTATAAAAGTAGAACTGGTTTAGGGTGGGGGGAGTGGAGGTTTTAGTTATACCAGTAGCTCCTTCATCCTGGTGTTCTGTCTGTTCTCTGGCAGAAGCTATCTAGGGCAATGTTTATATCTGGTGTTAACCTGGCTCCTTCTAGCTAAGCCACTCCCCCTACTTTGCAAATCTTTCTACACTTAGTTAATTTCACAGATAACAATTCCCTTCTGACACCTGTGACAAGCACCTAGCTAAGTACACAAGTAACACAGATAACACAGATAACAATTTACTTCAACTACCTCTGACAAACACACTAACTCCTTTTTTTTTTAACCTAAATTGAAGGTCCCAGTACAAGAGATCTAGTTCTTAGTCCCAGTAGAGAAGTTTTAGTTATACCAGTAGCTCCTTCCTCCTGGTGTTCTGTCTGTTCTCTGGCAGAAGTTATCTGGGGCAGTGTTTATATCTGGTTTTAACCTGGCTCCTTCTAGCTAAGCCACTCCCCCTACTTTGCAAATCTTTTTACACTTAGTTAATTTCACAGATAACAATTCCATTCTGACACCTGTGACAAGCACCTAGATAAGTACACAGATTAACTACCTCTGACAAACACACTAACTCCTTTTTTTACCCTAAATTGAAGGTCCTAGTTCAAGAGATCTAGTTCTTAGTCCCAGTACAGAAGTTTTAGTTATACCAGTAGCTCCTTCCTCCTGGTGTTCTGTCTGTTCTCAGTGTGTGTCCATCTGGAGAAATCCACCTTGGATGGGACACTGCTTCTTTTATGTCCCTTCTAACCTCTTCTCTCTGGCTGGTCATGATTAAATATATTCTAAATCCATTCACCAGAACCATAGCACAGGCAAGGATTGGGAATTAAAAAAATGATAGTCCAACCCATGGGGGGGGTCTCACCAGAGTTGGAAATCCTACTGGGACTGTGGGCAAAAAGAGTACCCACCACTGGTGTCATTGTAGTTATGCTGGTGGAAATCCAAGGGTCTCACCACGATTACTGATCTCTTTAAGAGGGGGACATTTTTGGAATTCCAGGCACTGCAAGTCCTATATGGTTACCGGTCTCTTAATTTGTTTGCATATCTCCAGGTGAGGCATTCTCTGGAAGTTCTTCAGGGTGCCTCACCTACCTTTCCCTTTAGGTCTCAGATTGAGGAGGCAATTGTACTTCCTACACCCAATGCTAGACTGCTATCTCTCTTGTATAATTTGCTCAACAATTCTAAAAAGGATGCCAGAGTCATTCTTCAGACTAGGTGGACTCATGACTTAGGATGCACCCCAATGCAGCTCAAAGACTGGAACTTGGTAATTAAAAGCACCATGTTATGCTCTAAGAATAGTAGACTCAGGCAAATACTTTACAGTTTTCTAATGAGATCATATTTTATGCCTGAAAATTGATCCTCAGAAATTAGATTTGTGTCCTAAGTGCAAGATTACAGTGAGAACCTTCACCCACTTCTACTGGACGCGCTCTAAGATTCAGGCTTACTGGCAAGGGATAGCAGATACCATGATCTCTGCCCTACAAACCTGAATACCCATGGACCCAGGAAGCATCCTGCTGTGCTTCCCCATCTGTCGGAGGGAGAGACCTTCATAAGTTATCCATTGTGGCACCTGGCAATGGTAATTGGTAAGTGGGTCCTGGCCATGAGATGGATGGGGAAGAGGCCCTGATGGTGGCACAGTGGGGACCAATCTCCTAGAAATACTTGCATCTCGAGTGGATGCAATATAGAGCTTCTAGAGCTTCTAAGCAAATGTCTGTTTTTGAAGCCATGTGGTCTCTCCTGGAAAAAGCCCTGAAAAAAGGCAAAATAGACCTATGACATACACCAATATTAAGCTTGTAAATTGCTCCATGGTAGCTATCAGAGCCTGTGTTTATTATATTGTGCATTTTACTTCTGCAGCCAGACATACTGCTGTTTCTGAGCTATCAGTTATTGTTGACCAGGACATTTCTGTCTGGGGAAGATGTAATTGCTTTTACTGTCTCTGCCTTTCTGTAGGTGATTACCATTGTGCATGGCCAGTTAATGTAATTGAATCAGATGTCATGTATTCACTGAAAGTATTTGTTAAAATCTTATAGTTTAAATTATTGTACACTATAGTCTATTACAAGAATATTCACCCAAGCTATATATTTTTTAACTTAAAGTATATTGAAGTCCACCAACAAACACAAAATACTTATCTAACCATAAGTGAGTAATGGCCTTTATCGCTGTCACCCGTATCACACAAAATAAATATTTCTTATCCTTACTTTTCAGCCCTTTTGGCTGTAGCCCAATACCAAAGGTTGAAATGTAAAGGTAATCCCTCCTCCTACCATTCCTTGACAGGCTTTAAAGATGCCTTACCAGTAGTTATCTAACTTATGGCTGGCCCAAAATACTGTATGATATAAATCTTTGATTTCACAGCCCTTCCAACAAGCAGCTGTGTGAGCTGCTCCATAATGTTTAGTTCCTGTTACTTTCCAGCATAATTCTATCCACTGTGCCAAAATTGTGGCTATCTGACTCTCCTACCATATTATATACCATTCTTTTTGTGTGCCAACTTAGTCAGACTCCTCCTCATCTCTCATGCAACATCTCCCTGCTTGAATGACCTAATCACATCGTATGTGTTACAAACGAGACATCATTTTTCTTTGAATTTTATCTTGCAGAATCCTTAGTAACTGAGGAAACAGAATTTCTGAATTTAATCAGGGTTTAGTATCCCTATTACTCAAGAAATTTCGTAATTGAAGGTATTTATAAAAATCAGCATGATTCAGGCCAAACCTGTGAGCGAGCTGTTCGAAGGACAGGAAAATATTTCCTTTATTTATTTATTGAAAGGGTTTTACCAGGAAAGCCTGCTAAGTCATGATAGCTCATTTTCAAAGGTGTCCTTCTATGTCTTTCCATGCAATGTTTTAGTAAGTACAACCCCCCCCTTCATCCCCCAAGTTACAAATCCTTTGTCCAATAGTCCGGGAGGAAAATCTTTATTATCTAAGAAGGCCAGTAACTTCCCAATATTGTCCAATATTCAACCATTCCTTTGAAACTCCCTTCAGGCCCTTATTTTCTGGGCTGTCATTGGTTGAAAAAATGCCTCCTGGAGACCTGTTCTAATGGAAGTAAAGGCAAAAGGTACGGGGGACCCTCAGATGAAGCACCGGCTTCCATCCCTAACTATTCTGTGCCCTGTTCCCCATTAACCATTTGAATAAATGGAGCTACTTGTGCAGTTAGAAAGTAAGACTGGATGTCTGAAAGCACTAAACCTTTTCTATCCTTAACCATCTCTCTCTACTTTGGGCTCCCCATGATCCAAACAAATAAGATCCCCTTAAGTGTGGCTAGCTCCCTCTCCCTGGGCTGTGATACAGATATATCACACACTGATGAGTCCAAATGAGGATGAAACAAGTTTCTGTGTCTGCTGTTCTCAATCTTTGCTGATTGAATTGTGAGGCCCTCTGGCAACATGCAATTCTGCTTAAAGTTGAGCTAGTCCCAATTATTTCATGGGGATTTACATATGCTGCCCATGATGCTTTGCATTATTGGGGTATGTGCAATTTGTATTTTCTTTTCATACTAAGAAGGGCCACTTTAATTTATGGATGTGTCCCCATATGAGACATTTATTTCAAGGAGAGGGTTGTGGCTAAATGGAACACTCTGCCTAAGGAAGTGGTATCCTGTAAGATGGTGGGCAGTTTTAAAAGGGGATGGGACAGTGTGGGGTGGGATAACGGTCAGGGGAAGGGCAGCTGCACAATTGAGCATATTAGATCTTGAGGCCTGTTTCTGCTGGCAGATGTGTATGTTCGTATATCCCATGAAAAGGTAGAAATCATTTTTTGAAGTCTGATCAAAAAAGAAACTGGGGTTGCAATGGAAGCATTTGAAAAAGGCACAAAATTGAGGCAACACATTCATTCTTAATCACCTATACTTTAACTCATAAGGACCAGGGCAGTAGAAGAACTCACGGGAAATAAAAGCAGATAAGGCAATGGGGTTAGATGGGATCCACCCCAGAGTACTAAAGGAACTCAGGGTAGTACTGGCGGAACCACTGGCTGCCCTTTTCAGTGCATCACTAGAGATTGAAGAGGTACCTGAGGACTGGAGGAGGGCAGATGTATTCCCTCTCCACAAGAGTGGAAGCAGAGAGGAGTCATGCAATTACTGGCCTGTAAGCCAGACCTCAGTAGTGGGGAAACTAATGGAGTCTTTACTTAAGGAGAGGATTGTGATGCTTCTGGAGGATAGCAGGGCACAGGATCCAAGGCAGCATGGATTCTCAGTGGGAAGGTCCTGTCAGATGAATCTTATAGATTTCTTTGACTGGGGAACCAGGATGGTAGATCAGGGAGGGGCAGTGGATGTGGCGTACCTGGATTTCAGCAAGGCCTTTGACTCCGTTCCGTACAGGAGATTGCTAAATAAATTGGGGAGCCTGGGAGTGGGTCCTATGGTGGTAAAGTGGGTTGGAAACTGGCTAAAGGACAGGACTCAGAGGGTGGTGGTAAATGGCATGAAAGCCATGGAGAGGGAGGTGACCAGCGGGGTGCCACAGGGGTTGGTGCTGGGGCCAGCCCTATTCAATGTTTTCATTAGCGACATTGCATAATGTCTGGAGGGAAAGGTGTGCCTCTTCACAGATGACACTAAGATCTGCAGAGAGTGGACACACTAGAAGGGGTAGAAAAAACGAGAAAGAACCTAAGCCTATTAGAGGAGTGGTCTGGTGTCTGACAGTTGAGTTTCAGTGTTAAAAAGTGCAAGATCATGCACCTAGATCACAGGAATCCAAGGGGGGAGGAGTACAGGATGGGTGGGGAAATTTCTGCCACAAGTCAGGAGAGAGGCCTGGAGGTTATCATATCTGATGACCTGAAGGTGACCAAACAGTGTGAAAAGGCAGTGGGGAGAGCAAACAGAATGTTGGGGTACATAGGGAGGGGCATAACAAGCAGGAGGAAAGAGGTGGTGATGCCACTGTACAGATCACTGGTGAGTCCTCAGCTGGAGTACTCTGTCCGGTTCTGGAGACCACATCTCAGGAAGGACATTGACAAAATAGAGGCAGTCCAGTGAAGGGCAATGAAGATGATACATGGACTACACCAGAAGCTCTATGAGGAAAGACTCAAGGACCTTAATATCTATTCACTGGAGGAAAGAAGGGAGAAGGGAGAAGGGAGATATGGTGGAGGCTTTCAAGTACCTTAGGGAAATAAACAGGGTACAGGTGGAAAGCATATTTCAGAGAAAACTGCACAACAAGGGGGCATGATATGAGGCTGAACAGTGGAAGACTCAGGGGTAATCTTAGGAAGTACTTTATCACTGAAAGGGTGGTGGAGCCATGGAACAGCCTTCCAGCAGAAGTGGTGGGGGCAAAAACAATACGGGGGATCAAGAGTGCATGGGACAGACATAAGGGTACCCTGGAGATGTGTAGAGCAGGAGAACCACAGACCAAATAGGATCTGGGGCTGCAGCAGTGAGTAGGGAAATGGGCAGACTTGGTGGGCCATATCTGCAGACAGATTCTATGTTTATATGTTTCTATTCCAGCAAGTACAAAATCACACATGCCCACACAATGCAAATCACCACAGAATGTTATTTTGGTTCAGCTTTAAGCAGAATTGCATGGTGCCAAAATGCCTCTCACACAGTTTGCAAAGGGTGCTAACAGATGACATAGACACGTGTTTCGTCCTATCAAGACTCATCAGTATGCCTCATCTGTTTGACACCCCAGTGGAATGAACCAGCTACCCTAAGACGGTCTGTCTGGGTTATGTTGTAGTGAACCCATTAAAATAAAACACTATTTAAAAGACAAAGGACCTCTGTGCTCAAACACTGAGGCAGGGGTTACCCCAAAGGGCATTTGGCTGGGAAGCCAAGTTTCAAGAAAATACAAAATCACACATGCTCACACAATGCAAAGCATCATGGGCTGCATATGCAAATCACCACAGAATGTTATTTTGGTTCAACTTTAAGCAGAATTGCATGGTGCAGTCTATTCCAGCATGTGATGTCTTCCTGTGCCTCACCCATTAGTTTCAAGTGATTAGCATTCGTTAGAGTAGAACTATCTTACCTTATTTGAAAAGTCAGGTATAGGAAATCATCATTGGCCCATTTGAAAGGAATCTGCAGCATAAATTAATACAGTGTAACCCCGATTATCCGAATGTGCTGGGAACATCAGTTTTATTCGGATAATCGGGGATTCAGATAATCGGGTGGCCATTGAAATTAGTAGGAAGGATCATAATGTGGAAGCACTGACAATACAAACCTCCCAAACACTGCTGCCATAGGAAATAAGTAGTACATTTATTACTAAGACAGAGACAGCAGTTAAAATGCACAGTACATAAAAGTAATATCAGCATGATTTTATGGTATAGCATTTCACATATAAAAACATAATAAAACAGTGAAGCAGCACAGTACTGTACATATTAAAAAATTCCTTCAGTACAGCAGCACATATCACAGCAAGATTTAGCAGCCGAGTGATCAATTTAAAGTGCATTACAGGTACGGGGTACCAGATGCTAACTGCACATATAAGACAGCGCTTGACCTTACAGCGACAGAGGTAGAATAGCGGTAGGGGAATAGCGCTACCCCTGTCACTGCACACAGATCGGGAGGCTGGACAAGTTGCTGTGTTCTGGGTGCCTGGTCAAGCTGCTCCCATGAAGGAGTGGCTTGGGCACCAGCACACGGCGCAGTCGGGAGACCTGGGACCATGGTTTGCTTTCCCCTGCTACAACTTTTTGGGACATTTTTATTTTTAAAAAGAAACAAACAACACCCCTCCCAAGTTTCTCCCCATCCCCGAGGTCCCCCCCTGGAGTTAGTTATTTAAGCCCTGGTGGGGTGCGGGGGGCAAAGCCCCCCACAAAAACACACATGAAAACCCATTATAGTCAACAGGCACAGTGTGCAGAACAGGTCAGTTTTTTGCCCAACTCTGTTATTGTCCTGCAATTTTTTGCTGTGGCATTTTTTAGCCATGCAGTTTTGACTTGCAGCGACATGACCCCATATCCAGGTATGGTACTGAATAAACAGGACCACAGTACACTAAAAAACTCTGTGATTGTGGATTGTTTCTTGGACTTGTTGATTTTTTTCGATAGCCTGCATTCACAACTTGCGCACCAATAAGGTGTGCAGGCAGTCTGTGTTGTCCCGACTTTCTAACCAACTTAAATATTTGTTAAAAGCATCAATGGTTTCTAAAGCAGTTGGCACCTGGACAGTTTGTGATTGTTTTCTGTCACCTTCCTCCTCCTCAGTCACTTCCATAACATCGGAGATATTCTGAGCGATGTTGAAGATGTCGTCATCAGTGAGCTCCCAGTAACCATCACCATCCACATGGCATTGGACCCACTGTTTCACAGCATGTGATGAGCAGCCAGTTTGCTATGCTAGCAAATTAATGGTGCTTTTTGCCTCAGTCTCTTCCTCCACTATGATTGGGTCTGCTTGTGGCTCGTGAAGCACTTCAGATTTCTCTCAGCACCTAACGATTGTGTCCTGCCACATCTCAGACCAGGATTTCTGCAAGGAGGTAGCGAGCATCTTTTATTGTGAGCTTTTTTATTGTATCTGTCAATGTTAGCTGCTCATTCTCTTTGGCAAGTACTGTTGCCAAGAGCTTGGATCTATATAGCCTTTTTACTGTTGCTAGAATACCCTGGTCCATGGGCTGCAGCTTTGAGGCTGTGCTGGGGGGGATACAGCACACACCCCAATCTGAAGAGATCAGCTGTTCTGGATCTGGGTGGGCACCAGCACTGTCTAACCACAGTATGGCTTGGGGTGGGAGGATTAAAGACTGTAAATGATTTTTGACAGATGGCACAAACTCTGCATGAAACCAATTTTTTTTTTTGTAATGTTCATCCAGGTGTTACTCTGGGCTGTGTAAGTAACTGGGAGGGTCTGCATATTGGCATGCTTAAAACATCTGGGGCATAAGGACTTCCCAATTACAAGCAGCTTCAAATGGTGGCTACTTGAAGCATTTGCACACTCCAGGATAATCAGTCTTTCTTTATTTTTTTTTTAAACCGAGTACTGACTTTACAGACCAACATGCTAGGTTTTTTTTGGCAGCATCTTCCAATAAGTGCCAGTTTCATCCACATTAAAGATTTGGGCTTCAGTCAGTCCCTCAGCATTCATTATGTCACATAGTATTTTTGTGGAAAGCGGCAATGGTGTCTCTGGAAGCGGACGGTATCTCACCAACCACAGAAAGCTGCCGTATGTCATGCCACTTCTTAAAATGGCTAAGCCACCCCTCCCTGGCAGAAAATGAATCATCAACACCATTAATGTTATGATGAAAGGCAATAGCTTCTGCATCAAGATAGGTCCTGACACAGGGTCCCTTTAACTCAATTTTGAACAAACCATATGTGACCACTCAGTCCTCTGGGGTTACTAGAATCCTATCAGTATTATTATTAGGAAGCTAGCAGGCAGCTGGTAGGGAGCTAATTAGGGGCTTCCTACATAATGACATAATTGTTTACTCAGCTAGCCTGAGGAAAGAATGATTAGGTAATTCAGAACTCTCGCAGCAGCATAAGCCACACAGTGTGGACAGCTGCTCTGGGGAGCTTAGAATGCTCTGTTAGTGTGAGCTAGAGCCTGAGTGAGTGAGGAGGTGAGAGTGGCAGATGGACTGCCATTTGGGTTCTGAGGTGAGGACCCAGCATTTCTCACACTAGTGGAGTGTCATTTCCAGCATCCAGTGAAGTGGTGGAGACCAGTGCTACAGCAGGATTTCCTGATTTCTACTCCCAGTAAAGTGGAAGGAACTGCTTGTTCTCAGTGGACTCAAGGAGCAATCCCCTTAAGGGTCTGTGTGTGTGTTTCAGCTGCCTTGGAAAGGACTTTGAGAGACTGTTTGATCTACTACCCAGGAGAATGCCTTCTTTTGTTGTTCCATACCCAGTGGATGGGACAACCAGTTGTGAGTACTGTTCTAGGGACAAGATCTCCACGTACTTTAGGGGAATCATAGTCTGTGGTGTGTGTGTGCCCATAGATAAGGCTGTATCACACCTGTCAGTGCCCCCAGTTCACCCAAGAGAGTGAATGTTCTGTTAAACTGTTCACACAGGAGAGTGCAGTTTATTCTTTGGTCACCCCAGTGAGTGACAGATTTAAAGTGTGGGACCTCTAGCATTTCAGTGAGAAATGGGGGTTTCAGTGGTGTAACCCTGAAGAATGGCAGAGACTGTCAGTTGGGGACAAGGGTGGAAGGAACGCCATCTAAGTGCTGACAAGGCAGGGCTTCCTGGTTTATAAAGGGCACTAGTTATACCTGAGTAAGGGCCAAGTTGCAGGTTTAGGTGTGTGGCTGAGTTTCACATAATTGCACTTGCGTTTGTAGAAGAGTTCTGAGTGTGTGGCTTAGATTCACTAAATGACACTCATGGGAGGAAGATGTTCGGGTGCGTGGCCAGGTGTCCACTAAATGCATCATTGGGAAAATGGGAAGAAAAATGTTCTTTTGCGTGTTCATGAACTGTACTGCATGCAAGGAGAGTTCATGAAATGTACCTGTCCTGCCTAGACCGACCCTTGGGGGTCCACTTCTGCTTTAAATTTCCATCTGTTGAATAAAGTCATACTGCACAACCCCAGTTACTGTTCTGGACAATCCAATTGTTGCTTCTGGTTGTTGGATTTCCTGGGGCCCCCTCAGCAGGTTAGATCTAGCATATGCCTAGCAGCCTCCACCCAGGACCTGGGATGTAATGTTTACACAAGGTTCATGTTGTTTTGTTTTTGCACCCCCACTCCCTCTCTTCATCTAGAAAATGAGCCAGGTATACATCCTAATGCCAAGGGAGGTACTAACCTTTTGTAAAGTAAAATGGTATGTCAGTATGTGGGTACCAGTGTTACAGATTTTAATGGGGGTGCTAACTAGTTACAAAGTGGCCTGGGGGTTACAAAAAATGGGGACTTATCCAGGATATTTAACTTGGGCAAGAGTTACAAAGAATGTGGCTTGTCCAAAAGAAATATTTTTGGGGGTCAGAGGCATGCTGAGGGTGTGTCTAGGATCTTCCTGTCTGGTGGCGGTGCACCTAAACAGAAGATCATTTACCAGAAAACAAATTTGTGCCAAGGAAAATGCCACCTGCTGCCTGAGTTTCTGTGGGATAGAAAGAGGAAGAATATGCTGTTCGTGTGTTTACTTTGAAAATGTGGACTGAGCAATGATTACCCTTGCCTTGTAGTAAAAGTGCTTAAAAACTGTTTAAAAATTGCAAATTTCCAGAGAAAAGTATTTGTGGACTTAAAAGACAGTGTTTTCTAAGTGTTCAGAAAGTTTCAAGTGTGTACAGTGAAAACCGGGGGAGTCACTAAAATGCTTGCCCCACTGAAATTTCAAGCTGAGGAAAAAAGCGATAGTTTGCAGTTTAAATTTTGCCTTCTCGATGATCACCGTGCAGGAGTGCAGCTGAGAAAGAGAGAGAGAGAGAGAGCTCATTTGCATGGTGCCATGTGATTGGTCCCAGTGCACCTAAGCCTCACCTTTGCCCGAGTCTCAGAGTTGTGGAACATTCATGGAGGAGCAGCCAGCAGTGTGCGAGCAGCGTGTAGTTCATGCAGCCAGCAGGAGGAATCGCTTACAAGAGAAGTGCTTCTGTACCGCAGTTTTTCTAACTTTTTCACAGTTAAACCAGGTTCAACACGCATTCTGATTTACTGGAGAGTGATCGAGGTGATCGTAGCGATGATCAGCGGGACTGCCAGCCCGTTTCACCCCAGAGGCTTTCCTTGAGTCAACAGCAGGCTGTATTACATCGACAGTGAAACCAGCTACTGCCTGTAAGTACCCTGTGCAAAAGTAAATGACTGGTGCTAAAGCTGGAAAACTGTGTAAGAACTTGAGCAAATACAGCAAAAGTACTGAAAGAGAGAGTTTTGAGAACATTTAAATCTTGGAATGTGTGTGTGAGAGTGCTGTTTTCAAAAAAAGTGAACTTTAAGACAAATGATCCCGCTGGTTCAAGTGCTAGTTAAGTAATGGACTGAGAAAACGTAAAGTGAAACTGTGCTTGAGAAAATCCATTGAAATTTAAAAGATCCATACAGAATCCTAGCAATTCTAGAGTGAGTGTGATGCAATGTTACAGTTGCCATGTTGGGGTGTAGCCAGCAATGTAAACAAAGCAGCGCCATTTTAGACCAGTGTTTTCAAACCCAAAGTTTCAAATGATTTCTTGCTAAGTGTTGTGGGATACAATTGCAGCAGCTAGGCAGCCTGTTAGTGAACTTTTCCAGTGTGTTAAAACCAAATCTCAGAGTGCTTAAAAAATAGTAATTTTGTGACTTATGTGTTTAATTTGCAGAACATGGCACAGCAACCCCCTCACTACCCGCTAATTTGTGGGGTTGTGGGTAGTCCAACAGGAACAAGAACTAGCTAATTCTGAGAAATTATATGACTGTTCATCAGCACCCACCAAGGTGGCTTTGTCAAACTATCCGGTTAATGTGTGTGTAGTATGCCTAAAGCCAGGAAGAGATGTTTTGCTAATTCCGCATTGCACATGTAAACCCCCCACCGGCCCCCCTTGTTTAACCAGAAGGGCTTCTCCTCTCATCACAAAATGTCTAGGGACAACAGAGAGGGTTGGGGGTTTACAGTATATACTAGAAAGACATAGTGCCATGTGTAGGATGTGTATTGCAATGTCAATAAAGTAAGAAAAGTCTGGACTTACCAGTCCCTCGAAGAACGAAAAATGGACATCACCTACTTCTCCTGCTGAAGACTCGCCTTGTGGCAGCATTTTTCAGATACAGCAGGGTGGAAATCTTCCATAAAACAGATGGTGAACTGGAAACTGCTGGGATGGTGTCATCTAGGAGGTGAAACCTTGGAACAGGAAGGAACAGCTGGGTTAGTCTCATCCGAAATTCCAGGCAATGAATCAGGAAAACAGCTGAGCTGATGTCATCTCAGCTATCTGGAAGACCAGGTGATGAAATTGGAAAGGCACACTGCAAGGCTGACAAATCTGGATGCACCTTGGATCCTGGGACTCCAGTCTGGTGGAACAACATGGGTATGGCAACGGCTGGATGGCAAACACTTGCTACCACTGCTCTGCTTCCCTCTGGGTAGGCACGGACATATTCTCAGGAGGATGGTACACTTGAGAGTAGTACCACTTTGGGTCAGGTGCATGAATTATGACCCCATCTGGGCACACATAATCGATGAAATGGAAAGTCTCTTTCCCTGTGTTGTTCACAATCCGCACAGTATCTATGAACAATGTCCTGCCCAATTTCCCAAACTGCAGTCTATCTCTTATGACTTTGTTTCTGACATAACGGATCGCACCTGGATGCATATTCTTGCTTGCTTCCTCCACTAGCCAGGCTCTCTTGTTTTGCTCAATCTCCTCCCAGACTCTCCTAGGAAAGGTAGGAAAGGACTATCCATAGATGTCGTTGGCCTTCCTATGAACCACTCTTTCCTCCTTACTGCACTTCATCAGTATATGACCCTTGGCCTGGCTTGGGGGCGGCCAGTCCTGGTTCAGCCAGTGCTGCATACTCAATGCAACGTAAAACTTGTCCCTGACCACTTCTGAGGGCAGGGCTGTGGAGTAACCAACTTCTGGTTCCTCCGAGGCAAGAGCTTGAGGCCGCAGACTGGGACCCTCAACAGAAAGATACATATCTTCCTCCTCCTCTTCCTCACTTAGAATTTGGGCGCAGGAGTGAGCAGTCATCCTCACTCCGAAGACAGTCCACTCTTCACTGGGTGCAAAGGTAGACACTTCCCATTCTAGAGTCTCTTGAACCTCATCCTCTCCAATGAGGCTAGGGCTAGGACCCTCTCTCCATGGATCCACTGATGCTCCCTCTTCACTGTCCATCTGTGACACAGGTGTAGAGACATCACGAGGAATCTGCCCTGGCAGTATATCTACACTCTCTTCCTTTGTGCCACATTCTGCTGGGCCCTCCCCAACAGGTTCAACCTGGTGCTGTGTGCTGCTACGTGCAGGATTTTCTACTTTTGTCCAAGTGGGAGCCAAATGAATTTGTGATGTTTTAGACAGACCTTGCTTCTCTAAGCACCCTGTACAGTGAGGAATCAAGAATATGTCCCTTCCAGCCTTGAGGCACATTATGCATAGTCTCACAGGGTAGTTGGTAAGCGCAACATGACGAGGCAAACTTCCACCGTAGAAACATTTCTCAATTTCATTAAGCTTGGCAACCTCCTCAGCTATCATAGCTCGGGCATTATCTGGGCAGTGGAATGGTCCCGAAGCCATGTCTGTAAATAAACACATAAAAGTTCATTGTTACTACTGAGTTCTCTATACTTGGAACAGTCTCTCAAAATGGCTCCCTGCTGCTGTGTTTACATTATTGACCCACTCTGTAATGGCAGTGGCAGCACTCCTGTTGCATCAACAGATCTGTCTCTGACTCAAGCCACTGCACATCTGACCTTCTACTACTGACAATTTACTCAGACTGTTATGATTGCATTGCTTTCACCTTGCTCAGCACATTCATATGATTTCCGGACTTTACAATTAGCTTTCAATCAATTTTACTTGCTTAAAGTCACTAAAAGCCACAGTATTTCTAGGAACAGGACTGATACAACTCACAGTCTCTCGATTGCTCAGAAAATTATACTGTTGCTGAATTCATAATACATGCTCACAGTCTATTGCTCAGAATTCTTGTTTGCTTTGATTAAACTTTACAGTTCTTCTTTGCAAACCAATCTTACTGTTTACACACAGATCCAGTGGGCTTTGTTAAAATCACAACACAGTTTGAGCTCAGTTTTGCTGAATGGTGCTCACTGAATCAGTAGCTGGCTTGCTCCGTTGTAAAATCTCAGCCTAAAGCTGATCCTGGAATGCCTCTGGGTTGAAACAGGCTGGTGATCCCACTGATTGTCACTACGAACACCACGCTTGCTTCCCAGTCAGTCGGATAACAGGTTGAGCCTGAACTAGCACAGAAAGTCTGTATTTCACAGTATTTACAATGTTTACTGTCACCGTGATGATTCACCTGGCTACCAGCTCGCACACCACTCGCTCTCTCCTTCTCAAACACTGGGCTGCACTCTGAAGCTGGCTAGGGGGCGGGACTGATTGCAGTCTCACAAATCACTTGACGCCATGCAAATGAGCTTCTCTCTTCTCTCGTGCTGTTCTTCCACAGCGATCATCAAGCAGACAAAATTTATACTGCAAAACAACTTTTATTCTCAGCTGAACTTTTCCATGGTGGGAGCGCTGTTTTTGACCATTTCTTGTCAGAACTTGCCTGTTTCTTTAGTGACTCCCCCAGTTCACACAGCAAGCATTTGAAACTGTTCTGTTGTTTCCTAAAGTCCACACTACTTTTGTGTCACAAACTTGAGAAAATAAGCACTGCAAATGCTGTCTTTTGATACAGGACAAGGGGCACAGACCATTTGGCTTTACAGCTCCTTGGTAAATGATGGCACAACACACAGCAGCACATGAATAGCAAGCACACAGCGGCACATATGGATGGCACTACTCTGGCCAAAATTCTTCTGCACAAAGCTCCCAGTTTTGGGTGAAAAATTGCCAGACAGGCAAAATGCTAGCCACAACCTGAGCAAACACTTCTATGTTTTCTCCCAAATTCAAACACACATCCCGGATGAGCCCCATTTTGAACCCCCACTGCCCCCTTATTTAACCAGCATGGCTTCTCCTCTCATCACAAAATGTCTAGGGGCAACATAGAGGGATGGGGGGTTTACATACAAAAAAGACATAGAGAAAACAGAG
Organism: Neoceratodus forsteri; assembly: GCA_016271365.2. Lineage (NCBI taxonomy): Eukaryota > Metazoa > Chordata > Ceratodontiformes > Ceratodontidae > Neoceratodus > Neoceratodus forsteri. Next base: position 1,222,805,652 of record CM057458.1, read on the forward strand.
AAGGTGGTCACCATTAGGCTAGGCGGACCAGACTATTTTACAAAAACAGTCGACAAAGTGTGGCAACTACCTGGCACACACCGGGTGGGACCATTTACCACGGCCAGCAACCCAGGTCCCTGGGAAAAACCATTTGCTTACAATTATGCTAGGTCTGCACTTCTAGACAGGGACACTCAAGTAAATCCAGACACATGGAAGCAATAACAATACTGTCCAAACCAGGCTAGGATTCTAGAGTGTGGCTTTTATTCATGTATCAAAGAAGGAATAATCACAAAGTGAAGATGAACCCCCACGGGGCTACACATACTGGTATTGCAGATTCTCCAGGGTATAGAAAGTCCTGAAATTCCCATTTAACATAGGGTGAAGAAACACAAAACAGCAAACACTCTGGTTCTGAAACTGAAGATTGGCACAGACAGCCGGACTAGTACTGTTCCCATTTCCCACAGGGATGAAAGTAGTACCCATGACCACACTGAGCACATGTAGGCTCAAATCTTCCAGAACCCACTATACTGGGGTAAACTGAAGAAACAGAAATTCCAAACCCACATCTCGGGGTAATTACTTCCGTTAGGCATTGGCCAGATGCACTAAATGAAAATGTACTGGTGCCCAAACTCAACCCAGAGAGGTAAACTGGTTACTTCAGATGGGGGGGTCTCCCACCTTTTGCTTCCAAGTTTATACTCGGCCATTCATATGGTTAATAACACCCACACAGAAGAAAACTTGTAGTTGTTGTCTTAAAAGTCTTAAAATGTTTTTCACACTTAACAAACTACTGACACCTCTGGGTGTCAAAGTTAAAAGTTCTGTACTTGGACAGTCACATTCTTGGACTCCAACATAGGCAGACAACTTTTACTTAGTACTGGGTGACTGGTCCCATTGACAGAGAAATTCACCCCAAGGTATTGCAGATGCCCCTGGGCTGACACAGAAAAAAGGTTGTACTCACAACAAATGAAGATGTACAAGGCAGCTTCACCAACCAAGTAGATCAAGGGGATTGCCCCTGAATCCTGGAGTTCATCCCCATCCCTCCTGGGATGGGGCAGGGAAAACCTTCTGGCACAGGTCTCCTCCACTTCAGACAACTGTCTTTGTTCTTCTTCTAGGGTGAGAACAAATTACCACAAAACAAGAAGGGGTAGCTCTTTGTCAGAGCTAATCTGAGGAGCTGCCCAGCAGCTGCAGCCTCCTTCTTGAACTCCACTCCACTAACTCTGAAAATTCCAATTCACTCTAAAGCCAGCTGAACACTGTGGCTCATGCTGCAGCGAGAGTTCTATGATTACATCATCGCTCCAGTTCAGCTGAGACTGAAGACAGAGTGTGACAGTGTGAAACCCATTTACCTGGCATTTCACAAGCTGCCTTCTCTGCCTGCACATTCTCCAGGGTACAGAAATTCCCATTTAGCATAGGGTGAAGAAACACAAAACAGCGAACACTCTGGTTCTGAAACTGAACATCCAGGCTCAAATCTTCCTTACCAATGACACCCCCCCACAGCAACACACCCGTCGCCTACCACCCATCCACCCATGCCCACCCCACCCTGGATCTACTCCCCACCCCTCCCCACCCCACAACACATCCCCCTCCTCATCCCTTCCCACCCCTTCTGATCCTCCCGCCTCCTCACCATACCTACCCTCCGGACTCTACCCATTCCCTGTACACCCACCTCTAGGTCAACCTCCTCATGCACCAAAACTAGAGCAAAGTGCTATCTTGCTCTTGCTAGAATACTCTCCCTACTCCTCATACTGGTGGGTAACATCCATCCCAATCCTGGCCCCTTGTCCACTGGCCAGCCCAGGCTGCCACCTGCATTAGGGTTGCGCATTGCCTCAATGAACATCTGCAGCCTTCTAAAGAAATCTACTGCTCTCCAGTGCTGGACCACTCAGCACAACCCTGATATCCTACCCCGAGTTGAAACTTGGCTCTCAAAGACAACCCCTGACTCCTTCATCTCCCTCCCTCCCTGGCTACACTTTCTTCAGAGAAGACTGAGTCGACAAACGTGCTGGCGGATGTGTCCTCTATATGCAGAACACCCAGTCAGGTCATGCCCTCCCAGCACCCAAACTGGACTATGGCACCCAAACCCTGTCCCTAAAAATCACCCCAGACCCTGAAAGGGCCCCCCTGATTCTCATCATGACCTGTATCCCCGCTTGGAACCAAACCCCAGCCATACACTCGCTCTTTGACTATCTCACCAAACTACCTCATAAGCTCAAGCAGATCCTCCTAGGGGACCTGAACTCTAACTGGCTTGCCAACTTGAACTCATGTATCAAAGAGATTCACTCTCAGCCCTTGATATGACACAACTCGTCTCCCAACCTACTAGGCACAACCCCAACTCTGGCACCGGCACCCTCCTAGACATTGTCCTCACTAATCAACCCCATAAGATTGCTGACCTACTCGTCCTCCCAAACATGCTCAGTGATCACTGCCCAGTCTTATTCACATGGTCCACTCAAGCTCAGAAACCTGCCCCTAGGACAGTCCACTGATGGCATCTACGCCCCGGCAACATCAGTAAACTCAGGCTCTACCTAGCCCAATGGGACTGGACTCCCATTACCATGCCCCAAGTATAGACCAAGGACTTGACTATTTCACTAGCTCTTTCAACAAAGCCTGTGACATTTTTGCACCCTTCACCAAGACCTTAACTAAGAAACAGAAAGCCCCATGGGTTACCCCAGCGCTCATCCACCAAATGCAATTAAGGGACAACCTTTGGCATAGAGCTGTGGAATCCAGTAAGCAGGCTGATAGACAGGCTTTAAATGCAGAGCACAACAAGTGCACCTGGTCCATTTGCAAGGCTAAGGCTGAGCATTACAAATCCAAACTTGCCTCCTCATGGGGTAATGCCCGGAACTTCTGGGTCAATTTAAAGGAACTGAATGGGAAGACACAATCCCCCCATCCCAACTCGTTATCAATGGCTCCATTATCACAGACCCCCAAACTATCGCTGACAGCCTCAACATCACCTTCACCGATCTTAGCTCATTCCTACCCAGCAACTTCTTCGACCCAGTCCCTCAGTCTCTGCCACCCAGCCTTCACCACCCCCCTTTTACCTCTGGACCATTACCCCGCAAGAAGCCAGGTTGTACCTACTCAAAGCCCTCAACAGCACCAGCCCCAGCAGCGACATTCTGGGCACTAGGCTACTTCGGTGAGTATTGGATGCAGTACTTATCCTCCTAACCCACCTTCTTAATTGCTCCCTCTGCCTAAGTCAGTTCCCTTTTGCCTGGAAAATTGCGATCATTACCCCATTCAAAAAGGTGGGGACCGCACCGCCTCCCGTAATTACCGACCAATTTCCATCCTCTCCCCGCTTTCCAAGGCACTGGAAAAAATTGTGGCTGACCAGCTATCTGACTATCTTACCAAGCACAACATCATGTGCAGGGAGCAACGCTGCTTCTGCACAGGACACAGCACCACCGCAGCCCTGCTAGAGTTCTCCAACTTCCTGCACAGAGCCCTGGACACTGGGCACCTGGCCAGAGCTGTCTTTATCGACCTCTCCAAAGCCTTTGAGACGGTCTGTCACCCCCCCTCCACTCAACTCCCTGTGAAATATCGGACTCTCCCAAGGGCCCCTCTCCTGGTTTGGCAGCTACCTGTCCTCCAGGTCCCAGTGCATAAAAATCAATGTCACCCTATCTAACACCCAGCCTGTCCACTCCGGAGTCCCCCAAGGCTCCATATTAGGACCACTTATCTTTAGCCTCTACTTAAACACGCTCCCCAATGTCTGTGCAGGAAAAAATATTCTCTACATAGATGATGCAGTCCTCCTTGCCTCACACCCGCACCCCACCGTCCTACAGAACATCCTCCAGCACTCCTTCATCAAGGCCGAGCAATGGTTCATTGACCACAAATTGGTCATTAACCCGAAGGAAAACAAAATCTATGTTCTTTGCCCACCATCAGAATAAGACCTGAGATAACCCCCCCGATCCTCCCCAGCACCCAGGTCCCCCTCGAACAAGTGACTATGTACAAATACCTGGATGTCACCTTTGACCCCGCCCTCACTTACCACCACTATATCGCTGCCCTTTCATCTGCCACAGACATAGGGATTGGCCTCCTCTAGCACCACAGAGACTGCCTGCCTCTGATGTGCTTCATATTGTAGTCACCTCATCAGTTCTGTCCCTGGTAGACTATGGCCTGCCAATTTATGCTGCTGCTGACAAAACTGCCCTCAGCAAAGTGCAGCTGTCCATTAACAAGGCCTGCAGGCTCCTGTTAGGTGTGGACAGGTGCGCCCACACCTGCTCGCTCTACTCACTTGCCAACATCCTCAACTTAGAAGAGAGGCTCCTCTACCAATCCTGCCTGTTGGCAAAGAAAATCCTCCTGGGTCTCTCCCCCCCCAAGGGTGCACTCCTCCATCAGTGTCACCTCCCCTGTAGTATCTACCCGCAGTACCAGCAAACCCACCCTCACAGTACCCAGAGTCAAGACCTCGCTCACACAGCGGTCCTTCCACTATAGGACCCCACTGTGGTACAACTCCCTCCCAGCTACTATTACCAGCCTCGCTAGAATAGGCCCTTTCAACATTGCCCTCAGAAGCCATCTCTGCCTCACGCTGCTGCAACTGTTGATAGACCAAGGCCCCCCCTACTCTTTCTCCAGCCACCCACAGCCCCCCCGACAATGTCCCTTGGACAGCTAACCATCACCCCCTGCTGAGCATCTATTTCAGCACTTCTGCTCTATATCCCCCCAGCAAAAATCCCACTATTTTACCAAGTACCCTACCTGTCTGCCCCTCTATTGCTTCCCCTCTGGACTGTACCTCAGTCACTCTATATGGCAATCTGCCATACCCTTTCTACACATTGCCTGCTCATGTACCTATGTAACCGTATGAAGCGTTGTTATTATATTCCTCTGTAATTGCCTACTCATGTACCTATGTAACCATATGAAAGCTATGGTATTATATTCTTCTGTAACTATATGGTGTCCTGTTTGTATGTAACCTGTACTGTGTCTGATGAGGAGACTTTGGAAATAAGTCCTTGACTCAAAGAATTGTAATTCCGATTTGTACAAATAAATAAATAAATAAAATAACTGGGATTCTAGTAACCCCAGGGGACAAGGGGGTTACACACAGACTGTAGAAAACAATTTGGGATGTGCATGTCAGGTGGCACAAGGGTAGCTAAAACAAAATGCATACGTTTAGTTCCAGCTTGAACACAGACAGGGGACTCTGGAGAATTGGAATGACAACAGCAGGCTGGGTGCAGTCAGAGAGACCCCATAGAGTTTGTAAAGGAGTTCTTGGACATTGTCTGTGTTGATGCTTTGCAAGGTCCAGAGGAAGTTAGGTGTTCCACGCTGCAGAGGGTAGAGTTGGATGCTGCCAGTGCAGGTACAGTAGATTGTGGGTGGAAGGCTCAAGTCAAAGCCTTGTGGGGGAGTCTGAGGTGGGGAAGTGTGTCATTTGGAGGCCAGTGCCACTGAGGACAGTGGAGAATGGACAATTTCGGGTGTTGGCACAATTGACATCTCCTGGGGCAGAATGTGTGGAAGAGGAAGAAGCAGCAATGGCTGCTGTGGGACCTAATGAGTCACCATCGGTCTTGGCTTCCATGGAGCTCCTGATGTCCGTGTGGGGGGGGGAGACTCAAGAAATGTGCCCCTGAGTTCAGAGGTGGACTGCTTTCACTCTTCACTAAGTGTTTGTTACTGGCTCAACCAGGACTGGCCATGCTTCTAGCCTGGAGTTAGTTAAAAGCAGTAAAGAGGAGAGAATTGTTTGTAGGCAAGCTGTGGCCAAGTATAGACCCTCGTACCCTTTCTACCCTTGACAAATAATGGAAGAAATTGAGAAACACAAGCATGCCTGGTTGTGGGAGGAAGCTTGTGCCAACCTACACCCTAGATAAACAAGTGGGTCCGAATTAAAGTGTGTAATGAGATACTGCAATTCTGGAAGTGTGTCAGGACCTTGTTACTTAGCTCTGCGAGAGTAGTGGACAAAGCTGGCCAAGAGACATTCTACAATGTTCCTATGGTGCTTCCAGATGGGGTGACAGTTTATGCCCCAGATCCTGAGTGGTACTACCCTTGAAATTGGTACCATTCCTGTGAAATTGTGCCCGCTTGCCAAAAGTGAATGCAGCCATGCCAACGCAACTATCTGCCACTGAAGAGGCAACAACCCAGGATGGAGGTGCCTTTCTTCTGGGGATCCAGGTTCATCTGCAGCAGCATCCAGGTTCGGCTGTGGTAACATCCAGGTTCATCAGCCCAGCAGTCTGAGAAGATTTCCAGTTCGGGTCCAGTAGGAGGTCGTGGCAGCATCTGATCTGAAGATTTTGTCTACCCAACAGCCGAAGATCATTAGGCCGCAGATCCAGAGAGGTGATGTTGACATCCTTTTGTCAGCTAGAATTGGTAAGAAACTCTTTTCATTTTTAATCAGACTGTTTACCTGCAATTGAAGATAGCCATGGAACTGTAATTTCCCACAGACAATCCATCTAGACTGCAGTGCTAGCAGGCCTTGTGCCTGTTCCAGAATTGTGCTTCAGCAGGCTCTGGCTTAGGAGAGACTCTTTCTGTAGTGCTTTGGCACTCTGGAATCTTCCCTAGTTTTGGACATTGCAGGGACCCCTCCCCCCCAAAAAAATGTTTTTGCAAATGTTTTTATGTTTTCTATGTTTGTACTTTTGTAGAAAAACCTTTAAAAATGCTTTTTGGGCTTGTGCAGTATCCAGTGGGAGGGGTTTGGTCACTGTTTTTGGCTTTTACAAGTTGTATTTGTGTGCAGAAATGTGTTTTTGTAGTGTTTTCTTTTGCAGATGTTCCTGGCAGAAAACAAGAAGACCTGAAAAGGATTTTTTGGGATTCACTGGAGTCCTCTTTTGCGTAGAGTTGTTAGGCTTGTATAACTGTGTAGTACAATGTCTAACCTTTTTCCATTTTACAGGTGTGCTGGTGAAAAATGTTTTTTGGGTTTGGGCACCTGGTAGGTAGTGTAGGTCAGATAGTTTTCCCCTAGAGGATTAGGGGGAAGGAAGGTTGGTGGTCCTGATTCACGGTAGGGGTCACCAGTACTGTTAGGACATGCTTCAGGCAGTTTCCTGGAGTCAATGAGGACCCATAGATAGTACAGTAGTAGGATAGGAACTGACATTTCTTCAGTGGACCTCTGTCCTTTAGTATTACCCACATGTGCCTAGCACATGGTAGGGGAGAACTTGCACAACCTCCCAGTAGGTAACACAGAGTGTAAGATGGCCTGTTGCTGGGTGGAGATGTGACTGCAGACAGTCATTTGCCTGGCATGGGTAAAGTGCTTCATCCTTGCTGCCTTTCATTCTTTTTTTATGGCTGGGATCTTCTGGGCAGTCCACTGTGATTGCATACTCCCAAAGCTTTTCCGAGCAGATCGGATGTCGCAGACGGTGGCATTACAGATGTTGAACTTGGCCACAACATCCACTATGCGTTCCCCATTACCAAGACACTGAAGCATTCTTAACTTTTGTTGAATGTCAAGAACACGGCGATTTCATTTAGATGCCATTCTACAATGCTCCCAGCCTCAACCTATTACCATGAGGTTCTTAGTGATCACTTTTAAGTGCTAGATAACAGGCACTAACAAGCTACTACTTGCGTAAAGCGCTTAAGTTAATTATGAACTGCACAACCTTCAAAGGATGGGTACTCACAATCAGAAACTGAGGGACATAGCCTACTTTTGGATAATGCGGAGATTCAGATAATAGGGTTTCGATAATCGGGATTGACCTGTATATAGATCCCCATTAAGCAATATCACCTCCAATTTGTCAGAACTGACATTGAAATCAGAAATCAAATTATAATCTCATAAAATGGGTAGGAGGGCAGATATGGATTGGCTTGGATCACTTTTAAAAAATAGAGTATCATCTGCATATAAGCAGAGTCCCATGTTCACTGTGGCAAACTGGTCCTATGCTCTGCGGCAGAACCTAATGCTTGCTGCAGTGAGACTATCAGCAATTCTGTGGCGATTCTGCAGCAATTCTGTGATGGGCTTACATTCTCTGTCAACTCAAATGAGCCCCAAAATAAAATCTACTTACTCAGAAAGACTGCTCAGGAAAAGGCAGCCTGGAGCAATTTGGCAAATGCACATTCAAGGCTATGCAAAGCAATTCTGGCATCATGATTTTAATAGGATATAAGGCATGAGGGAATTGAAGGGTTATTTATTTTTTACTGCATTCTGTTCTATTGTCCCATGGCTCCCTCCTACCTGTCCAGTGCTGGTTGACCACAGCTATGCTCCTGAGTATTCCCCCCTCCTGCCTGTCCAGTTGCTTGAAGACCAGCATTGCTGGTTGCCTAACAGTGCTACTCCAATGGCTCCTCCCACCCACTTGCTCGATGCCTGTTGGTAATGGTTTGTGCTGTAACGCTGATCTAGTTGCTTCCTTCTGTTCATGCAGTTCAGCACCGGTGGTGTCGTTTGTGTCAATGCCATTTGGCTTCCGTATCTTCTTCTCTGTCACTCTGTACAGATTTACTGTGAGGCTAGAGAGTAGCTGGATCATTTTACATTACACAAAGGTCCAGAAAGCCTCTAATTTTTTGTCTGCAATAATTACTAATACTTTTTCATTCCACAGTTCTGCAATTAGCAAACAGAACCACCATTCTTTCTCATGAAATAGACTTCCTGAAGTTCCCTCAGTGTTTGTAGAAGGCCATAATGGTCCTAAGCTTCAGAGCTGGGTGCCAATGGATTGAAAAGGGGTGGCACCACTGACAACTGCACCCCGGGGGGGAGGATGTATAATGGAGCAGCCAACAACTCACACTGATGCCATTTTAAGATTGCTCACAATCACTTTAGCTATTTAGTTGGGTTTTCAGTGATGATGGCCATTTTTACTGTACCAAAAAATGTTGTTTCTGCAGCAAAGGCTTGTTTCTGTGGCCATTTTTACTGCACCAAAAATGCTGTTTCTTCAGCAAAGGCTTGTTTCTGTGGCAGTTTCTGCAACTGCTGAATCACAGAAAACATGGGGCCTTGCATATAAGGCAACTTTGTGCATCTCATTACCTAGTTCTATTCTTCAGACCTCTGGATCCAGTCTAATTCTGTCTGACAATTGCTCCATCATAAGGCAAATAATAATGGGAGTAACGTGCACCCTTACCCTGTCCCTCTAGCTAATATAAAATGAGAAGAAAACTCTCCATTTACCCTCACCCTAGCACTGGAATTTTCACATAATTCTTTAATCCAAGCTACAAATATAGAGCCAAAATTAAAGTCTGCTAAGATAAATTCATAATATCTCCACTTTAACTGATCAAATACTTTCTTGGCATTGATCCTTATTACTAACCAAGGATCATTTTTGTTTTTGATGCCGAAATAATATCTCAAAGTCTTTGGACATTATTATAAATTTGTCATCCCAGAACAAATCTAGACAGGCTGAGATGTACTAGATGTGGAATAACTTGCAACAAGCATGACGAAAAAGGACAAGTCATTAACTTTGCATCTATATTTACTGATGAAATATAAGCCTATATGAGGTGTAAAGGCCTTTGCTTTACCTAGTTTATGAATAACTGAAGTAATGGTGGTTTGCTATTCAGTAGGAAATACCACTGTCTCGTGGATATCCTGCACAATGGCCTGTAAATGCAGGAGTAATATGTCCCAAAAGGTTTTATTAAATTTATCTGGACACCCATCTTCCTGAAGTGGCTTTCCCCTTTCAAATTTTTAATGGCCTGAAACAATCCTCTTTAGTTATCAAGACTTCTAATAATTGTTTGTCAATTGCTGAGAGATGTGACAACTGAACAGAATGAGAAAAGGTCTCCAGTTTACTAGTTTTTTTCCCCAAGATGCACAGAGTATATAGTTGTAATATTCTCCAGATTTCTTCACTATCTCCTGTGGAAGTGATTCTGTGCCCTTCTCATCCTTAAGAGGCAAAATAGTTGCTAGCCCAGTGGCAGGGAGGGCCGAAGTGATGGGTGCCTTACCTCCTGCCACACCAGAGACAAGAGTATGGGAATGACCTTGGGTTGCTGGAGGTCGGCTGGAGTGGGAGAGGATTAAGCACTTGAGAGACTGCTCTACTCTCTCGGGGTGGGGAGGCCTGTTGGCCTAGACTAAGAGTGTCACCAGGTGGAGGCCTGGTGGTGGTGCAGCTTCAGGCAGCAAGACGAGAGGGGCCACAGCACTGTGATGCCTGTGTGCCACCACACACACGCTTGCACGTATTGTGGCAGGGGTTACAGAAGATGGAAAATAGTAGCAGGAGCTACATGAAGCCCTGCCTGCCTGTCCCCAGATCTGTGCTGCCACCCGGGACCCTGGTATGCTCCAGATGTATGTCACTGGAAGGGAATGTGGATATCCCTCCTTCACCCCTGCCATGGGTGATAGTCATGGGGGAAACCATCAAGAGTGTGACCAGCTGAGTCCCTGGGAGGTAGTTGCCTGTCCAGCGGGTTAGCAGGACAGGAATGAGCTGTCACCTCAAGCAACCTGGGCAAAAAACCTTCATAAATAAGAGCCAGAACAGTACAGGTAGCCTGTTCCTTTCTAGCCTGCTGTACCAACAGCCATCTGGCCCTTCCCCCCCTAGAATAGTATTTAAATATATTATATCTGAGCATATCCTCAACCTGAACAGTTTTTAATTCTAGTAGGCTCTGTGAAAGTTGATTAATCTCCTGGAGCAAGATACCTTTTCCTCACTTTTTATGTTCTTTTTCCTTAACTTGGAGTTGCTCCTCTATGTCAATCTTTTGAATTTTAAATTTCTTTCTGGCTATAGCAAGGCAGATGAGACTGCCCCACAGCACAGCTTTCACGGCACTCCATGTTATCATGGGTGACATTTCATTATTACAGTTATTACAGTTACTGTAGTTTAACAATACTCCTTTAAAGGGAAACTGTCAACCCCATTGGGCCTCAGACTGTCCCCAGTTTAAAAAACATATTTCATGATTGTTCACATGCTATAAAATGTGCAGACGTAGCTGGTAGCTTGATTCCAATTCCTCTTTTTCTTTTCAAAAGTGAAAAACAGACTAGTGATGTTACTACAGCAAAATGTGTTTGTTTGCATTCCCTAATCAGCCCCCACTATGTCTTGGGAACACCTCTTTTTAATTCTAGTCACTCAAGACACAGCGGGAGGAAATGAGACTAGTGTATCATGAGTGGCTGCTATGGGGGTGTTCCTAATGTTCATGAAGTATGCAATAAAGCAGATCAAGGATCTGGAACAAAACAAGGTTGAGTATAATTACAGTATTAGGATGCATTTTTGTTCTGCTAAGAAAAGAGGCAGATTAAACAGCTAGCAACACTACTGAATTTTAGACAAGGCCATAAATCATAAAATATGGGGTTTAAGCCAGAGAAAGTATAATGCAAATAGGGTTGACAGTATCCCTTTAATGCTACTTCCACCTTCACTTTTCCAATTGCATATGCTAAAAAAAGACACATTCCTTCGACACAATTTGCCCTTTATAATAGTCTTAATGAAAGAGCCATAGGAACTGAAGAATGGTCAGAAACACATCTCCTCACAGTATAACCAGGTTTTGGGAACTAAAAAAAAAGTCAGTTCTGAAATAGATTTTATGGAGTTTGGAGCAGAATGTGAAATCTTTCTCTCCCAGATGCAAAAATCTCCCTGCCTCTGTCACTCTCTGTTCTTTGTTGAGACAGATCAGAATTTTCCTTGGTGCTATACCCATGCTTTTCAGGTACCAATGGTCATGGTCCGATCTTGCCTAATTTAGGATCAAGTACAGAGTAATAATCCCCCCATTACACAAAAATCACAAGCTTTCTTGCTAGCCTGTTGATACACATCTTGCAAAAAGCTATGAGAGGAGTGATTTGGTGCATACAGATTCAGAATATACAGTTGTGTGCCTTGATGCTGGCCATTTACTAAGACCTGTCTCCCTTTCCTATCCATGCAGGAGTCAACACTTAAAATAAAGAATTCTTATTAATTAATATTGCCACTCCAATATGTCCCAAGGGACTTATTAGTTTAGCGGTGGCTTTCATTTGTATTGAAGGCAGCTTAAAGATGTACAGTAAAGTTATGAAAATCTCCCCCCATAGGATTCAATGGGGCATGCCCCGAGCTCTCCCTGGTAGGACATCACAAAATGTCCGAGCGCAGGGGTGTGGTCAGCAGACTGGGAAGGCACACAAGGAAGTCAAGCAACAACCGTTACTACTCACTATTAATGGCTCCAATTCTATGGACCCGCTCACCATAGCAGAAGAGTTCAACTCTGCATTCATGGACCTCAGCTCCATCCTCCCTGATGAATACTCGAAGCCTGTGGACGTGGATCTTGAAAACATATCCATGAGTGTACAGCACCCACAATTCTGTTTCAGGTGGGTTACAGTCAAGAAAGCCATGGGCTACGTCAAAAAGGGCTTAGGAAAGACTAGGATTGGCAGTGACAGTATTGACATGAAACTGGTAGCTCAGACAGTGGATATGCTTATTGTCCCCATCACTAAAATCTTTAAAAAGTCCCTAACCCTGGCTAAGTTCCGCTCCCTCTAGAAACAAGCACTGGTCACCCCAGTACACAAGAGCAGGGACAGAAAATGCACAGCTAATTATAGGCCCATCTCTATCCTCTCCCCCCATCCAAAGCACTAGAGAGGATTGTAGCAGATCAAATCACGCAATATATTCAAAAATACCAGTTGCAGCGTCCCTAGCAGCATGGTTTCAGAAAAAACCACAGCACCACCACAGCCCTGCTTGATTTCATGGATTACACTCACAAGGCTATGGACGAGGGTAAACTGGTTGGATCCATCTTTATTGACCTGACAACAGCCTCTGACACAGTCTGTCACCCCCTCCTTCTCAAGGAACCATGGGCCCTTGGACTGGCCTCCAATGCCATCCAGTGGTTTCAAGATTACCTATCCAGAAGGTCTCATAGGGTCAGAATTGGACCAACAGTTTCTACCTTTTGGGACATAGTGCTGGGAGTTCCACAAGAGTCCATATTGGGTTCATTGCTGTTCAGCCTCTTTTTGAACACACTCCTGGAGGTATGTGCCAGCAAAATTATCCTCTATGCAGATGGTGCGGTGATACTCAGCAGCAGTGCCCACATTGAGACCCTGCAGGCTGAGCTGCAGTCCACCTTCCAACAACTGGAGGTCTGGTTCAGATCTCATAGGCTGTTACTCAATTACAAAAAAAAAAAATCCATGCTCCTTTCTAGCCCTCAGCTAAAGAGGAGGTACCCCATTCTAACAGTTACTGACAACAGGTTGGCACCTCTAGAACAGGTTCATTCCTTTAAATATCTAGGAGTGATAATAAATGATACTCTCTCATATGGCCAGCATATTGACCAGATAGTGAAGGCAGTAGATACTAAACTCGGGGTACTTTATCGACACAGGAAAAGTCTCACTACCAGTGCTCTCAGGCTCTCCATAAACATCTCCATTCTCTCTGTGGTTGACTACGGCCTGGTGGCCTATGGGGCAGCAACTGATACTGCCCTCAAGAGGGTAGGCACAGCTCTAAACAAGGCCTGCAGACTGTTACTAGATGCTGACCGGCTCACGCACACCTGTGTACTCTATGAGAAAGCAAACATATTAAGCCTCAAGAATAGAATCTCAAACCAGACATGCCTCCTAGGTAGGAAAGCCATGCTAGGCATAACTCCTCCCTGTATCACCAGCCTGATTGCCTTACCAACTCCATGTACAGGACCGGGAATAAAGAACTACACCTGTTCTGTGTCCCTTTCCGAAGGACAGCTCTTGGACAAAGATCCTTCTGCTACCATGCCCCACTGTGGCTTAATGATATCACAGCTAACACTCTAAATGATGGTAACCCTAGAACCTTCAAAGGTGAACTTAAGCAGTTTCTACTGCAAAAGAATGTCTGTGAGTGCTAAATTGTTCAGAGCGGGTCTCCAGAGCCTGCACCAGCCCTGCCTACCAACAACTACTCACAGACTCACTCACATGGGCCACCCCTCCCCACTCCCTTCCCCTGCCCCCCAGACTCTGGCACCTCATGCTCTGTAGCTTTCATTCCACTAGTGGCTGTGCTCTCTTGTTTGTCTCATGCTTCATCGCCCCTCTCTCTCACTCTCTCCACCCTCCCCACCCTCCTTCCACCCCTTTTCTCCATCAATCTCCACTCTCATGATACCTCCCTCCCCTGCTTGGTCTCTCCCTTCTACCCTCTTTCACCCTCCTCTCCCCCAACAATCTCTCTCTCTAACCACCTTCCACCTTGCCACACACTCTCACATGCACTATCCCCAGCTCCTCAGCTCCAAAACTGTAATGCAATGTGACAATGCTCCTCCTGAACTGCTCTATCCCCATGCTCCATTCACTAACCTCTCTCTCTCTCTCTCTATCCTGCATTTTCCTCTGTCTCATATACTTCCTTATGCCATACAGCACTTCGTATTAAACCCTTAATGAAACTCATAAGAAACTCTTAGCTGTTTTCTATGTTTTTGCTACTTCCTGTACTGATAATTCAACTATGTCTGTATTTGTACTACGAATTCAATTATGTCTGTATTTGTACTGTTTAATGGTTGTGGACCCTTTGTAAAAGAGTTCTTACTCAAAAGTTGTTTCTGAAATTCTAATAAATAAATAAAAAATAAGTGGAAGGAATCAGCTGGCCAGCAGTTCAGCCAGAGTTATGATCCCTTCCCTCCCTTACAGGACAGCAGTAAAATTTATAATTTTGCAAAAGATGGACTATTGCCGCAGCTGGATGATGGGCTATGAAGCCCAAAACTGAATTTAAAAAGATCACACTGTCACTTTAAGTATTGCCTGCCCACGTCATCTTGAATTCAGACTATCCCACAGCTATTCTTTCAGCCATTCATAGATAGCTTTCATTTTAAGTGGAAATAAATTGGCAACAAAGGTAAGCAGGGAAAGCAATAAGGAGGGCAAAAGTACAAACTGAAAAGAGAATAGCTGAGGAAGTAGCAAAAGGGGACAAGGCATTTTTTGGATATGTAAGTGAAAAGAAGAAGACAAGGGGAAGTATTGTAAGGTTAAAAAGGGAAGGGGGACTGTGCAGAGGGATACTGGGGAAAGGCAGACATCCTGAACAAATATGTACTTCTGCTCAGTGTTCACAGAGGAAGGAGAAGGGGAGGAGCTACCAAAAAGAAATAGGAGCTTTGGGGGGGAGTGGGAGGAGGTGGACACTAGTCCTTTTTTGGTGGAGAGAGTCCTGAAGGGATTTGCTAATCTGAAAATGGACAAAGTGGTGGAGCCAGATGGGGGGCATAAAAAGGTTTTGAAGGAGCTCAGGGAGGTACTGGCTGCCCTTCTGGCAGTCCTGTTTAAACAGATCACTGGAAATATTAGTGGTTCAGGAGGACTGGAGGATGGCAGATGTAGTCCCACTGCACAAAAGTGATAGCAGGGATGAGGCTGGGAGTTATAGGCCAGTCAGCCTGACATTGGTGGTGGGAAAGTTAATGGAATCACTACTGAAGGAATGGATTGTGAAATATCTTGGGCTCGATTTTCAAAAGAAATTCTGTGATGCAAGGTGCTTGCACCAAAGGTGTACGATGAAAGTGGCACCTTGCATCATAGAAGGCGATGATCCCAAGTTTCAAAAGCTGGTTGCAATGAAACTGGGTCACCTGCAGCAAAGCCCCACTGTACTACCCTTGTGGTAAATGTGCTCCTGTGCCAGATCTCAAGGGGGCTTCCGCCACAGTGGAGCTGCAACATTCCCTTATGTGGGATTCCATAAGCCCTGCCATGGCCACAACAGGGGGCTGGAGTTAGGCCAGCCAGGAGGTGGTCTAAAGGCCCTGTGCCAGAGATTGGCAGTGCAGGTGGTGAGCTAGGGGATCTGGAAGGTGGTGAACAGTGGCTGCTGGGGCACCAAGGGTGCCATAGAGCACAAGGGAGGGCACTACAGCAGGCATATGGAGCGGAGGAGGCACCTGGCAGAGGTGCCGCTGGCACATCCATATGGCACCTCTGCTGCCTCTTCCTCTCCTTACCCTGCAAAGTGTCCCATGCCCTATGGTACCCTTGGTGCCCTAGTGTCCCTGTTCACCACCTTCCAGCCAGGTGTTCACCCCATCCCCACCTCTAGGGGTCTCATCTGTTTGCACGGGGGAGATGACAGATACCTTCAACAAACACCGCAGGTGCACCCAATATGTGGTGCAGCCCTGTGGTTGTGGCAAATCCTGGATTTTTGATTTAGGGAGTCCTGATATTACAGAATCTGGCACATCATCCCTGATGCACCAGAGGTGTGTCATAGCCCTGGATTGCTGCAATTTGTGGCAATCCAGTGCTCTTTGCAAATTAAGCCCCTTGAATCCAGTGGGTTACAGGACAAGAGACAGCATGGAATCACGGGGGAGGTCATGTCAAATAAATTTAATAGATTTGTTTGACTGGGTGACAAAGGATTTAGATCAGGGTGGAGTGGTGGACATAGCCTACCTAGATTTCAGTAAGGCTTTCAACACTGTTCCCCATAGGAAACTAGTAAGCAAGCTGGGTAGCTGAAGAGTGGGTCCAAAGGTGATAAACTGGATAAGAAACTGGTTAGGGATAGGCGACAGAGGGAGGTGGTAAACAGAGATCACTCAGAGGAAGGGAGGGTGACCAGCAGGGTGTCTCAAGGATCAGTGCTGGGACTGGTCCTCTTTAATGTCATTATAAGTGACATTGCAGAGGAGCTTGAAGGGAAGGTCTGCCACTTTGCAGATGACACCAAAATCTGCAATAGGGTGAACACACTGAGGGAGTGTAAAAAGGATGAGCAGAGACCTGAGAAAACTAGAAGAGTGGTCAAGGGTATGGCAGCTGGGTTGCAATGAAAAAGTGCAAAATAATGGAATTAGGTCACAGAAACCAAGGAGTAGAGTACAAAATGGGTGGAGTGGTATTGACGATCAGCAAGCAGGAGAGAGACCTGGAGGTAATCATATCAGATGACGTAAAGGTGGCCAGGCAGGACAGATAGTGGGATGCTGGGGTGCATAGGGAGGGATATCACCAGCAGAAAGAGGAAAGTGGTGTTGCCTCTGTTTAGATCACTGGTAAGACTCCACCTAGAGTACTGTGTCCAGTTCTGTAGACCACATCTCAGGAAGGATATAGACAGAGTGTGGCTGGTCCAGAGGAGGGCAACTAAAATGAGGCAGGATCTGCATCAAAAGCCCTAGGAGGAGAGACTAAAAAAACTCAATATCTATACACTGGAACAGAGAAGAGGGGATATGAATTAAACCTTTAAGTATCTCATGGGGTAAATAAGGTATAGGAGAGACATATTTTTCAGAAGAAAATGTGTTCAAGAATGTAGGACTTGCTATGAAGCTGAAGTGGGTAAGTTCAGAAGAGATGTGAGGAAGTACTTCTTCATAGAAAGAGTAGTGAATTCCTGAAACAAACTTTCAGCGGAGGTGGTGGGGAAGAAAACAGTGATGGGGTTCAGGAATGCATGGAATAAACACAAGGGGATCATAGTGGAAAGGAAGGGGGAAGGAGAAAGAGATGTAGATTGGGCATGGTCTGCGGCAACAGTGGAGGAAGGGAGGAATGGGCAGACTGGATGGGTCAAGTGGACCTCATATGCTGTTGAATTCTGTTTCAATGTTTCTGTTCCAAATTTCAGCTCAAGGTTACCCTCCCATAAGTGTTACCATATTTAATCAAAAGAAAATGCTGTCACACCTCCATGCAATGTGTTGTTCCCCTCTAAATAAACCAGGGCATGCAAAAAGAAATCAATTAAAATATTGAGATACTAATAAATAATAACCAGGCCTCTGAGTAAAACTTGGTTCCATTCAAATAAGTTCAATACATAAGGGTTTATTAGACTGTCCAAGGAGATACTGTTGTATAAGACACTTCCCCCCCAAAAAACATTACCATATCCTGCAGTTTAAATTTCCTGAAGTAATCATTGCTGTGTTGCCATATTTATCCCAGATCACTAGGCTTCATCCTTAATCCTCTAGACCTGCCACATAGAACTGGGAGAAGAAGGGGGACAAATCTAGAGATCCGCTAACTATCGATCCATTCCCCCACTACTTAATGCAAACCTTCTTCAGTTCAATAAGTGCAGGTACCATGCCATAGATTAATAAAGTTCCGATCATTAAAAAATTAAAGGAAAATCATTCTGAATTATATGTGCCTGTCAACCACAGACAGAAAGTTTATGAATGATACGTGTATCCTGCTAAAAACCAAGTATGTCCAGGTTATTATGTTCATAAGCCATACATGGTAGTACCAGAGCTATATCCAAATCCACAAATGACAGGCCATTGCAAGGCCACATAAATGGTGAAATTAAAGTCAGTAGTTGCTATTAAATTGTCCAGAAAGCACTTTCACTGCTAACCACAAGCAAATGAAATTATAATAACTAAACAAACTCAACAGTCAATCAAAATGGTTCTCCTTTGTGCAGAATACAGCCTATGCTGCAGCTGTACTCAGGATAAACTTTTCCTTCATAAAAGTTAAACCATAGCCATCTCAGTTAGCATGCTGGTCAGACAGAATTGCCAGAAAGCAGAACTCACAAAAAGTGTAGCTGGAGCAGTAAATCAGAACTCATTTGGCCAAGAGGAAACCAAAAGGCAGGCTCCCTTTTCCTTATCCAACAGACAATTTGGTGTCTTTATCCCCCATATTACAGTTGTTCCTTCAGTCCAGATTAGTTTCCAAACTCTTCCGCCAATCCCGGTAACAGCTTTTTCCTTTTTACAACAGCATGGGCGGAGCCATGCAGACGTATTGCTGTCATCAGAAAAAGGGGTCTGAATTGTTAATGCAGCACACCTTTGTTGTTATGCAGGAGAGGAATGAAATCAAGTTCCTGTTTTTTGCATTAACTAAGTTGTGTTTCCTCCCCTCCTCACCAGCTGTGTGTTACTGGGAGGCAGTGGAATCCCTCTGCATTCAACAGCTCTGCTGTCTGAGCTGGGTGTGGCATAGGAGAAGTTACCAAGAGAAACATAAGCCCCTTTTAAAAGAGCATCAAAAGTAAACACACACACATACACACACAAACACACAAAGACACATAAACACACACACACACACACACACACACACACACACACACACAAACTTTCATCAGAGACTCAGCAAGCCATAAAAAAGGAGGTAACACTGCAAATTACTCTACTGAGCCAACATGGTGGTAAAACAAATTGACAACCTCCTGTTAAACCTCCATAAATCAACCAAGTGCCACCAGAAATAGCCTTTTACGTTAGAAGAATCATGAAATCATGAAACTCTTGCCCTGCTCACTTTAGGCAACTTCATAAAACAAGACAATTTATTTGAGAGTCACAAAAACAGATATGAAAACAAAGATTTGTCAGTGCTGAATGTTCATGGCTTACATTGCTGTTGTACAAGGTCCTGCTTGTACGCATTTTACTATATATTAACCTGAGATACCAGATGTGATGTAATATGTCATTTGCAATGGCCTCCTGATTTTACACAGTTTTATACTGCATTTATCCAGTATAGTAGAGGTGAGATGCAACATCTTGATTTTAGTGTGGTCCTGGTTTTATAATGTATTTTTCTAGGATATATCATTTTAGATGAAATAGCTCCTTTCTGTGGGTTTCTACTGTAGGGTTATGTGTTTACACAGTTTTGCAGTACATCTGCCCAGGATAACCCAGCTGAGCTGCAATTAAGCAATATACCACAACAGGGTGTTGGTGATGCTGGGATTTGCCCACACCTGGGATATTGTTTGATCATGAGGCCACAGGTCAAGTGGCCAAAACACCCCAGACTTGGGTAAATCCTAGCATCACCAACACCCTGCAGTGGGATAGTGCAATTATTTAATGCTTTATATATAAAGGAAGTAGAGTCAAGACAGTTTTTCAATTTTTACAGCATTTCTTATTACAGATATGAATAAAAGTTAATAGTATTGTTACGCCTGAAAAACTAGTTCCATATTTTGAATTGAAGTCAATGAGGAAGAGCAAGTTTGTAGAAATTAGCATTTGCAACAAGGTTTTAGTTTGAAAAAAATGTTTTTTTAACTGCAAATAGTAAGAAACTGTTGCCTAATGCTAATGATTTTTTAACTGCAAATGGTAAGACACTGTTGTGATTTTAAGATGGTGACTTTTGAAACTCTTTTTGCAATAATGAACTTTTGAAAACAGTGGTTAATTAAGTCAATTTGTTTCACTCTCTTTTTATAGTAGCATTTCTTTAAGTGGTTTATTTTCATGAGTCCAGGCTGGGTTGGTGGGAGGGTTCTTTAATTCTTTCAAAGTCACATGGCATGCTGCGTTTCCTTCCTGTGTCTCGTTGTTGCAGTAGATGTGCAGTGTCTTGCATGATGTGGATTGTTGCTGCTGGATTTTCTTGTGAAAGGGTGATGGATTTTTTGCAGCTTTTGAAGGTATAGTCTGTTTTCTGGATTACTTTTTTAACATGGACCTGCAAGAGAGAAGAAGAGAGGTTTGGTTTTATGTTGTGGATTTGTTTTATGTGAGAGGAAAGTGGGATGACATGGTTACATCTCTGTTGTGGTAGATTTGTGTGCCGTGCAGCCTAGTGGTCTTTCAGATGAGGTAGAAGGTGATGGAGCCATAATTAATAAAATGGCTCATGGCTGGTAAGCTTAAAATGTGTGCTGTGGTGGTGTTTGTCTTGCTGGTATTTTCACCACTGCAGTGTTGCACAGATTCTTGTTGGCTGGCATGCATTTCAAAAGAAGCAGTTTCTGTGGTTTGTGGAGTGGGGGTCCATGGAATCTTCGGTATTCAGAGTGCTTGATTGTGTTTGCAATATTTGTTATTCAAGTTCTTGCATTTGGAGGTCTGCAAGCACTAACATTTCTGTTTGTGAGTTTTCAGTCTCTATATTCGGTGGTCTGACTACAGATCACTGTGGTATTTTTAAGTTTTGCAGTTTTCTTGCATGGAGGTGGAGCAAACGGCTGCGAACTGAAAACTGCAGATTTTTTTGTTCAGGGTTGCAAAGCTTCTGCACAGGCAAACTAAAATATTGTTTACTGGTGGAAGGCTGGTCATAGTTCTGTGGGAAGAAAAACAATTTTGGGGGTGTTTCAGTTGCTGTTTCTGTAGCAATTGGCTTTGCCACACTTGTAGGTTTGGTGCCAGATATTATTGCTCCCCAGGTTCGTGGTCTGATGGATTTGGCCACCTGTAACTTCTGAGAGAGGTTTCATTTTTGTGCCCCATTATTGCCATTATCTGGCGTGCCTCTAAGCCAGCCTCTTACAGCAGAGTGACAGCAGTTACTCTCAAAGGGTGATTAATATATATATATATATATATATATATATATATATATATATTTTGAAATCTGGCCTCCTTACAGATACAGGGAAGCATTTTTCCTAGATAGTTAATCCCGAGGGGTTCCCCGGTGTACCAAATTGCTGTCTTTCTGTGCAAGCATAAAGGGTCACTCCCAAGGGAACGGTGCTGTAGGTCCTTAACTGGAACAACAAAAGGCAAACAAAGGACCAGCACTCAGTGCAAAAAATATGCTATGCAGACTGTCAGTCTTTAAAGCATTATACATTTATTGCGTCCAGCATGAGACATTAACAAGCATTTGTCAATGATGAATGTTTGCTTTCTGGTATAAGCGTTGGAAATGCAGGAGTTAGAGAGATGCAGAATAGGAATGGCAGTGAAGTATTGAACTTCATGCCAACCCCACCTCTACTCTGCAGAGAGAGACAGACAGGCATTGGGTATATGTTTAGGTCGTCGCCCATAACGTTCATGCCATTTCACTTCACCCTATCCTGCAGACACTGACACGTGTTGAGGTGTGCCTTGGGATGTTTGGCTTCACAGTCATCCCATTCCATAAGGACATACGCTGAAATGGGTGCAGTGTAGAAGAATGGGGTGAACTCTGGGGCTGAAGAGTCCAAGGCACACCTCGATGCCTGTCACTGGCTGTAGAGTGGTGGGGTGGAGGTGGAATGGCATGAGCATTACAGCCAACAATCCAAAGGCACACCCCTGATGCCTGTCAGTCTGTACAGGGTGGGATGTCATGATTAGAAACCCTAATGCCCCAGGCGTTTGTTGGAATTTGCACTACAAATTTTCAACATGGCGTTTTTGTGACCCCCACTTCATGAAAGCATTTGGAACCTCTTCTCATGAACAGTGGCACTGTGATTTTGTTAATGTGTCCCGAACTTTGAGTTCTCACAGCGACTGTGCCATTCTGTGCCAGATGTACAAAAACACAGCTCGGGCAGGATGTGAAGAATGACAGCTGTACCATTCATAGGGAGGTGTGAAGAGATGGCAATGTTGAAAATCTGTAGTGAAAATATTAAAAATGCTTGAACTTACGGGCTTATGTGGAAACTGCACAATGCATGCATGTAACACAGTCATTAAGTGGAATTCTTTCACCAAATTTTCAACACAGGAATTTTGTGACTTCTGCTCATGAATAGTGTCACCATGATTTTCCTAATCTGTCCCAAACATTGATTTCCCACAGTGACTGCGCTATTCTGACCAGATGTGTAAATGCATATTTCGGGCAGGATATGAAAAATGACAGCTGTACTGTTCATAAGGAGGTGTGAAAAAATGGCAGTGTTGAAAATCTGGAGTGAAAATACTACAAATGCGCAAAATTACGAGAGTACATGGAAACTGTGCAACGCTTGTAACACAGTCATTTCATGGACTTTCGTCACTAAATTTTCAACATAGGCATTTTTAGCACTTCTGCTTATGAACAGTGTCACTGTGATTTTTTTTTAATCTGTCCCGAACACTGACTTCCCGCAGTGACCGCGCTATTCTGCACTGGAAGTGCGAAAACACATTTTGGTCAGGATGTGAAAAATGACAGCTGAACTGTTCATAAGGAGGTGTGGAAAAATGCCAATGTTGAAAATCTGGAGTAAAAATATTACAAATTCGCCAAGTTATGCACGTGCGTGGAAACTGCGCAACGCACGCTCGTAACAGTAATTTTATGGACTTTCATCACCAAATTTTCAACATAGGCATTTTAGGACCTCTGCTCATGAACAGTGTCACTGTGATTTTCTTAATGTGTTCAACACTGATTTCCGACAGCGACTGCGCTTATTCTGTGCGAAGCTTAAAAACACATTTTGGTCAGGATGTAAAAATGACAGCTGTACTGTTCATAAGGAGGTGTGAAAAATGCCAATGTTGAAAATTTGAGTGAAAATTACAAATTCAACAAGTTATAGCGTGCATTGAAGCTGCATAACGTGACGCTGTAAAATAACAGTCACTTTTTGGATTTTTTTCACCAAATTTGCAACATAGGCTTTTTGAGAGCCCGCCTCATGAACAGTAGCACTGCCATTTTGTTAATCAGTCCCGAAAGGTGATTCTGCGCAGAGACCATGAAATCACCTTTGGGGACCGAATAACGCCATAACAGTGGCTGAATTCAAGAGGAGGGGTCACATTAACCCCATGTTGAAAATTTGGTACCAAAATTCCCCCAAATGCCTGAGATATGCACCAAAGTTGAAAAACCCTATTTATGCCATTATACAGCTTACTGACATGTCTTCAGTTCACAGTTGGCTTTGAAGAGTGCAGACATGTTCCCGGTCCCCCGAAGATTGTCACACCAGGCTCTGGAGGTAAGCATGGGGTGAGGGGGTGTGGGGAGGTAGGGTGCGCAATGGGTGGGTGCGGGTACGGGGAGGGGACGGCGACTGGCGTGGGACCATTTTCTTTCTTTCAGGGAGAAAAAAAAACAAAAAGACATTGAGGGAAGGTTTTTTTTTTCAGGCTTGCTTTCAGCACACTGGGGTGGGCTCCCAGTGTGCCACCTGCCTTTTTTGGGGTGGGGGGACTTAAGCCAATGGGAATTGGGCCCCCATCAGCAAAGAAAGACTGTTTGGGGGGGCATGATGCTGAGGGGATTGGGCACCACTCATCACACAACAAATGGGAGGGGTTACATTATGCTGATGGGGAATGGGCTCCCCCGTCAGCAAATGAATTGGGTTGGGGGCATGCCTATAGGGGGATTGGCCACCCCATTGGCTTTCATGAGGCTGTGAGGTGGCAGCAAGCCACTGCCATGTTTACAAAAAATGTTACACTGGCCATGGTACCACCCTGCAATGATGGGTTGCTTCCTCATTGCAGTGGAATGGCTGAAGCTGCACTGACGAAGCAGTCCCTCATTGCAGCAGCAAAATCGTTTAAACTTGGTGGCACTTTTGGAAACCAGTGTCATCAGCACAGTGTGTCTGCATTGGTCCACCAGTGCCAAGCCCCCAAATGCAGTGCTGCACCTCCACAGCCCGCCTCTCTCCTAAGCTGCCGCGTAATGTTTCTTATGCATGCAAGCAAACATAAAAAGGATGGTGTAGCCCGGGGAGGCTAGCCACAAGCTCCCTCAGCTACACCATCCTTTTTAATGTCTGTGTGCTAAATGCAATAAATTTATAATGCTTTAAAGACTAACAGTCTGCATAGCGTATTTTTTTGCACTGAGTGCTGGTCCTTTTGTTGCTTCAAATTGCTGTCTTGTCTAGCTCACTCTGAGGTAGCTTTCTGGGGTGGCAGAATAATGCAGGAGCTCCTTCTGGTAATTTTGAGATATATCTTTTGAAACTTTGATGGGGCACAAGGGGTCCTCTGGCCTTTCATACATAAAACCCCTTTGGGTTTGCCTTGTTGGGTCATTAACTCTTTACGGATTTTAGTTTGCCCATTGTATGATTTTGTCAGATGTTGTAACCCATGCTCATCTGTTTTTATTTCGAAAGATGTTGTGTTGAATTGTCCGACTCTCTCGTTGCCCCTTCTGGCTAGATGAAGCTGGATGTCTAGCCAGACTTTGTTAATGAGACCTTTAGCTGAGTTTGGGCATAGGGCTGGGGAGTTTTTTAGAAAGAGCAACTCATTGTGGGTTAGTGGTGGGTGGTGGATCTGTTTATCTTTCTCTTCTTTTCAATATGTTTTTACCACACCTTTGAATGCATTGCTGGCAGAATTGATGATGGTGTCTGTCATTAAGTTCATGTGTCTGCTTATTGTGGGTCATTTGAGTGTCGATTAATGCCAGAATGGAGCCCTACATAGCTGCTTGGTACATACTGTTTGCCTGCTGTATTTTGAACAGTGCTGTAGAACTGTCTGAGAATGCCATTAAGGTCTGCTAAGGGGATTGTTTTTAAGTCAGTTTGTAATTTTTTTTCACTGAGTCAGTCAAAGAAAACATTTACAGCTGACCTTGTCTGTTTAACAGTTGTTTCTTCATTCCTGAACATTTACAGGTTTTGTAGGCTGCTTTCTGTTATATCCGTGTGAGATTTCTGCTTTTGTTTTACAGCATTGGCTGGCCTTAGCATGCGGAAATTGAGAGCAACTGTCGATTCAGACAGCAGCAAGGAGGTGGTGCTTGACTGGCGGCTGTTTTGAACTGATGTGTCTGTGCTGGGAGTCGGAGCAGTGACCAGAGGCAACGTCGGCAGATACAGCTCATTTTTTGCATTATGAGGTAAGGTTTCACAGTCAGAAGGATAGTTCAGACCAGAGAAGATGTTTTCTAACTCGTTGGGGTCAACTAAATCAAACGAGCTCTGCATTTTAAAGTTTTAAAATGTTTCGGTTATGCGGATAGTTTTGTGGTGATTTTTAAGTGAGCAGCAACTCTCTTTGATGTGTGCTATCAGATGGATACAATTTTGGTGGGCACCAGATGAGGTTGACTGGCACCTTTTTCCATGGGGTAATGTTAAGATTTACAATAGGGAAAATGTGCCAGTCAGTCAATCAGATAACAGTATTTTAAGCCCATTGTATAATATCTGTTTTTCAATGGGGTACTGTTTTGACACATTTTTTTTTATTGCATTTAGTTAGAATAGCACAGCTCAGATGCTATCTTGTTTTCAGTTGGATCCTGCTTTCCCCAGTTTTTACTCTGTATTTGCTGGGATATGGAGCCTAGTTTGGGGCTCAGTTTATTACAAAAAAAAAAACTGTACTAGTTGCTCATCCTAAAGGAGCAGTACATTAAAACTGTAAGTCATATTTTAAACATTGGTTCCAATTTTTTGCTGAGGCACGTTGACTACAGAGAAGTTATCAGTAAGGTGTGCCTTGAGAAAGAAGCATTAGATTTTCCAGGGAAAATAAAGCATGCCATTTTTTTTTGTTAGTACATGAACTTAGCAATGGCTATTTGTGTTCACATGACAAAGAACACATGTTTTAAAATAAAACAGTTACGAGCCATTCCTTTAAGTCAGTTAAATGTGATGTGGGTTACTACTGATTTTTGTGCAGCTTGTCTTATTGTGATCACATATTTATGACAAGCATGTTTTTGTTTTTATTAAGTAAAAAATACACTAGATAAATCATGTAATATGCTGTTGCAGAATATATGATGAGAGTGAGAGTGAGAGATTCAGATAATTTTGCCTGATGCAGTTAGGAATAGATTTCTTTGACTGGGTGACCAGGGAGATAGATCAGGGAGGGGCAGTTGATGTGGCCTACCTAGATTTCAGCAAAGCTTTTGATACATCCCACATACAGTAGGAGGTTGGTAAATATGTTGGGCAGCATGGGAGTGGGCCCTAGGGTGGTAATCTGGGTCAGAAACTGGTTGAGTGACAGGACACAGAGGGTGGTGGTAAACGGCATTCAGTGTGGTGAAGGGGTGACCAGTGAGGTGCCATAGGGATTCGTGCCAGGGCCAGTCCTCTAATGTCTTCATAAATGACATTGCAGAGGGGCTGGAGAGGAAAGGATGCCACTTTGCAGATGACACTAAGATCTGCAACAGGGTTAACACTCCGGTGGGGGGGGTGAGAAAGGACCTATACATGCTTGAGGCATGGTGGAATGTGTGGCAACTAAGATTCAATGCAAAGAAGTGCAAAATCATGCATTTAGGGCACACAAATCCAAAGGAGGTGTACAAAATGGGGGGAGAGGTACTGACAGCCACCAATCAAGAAAGGGAGCTGGGGGTAATCATATCTGATGACCTAAAGGTAACCAAACAATGTGAGAAGGCTGTGGGGACAGCCAGTGTGATGCTAGCATGCATAGGAAGAGGTATCACCAGCAGAAAAAGGTGGTGGTTATGCCACTGTACAGATCACTAATGAGACTTTATCTGGAATACTGTGCCCAGTTCTGGAGGCAGCATCTCTGGAAGGACATAGACAAAATAGAGGCAGTCCAGAGAAGGGTAACAAAAATGGTGCAAGGACCGCACCAAACATCATATGAAAAAGTACTAGAGGACTTCAATATGCTTTGCCCGGAGGAGAGGAGAGCAGAGGGAGAGGGGATAAGATAGAAACAGTCAAGTACCTCAGAGGTATAAACAAGGAGGATAGCATCTTTCAGAAAAGAAAGTGTAGAAGAGAGAGGAGATGTAATATGATACTTGGGGATAGGCTCAGGGGTAACGTGAGGAAGTACTTTTTCACAGAAAGAGAAGTAGATGCTTGGAACAGCCTCTCTGCAGAGGTGATATATGCCAGAATGGTAGGGGAATTCAAGAATGCATGGGATAGACAAAAGAGTACTCTTGCAATAGGGAAGAGAGGGTAAGCCACAGATCATCTAGGATCTGCTGTATTGCATTAGGTAGGGAAACGGGGCAGACAAGGTGGGCCACACAATCCTTATCTGCCATCACCTTATATGTTTCTATGTTTCCTAACATAAACATTGCTTCTCTATATGAACTTCTGATGGCTTGCATAGCTCATGATTTCCTATTGTGAAAATGTCAAGCTGCAAAGTTAAAACTGACGAATATCCTTTATTTTAACCAGCAGTACAATCTATCTCTCTACTATGCAACCGATCATAAGTGAGTTGCATGCTCTGGTCCCTGAATGGATGGTGATGCTCAAGTCAACTATGAGATCATTGTATATTAATAAAACTGTATTATATTCTTGCAGTTGTCTACTGGTGCTACAGTAGTTGCATTTATTCAGAAGCTGGGTGCTGTGGGATTTGAACCTGTAATTTATGGAAATTTATGCCTGCTGGTGTTAGATTAGAATATGGATTCATCAAATGTTTTGGGTTGGTAGGTGAAAGGGGTTGTGGCAACTTAATTGCACATTTTTTATTTATTTCAATTTTTTTCTAAAACAAATGTTTTCAGGAGATATGGATGCATGGTGCCAATGTGCATGTATGCATACTTCACAATATGTTTACTGACATGCATGCTTTTGTTGATTTTATTTCTATTTTGCCTCATTTCACTAACTGTAAACCCTCAAACACCTTTCTCTCACAGCCCATGTTGCTTGATTCACAATACCTATATTATTACATGGAAACATAGAAACATAGAAGCTGGAAGCAGAAAAAGGCGTACTGGCCCACCTAGTCTGCCCTAAGGTCCTTACCTACTTTGCTACAATAGACCCTAACTGGTCTCTGGCCTTACCTCTCCCCAAACCTGTTACCAAGATACCCTTGTATCTATCCCATGCATGTTTGAAACCTGTTACCATTTCGGTACTCACCACCTCTGCTAGGAAGCTGTTCCAGACATCCACCACCCTTTCCGTAAAGAAGTATTTCCCCACGTGCCCTCTAAGTCTCCCCCTTCCAACTTTATATCATGCCCCCTTGTCCTTGAGCATCTCATTCTGTGAAAAATGCCACCTTTCTGTACGTTATTGATACCTTTGAGGTATGTGAATGTTTCTGTCATGTTTCCCCTTTCCCTTCTTTCCTCTAGAGAGTTCGTATTTAACTCCCTGAGTCTTTCCTTGTAGGGCTTTTCTCATAGGGCTTATTGTCCTTCTTCATTGGTAATTAGAATTATCAAGCATTCCAGCACCACCATTTTATTGTTTGTTACTCATTGGCTAGTGACACATTCAGTATCATTCTCCCATCTCCACAGCTGGCTGCCGAATGTCAGTTTACAATTGTCTGCATACTGCATCAGGTGGGGATTGGCAATTGGACAGCATTGTTTACTTCTTATTTACCTTTTTTTTCACATTAACCACTGTCTGTGGCTACTTACCTTACAATTAATAAAGTATTTTTGCAGCTAATAATGTGACTGTATATTTTTATATAATACAGTATTTGTTATTGCCCTTATTCTAGTATTGATCTTTCAATCTTTGTAAACTAATTATGTTCCTGCTTCTTTTTTATAATTGCAGTACTCTTAAGGGGGATTTAGTGTGTTAGTGTGTTTGTATGTTGGGGTGATTGCAGTGTATATAGGGATGCAAACCTTTTTTATTACTTTTTTATAAAACACAAGTGTGGAGAGGACTCAGAGTAGGCTGGGTGAATAATAAAATGACTGGTCCATGATAATACAGTTCAACTGTGTAATCAAATGCAAAAATGCAAATCCACAATGAAAGCTTAAGTAAGTAATAATTTATTTGTCCGGCATTTTGCCATTACGATACAAATGAGATATTTGGTAAATTACATACATACTGTGCATATAACACATATTACAAACATTTATAAAAACTTATACTACATGTTCCGTACATTTCCCACTTTCATCGACTAGGTCCAGACTTAAGGTCGCACTATTGTATCTTATTGCACAATAAATCCTTGGATGCGCTTACATCTCAGCTTTTTAACTTCAATAAGGAACATAGCCAGTTCGTTTAGCATTTCAGAGTTTTCTGAGTTGAACAGAAGATCCAGTATATATTTATTAGGCATATATAAAAAAACAATATATTTACCTAATCTTTTACTATGAAGGTGTTCATACCATGGGCATCTTAATACTACATGTTTCAAATCTTCCAGTTCCTGTAAGTGGCAATAACAATTGCAGGAATTGTTTTCCTCTTTATCATATCTTGCCTCAATGACATTACTCGGAAAGACTTCAAACCTAAATTGAGCAATTACATTTCTAAGTTCAGGGTTCTTAACTACATCTAAATAAGGTTTTAAGGTGCACTCTCTCATATTATTGGTAAGCCAAATGGCCACTTTTGATTTTTTAATTGTTTCTAGATCCATTTTCCGTGATTTTTCTTTTATAGTGCTTGTTATAGTTTTTGAGTAAGCCTTATTAAGGCATATTACCTTTTCAACCCAATTCATCATATATTCCAAATTTACATTTTGCAAAATAGTTTTAACATTCCCCAGCCATTTGCTTTTACCATATGTCAGGTATTGCATCTTTTCTTTGAGACATTCTCCCAGTATAGAGTTATTTCTTTCATTTGTTAATTTAATCCAATAGTTTACTTGTCTTATATATATATATCATATCCAGGAGTTTTATTTGCCCTAGTTCTGCTTTAACAAGAGCACTAGGAGTACCATTAGGGATCTTTATTAATTGTTTATATGTTTTGTTCAATATGGCTTCCATCTTAGTTATACTTTCGTTTCCCCAGATTTCTGCAGCATATAAAACCTGATTAATCATTTTTGCATTAATAGCCTTAATCATTGGCAGAATGGTATTACCTCCATAAAGATAATTAAATCTTTTAGAGCATTCAGTGTACTCTGCAGTTTTTTTGTACACATTTCCCTATGCCTATTCCACTTAAGATTTTTTGATAATGTTACTCCAAGATAATTATATTAATTTACAAATTCCAAAGATTTAGTCATCAGCTTTAATGCTCTATATTTTTTCTTAGTTCCAATCACCATTACCTTGTTTTTTTATGATTGGCTTTAAATTGTGCTCTATACAGAGTGTTCCCATTTTGTCAAGAGCTCTCTGTAGGCCTAAACAGCTAGTAGATATTACAACTAAGTCATTAGCATATGCCAAAACTGGTATTCTAGTTTCTCCCACTCTAGGAGGATGAAAGTCTGGATTATCAAGCGCTACAATAATTTTGTTTATGTATATGTTAAAGAGGGTTGGTGCTAGAACACACCCTTGTCTAACACCTATATTAGTTTGTACTTTATTAGTTAACAATCCTGTTCCTGTATATTTGATTTTTGCCCAGGTGTTTCTGTATATTCTTTGTACTAGTATAATTAGGTTGTTAGCTATACCCATTTCCTTCATTTTTTCCCATAACAGTGTTCTCAATATTGTGTCAAAGGCTGATTAAAATCTATAAATGTGATAAATAAAATGTGCCCTTTTGTGTTACAATATTTTTCTATAATGTGATAGAAAATAAATATCTGGTTCACAGTTCCTGTTGTTTTTCTGGAAACCAGCCTGTAAGTCAGATATTTTTTTTGTTTATTTCTAACTCTGTCATTATTCTATTTAAAATTGTTTTAGCATAAATCATAGCTATTGTGTCAATGAGGGCAATAGGTCTATAATTTGTCAGATCAGCACACAAGCCTTTTTTATGTATAGGAACTATATGACTCCCTTTCCAACTATCTGGTGTAAATGCATACATGACCATTAAGTTATATAATTTAGTAAGTGCTCTCACCCACCAATCATCATTTAATTTTATAAAGTCAATTGGGATTTTATCAAGTCCTGGTGATTTGTTAGTCTTAAAACTCTCTAGAACTATCTTGACTTCAGCTTCTGTGAACCAAATAAAACTATCATTGATTTCATTTGTGGTTATGTTATAAGTATCATCCCCTGATGAAAATATACTTTGAAAATGACTGACCCATGTTTCTGGCCCTATGTAGTAATCAAATTGTTTTTTAAATGTATTTGTTCCTTTAGCCACAAGTGTCTAATAAGTTTTGTCATCATTTTGATAAATTGTCTTCTGCATCTTGTCCCATATTTCCATCCATAATTCTATTTTTTTGTACTTCTATCTCATCTTTATATTGTTTTCTATAACTATTCAACTCTTTGCTATTTTCTTTTGTTGGATTCTTCTTTACTTTCCTTATTATTTGTGACAATGTCCTTTCCCCTTCTCTACAGTTTTTATAAAACCAATTTTCATAATTTTTCCCCGTGTTATTATCATTGGGTTTTTTGATAGTTTCTTCAAAGTTTTCATAATGTGCAATAATTGTATCATATATATTTTTTTAGATCTAATTCTTGGTTAATTTTTGGATCTAAATTCTGTATAAAGTCTGTGCTCAGTATCATTGCTTTATGTCCCATCATTCGTCCCCATTTAATTTTATTATTAATAATTTGTATTTCTGATTGTTATTCCCTATTAACAACTTTCACATTTTTTCTGTATAATATTAGTGGATAATGATCACTTTCAGTTCTATTTATTATTTTTAGATCACAATACTTGTGAAAACTATATGGGGTAATTAACATATAATCTATAGTAGTAGACCCCCTTGCTGTAACACAGGTTATGTTTCCATCATAATCTGAGGGCATACGCCCATTTAAAATGATCAGTTGCAAACTGCCAATTAATTTCTCAATTATTCTGTTTTTATCTCTATGTTTTTTATCATTGGAGAGTTTCTGGGGTATATGAAGTGCACGTAATATTTCCTGTTGTTCACTGCAATTTCCATATCTAGTATTAAAATCCCCAATACAAAGTAGATCTAAATACTCATTTATATCCATATTTTTTATATCTTTAACAATATGTTCCATTAGTTGACAATCATAAGTTACAGATTTTCTGGGGGGTTATAAATGTTTACCAGAGTTACTATTTCTCCCCATATTCGTAATACTATAATTATGTAATTAGTCTCCACTATGTATTTTTCAATTTTAATGAAGTCCTCTATTTTAATGTATACGGCAAGGCCCCACATTCTTCATCCTGCTTTTTTCATTTTCTGTGCAGGTGCATGTATAAGTATATAACCATTTCTATTTAAATTATCCACTTGTTCCTCCCCATGCCAAGTTTCTTGCAAACCTATTATGTCCATTTTATCCAAAAAAATCACAAAATTCTTTGTCAATAAATTTTGAGATCAAACCAGCAATGTTCCAAGTCATAATACCCAGATTTCCTTTATATTTATACAGGTAAGCATTAATACTGTTATTTAAGACATCATGAGTTTCCTCAGTCTCCTGAGGGTCGTGATCTACTTCAATTTGTGAGACATCTCTTATAATTTCATTATTGAGTCATTTGTCCACTTCATTGTCTAGTAATTGAAACCTGTTAAAGGTTTCAATATTGTGAATGAAGCCTTGTGGTTCCATGTCAGCTACTGGTATTTCTTGTATTTCTCTGTCTACTTTATTTAGATTTACTATTAAAATGTCAAGACTGTCCAATTTGGTACCAGCCTTCAAAATTTTCTCTGCCAATCTCTTACTATAGAGAACTAGATCAATCTGGTTCCCTTTAAGTGAATCACTATATACTTTCCTTATATCTTTTATGTTGTCTTTGTAAAATCCAGTGCCCAGGAGATTGTCTACTAAATAACCCATCATTTCCATCAGTTGTTCCTTTGTTTCCAATGTTCTACATGAGATGCCAAATATCGACAGGGTGACTTCAGTTTCCCTATCAGTTTCTTCTGTGATGAAATCATTTAATGAGTAAACCTCAGCCAGTCTTTTTATTAGTTCAATCATAGTTAGAATTTTCATATTTTTCAGTATACTAATAGCTATAGGGTAATCCATTGCTATATTCAATCCAGCTGAATAGTGAGAGTTCCTCCAAACATAATGTGCAACCCTCTCATGTTTGAAAAAGATAAAAATCAAATCTTGCGATGTTAAGTCACTAGCTCTAACTGCGTCAATGATGTCATCCTCTAGAAGTTCCAGTCCCAACAATTCAGAACATATGATCTTTCCTAATTCCATTAGTACCATAC
The DNA here is from genome assembly GCA_016271365.2 of Neoceratodus forsteri. NCBI lineage: Eukaryota > Metazoa > Chordata > Ceratodontiformes > Ceratodontidae > Neoceratodus > Neoceratodus forsteri. The sequence goes on from CM057458.1 coordinate 1,222,839,567, forward strand.
AGTTCTCATTTCCTCTTTATGGACTCCCCTAAGCATCACTATAGAGCCTCCCTCCCCAATAGTCAGGGCTCCTCTACCCTTTTTCATTATTTGTTGTCATATTACTGTTCATTTTGTTGTTTTCTTGTTGTTTGATTGCAGTCTAACTACTATTCTGTTCATACCTTGCATTATCTATTTCTTCCTTCATACATGATTTGTATAAATTTGTTTTGCATGATTCTTTATCCAATTTTGTGTCATTCTGGTCCAGTCTCACCTCAGGAATCCCTAGTTCTTTAAATGCTTTATTTTGCAAAGGATCCCTTCCCCTAGTTCAGGTGTTCTGTTTACATAGGTGTCTCCAAGGTTTATACTGTCAACATTTTGATTATCCACGTTTACCAACACACTCTGAGGTGGAAGTATTTTTAAAGCATTTGTTTCTGTTTCAAGTTGTTCTAAGTGATAGTCTAAACCTTGTTTGTTTTGTATTTTATATCCTCTCTGTTGTTCCTTATGTGTTGTCATTTTAATTGATGTTGTATTATAAGATTTATCCCTAACTTCAAGCTTTTGTTCAGATTGTTTTTCTGCTCCACATAAGTATTCCTGATTTCTTCCCTTTCTATTTCTTCTCTTGTCATTTTTATTGAATTTTTGAAGTTGTTTTTGTATATTCTTCTCACTCTTCTTAGATCTTCTTTTCTTCCCCTTCCCCCTTTTTTCCCTTTTTATTTTCCCTTTTCTTTTCCTTGTTTGTTGTATCGGGGAAATCAATAGTTGTGAAGTCAGGTCTTTTATGTTTTTCAATTTCACTGTCACATAGGGCTGAATCTTCTAAAGTGTTTGGAATATCACAATCTAATTTGTTTCTCAATAAATCAATCTTTTCATGATTAACAGCAACGTCATGCCTAAGGTTTACTAATTCATTTTTTATAACTATCAGCTGTTCCATTAACATTAAGTTAGCTGTTTGTTGATGTCCCAAATTAGTTGCTGGTTCTTCATCAATTAAATCAGGCAAAAAGAAAAGTTTTCCCAAATCTCCTGTCACAATATGTTCTTTAGATTTTTTAATCATTTTGGGTGTTTGGGTATTGTTGTAGCTGAAAGCCAGATCTTTTATCCCTTTAATGGTCTCCTGTAATTTATCATTGACCTCTCTAAGTTCAGTACCAGATACTAATATTAGATCCTCTTGTGTAAATTGTGTATTTTTATTCTTTTTCCCCCTAAATATTTCCCTATACTATGCTGTTCTGTATCTTCTGTATTCCATTCCTTTTCAAAGTTCAAAAAACTAATTTGTTCTGATGTCTCTTGATCCAAATCCAGCACAAATTCCTGTCCTTAATTGTAGTTCTCTTCCTTAACTGAATTATAATTCACCATATCCTTACTATCCCATATATAGCTATTTTCAGTCTCCCTCTAATTAGCATCCTCCTGAAAAATTATGTTTTCCAGACCTCCATAAATAAGTGATGGAAATTCTGTAAGTTTAGGACTACTACTATGCAGAGAGAAGTTATGAGAGTATTAGGGGTAGATGCTTTATCATTTTCTAATTTCATCAATTTCATGTGTTCTGTAATTTTTGTTTGCTTGTTATCCTTTTTGATAAAGGTTTTACTTGTTCTCAATCTCCCAGTAGGTAGAACAGGACTAGACAGTAGAGGAGAACAACATGCTTTCTTCCTCTGCAGTCTTGCATTTATCACGCTTATTATTTTTGTTTTTCTTAGCAAACCTACAGTTGCTTTCTATTCTATAAATAATATCTATATGATACTATCTGAATACCCAACTCACTATTCACTCTTCACACTACTTCACACCTTCACACCTCTTACGCTGTTTAGTGTATAACAGTAAGAAACAGAAAAGTAGATGGTATAAAATAAAGTAAGATAACAGGTCAATACAGAATTACCACGTCTACCCTCTCTAGGCTAAGCTAGTTCATAAGATTAGTTCACAAAATAAAATTCAGTATTTATATATACAATTAAGGTAGATGTCTTGGTTTCTAAAAATTGTCAGCAGATCACCATTTAGTATGCTATCCGTTCTTTTAATAAGCCATGTTCTTTATAGATTCTGGATAAAATTCCAGTGATGACCCTGATGTACTTGATTGTCTTCCCTTCGCTTCTCCCATAAACCACAATGCTTTACAGCTGTTTCAGGGTTAAACCAAAGTCCAAAGTCCAAAATCTACCACTTCTGTTAGTCTTTAACAAAGAGACCAAAATATAGTGAGTCACCTATGTTCTTAGATAGCTTCTCTTCTCCCATGAATCACAATGCTTTGCAGCTGTGTCAAAGTTGATCCAAAATCCAGAAACTACAACTTCTGTTGAGCTTAAACAAAGGGATCTAGTTTGGTGAATCACCATTTGTAGATAGGGATTTCAGCCAAGACTTTGCACTGGTCTCTCTTAATTTATTAATCTTTATAGGAAACACTCATTGAAACACTCCTTGACAGAGAGTGAATTGTAACTGTCCCAGCAAACTCACTGCCAAACAAAAAAACAAAAAAAAAAAGTTATCTGACCATTTTTAAAAACAGAAATATCATAAATAAAACTCCTATAACTATTACTGTCTCACTAAATAACTTTCAGCTGCACGTACACATGTACACGTATATACTTTTGTGTACAAAAAGATAGTATTGCAAGAACTTACTATTAGAATCCTTCTTGTTTAATAATTGAAATAATGTTTTAATATAATGTGGCAAGGTGCCCACATGGAAAAGCCAGTCAGTTTTTAATTGCACTCGACTCGCGGTTCACCGGTCTCAAAATTACTGTGTCCTGCAAACTACTCGCTCCGGTGTAACACGTTTTTAAATGCCGAATGGTCAAGTGAGATGCTACCGCTGGACTTACTAAACAAGTGTTTATTTTTCAGTTAGCAGCAGCTCCATCAGCTCCTTGTTGTACTGCCATTCTTAGCGGAGCTTGCACAGGCACTTTAAAGCCAGAGAAAAAGAGACTAGGAGCTTATAGGGGGATTCTGATCAGTTATGTGATCTTTCAACCCTGGGAAATTTTAAATCTATTATTTTGAACTTTATAACTAAAAACTTATTTAACATAAAATCATATATAGATGGTAAAAAAAAATACCTAATTCATGAAAGCAGTATAAAGAAATTGAATTGATACAGTATTGGTGAAAAAACAACGGACTTGCTAAATCTCACTAAACACACATAACACACAAAAGACGCACATATAATGTATAGAATATAAAAACTGTTTTAAAACTTCACATAAAATAAATACAGCCCTTGGAGTAGAGCAATCTTCAGCCCTTTTTGGATCACAGTTTTTCAATAATGATTACTGTGTTCTCGCCATACAAGTCCTCAGTGCAGACTCTTCCTCCACTGGTCTGAATGGTGTTATCTTCAGCCATTTCCCCTCAATGCAGCCACCCTAGCAATGAGGAAGCTCTTTGCCTAAAATGGCAAAACAAGAGAAAGAGGCACAAAAAGGACAGCACCAAGCCACAATAAGATTGAATGGTAAGACTGTATAGCTCAATGACATGGATGGCATACCTTTTATAAAATAAAACAAGCAAAATGGTCCTGCTGCCTATAACTTCTCCACAACTGCAGATGCACGTAGCTCCTGCTCCAATGAAAGCTGTATTCAGAAAAAAACATTTACTTTCAACTCATAGCCATTTGCTGGTTGCTGACAGTGGGTTTTATTTATTTATTTTTATTTTGTTTTTGATAACAAGATAAGGTTTTCAGACACGACCTGGGAAATTGCAAAAAGGTGAAACATGACAAAATAGCAGATGAACAGTACACCAATTTTCTACAATAGAAAAACAGTACAAAATAATCATTAATCAATAGACATAGGAGGTCCCACATAATGACATTTCTTAAGAGGACACAACAAGGTGGAATACATGACAAGATAGAAGGTATACAGTACAACACTTGGTCAATAATAGAAAATAGTACAAATAATTAATGGTCGGTACAAGTATAATTAATCAGAGACAAAAGGCAACCAAAATATTACATAGTATATGTTTATAATGTGCACCGTAACCACCATATTTTCCCTTTATCCCACCCCCAACATCTCTACCTCCCCTAATTTTTTTCCCCTGCATGCTTCTCCCAGACGATGCCTCCCTCAGCTGATCACCTCCTCTTCCCCCCCCTTTGATGAGCCTCATCAAGGCCGACCACCTTACCTTCTCTGTCTTTTGGTTTACTGACCATCCAATTAACAACTAGGACAGTGTACCCCCCTCTCCTATCCAAAGTCCTACTCTGGCACCAGTGTAATTATGATGTATAAAATTGCTATGTACTTGACCGCGTGTTTTGATTCACTGTGTCTCTGTATTTTTTATGTTCTGTCTGTAATGTATTTGTCACCTACTGACTTGGAACCTTTGAAAATGAGTCCTTGACTCAAAGGTATTAATCCTAAACTGAATAAATAAATATAATATAAGATAAGTAAGTGCAAGTTGTTAAAACCATTTGTAGAGGGCAGGGTGACAAATAGGAAAAACGGAGCAAAGGAGATCAGTAGGAGACAAGAAGGAGGACTGAGATCAGAATGGAGTGGAGAAAGATAAGATAAAACCAGGGGGAGACAGAGAGACAGAGAGTAGGAAGTAGTGGAAGGTGATAAAGGGGAGGGGAGTTAGCAATCAGCAGCTGGTACAGGAAGAAGACTAAGGTGGATAGAAGCATGTACACTTGGCAAGTATTGTATGGTAATACAGGTGTTGCTTTTTAAAAAGGGCATAACTAGAGCTACAGGATATCTAGAGGAATGGAGTTCCAATGGCGCGGGGCTGCAAGGGAGAAAGCATGGACACCCTTGGCTGTTTTGCACCTTGGTATATGCAGGAGAGTATGGTCAGCAGACTGTAGACCATGAGAAGAGGTTTGCCAGGACAGCATAGTGGCTAATGATGCTGGGGTTACAGAGCTGATGATACTATCAGTCAGAGAGCCAAGGGAGAGGAGTCGGTGAGCAGATGGGGGAGGGCCATTTTAGATCAGCACAGAGCTGGCAGAGGTGTTTGTGACAATGGGAGGCAGAGGCGTAGTGGCAAATGTTATTGTAAGTTGTGTCTCATCTATGTAGAGAGGTTTTGGAAGCACCTACTGTAACAGGGTAACAGCACCATAGGTAAGGGCTGGTAGAAGGATGCCTTGTGCCACAGCTAGTCTGGCTGAGGGGGTAAGCACAGAGCTAGTCTTATAAGCAACCCTAATTTTAGCATTCACCAATTCACAGATAGAAGAGATGTGGAGATAAAAGTTTAAGGACCCATCAAGCAGCATGCCCCGATATTTAAATGAGCTACCTGTGTCTAACAGAGAGCTATTCACTTGGTGGATTTTTAGATTGTTTGAGTTGTTTCTCAGTTTGACATCAGAACCAAAAGCATAGCTTGAGTTTTGGTAGCATTTAGGACAAGTTTGTTCTTTGAGAGCCAGGACTGAATAATCACAAAGTCAGATGAGAGGGTTTGGTTGATATCATCTGCTGTATAGTCCTAGAGCTGCAATATAGTATCAGATCATCTGCATACAGTATTGATGAGCAGAAGTGGGTATGTACAGAGATCCTGTTAATAAAGATGGTAAACAGGAGAAGGCCAAGAAGGGATCCTTGGGGAACACCTATGTTTATGACTGCAGAATTGGATAGGACAGTATTAAATTTCACAATCTGTTTACAATTAGATAGGTAGCTGCCAAATCAGTGCACAGCTTGTGGAGAGAAACCCAGTGATAGCAAATTATCAAGGAGAAGGGGGGTCAACATGATTGAATGTTTTATCTAGATCTATGAAGATAGCACCTGTGAGAGAGCCCTTGTTCATGGCAGTGAGGACATCATTTGTAAGTTTAAGAAGTGCTATTGTGGTACTATGTCCTTTACAGAAGTTGTGTTGGCTTTCAGAGAGAAGGTTATTTATTGTCCAGAAGGAAGGAGATGGTTTGCGTAGTTACCAGCTTCTCAAGAAGTTTGCTCAGAATGGACAGAATAGCTATAGGGCAATAGTTGGAGACGTCCTTTGGGGGTCCCCTTTTTTGAAAACCAGAGTGATTCTGGCAATTTTCAAATATCAGGGACTGCGCTATGGCATAGAGATAGGATAAAAACCTTTGCCAGGGGGATGCAATTAAGGGAGAGGCAAGTTTCAGTAGTCTAGGCTCAAGTCCATCAGAGCCCATGCTGGTACTATCAGAGATAGTATTTAGAAGTTTAAGGACATCTGCTCTGGATGTGGTTTTGAAATGGAAGGGTAGATACAGATGTGAGGAGTCTGGCACCATGGAAAGAGATGTAGGCTGAGTGGAAGTGAAGGAAGATGTATATTTACACAAATCTGAAAAATGAAGGTCAAAAGAGTTAACTATAGTTATAGGATTATTACAGTGGGTTCTATTAATGGCCATATTGTTGGCTCAATGGGAGCTACTGGCCCCAAGGAAGGTTTTTATGTGAGCCCAGAATTTGCGTGAGTCCCCCAGCAGCATCTATCAAGAGCCCTTTACAGTATGAGCTTTTAGCTAGCCAAATATTTCTTTTACAGGCATTTCTTTGGGCCCTATAGATATTATAATCAGAGGGAAGACCAGACATTTTAAAATGCTGCCAGCTTTTATCCCGATCTCTAAGCTGTGATAGGAGATCTTTGAGTAACCATCTTGTATGTGACCCCCTGGACTCTGTGCATACAAGTGGGCATGTATTTGCCCACTAAAGCACCAAATTGAGCTAAAACATAGCTGAGTGCTGTCTCAGGATCACTGGCATAGTGTATGGGGGACCAATCAAGTTGGGATATGTCATTTAGGAATGTATCTTGGTCTAGGTTAGCAAAGTTCCTAAAGTTAATGTATTTGTGAGGGGAGCCGAGAGTGATGTAGAACACCCGATGCAGTGTATAGAAGAGTGGTCTGTCAAGGCATCAGCCAATGTCCCAGATGCCAAAATCCTGTCTTTGCAATTTGATATGATCCAGTCAATGAGTGTGACAGAGTTAGAAGAAGACATTACCCTAGTGGGGTCATTGATGAGCTGATGAAAACTGTGCCCTTGGGCCATGGACAAGATAGACTCATTTGTTTTACTACGCCGATTTAAATTTAGGTCACTGAGAAGGAGGACCTCATTCCGACCAGCAGATAAATTAAATTGGTCAAGTAATTCCTCAAGGCCCGAGAGACCACTATGAGGGGGATTGTAAGTGCACACTATGTGTAGTTTCTTATTGCCTAGGAGCAGAATAGCATGAAGGGATTCACAGTGAGCGAGGGCAGGGGTAGGCAGAATGCAGAGGCTGAGGTGAGATTTAGAATATATGGTGACCCCCCAACCCTTTTAGAGGTAAGCCTATCAGACCTGACAAGATTATAATTAGGTAAGGAGAAGGCAGAATCTGGTATGGTTGACATGAGCCAGGTCTCAGATAGGCAGAGGATACCAGGGTTGCACAGACCAACCCATGCTTCTAGTTCACCTAGGTGACAGTGTAGGCTCCTACTGTTGAGGTGAATTACACAAAGCCCTTTTGAGTCTATTCACGTAACATCTTGATGTGAAAGATAAGTAGCAGGTCCAGGATGAAGTTTGATGTCTCCAGCAAGGATGAGTATGAGAGCGATAAGGAGAAGATAGAGTTTTTTCGATGTAAAAAAGTAGGGGGTGAGATACCACTGCAGTGAAGGCATTTTTTTGAGATAAAGGTGACAATGTGCATAAAGTGTTTTGAGATGAGAAGAGGGGTAGAGTCATGTGGCCTGCACAATAAGATTAGTAGATTAGAGAATTTAAAGTTAGTAGGTTTGGGTGGGGAAGTTACAGGGGCAAGGGAGTAAGGGATCATGGCAAACCACAGATGAGAATAAGTGGTAAGGTAGGTAAACAACAATATTTTTCTCAGAAAGGCCTTGTTACACTATAGATGAATGAAATAAGTAAAAATAGGCAAACCTAGATATTAGAGTGAAACAGGAAAGGGAGTCAAATTGAGTATGAGCAGGCAGATATTAAATCAAAAAGAAAAGCTGCTCTTAAATAGAGGAGGAGTGGAAGTAGTGGTGATTAGCAGGCAGACACAATCATTCAAAAGGCACAGGGTTCAGATGTGAAGCCACCTAGTGGGAAGACAGAATAAGGAGCAAATGGGAAAATGGATACTTATAAAATGTAGAGCCCATGTGACCAGGCACAGCTGTAAAGCAAATTGCTCAGATAGGGTGGGATAAATAGGCACTAGTTTTAAAATGTCTGTTGTATTACCGAAATCAGGCAGACGAAAGGAGCCTTTGTTCCTTGCGTGCAATCGAGGAGGTGGGCGGAGCTCCTGGCAGGAGCCTCCAGTGGGCTGGCTCTTGAGAAAGGCAGGCTAGCTTCAGAACTGTGTTCAGCAGTTCCAGTCCAGGGAAGCCTGATCAGGACAGAGGAGCACCTGAGGGAAGAGGTAACAGACACAGCAAGATTAAGTACAGACTCAAGGGGGGGGGAGAGAAGGAGAAAATTAGCAGGACAAAAGGTTGGCCAAAGGGCTAAATTGCAGAGTTTTAAATAATTGATTAGCAGTTTTTTTTCTTGGGACTATACTAACTGTACAGAAAGTATTTATATAGAGTTTCTAGAAGTGCTGTGTTTGTTAAACACAGTGAGGCAAGAGCTGTGCATTTTCACAAAGATTTAGCACTTTTATGAGCAAAATGCTAATCAATTTTTCGAGTTAAATAAATCCCTGAACTGGTGGGAGAGATTCGGAGCAAGGACAGGGGCAGAGATGGGAGTGGAGAGCAGAAGCAGAAAAATTCAGTAAACAAGTAAAGAGAATAGACTTTCAGACACTGTGTTGGAGGCTAAGTAAATAAAGTAGCTACAACCTTCACTAGCATAAAATATAGAAGCTTGCAGAAATTAGACACTAGCAGTAGTAGCACCAAGAGGCTATCAAAGCCAGTAAATTAATTCAGAGCAAACAGTTCAACTTCAGTAAATAAATAAAATAGCTAAATTAAGTAATATCCCCACTAGCCGAACTCAGAAACTGGCAGTTGCAGCACTAAGAGGATTTAAAAGCACAAAATTAAATTTGGAGCACACAGTTCAAATACATGAGGCAACAGGGAAAGATTAAATAGGCGCTAGTTTTAAAATGTCTGTTGTCCTGCAGAAATCGGGCAGGTGAAAGGAGCCTCTGTACCTTGCGTGCGATCAAGGAGATGGGCAGAGCTCCAGGCAGGTGCCTCTAGTGCGCTGGCTCTCGGGCAGGGCAGGCTAGCTTCAGAACTGCGTTCAGCTGTTCCAGTCCAGGGAAGCCCGATCATGGCCAAGGAGCACCTTGCGTGTGATCAATGAGTTGGGTGGAGCTCCAGGCAGGTGCCTCCAGTGAGCTGGATCTCAGGAAGGGCAAGCTAGCTTCAGAACCGCATTCAGCAGTTCCAGTCCAGGGAAGTCTGATCAGGGCCAAGGAGCACCTTGCATGTGATCGAGGAGCCAGGCAGAGCTCCTGGACAGGTGCCTCCAGTGGGCTGGCTCTCGGGGAAGGCAGGCTAGCTTCAGAACCGTGTTCAGCAGTTCCAGTGCAGGGAAGCCCGATCAAGGCTGAGGAGCACCTTGCATGCGCTTGAGGAGGTAGGCAGAGCTCCAGGCAGTGCCTCCTGGTGACTGGCCTTTCCGGGAGGGCATGCTAGCTTCAGAACTGCATTCAGCAGTTCCAGTCCAGGGAAGGCCAATCAGGGACTAGGAGCACCCTGCTTGTGATCAAGGAGGTGGGTGGAGCTCCAGGCAGGTGCCTCCGGTGGGCTGGCTCTTAGGAAGGGCAGGCTAGCTTTGGAACCGCATTCAGTGATTCCAGTCCAGGGAAGCCCAATCATGGCCGAGAAGCACCTTGCATGCAGTCGAGGAAGTGGGCTGAGCTCCAGGCAGGTGCTCCTGGTAGGCTGGCTCTGGGGAAGGGCAGGATAGCTTTGGAACCATGTTCAGTGGTTCCAGTCTAAGGAAGCCTGATCTGGGATGAGGAGCATCTTACATGCGATCGAGGAGGGAAACTAAATATTATTATCCACCTCGGGACAAATGACCTAGCTAGGCATGAGATCAGTGCAGTGCAGGATGAATTTGTGGAGTTGGGGAAGAGCCTCAGACAGGTAGCAAGCACGGTAACCTTCTCAGAGGTGCTTCCAGTCTATGGCAGGGGTGAGGCTAGGGTACTGTACACCATGCAGTTTAATGAATGGTTGCAAAACTGGTGCAGAGCACAGGGCTTTGGCTTCATTGAGGACTGGGGGTCCACCTGGAGAGATGAAGGTCTATACTGGCATGATGGTCTGCATCTGTCCAGGAAGGAAACATGCTCCTAGGTGACAGGTTTAAAGGCTTCCTTGGCAAACTTTTAAACTAGCCAAGGGGAGGTGCTGATAGGAAAAGGAAAGTTCAAGCCTCCCCCACAAAACATGGCAGGTAGTAGGGTGAACACTGAGGTACAGAGCTTGACAGAGGGCAGGGCAGGGGTAAATGGAAAAATGGACAAGGGCAATAAGAGCAGAGATGGGGTAAAAAAGGATAAAGCCAACATTAAATGGAGGGCAATGAGTACCAATGCCCGTAGTCTGGGAAACAATCTTCCAGAGCTAGTAGCCCTGATGGAAGAGGAACACTTGGATAGTGTGGCAGTCACAGAAACATGTTACATGGAGAACCATGACTGGGATGTCAACATACCAGGGTACACAGTCTACAGAAGGGACAGAGAGGTTAAAAGAGGAGGTGGAGTAGCTCTCTACATAAGGGAAGGGATCAAAGCTACAGAACTAAAAAGTAAAGGGGGAGGACAAGAGGAACTCTGGGTCACCTTGGAGACAGGAAATGGCATCACAATCTGCACAGGGGTTGTATACAGACCCTCGTCTCAAGGGGAGGAAATGGACAAGAAAATGATAGAGGGCATTCTCAAAATGGCTGAAAAAGGGGAGATACTGTTGATGGGGGACCTGAATATACCAGATGTTAACTGGGCTACATGGACTGCAGTCACATCCAAGAGCAGGGTCATTCTTGATTCCCTACAGGGGGCATGCCTTAGACAGCTAGTGGTGGAACCCACTCAGGAGGGAGCAATATTAGACCTGGTACTCTCAAATGGAGAGAGGATCACAAATTTAGAAGTCAGTAGACATCTGGGAACAAGCAACCACTGCACAGTGTGCTTCACAATAAACACAACCATGGAGACAAGCCATACAAAGACAAGGATACTGGACTTTAGAAGGGCTGACTTTGGCACAATGGGTGAATACCTGAGGAATGCATTAGCAAATGACCAGAAAGGAGGGGCAGAAGAACAATGGAGAAAAATCAAAACTGCAATCATGGAGGCAACAAGCCTTTGTGTGAAACAAATAAAGAAAACAAAGCGGAATAAAAAAACACTATGGTTCTCAACAGAGATGTCAGAGAAGGTTAAGGAGAAAAAGGCTGCATTCAGAAAGTATAAGGAATCACAGACGGAGCACGGCAGGGAACTGTATCAATTAAAGCAGAAAAAAGTGGGGAAGGCAGTTGGAAAAGCAAAGGCCCAAACCAAGGAAAAGATAGCCAGCTCAGTAAAGAAGGGGGATAAAACCTTTTATAGGTACATTAGGGAGCATAGAAAGGTTAAGGAAGGGATAGTGAAGATTAATAAAGGAGAGGGGAGGTGGGCAGACGGAGACAGTGAAAAGGCAGAGATACTGAATGAATGCTTTTGCTCAGTATTCACAAAAGAAGAAGAGGAGGAGTTACCTAAACCAAACAGTAGAAGCACTCTGGGTAGGGGGTTGATGCGAGTCCATTTACAGAAGAAAGAGTCCTGAAAAAACTCCTAAAACTCAAGGTGGACAAAGCAATGGGGCCTGACGGGATTCACCCTAGAATCCTAAAAGAGCTAAGGGAGGACCTAGTGACACCACTAACCACACTTTTTAACAAATCATGGGAAGATGGAGTGGTACCTGAGGACTGGAGGAGGGCAGATGTGATTCCCCTTCACAAAAGTGGGAGCAAGGCAGAAGCAGGAAACTACAGACCTGTTAGTTTGACCTCAGTGGTGGGGAAAATGATGGAATCACTTCTGAAAGAAAGAATTGTTGAGTACCTAGAGACCAGCGGGGTACAGGACCCAAAGCAGCATGGATTCACAGCAGGAAGGTCATGTCAGATGAATCTAATTGATTTCTTTGACTGGGTGACCAAAGTAATAGGCCAAGGAGGGGCTGTGGATATGGTCTACCTAGACTTTGGCAAGGCATTTGACACAGTCCCCCACAAAAGATTAATAATCAAGTTAGCCAGCATGGGAGTGGGTCCCAGGGTGGTAGCCTGGGTAACAAACTGGCTGCACAACAGGACACAGGAGGTAATAGTGAATGGAACACATTCTGAAGAAAGGGGGGTTACTAGGGCTCAGTACTGGGTCCAGTTCTCTTTAACGTCTTTATAGGTGACATTGCAGAAGGTCTGGAAGGAAAGGTATGCCTCTTTGCAGATGACACAAAGATCTGTAACAGAGTTGATACACAAGGGGGGTAGAAAGGATGAGAAGGGACTTGGCAAGGTTGGCGGAATGGTCAGACATATGGCAACTTAGGTTCAATGCAAAGAAGTGCAAAGTAATGCACCTGGGAAATAAAAATCCAGAAGAGTGCACAATAGCAGGGGAGGTACTAACGACAACAATAATGGAAAGGGATCTGGGTGTAGTCATATCAGATGACCTAAAGGTGGGTAAGCAATGTGAGAAGTCAGTAAGGAGAGCCCTGGGGATACTGGGATGCATAGGGAGGGGCATCACAAGTAGAAAAAGAGAAGTGGTTATCCCTCTGTACAGACAGTTGGTGAGACCCCATCTGGAGTACTGTGTGCAGTTTTGGAGACCTCATCTACGCAAGAACATAGACAGGATGGAAGCAGTCCAGAGGAGGGCAACTAAAATGATGCAGGGTCTGCATCAGAAACCATATGAAGAGAGACTGAGAGAGCTTAATATGTATACCCTTGATGAAAGGAGGTTACAGGGGGGACATGATAGAAACTTTTAAGTACCTCAAGGGAATCAACAAAGTCCAGGAGGGTAGCATCTTTCAGAAAAAGAGATGTGTAAGAACAAGGGGACACAATTTAAAATTAGAGGGGGGATGGCTCAGAGGTAATGTGAGGAAATTCTTTTTCATGGAGAGAGTGGTGGACACATGGAACTGCCTTCCTGGAGAGGTTGTGGGGTCTAAAGCAGTGGGGGAATTCAAACATGCATGGGACATACATAAGGCAACTATAGTGGGGGGGTTGCAGGAAGTAGGCTGTTGGTTAACTAGAATCTGCAGCTTATCCAATAGGTAGGGAAATGGGCAGACTGGGTGGGCCAAGTGGTCCTTATCTGCCGTCAAACTCTATGTTTCTATGTTTCTATGGGCGGAGCTCCAGGGCAGGTGCCTCTGGTGGGCTGTCTCTCAGGGAGGGCAGGCTAGCTTCAGAACCATGTTCAGTGGTTGCAGTGCAGGGAAGCCTGATCAGGGCCGAGGAGTGCCAGGAAGTAACACATTTTTTTTAAATACAGCCTTTGTTGTGGATTTACATTTGTGCATTAAATTACCCAGTTGAACTGTATGATCACAGTCTATGCTGAATGCTCTCCACAGTTGGATTTTTGTGACTATTTTGAGTTTTAGCCAGCCTCCAAAGAGCTCTACCACTGCACCACAGTGCAAAAGCCTTCTTTGCTATTTTGGTGAGATATGACACTATTTATGTAAAAGTACTGTGTTTTAGAAAACACACACACACACACACACTCTGACAAAATCAAAAAGAAAAACATCAGTGGAATCAGTGTGTAACAGGGTGATTTATTTTATTTAGAAAGCTCCACAGTGACAATAGATGACTCTTTCAGAGATGTGCCAGGGTGAGTAAGTTTTATAAAAAAAGAGCAGTAGTCCCTATTGTATTTTTTATTGTATATTTTTGTGTTCCTGAAATAAAGTACTTTTACATATATAGCCCATGTGGCTATACAGGGAGAAGGGGGGATTCATCTCCTGGAAATCTCAACTACTCTTCTGGGCTGATTTCACTCATGTTTACCTGACAGTGATATGTGCAACCACGCTGAACAATCTAACATGTGGATGCCACTTTTTGTTAGGCAGTGAAACCATAATCAATGTGCCATTTTTGTATTTTAAAAAACTGTAGATGTTATAACTCAGCCTATTACGAGTGATCCAGCTGTCCTACAGAGAAAACACATTTCACGCTCCAGAGTGCCAGCTATGTAGAACAGCTGATTGCTTTTGCCTGTGTTTATGTGCAGTCAAACATAGAAGAAATTCCCATTATAGTATCAATTACTTCTGTATTTGGCTACACATTTACCCCTATGTAGAAGTACAGATGTCGAAGTCCCATAGCTGCACAATACTCTAGAACTGGGGCTGGACTTGGTAACAGGTAGGAGAACTGACCTCAGGAGAGGTGTCTGAGTCTAAGCTCAGCCGCTTGATCACCCTCACAGTTATCCTCATCAGGGCACCCAGCTTAGTCTTTCCAGGAGTAATTTTTGTTTTTGTGGGATGTCAAGAGGGAGCTCTGGTCCCTCTCTTGGAGGGAGTCATCCTCCGACCCAATAGTCAGAGCATCATAGACCCTGTTGGCTCCTGATTTTGCTGTTCTGCCCCTGGGCCCATGACCGTGTAACGGGTGGAGTGGCTGGTTCCACCTTCATGGAGGCAAATTAATGCCATGGACATGGGCCCTCTCCATTCTTAGTGGCACGTCTGTGCTGACACTCAGCCATCACTGGGTGTCAGTCTACAGTGTGCCATGCGATCCCCCCTTCCCTGAGGAAGGAGAGCTGTCTATGGATGCTCAATCCTTCCTTGCCCCACTGACCCCCGAGCAACCTGAGTCCATTCCCAAACTCAGGTCGCTGGTGTGGCTCGAGGTTTGGCATCCAGCACTTCAACCCTCAGTGCCACTGGGCCAGCTTCCAGGAGTAATTTTATCAGCAGTCCAAATTTCACTGACCTGTCTGTTCAATGAACTCAGCAGATTCCTTGGGGTAGTTCCTCACAGTTTTGAACAGAGACAGCTTCAATATGGTATTTACAGAAATGTAGGGAAAATACAAAATATACAAACTTATGGTATTTTTGATCATGTGTACACACAGTGTGTGCCTAGCATTCCATTAGAGAATTAAAGTTTATCTTTTGCTGTTTTTGAGGTATTCTGGCAGCCTGTGTTGGTGATGCATTTGTGTATTTTTCCCATGCATCTGTCTTCTGGTCGAATTTCACACTTGGCTGGGTCATCACCCTGTCATTGATCATCTCCTCCTCTTCATTATCTGAGAAGAAATAGGTGACCCTGACCCAGAACTTGTCCTTCTCGATGCCAGTGGGGTCCCCCGTGGGCAGCTCACTATAATTTAGGTGGGTGATCTGATCCAGTAGATCTCTCATCAAGGACATGATACAAGAGAGGTCAGGAGGAGGCAGCCAGTCTAGAATCTAATGTACAAAATGCTTCATGCCTGAAGCACTGGAGTGTTGTGTTTGGTTTATCAACTGCAGCCAGAGCACTTACAACTTCAAAGAGCCACAGCCCCTCGGAGTATTACTATAAGGATCATGTGGGGAAGGGAAAGGAGGACAACTTGCCAATACATGCACAAAGCAGAATAACCCTCGGAAACCTGGGCACGGAATTTTGTAACACCCCTGCTTATAGAACTGTTACAGGCAGTTGATAGGGGTGTCTCAGAAGCAGTGACTGAGAACAGAGGAGCTGGTGGTAGTAACAGGACCATCTCAGGGCAATGTGATGCGATACATTTTAGGGGTCCAACCAAGAGCTATTGTTCTAGCATGTATAGGTTTAGGTGCACCACCACCACCTGATTATTGATGTTTTGCAGGGCTTGACCTCCGACTGTAAATTGTGCATGCATCGATGTGTGACTATTGCAATATTGTATATGGGGAACTGAAGGAGGCAGACTTGCAAACATGTCTGAGGGAGTAGGTTTGTGTTGTTTCTGCTGTAAAGCTGCGGATATCCCCATATTCAATATAACAGTAGTCACACATTGATGCATGCATGATTTACTGTCAGAGGTCAAGCCCTGCAAAACATCAATAACCAGATGGTGGTACACCTAAAGCTAGACATAATGGACAAATTAGCTCTGTGTTTGCATCTCTAAAATGTAACACATCACACTTCAACAACAAAACTAGACAAAGTAGACTATATCAATTAAAGCACTACATTTTTTGAAGGGCTTCTGTAACAAAAGGAAAAAATAAACCTAAAATTTTGTTTCATGTAAATGTTCAGCAGCTGTGTTGGCTCTGACCAGAGATTGTTTCCTTTCTCCTGGTCAGGACAGTGATACTTAAAGCAGCACTTCAATAAAATTAGGCAAACAATTTGACCTTCCCCTTTTTTCACTATGTAAGATTCCAGGCTTCTTCAACTGTTACTTGGTGGGACAGTTTTTTTTTTATTTCACCAAAGTTTAACTAGTCTACAAATATGCTAATTTTTTTTTTCTTCAAGAAAAAAGATAGTTACCTCATTTTGCATAGAAACAGCATCGTAGATCTGTCAAGGGTTAGGGTCGAGAGAAAAAAAGACCCATGGCACACAGCATAGGAAGCACCTAGAAAAGTACATCTGACAGGTATGCTAATACAGGTACCAGATAAATATAGTGCAGCTGAAACATCGCAGCAATAATCACGCGGTGTAAAGCGCAAAATCATTTAGAGCGACGGGTATAATAGTGGTAGGTAACTACTGCTACCCCTGTCACTGACTGCGGACTGAAGGAAGGGCTGAAGAAGCCTTAGGTGCTGTGCCTGGTCAAGCTGCTCTCCTGGTGGAATGGCTAAGGCATAGGCACCTGAGGCAGTGTGGACCTGGGGATCAGGATTTGATTCATTGTCCCCTAATAGTGTTACTTTTTTTTGTGCTGACAGAGACAAAGCTTCCCCCCTTCTGAGTTTCCCCTTATCTCCTTGGTCCACACCCCCTCAGAGTTAATTATTCAGTTCTGGGGTGTGTGAGGGGGGCCAAGCCCCACATAAAAACAAAAGAATCTCAATTTCTGCTATTGATTTGTATCGTGTGCTTTATTTTTGTTTCGGTTGGTGTTTTCACCAACTCTGTTTTTGGCACAGGTCATTTCTACTGCGGCATTGTTTGCTGCACTGTTTTTCCCACAACATTGTAACCCCATGCTGCTAATACAATGTATTTTTATTAATTGTAGATGAAAGTCACTTTTTTGGAAAATAAAACTTTTTCTTTGCACTGCTGCTTTAAGCTGATTTAATTATTTTTTGGGATAACTCCCTTTCTTCTCTTTTGCCTCTGTCTTGTTATTGCCATTTGCCCAAGAGTTGATCTATGTGATCCTGCAAACCACCTCCTCTATGTCCGAGGCATCTGGAGAGCTATACTGGGTCATGACTGATGACGTAACTCTAGTGGCACATTTACTGGACCCTGATGGAAAGGTTGAAGTAAGCTGCTGTTTTTTCCATTTATACTTTCTTTCCTTCTCACACCTGACCCTCCCCCATCTGGACCAGTCTCATCTCCCTACTTCTCCGGTGTTTACCTGTACTCTGGTGTCTTCTGCCACAGGACCATGGAGGTGCCCAGTCACTGGTGTGGAGCCTTTGGGAACTGGGCCATCATTCAGCCCTGGTTGAAGGTGTTTTTTGCCATTTTCTCCACAGGTCCCAGAGGTGGGCAATGATGTGATGTGCAAGCTCCACTCTATGGAGATGCTCCCAACATTGATGTGTGGGGACCCTTTTTCCCCATACAGTCCCCATTGAACTGCAAACTGGATTCTTCCAGGTGGTAGCCAACCAGTGGACATGGTCAGCCCCCTCCCAGAGGGAGGAGAGCTGTCCAAGGGATGCTTAGTCCTCCTTCCCTGGACAGCCCCCCCCCTTGAGTGACTCACATCCATTTTCAAACCTGGGACACTGGCATAGCAGGCGGTAGCTCTACCACCATGCTACTGGGCTGGCCAAGTGAGTTGCTTTTTAGATGACTTGCATGTTTGTCCTCCAGCTTCCCCATCTTCGGTGCTCTTTTGTGCCACTCTGCTGGAATGTTTAGGAGTGCAGGTAGAGACCAAAAACTATCATTTTTATAAAATAATTGAAGCTGAGCACTGGAGCTTCCCTTGATGCTGTCACTTAGCTACCACGTATCACCAGAAGTCCCCCAAGCTATAATTTATCATTTATTTTGTTTATATGTTTGTTTCCCTGACAGATCTACAGGCACATGTTGCTGATCTGCTGCTCACTCTGGATCATTACCTGCACCAGAGACTCTTTTTTCCAGGCACTACCCTCCAGGCCACCAGTGCTTCCTCACTTTACCTCACCAGGTGGGATTCTTCCTTTCTGTGTGGCCACTGTTTATTTGTGGAGAAGGCATTAACGTAGTGGCAGCATAGTGTCAGAGTCGGGGATTGTAAGTTTTTCATCCTCAGCAAGTTAGCACCATTGGTGCTTGCCTTTCATAATTCTCAGATGGGGATTTTTCCAACCATTATGTCCCACCCACCTCCCCAGTGTATCGGGTGTGCTTTACCATTCACAGCACCACCAGGCTGCCCTAGGTGTCACCAGGTGAGCAATGTTTTGGTGCCTGTGCATTGTATCCTCCCTGCAGACCTATTCTTTTTATATTCTAGGTTCAGGAAGTAAACGCTGGTTATCACTGTGCCACAGCAGTCCCTCATCCTTTGGCGCCATTGAGCCAACCAGCATGCCATATATTTTCAAAACTTTGTATTTATCAGTTGCTCATAAAAAGAAAATACATTGATAAATGAGGTACTCTAGCAACAATTGAATAGCACGTAATTAATTATGGAAACAAGTAATTAACTAACAAATGAACTAGAGAGAAAAGACAGAAAAAATAAGATTTAAACAAATATAGTCAAAACAGAAACTTGCCCTTCTTATACCTTAACCAAATATGTAATAAAATAAATTCAATGCAACAGGTTCTACATTTCCAAATAATAAGATAATTTATAACACCGAAGATAAGACTGAATCACAAGTTATCTAATTATGTTATTACAAAATCACACATGCTCACACAATGCAAAGCATCATGGGCTGCATATGCAAATCACCACAGAATGTTATGCTGGTTCAACTTTAAGCAAAATTGCATGGTGCCGAAAGGCCTCTGCAAACTGTGTGAGAGGCCTTTCGGCACCATGAAATTTTGCTTAAAGTTGAACCAGCATAACATTCTGTGGTTATTTGCATATGCAGCCCATGATGCTTTGCATTGTGTGGGCATGTGTGATTTTGTATTTTCTTGAAACTTAGCTTCCCAGCCTAATGCCCTTTGGAGTAACCCTTTCCTCAGTGTTTGCGCACAGAGGTTCTTTGTCTTTTAAATAATTAGGTTATTTACTTTTATCACAAATATAACCTAATCTGGTTTTAAATTTTGTATTAGTTAACATTTCACGTATCAGCTTTTTTTCTCAAAATGAGTCAGATAAGAAACATTATTTCTTAAAGATAACTTTACATTGTAATTATTGTGGCAATTAGTGGAAAGGAGAGAGAGAGAAAATATAAAATTTTGTATTTTATTGGACTGCTTTCAAAAAGAGTAAAATAAAAAGAACAAGCACAATTTAACCCTTCTAGCTCAAAGGAAATTTCTAAATATTTTTGTAATTTCAAGCAGTTACAGTTCCAATCTAGGTTCAGTTAAGGCTACTTAATGTGCCATCACTGCTGGATCAAAAATGTCAGTTGACTTTTTGACGTTTGGACCTACAAATATCTTTATTCTTTTGCATCCAGAAAGTCCCATTATTGTCATATACATGTATTTGCTATTCTGGCAAGAAATCTTTTTTTGCTTTATTGGTGAACCAAAGCTTTAAGGTAGCCCCAACCCCCTTTCTTGACTATGTCAGCTCTCAATGTTAAGAAGCTCTGGCCTCTATTCTGAGTTAGAGATCAAACATCTGGAAATATATGTATGCGTGTCCGCTTATATTTAAGTACTCCTTTTATTCAATGATTTTTAAAATCATGTCATGATCCATCTCAAATGCTAGTAGGAATAAAATGTGTGTTGTTTGTAATATGGAGTACATTAAGCATGGGGCTTAATGCTAGCTGCCGCCCCTTTAGGAGCTCAGAATAAATGTTTCAATTTATGTTTGGCAGGGGCTCCTAAGAAACCCCTTGGATTTCTGTCTGTCTCTCAGTCTGGGGCTAGACCTCATGAAGAGCATTGGGTTCCCGATGTACAGAATAAAATCTAGTTATTGTTCTATATTGTCATCCGTCTCAGTTCGTACGGTCCAGGGTGGCACCCACCAGGGAGGCCAGGCATCTTGCACAGAAACCAGAGATGGGTACAGCAGTATTGAAGAGAAGGTAAAGATCCTTGTGGCAGACCAAAACCTAAATGCCACACAAGGAGAATGTGGCCCTTCTTCTGCCCAGACCCTATCTCACTGACCATTAAGTGCGCTGCTGGTGACCCAGACCTCTACCCTAGGCCAGCATCTAGAAAATCTGGACCTCCCAGCATCTATATCACAGCCATGGCTGCTGAACAACTGCCTCTTGCCTTTTGCAGCAGTCCTGCAATCTTCCCACAGGACTATATATAATAAATTAATGTGGGACTTTGCTAAACTACTGAATGGTCACCCTGGGCACATCTGGAGCCCCAAAGAGAAAACTACACCCAGCACTCCCACTGTAGAACTAACCTCCTGACAGCTAGAGGTCATGCGGCTGTGAAATAAATCAAAAACAAAAACAAAAAAATCCTGAGGCCATCCACAGCAACTGACACTGCCCGCTGCTTTCTACAGCAATAACACAGCTGCAGCTATAGTCTGCTCCCTCCTAAAACTGTAGCTCCTTGACTAAAGCAAGCTGCTCTGGAGCCACAAAGAAAAAAAAAAGGTAAAAGTACTCTACATTTTACTGCCACTTCTAGTGCTGTACTCCTCAGTACCACAGCACATAGACTAGCCCTCCTCATCTCACTCAAGCTGTGTCATGGATTCTCCACAGACTGGCCTGCTCCCTCCCGACTGCAGAAGCTGCTCAGCCCCTCTGCCCTCCTTGTAACTGCACTTCCGTCTCACCACTGCTGCTATGCACAGAGCTCTGCACTGCTCTGCTCCATCCATGGGGGCAATACCAACAAAAAAAAAAAGTAGAGTGCTGGCCCAGTAGTGCAGAGGGCTGAGGCGCTATGCCTTGCCTCATGTCATGCTGGTGACCTCGGCTCGGGAACAACCTCAGGTCATCAGGGTGCTTGCACGGGGGGGGAGGGTAGGAGGAGGATTGAGTGGCTGTTGTCCTCTCCTAGGGAGGTCATTGCCCCCCCTTAGTTCTGCTGCCACCGGGTGGATGTCCGGTGGCTGCATAGGCAGGAGGGGGCAGCAAATACCGTGAGGGTGCTTCAGAATGCGGTGTGCATGTGCCTATCTGAGGAGGGGTGGGAGAAAACCAGGGAAAAAAGTCGGGGGTAAAAAACATTATAAAAAAAGAAAAAAAAAAATAGAGCCAGAAGTGGAAAAAAAAAAGAAAAGGGAAGCAGGGAACCATAAAGGCTGCAGATCTACATGCCACGTTCCCATCCACTCTGCTGCTCCCCGACGCAGCTCAGCAAATTACTCTGCCCTCCCCGATAGGTGCATCAAATGTGGCTCCCTTCTCCCAGACTGCAGTACCTGCTGCTGCACTACCCTGGCTTCTCACCCTCCACTGCTGCCACAAATGCAAAGCCTTTCTCTGTTCCTTCAGCAGCTACCACTGACTCCTGTCTTCCTTGGCAGTGCTACCACCCACAGCAGCCACATGGAGCCTCCGCTCTCTGCTCGGCCATGCCCCAAAACAGGGGACCACATAATGAATAAAATAAATGAATAAATAAATAAATTGGAGCAGAGAGAAAAAAAAAAGCACAACACAAGGCAGGACTGTAAATAAAATACAAGAGACACCCAGTGTGCCCACAACAGGATGCAGAAAAGAAAACAGGGAAAAAAGGAGCAAAAGTTAAAACAAATACAGTAGCAGTTGGGGAGCAAACAGGGGAAAGGAATCAGAAACAGCAGTTATTATCACAAATAATACAGAACAGGGAGCATATCAAATTAAATAAAACTCCCCAGTATCTGTGTCACTCACCAAAATAAAAAGCCCGCCATTTTTTCCCTGCTAGTTCATGGAGGAGGATGACCACGGGAATCACCATTTTGAGCATTGCGGCAGTCCACAGTCAGCCTCGTGGCAAGAAGCAGCCATCTTTGTTTACAGTACAAAAAAGGAAGTAACCCTTTACCCCCCTGTCGGAGGCCATCTTGGTACAGGCACAGTACAGTACAGAAATGGAATGTCAAATTCAGGCAGCCATGTTTGTGAGGGGCAACAAGTTATTCAATGTGGTGTCAGTCCGCAGGATTCAATGGCAGCCATGTTTTTGAGGGGCAACCCATTGAAATGAATGGACACTGAAACAAATAGCTGATTTTTGCAAAGAAACTTTTATTTAAGTAACAGACAATGCAGATTGAGTTGGAATTGTTTATTTAGGACCTCATTTGATGGACTTTGTTTACAAATAATTGTACTTTGTTATAAAAATATTTTCTCCGTGGCACTCCATCTGCTCAACAACATCCTGTCTCCTGCATGATGGCAACTCCTTTTCATCCTTACAACCTTTGCTCTGTCAAGTGAAGCTCATCTCTAACCACAATGTCTGAAGAAGATGTAGATATCAGTGCTGGATCATCCGGAGGTCTACCTTCACCCACCTCAGGGGCGGTGGGCTACAAAATAGAAACCATCCTGCATGACATCCAGTCTTCTCTCTCAGCTTGGGGAACACCAGATATGCAAGCCATTCAAGATGACCTGGCCTACATAAAAGCTATCTCTCCTCAATCCAGGGTCCATACCAACCTACAGCCAGTACCCTTCTCAGTCTTTCATCACAAAGACGCTGATGACTGGCTTGAGCAATGCCAAGCCTGGATTTCCTTCAATGGTTGGACTGATCCTTTCTGTATTTCCAATGCCTTGCGCTTGCTTCTGATAGGAATGCCATTTCCTGGTTTAACGCACTTCCAGAACAAGTCAAAGGAGATACTGCCACGCTGTGTACAACTTTCAGAAACCATTTTGTCCAAGCACATCCACCTCAGTTACTGGAACAACAGCTGTAGGAACGCACCATGCATCCTCTGAATCTTTAGAAGCCTTCATAGTGGACACTGTGTCACCCTGCAAATGTCTGCAGAAAACTGAGAAAGATTAAATCACAGCCTTTATCTGGGGACTGTTTCCTCAATTCCATATGTATGTAATTCAGCAGAAGCCAACAACCTGGATGGACACAATCCAAGCTGCACAACTTGTGCTGGAACCCATATTAAGTGTTCCAGTTTACCAGTGTACAGGCACCTCAGTCCTCACAATTAGCTGCACTTGCAATATGTGTCCAGCAACCACAAGCACTGATAGACAAGCTTATCACAACTGTCAATACACCTGAGCTGAACTTCTGCTACATCTGTCAATGCTCTACAATGACCTTGACAGACACCTGGTCCACCGCCACCTTCTCAAGAGCCTGTGACCTGCCAGTGGTGTGGATTCAGAGGACACACTGCTGCTGTCTGCTGAAAGCTAAAGTATGACAATAGAAGTCAAAGGAAACAAAGACACCCACCACAGCACAATCTGCAAGATGATCGCAACTACTCCCAGGACCAGGGAAATGGGCACTGTCCAACAAATTAGGGGCTTTTGTTGGGCAGGTGAACATTTCAACTGACCACCCCTCCAACTCTTGCAATTCACGCAAACAGCATCCTCCAATTACCATCTCTGGCACACTCTCACTTCCAGAGGCAAATGTACCTGTCATCAGATCACCACTCATAGCAAACTATGTCCCTGTTACCATTGAAGATTGGTTCATACATGCTTTGGTTGACAATGGAGCAGAAATCTCAGTTACCAACAATAGTATTTTGCACAGCAAAACAGTTTGCCACTTACTTAATGTTTCTCCAGCTGACCTAAAGTACATCATCACAGCAAATGCTGTTACAATACCTATTACAGGCGTTGTCCATCTCAGGTTATACTTTGATTCACAGCAAGCTACTGGCAAGTTGCACCTAGTGCCAGATCTACAACCATCAGTGATTCTTGGCATGGACTTCCTCAAAGCTCACAAAGCCATTCTAGACTTTGCCTCAAACAAACTGTCACTAGACCCAAGGAGGCAACTCACAGCTATAGACTCAGTGACTGTGCCTCCTCATATAGAGATGTTTTTTATTGCCAAGATTTGAGATGAACCACTCCCACAAGGTGTTGTTGCCATCATTACAGGATCCCCTGCTTTGCATTCATCAGGTCTTCTCTCAGGAAACACCTTGCCTGCTGTGTCCGATGGCACAGTATACCAATAATGCTGCAACTTTATAGATGAGCCAGTAGTCATCTCCAAGGGTGCCAATGTTAGAAAGTTTGTCTACTTGTCCACAGGGGACCAGCTCCATTGCATGCAAGAACCTCATCCTGATTCCACCAACTCTAGTCCTGTCAGTGCTATCATGACCACTCCAGCTTCACCAGAGTTACCCCTCAGAAAGTGACTATCCTCTTCCAAACTCCCAGCATCTCCAACAGAAAAAAAAAACAGCCTTTGCATTTCCTGGAGGACTACCCAGATGTCTTTGTTGGTCCAGATAATAAGCTTGGATGTTGTGATATCCTGCAACACACCATCGAGGTGCAGCCCAGTCAGAAATCCATTCATCAGTGAGCCACAAAGTAGGATACAAACAGAAACAAGTCTTAGAGAACATGATCAAAGACATGCTTGAACAAGACATTGCTGAAGAGTCTACAAGTCCATGGGGTGCACCATGCCTGTTGGTGGTAAAGAAGGACAAGGGGTATTGCTTTGTGGTGGACTAAAGAAAGCTCAATGCCTACCTGGTGCAGAATACTCATCCCTTGCCTACAACTGAGGATGCCTTAGAGAGTCTTGGTGCGGCCAGCCCAGCTTACTTCACCTCTTTAGACCTTCAGAGTGGGTTTTACCAAGTCTCTATTGATCCATGTTGTTGTTCATACACAGCTTGGTGCTGTCACTTGGGAATTTTTCAGTTCAAATGACTGTGTATGGGACTTCGGAACAGTCCAGCCACATTTCAGCAACTGATCTGGCTTGCATCACTGAGACCTGGCTGGATGAAAATGTTTGCCCGGTTCTAGAGTCAGCTGTTCTGGCCAGGTACTTGGTGATACACCATCCAAGAAAGGATTGTAGGGACAGGGGCATAGCCATTTGTTTTAAATCAGACCTGTGCCTCATAGCCAGCCCAGTAGGAGAAACCAGTTATTTTGAATGTATTGTGGTTGCAGGTGCAGGATGCAGGATTCTTCTCATCTACCATCCATCTGGAGATGGAAGAGAATTCTTGCAGGAACTCATAGACCTCATTATAGACCAGGTATTGGAATCCCCCAGATGGATTATTCTGGGGAATTTCAAAGCTTGGGTCAATGATGAACTCTCGCAATTTGGTCAGGATTTCCTCCAGTTAATGAATTCATTGGGCCTAGCACAAGTTATTACCTCTGCAACTCACATTCATGGTCACTCACTGGACCTGGTTTTCCTGCTTGGGATGGAGATCGATGAACTGGTGGTGGAACCAGTGAGTTGGTCTGATCAATACACTGTCAGGTTTAGGTTCGAGGCACCCCCAATAGACCTGCCCCAATGGAGATGGTCCAATACTGCCCTTTAAGGAGACTGTCCCCAGATGGTCTGATGGAGGTATTGGACCTATCAGACATGATGAAGTTATGCGAGGAGCTGGGAGAGCTGGTGCTGGCCTATAATAGGGCTATTATCAGCACCCTTGACTCTGTAGCACTTGCTCATGTTTGCCCCCCTCATGTCTTGTCAGAAGTCTCCTTTTTTTTGATGAAACTCTGAAGGAGATGAGGAGGAGAAGGAGGTGATAAAGGTTGGAGCAGTGCTGGAGGAAATATGGTCTGGCAGAGGACAAACTTAGATTGTTAGTCCTTTATAAAGACTATCAATTTGCAATGTCCTGTAAGAAGGCAGAGTTTCTGTTCAAGGAGATTGC
This sequence comes from Neoceratodus forsteri, assembly GCA_016271365.2. Taxonomy (NCBI): domain Eukaryota; kingdom Metazoa; phylum Chordata; order Ceratodontiformes; family Ceratodontidae; genus Neoceratodus; species Neoceratodus forsteri. The sequence goes on from CM057458.1 coordinate 1,222,865,853, forward strand.
TGCAGCAAACAGACCAGCTCAGCTCTTCCATACTGTTAACAGGTTGTGCAATCCAAACTGTCTTCAGTTACGGGGAGCCTTTTCACAATCTAGATGTAATGAGTTTGGTCACTTCTTTGCCAATAAGATTGCCACTATCAGAAATCAGAGATCCAGTCAGTGCCCTCAAACGGGCCTTGTGGTGATGGCTTGAGGTCACAAGTACTTGGCCTGTCTGGTCTGACTTTGGCCAGTTGGTTGTCATGGATGGTGTGTGGACCATCCAGGAGTTGTGGTCGACCTACTGTAGTTTAGATCCAGGACCAGCACGCCTCCTGTTGGGATGCGAGGAGGTCATTTGCCTGGTCTTTGATAGGATAGTCCATTGTTCTTTAGTGACAGGGTTTTTTCTAGAACCCCTAAAGGAGGTGGGTGTGAAACCACTCCTGAAAAAACCTTCACTGGATCTGGACATCTTGTCAAACTACAGATCTGTCTCTAACCAGCCCTTTGTGGGCAAGGTTATTGAGGAGGTGGTGGCCACACAACTGGATGATCATTTAACAACTCATAACATCTACGACTCTCTCCAGTCTGGTTTCAGGGAGAGGCATAGTACAGAGGCTGTCCTTGTCCAGGTGATGAATGATCTCCTGATCGTGCGGGATTGAGGGAGCCATTCTATCTTGGTGCACCTTAATCTCTTAGTGGCATTCAACACTGTGGACCATGAGGTGTTGCTGGAGCACCTGCAGGTATGCTGTAGTCTGGCTAGGATGGTCCACAGCTGGTTTAAATCATTCCTTATGGGAAGGATGCAGACAGTAATATCTAGAATTATTTCCTCTGGCGCACTGCCCTAACTTGTGGGGTCCCGCAGGGCTCTGTCTTATCCCCAGTGTTGTTTGCAGTGTATATGCTGCCATTGAGGGATATCATTAGGCAGTATGGGCTGATGATACTCAGCTCTACATGTCCTTTGCACCAGGGCAGGAGGAGATGGTCTCTGTTTTCAACAACTGCCTCCCTGAGATCCAAGACTAGATGAAGAACAACTGGCTGAAGTTAAATCCGGATAAGACTGACATATTGGTGTTAGCACCTGGTTGCTGGGGTAAGAGGGCTCAGGCTGATGAGACCTTGTGAGTTTGACTCGGGGACTCTCAGCTGCTTACCTCGGATTGGGTGAAAAATCTGGGTGTTGTGCTTGACTGCAGCTTGACACTGAAATTTCAGGTGTCGGCTGTGGGTAAAGCCTCATTTTACCATCTGAGAAACATCACCTGGATTAAACACCTGATCTCCCCATGTGACCTGCCAACTTTGGTTCATTCCTTTGTGACCTCCCACCTAGATTACTGCAATGCCCTACACCTAGGGCTACCAGGGGCAGATCTTCGCCGATTGCTGCTAGTGCAGTATGTGGTGGCCAGGTTGTTGACTGGCTTACCTAGATCTTGTGATATCATGCCTGTGCTCTGCTATTTATACTGGCTACCTATAAATTGGTGGATCTCCTTCAAGGTCAGGTTGTTGACCTACAAAGCCTTACATGGCCAGGGACCAAGCTACCTGAAAGATCTTCTTTGTCCCTACTGCCCCCTCCACACTCTTTGCTCCACTGGTGAGGAATTGCTAGAGATTTCCAGGGTTAAAATGAAGTCATCTGGGGCCTGTGCATTTGCTTTTGTGGCCCCAACCCTGTGGAATTCCCTACCTCATCAGGTTAGAGAGTACCAGACCATTGAACAGTTTAAGACTCAGTTGAAAACATTTTCATTTAGCCAGGCATTCCTTGAATGAGTGTTTAATGTAAGGATTTTTAGCACTGATGACTTTATGTAAGAAATTTTTCAGATAGCATGTAAAGCACTCTGATGCCTTGAAATTTGTGTGATATAAATAAAGCATTGATTGACTGATTGACTGATTTCAGCATGTTATGGAAGCTGTACTACATGAGTTGTCTTGGAAATCTTGCCTAGTCTACTGAAACGATGTTATTGTCTTCAACATAACTTTTCCACAGCACCTCCAACATCTCAAAGAAGTGTTTGAACATCTCTGACAATCCAGTCTCAAGCTTCACCCAGAGAAGTGTTGTTTCACACAGCACCAAATTCATTACCTGGGACGTGTTGTTCTAAAGGCATCTCTCCAGACAAGCTGTCAGCAGTCAAAGACTATCCAGAACTTAACAGTCTCAAAGAACTTAGAACTTCCCTAGGCTTGTCCAGATACTACAGAAAGTTCATTTGTAACTATACCAAAATTACAACTCCACTGTATGACCTCACCAAAAAGGGCTGTGAATATACCTGGATTTCCAAGTGCAAAGAGGCCTTTGAAACCTTATAAGAAAAACTGATCTCCTCTCCAGTATTGGCCTACCCAAGGTTTGACCAACCCTTCAAATTCTACTCAGATGCTAATTTCTTTGCAGTGGGCACAGTACTATGTCAAAGATGAGGATGGAACAGAACAAGATGTTTCCTATGCCAGGTGCTCCCTTTCCTCAGCTTAGCAGAACTGTGGCATCACAGAAAAAGAAATGTCTAGCCATGGTATTTGCTGTAAAGAAATTTGACTGTTACCTTTGCTACTTCTCCTTTATAGCTATCGTTGATCATTCTGCCCTCAGATGGTTGTTCAAAATGAAGGAGCCAGTAGGCAAGTTCGCCCGATGGACTGCCATGTTGCAATGCTGTAACTTTTGAAATTCAGTACAGACCAGGTCAAGTTCACTCCAATGCTGCTGGTGTAAGACAGAAACTGTATCCCTCTGCATCATCCTCAACAGATGAAGACTCCTGCTTACAAGTTCTTCCTTTCTATGCCACAGATGTGCTTCTTGTGGACACTCCTACAGCACCTCAAGTTGCTTTTTTGCTACCAACTGCTTCTTCAGAAAAAAGCACAAATCCTCACTTACTGTAAGTAGCCAAAGAGCTTCTCACCTCCTCTGCTTCTGATCTCTTCCTGGCAACTGTCAAAACACAACAAAGAACAGATCCTCAATTCACAGACATAATCTCTTACTTAGAGTCTGGAACCTTACCTCAACAGAAGCAACATCACCAGGATGTACTTTTCTTTTCTTCACAATACTTCCTCAACGATGGTGTGCTTTTCCACATCTGAACCAAGGAAGGGAAGGGCCATCGCATGGATAGAACTCATGTACAGTTAGTTGTACCAGCCTCTCTAGTCAACAAAGTTCTTCTCTCCACTCATGCCTCTCTACTTTCCAGAGGTCATATGGGAATCTTCAGAACTCTCAAAAAGACTAGACTTCACTTCTTCTGGTCTCATATGAACAAGGACATTATCTAATTTGTCGAATCCTGCCAGCCCTGCTCCCAAAGAAAGCCTGCCAAACCAACAAAGGCACACATCATTCCAATGCCTGTAGCCACAGAACCATTTCAACGAGTCAGCACAGACATTCTGGGACCTTTACCAACATGCTCTGACTGTGGCAACAAATGCATCCTTGTTTTTGTGGACTACCTTTCAAAGTGCTTGGAACTAATTCCATTAATAGACATCAAAGCTTGCTACCATAGCAAATGCCTTCCTCAACACATTTTTTTGTCATCATGATACCCCCTCGTACCTGCATTCAGAAAGAGACACAAACTATCCCTCAACAATTGTTTGAGAAACTTGCAAACTCCTTGACATAAAAGACTCGCACAGCAAGCTATCATCCACAATGCAATGAATAAAGTGAAAGAATGATGTCTACCATTCTAAACACACTCTCCAAGTACTTGGATGAAACTCATGACACTTGAGACTGCTTTGCTCCTTTTGTTCAATTTGCCTACAATACAAGCCCTTGTATCGACAGTAGAGTACACACCATTTTTCTTGGTCCATGGACTCCATCCAAGAACTCCATTGGGCAGGGATCTCTCACTACTAGGGGTTCCAAAGTCAGTTTCCGCATTTATCATTCCTGTACTGGAACAGCTTGAACTTACCAGACGTGTTGCAATCACCAGGTTGGGACAGAATAAATCTGCCATTCAGAAAATGTCAGCAGCCAAGTCACATGAGCCTTCATTTTCTGCGGGGGACATTGCCTAGCTGTAATGATCTGTCCTAGTTCCAGGCACCACCAAGAAACTACTTTGCCCTTGGACTGGTCCTTTCTACATTGTGGAAAAGCTTTCTCCAGTTCATGTTTGTCTGCAAAGCAAGTCAGTTGGAAAGCTTGTACACAACAAAGTCGACATCAGTCGTCTGAAGCACGGGTACTTAAATAACACCCTCCCAGATGATCCCAGTCCTCCCAGTAATGAAGCTGTGCTTGAACCTGCTATTCTCTCAGAATCAGAAATTCCTCCCGATAACTTTCAACCAGCTAATTCAAATCCTCACACTCCTGACACTCTCCAGATTCTGTTTTGCCTGATCATCAGCCAGATGAGCTTCCCGGGACTTCTCAGCCTTCTTCTTCTTCTTCTCCTCAGGACTCTCTCACGCACACCCCTGTGTACCAGAGTGAGAAGATTTTATGAATGATGTATGTAAATGGATCCTGGACTTATAGAGTCAAACGGTGTGAGTTTGACAGTTTGCAGAATTCCTGGGTTACTTTTGACAACCTTACACCATACCTCTTAACTGTCACACATTATGAGGTATGTCACTCATTTTGCCTCCCAGAAACCCTTTGTCCATCATGGGGAAGGTGATATTCTACATTCCCCACTGAGACTTTAAAGCAGAAATTCATAATAATCTGTTATGGTCAGTTATCAAAAAATCTTATGAACATTAGTGCACTGATAGCTACGGTGTTCTGAACTTGCAGTGCCATGTTAGATGATATGTCACACATTTTGCTTATTTGTCACACATCGTGTCACACATTTTGGTGAAGAAAAGTTGAGAGGTATGCCTTACACCATCCTGTCAAGAACTGGTTCAAGCTACACATACCACCATTCCCATTGACGGAAGAAGTGGATGGATGTCATTAACTTTTATATAACCGGACTCAGTAGTTGGGACTAATTTTTCTAGTGGTATTTTCTGTGTTCCATGTTTATATATTATTGTTCTGTAACTGTTTATTGCAGTATTCATATATTGTGTTCTGGGTATTAGCCAGCTGCTACCCTTTCCTCTCTTCCCTACTCCCTATCTTGCACTGTGGCACTTATTGCCCTGACCAAGCTTCAGGTTGCTCTGGTGTTTCCCCTTCCCCTGGTTCTACTCTGACTGGTCACCATTGTAGTCCAGAACCTTTCCACTTCCTCCCCTTGCAGTGGAGCACTGTTAAGTAAAATGGGTTCTTGTCATGCTTAAAGTTTTTCTTGACAGTTTCTTGTTGTATTATGTAAAATTAGCTTTGTTCGGGTGGTGTTCACATTCACTGCCCTGAAGGTGATGTGAAGTACATTGGCATGGGGTTAATGCTAGCCGCCGCCCCTTTAAGAGCTCAGAACAAATGTTGCAATTTATGCTTAGCAGGGGCTGCTAAGAAACCCCTTGAATTTCTGTTTGCCTCTCAGTCTGGGGCTAGACCTCATGAAGAGCACTGGGTTCTTGATATACAGAATAAAATCTAGTCATTATTCTACACTGGTGTCTGTCTCAGTTCGTATGATCTAGGGTGGCACCCACCAGGAGACCAGGCATCCTACAATGAAACCAGAGATGAGTATGGCAGTAATGAAGGGAAGGTAAGGATCCTTGTGGCAGACCAACACCAAAACACCACAGTAGATTAGGGACTGAGGCTCCCCCTGTCCCAATGCCTGGACTCAAGGATGCACTCACAAGCAATAATACATGACAGGGTGGGCAGTATTGGGCTATACCTTTCTGCCCAGCAGCATGATGAGAACCAACACTGCTGACAGAGGGCCTTATGGCCCCTGGAAGGGCAGTACAGTCCATCCCATCCACCCTGGAGTGTATTATAGCACTTAGAAAATGGGATTTGGACTGCATTTTAGAAATAAGTATTTTAAAAGAATATTGTAAATACTTAATTTGAATGAATGAAAACATTTTGTGTAATGTAGTCTGTCTACTGTTGGCATTGGCAGTAGAGGGACTGTTGTGTTTTGTGTTCTGCCAGTTTACTGAATTTCCTGTCCTTCCCTCCTTCTAACAGTTTCTCCCCCCTCCTCCACCCCACTTCCTTCAGTAGCCTTTGTGCCCTCTCTCTCCCCATTTTTTTCCTGGTCTGAAGATGGGCTCATTTAGAGTTGTCTGAGGATGTAATTGTTACTTTGCAGTATGAGTATGAGTATGAGGAGGCATGGCAGTCCAGAAGTAGCAGTGTAGACAGAGAATAACAGGTAGATGTTTTAGGTGTGTGAAGGAGAATAGTTTGTTTTACCATCAGGGAAAGTGAGTGGTGAGAATCGTTAGGGAAAGCGAATGGTGAGAGGATGACCTGTGTGCACTGGGCATCTCTGCTAGCTGTCACGCAGGCATGAGCAATGCTGTGAAACAGCTGACATGCCATTGCTCCTAAGAGATGTTACTGTTGACCATCACAGCAGTTAATGCTGAGCAAAAGAAGTGTGTTTCCTTGTGGGGAGCAGGCCAGAATTTAAATACTGCATATTGCACTTTGTGGTTATGGAGTATGGTTAGTGTGGTTAGAAGATGCGTAGTTCTTTGGAACGATCGTGCTTTGGACCCAGAGGCTCACCAGTAGTGATGAGGCTGTGAGTGACAGCACTATGCTAGTAAAGATTTTTTTTTTTACTTTAAACAGGAGCAGGAAAGCAATATTTACAAGTGGAAGTGAGTGGTGGGAGCAGTTGAAGAGTGTTGGGGAATGAACGCAATGAGTGAACAACAAAGCTGGAGGCAGTTAGGCTCATTAAACATATTCAAAAAATGGCTTTTCAGTTTTTGAAAATTCTGAGCTGGTACAGTAGTACCAGCTTGCACTTGTTTTTCCCAGTCCCTTTTGGCACATAAATGTACCCCTAGACAAGGGGCTTAGCCAATCAAAGACTTGGCATTTTCAAACCACTTTTCTATTTTTTGTTAGATCCAACAAGACATCCTCCATGTGCAAAAAATGTAATCTTTCCTTATTTCCTCTTACTTCTAAACTGAATCCAGTATGCCTTTTAAAGAGATGATTACGTAAAATACGTAGTAGTGTCAAAGCCCTCAACCTTTCCCAACTAATTGACCTGCCCACGCGCCTAAACCCCGCAACAAGTAACCACTCCCTCCTGGACTGGGCTCTCACCTCACACCCTCACAGAATAATCTCGGCGGGCATCCTTCCTGACTCCCTGAACGATCACCACATGATCTATATATCTAGGAAAGTGCACAGACCTACAAACCACCACCTCCCTCCTAGGCAGATCCTTACGAGATCCTACAAATCTCTCTGCCTCCAATCACTCTTAAATGATATAGCTCTTGCTGACTGGTCCTTTATCAATCTAGCGCCCTCAATCGACCACGTCTTTGATAAGTTCAGTAAGCAACTCCTTCACATATGGCACTATCACGCCCCACTAAGAAAAAAAAGAGTTAGGGCTTACCACCTCCCCTGGATATCTGCCGATATAATTAGCAAATGCATAGCTAGGGATCAGGCCTGGAAAAGTCACAGGAAACTACAATCCCCCTCATCTCTGCAGCACTATCGGACCCTCTGAAACAATTGCACCAAAGCCATAAGACAGGCAAAAAACCACTACTTCCGTGACGCCCTCACCAATAATCTTAATCATCCCACCAAATTCTGGAAAACCGTCAAAACCTTGCTCTCTCCACCATTAAACCCCCTACCCCTACCTAAACCTCCTGGGCAATGTCTTATCAACCCCTAAGCGAAGTTGCATCAGCATTCAACTCCTTTTTCGACTAGTGCAAAATCTCTCATAGACAACCAGCAACCTTGCACACCATCAACAACCACCGTGCCATTCCCTCGGCGTCCTCAAACACACCCACCTCTCTGCCACATCCCAGCCACCATCAAGCATGCCCACTTTTTCCTTCCGCCTGTCTCCCCTGCAGAAGTCCTTGCTGCACTATGCTCCTTGACCCTAACAAGGCAAGTGCCGCAAGGCCTGGACACCAAACTCCTCTTCCTATCAGCCCCTGCGATAGCCTCCCCTAGCTGACCTACTAAACCGCTCTTTCACCATGGCACAAATTCCAGCCACCTGGAAGGAAGCTGTAATCATCCCCCTACCTAAAGGGGGTGACCTATCAGAGCCGGGCAACTACCGCCCTATCTCTCTCCTACCGGCACTGGCCAAGCTGCAAGAGCAGCTCGTACTCACCCAACTAACACAATTCCTTGACTCCACCTCTTTCTTCACTCCATTCCAGTCGGGCTTTCGCAAAAATCATTCCACCATCACAGCTCTGCTAAGGCTCACTAACGATATCTCTTTGGGGATGGACAAGGGCCTCGTCACCTCTGCTATTTTTATTGACTTGGCCAAAGCCTTTGACACTGTGTCCCATTCCAATCTCCTCTCAAAACTGCAACAAGCAGGCCTCTCCCCGCCTGCCTTGAACTGGTTCCAAGCCTACCTGACAGGCAGAACGCAAGCTGTAAAAATTGGCCCATACGTCTCATCCCCGTTGCCTGTGAACATGGGGGTTCCCCAGGGCTCGGTCCTGGGCCCCCTGCTCTTCTCTATTCTCTTAAATGATCTGCCACTAGTCTGCGCAAACTCAGCGTTGTAAATGTATGTGGATGATACAGTGCTGTACACCTCTGGCCCCTCTACCACTGACTCAATGCTACCTCTCCAACATGATTTCGATGCCGTTCAAACTTGGCTCAGGTCCAACCAGCTGGTCCTAAATGCCAAGAAAACGCCTCCATAACCTTCGGCACCCATCCCAAGCTATCCCGGCTGGCTGCCCCTATCTTCCACACCCTGGATGGCTCCAACCTTGACTCCTGCACCTCCTTCCGGTACCTTGGGGTTTGGCTCGATCAACACCTTGATTTCCATGCCCACATCGAATCTCTACAGAAAAAACTCCACCCTAAACTAGGGGCACTGCACCGACACAAAGGTTCCCTTCCCACCTCTATTAGGAGGGAGCTAGTCCTCAAAATGATCCTCCCCATTTTTGACTATGGCGACGTGGTCTACACGCTGCCTCTCCATCTACCCTAGCCAGACTGGACCCCCTCTATCATTCGTTCTGTCGCTACATACTCGATTGTCCTCCCTCCACCCATCACTGCGACCTATACAGAGCCCTCCTTCCCTTCTCTAGAATCTGGCGTAATTTACACTGTATTAATCTTATTTACAAATACTGGTGAATACCTCCCCTGTACCTCAGATGTGCCCTATCAACCCAACCACCCCGTCTACCCCCTCAGAGCTTCTGATCCTAAACAACTCCTTGTACCCTTCATGCGCACCTCTAAGGGCCAAACGGCCTTTATGCATCGACTCCCGAAATTATGGAATGAGCTACCTGCAGACATCAGGCTCTCAGATTCCCACTGGGCCTCAAACCCGTCTGAGGTCTCACTACTCTGTGGCATGTAAACTGCCACCCGATTTAGCTTCATATATAATAAGGTTTATACCTGATGCGGGCGGCTAATCACATTGTGTACTGTGACTACTGCCAACTACTCTTGACCTATGTAACACTACTGTACTGTGACTTTACTGTCTCTATTCTTTGACCTATGTAACCCCAGGTCGCATCTGGAAACGAGCGGACCCCGCTCAGAATGCTTATCTGGTAAATCTCTTAAATAAATAAATAAATAAATAAATTACCCCAGTACGTTGGTTACTATCTCCCTCACCAGCCCATGTGTTCTCAGAAGCCGTATCAAACTGTGGGACATCCAGCAGTCTAGGATTTCAGTATCTAATCGTGTTTTCAATGTTTTTAAATAGTCTTTCAGCTGTAATGGAGTCACGCATCAATGTTTCATTCAGGGCAGTAATGGATTCAGTTTTGTTACTCAGGATATCCATCCATTATTAAATACCTGTTCTACATTCAATTTAGACCTCAGGGTAAATTCTTCTTATTTTGTAGCACATATTTGAACAACTGTTATGGCTTTACTGTCTCCAGGACTGCAGATATTTCAATTGAAATAGGAATGCCAATAGAAGTTTTTTTTAACTTACATTCTCCTTTGGATGAGATGTTAAACCGAGGTTCCTTCTACCCATCCTGGTGCTGTCCTGGTGGGTGTCCAGGTGGAATTAAAAGAACCCAGGGCACTCTTCACAAAGAGTAGGGGACATTCCCGGTGTCCTGGTCAATATTCCCCTTCATGCAATTGTCCAGGCTGTGTGTGGGTGTTGATGTACGATAAGGCCACCACTACACATTCAGTCACTTCACTACCTGTCTAGCATTGCTTGTAAAGTGCTTTGGGATATACTGTGTATGAAAAGCATTTTATGAATGCTGATTTTTCCTTCTAAATTTGTGATTGCAAATGCAAAGTTATTTTTTCCTTTTATTGCAGCAAATTGGAGGCTGTAATTGTACCTGTTTTGGCTCAGGAAAATGTAGATTTTTCAAGTGGCCCAAGTTTGATGGGTTCCACTGTGGGCTGTGGTTGCCCCACTTTCTCTCCGGTTACTCTACCACCAACCAGTGTTGCAAAGCCAGGATTTTTTTCTATAAGCTCAGGGGGTTATATCTTAGAGCTCGTACTTTTATTAATTTATTTCTGTTTCTTTTAAAATTATGTAGCACTATCAGATTTGATGCTTTTCTTAAACTTGTTCCATTTGTTGGGGTTCTGTCTGTAGGAGTTCAGTCTGTCAGCATCCATAGACAAGCACCATCTTAGATTTTAATCCTAAAAGCCATATTTTAAAAGGTCCTTAGGACACAAAGAATACTTACCTGCAAGGCAGGAATCAGGGCAAGATGTTATTAGGCAAACAGGTATCATCAAGCATGATCATCATCGTCATCATCATTGTCTTCATCATCATCATGTGGCAAACAAGCATTAATGGGCAGCATTAAGGCAACATGCGTGTGACAGAGACAGCACAGCAGGGGAGAGACTATAGCATCAATAAAGTTGCATGGGGGAGGATTGGCGTTATGGGCACTCATCCCACCCATTCTGTAAAGCAGATGCAAAATTGTGCTGAAAGTTTCATTTGTACCTGGATTTGCCCACCCCCATGTACACACGCTGCACCATAAAGCGGCACATCAGCAGTTCCTTTTGGTATGGAATAGGACAACTGGATGGCAGAACGGAACAGAGGGAGAGCAGGTCCCAGACACAGCAGCCAAAGTGGAATGAGAACTAGTAGATGCACTCAAGGAATCACTGAAAATCCAGATAGCTAGGTACAGAAAATTTATTTAAAGCATTATATGAGCTTTATACAAAACAATAAATTGGAGGATGCCAAAATACATACCCCGGCACTTCAAGCGAATGGTCTTCATCAGGGGACGTCAGCAGCAGTCAAGGTGGCACATCTGTGATGTAATAGAACAGCATGATGGCAGAACACAGTGGCATGAATTAGACATGACAACAGATGCAAGGGATACTGAAAAATCAAAATGTGCTCTCTACTAGTGGACATCCCCTTCTTCATGCCACATCTGACTCTGGAAGAAACTTGGAGAAAGACAGGGATAGGGTGGACATGGTGCAGAGGAGGGTAACCAGAATGATTTAGGAAAAGCAGTATAAGACTTAAGAGGAGAGATCATCATATCTCAGAATGGATAAACTGGAGGCAAGAAGGAAGAGGGAGAACATGATAGAGACATACAAATACCTACATGGGATTAACAGTCTAGACAGTGAACATCTGTTTAGGCTGAGTGGGAACACAAGCAGCAGGGGGAACTCAGTGAAGCTGGTGGGGGGGGTTGAAGAGGAACATCAGAAAACATTTATTCACAGAAAAGGTGGTGTAAGAGTGGAATAGGCTACCAAGGGAAGAAGTCTGTGCAAAATCATTAGTGGGATTCAAGCATGGGTGGGATAGGTATATAGGGTTGAAGAATACAGTGTCTAAAGGGGAGAAGATCCAGAAAAAAATATTATTTTTTAATTTTTCTTCAACCAACATAGATTTGAAAACAGAAAACAGGTGCTTAAGCTTTCAGACTACACACAGTCCTTCATCAGATGCTAATGACAGTTGTTTCTGTAAAGGGAAGAAGGAAAAGGGAGTGAAGGGCCTCTAGGACCATCACAAAATAACAGTACTGTAGGTAGTGGGGTGTACAAATACATATATTTAAGCAATAATCCATGACAGGGTGTGGATTATGGTGGGATTAACCCATGCCTGGTGTGGTTCAGTCACGAGGCCACAGGCTGAATGACAAAGCCATACCAGAAGTGGATAAATCCCACTATAACCCATACCCCAGTGTGGATTATTATTATACAATTGACACTAAGTAAAACTTTAAGAAAAAAGTATTAAACAGGTTACATTTAATAAAAGTGTTTTTTATAGATTTATAGAGTAATATCCTTCTTCCATAGAAAAATAGTCCTGGGTTGCTAAGTAGAACATGGAAGGCTGCCATCATCCTCCCCCTCACCTGAAGTGCACACACACATTCATAGGAAGCTTCTATTTTTTTTTTTGATTTTGTAAGTTTTTTTTTAAATCAGCAGTATCCATTAGATAGTTTTAGTAATATGACCATGCAAGGTGTCATATAAGAGGCTGCTGTCTGGCAACATCAGTGGAGCTGCAGGACGCAGCTGCCTGGTGCTGGGGGTGAGCGTGGGAAATGATCAGTGATCTCAGCGGTAAGGAGTGGCTGAAGTGCAGTTGGAAAAAAGAGTTGCCAGTTTAACACTGTGGTTCTGAGGTATGAGGCGCTGCAATAGTTTGATAAAGGGACTCTATGTGACAGGGGTGTTGTAAGTGCAGTCAGGCTGATAGCTTGATTAAAAAGGACTGGACTGTGGATGGGGAGGTCACTGGTTGGCTGGAGGAAATGGAAACAGAGCTGTGGTCTGAATTCGACCTTATGTCACAGTAATGATAAAGTAAGAACTTGTATGGGTTGTGGAATGCTATCATTAGTGTTTCTTTTTTTATTACTGGAAAACTTTTTATTTTTATTTTGCTACCATTTCAGTTGTTAAATTAACACTGCTGTTAACCAAGCGAGAGCAAATATGGCAGCCAAAGGTTTACTGGGAATTCAGACCGTAACATAGAAACATAGAACATAGACTTTGACAGCAGATAAGGACCACTTGGCCCATCTAGTCTGCCCATTTCCCTGCCTACAGGATAGGCTGCAGATCCTAGTTAATCAACAGCCTGTTTCTTCCTACCCCCCCACAAGAATTGCCTTATGTCTGTACCATGCATTCTTGAATTCTCCCACAGTTTTAGACCCCACAACATCCTCAGGAAGGCTGATCCATGCATCCACTACCCTCTCTGTGAAATAATACTTTCTCACATTGCCCCTGAACCGCCACCCCTCTATCTTTAAATTGTGTCCCCTTGTTCTTGCATGTCTCTTTTTCTGAAAGATGCTACTCTCTTGGACTTTGCTTATTCCACTGAGGTACTTAAAAGTTTCTATCATGTCCCCCCTCTCCCTCCTTTCCTCAAGGGTATACATATTAAGATCCTTTAATCTCTCTTCATATGGCTTCTCTTGCAGACCCTGCACCATTTTAGTTGCCCTCCTCTGGACTGCCTCTATCCTGTCTATGTCCTTGCGGAGATGGGATCTCCAGAACTGGATGCAGTTCTCCAGATGGGGTCTCACCAACTGTCTGTACAGAGGGATAACAACTTGCAGTTTTCTGCTGCTGATGCCTCTCCCTATACATCCCAGTATACCCCCAGCCCTCTCTACTGCCTTCTCACATTGCTTGCTAACCTTAAGGTCATCTGATATGTTTACCCCCAGGTCCCTTTCCTTTTTTGTTGTTGTTACTACCTCCCCCATTGTGTATCTTCCCTGGGTTCTTGTTTCCCAGGTGCATTATTGCACTTCTTTGCATTGAATCCTAGCTGCCATACTTCTGACCATTCCTTCAACCTTGCCAAGTCCCTTCTCATCCTTTCCATGCCTCCCTGTGTATCAACCCTGTTGCAGATCTTTGTGTCATCTGCAAAGAGGCATACTTTTCCTTCCAATCCCTCTGCAATGTCACTTATGAAGACATTAAAAAGGACTGGACCCAATATTGAACCCTGCGGTACCCCACTTGTAACCCCTCTTTCTTCAGAGTGGACTCCATTTACAATTTACAAATTACCTTCTGTGTCCTGTTGTCCAGCCAATGTTTTACCCAGGCTACCACCCTGGACCCACTCCCAGGCTGGTTAATTTGACTATTAATCTTTTGTGTGGGACTGTGTCAAATGCCTTGCTAAAGTCTAGGTAGGCCATGTCCACAGCCCCTCTCTGGTCTACTACTTTGGTCACCCAGTCAAAGAAATCAATTAGATTCATCTGACATGACCTTCCCGCTGTGAACCCATGCTGCCTTGGGTCCTGTGCTCCACTGGCCTCTAGGTACTCAACTATTCTTTCCTTCAGAAGTGACTCCATCACTTTCCCTACCACAGAGGTCAAACTGACAGGTCTGTAGTTTCCTGTCTCTGTCTTGTCCCACTTTTGTGAAGGGAATCACATCAGCCTTCCTCCAGTCCTCAGGTACCACACCATCCTCCCATGATTTATTAAAAGAGTAGCCAGTGGTTTCACTAGTTCTCACCTTAATTCTTTTAGAATTATGGGTGAATTCCATCAGGCCCCATTGCTTTGTCCACCTTCAGTTTTAGGAGTTCTTGCAGAACCATTTCTTCTGTGAAAGGACTGGGATAGACCCCCCTATCAAGAGTGCTTCTGTTAATTGGATTAGGCACTTCCCCCTCCTCTTTTGTGAATACTGAGCAGAAATAATCATTCAGTATCCCTTCTTTTTCACTGTCCCCCTCTGCCCACCCACCGTTCATTCTATTCAGCCTCACTATACCTCCCTTTGTCTTTCTACACTCGCTGATGTACCTATAAACGGTATTCTCCCCCCTTCTTAACCGAGTTGGCTATCTTTTTCTCAGTTTGAGCCTTTGCTATTCTGACTTCCCTTCCTGCTTCCTTCTGCCTTAACTGGTACAGCTCTCTGTCCTGCTTCTTCTGTGTTTCCTTATACTTCCGGAATGCTATCTTTTTCTTCCTGACTTTCACAGCCACAACTTTTGAGAACCAGAGTGGCTTTTTCTTTCATTTTGATTTGTTTATTTGCTTCACACAAAGGCTTGTTGCCTCTGCGAAGGCAGTTTTGATGATTCCCCATTGTTGCTCCACACCTCCTTCTAGCCTGTTTGCTAGTGCTTTTCGGAGGCACTCTCCCATCTTGCCAAAGTCAGCCCTCCTGAAGTCCAGTACCCTCACTTTTGTATGGCTTGACTCTGTAGCTGAGTTTAACGTGAACCACATTGTTTGATGGTCACTTGTTCCCAGATGGCAACCCACTTCTAGATCTGAGATCCTCTCACTGCCCCTGTTTGAGAGTACGAGGTCTATGATTGCTCTCTCACGAGTGGGTTCCGAAACTAGCTGTCTGAGGCATAGTAATTTCTTTTAAATAAAAACTGATCTTCTGGTACTTTACCCATGGCTTATGGTGGGATTTAAGATGCCAGTTGACCAATGAGGTTACTGAATTTTCAGATCCCATTGTACAATCAGTATTTGACAACTATTTGCCTAATACTTTAGAGAATATTCAGGTATTCAGAATACATGTATTTGCCCACCATTAATGCGTCTCATTTAACAAAAATTAAAGCCTATTACAAGCATTTATTAATCCATAACCACCCCCCACCACATAGCAATTTTGTCCCCTCACCCCGCTATCACCCAGGAGTGCAGTACACCCCTATCCCCATAGCACAGCCCCACTCTGCTCTTTCCCAGGTGTAGTGAGTAAGGTCATGTCCCCATTGAAAACCAATTTCTCTGGCTGCCAGAGCTGCCAGCAGCAGTAGCCAAGTCAATGCCCTCTCCTTCCCCTGCCCAGCATCATTAAGCAGATACCCATCACACCACCCTCTGACATCCACCACACTCCTCCCTCCTCCCCCCAGCCCTAACTGATATCCGACATCCAATAGTAAAAGAAATGGGGCCCCACAGTGGGGGACTGACACAGCCCTTCCTCTTCCTGGCCACTGTAAAACAGATACCTTCCACAGCACCCTCTGATACCCACCCTCTTCCCTCCCACCCACAGTACTCAACAATGTCCCACATTCAGTCCAGTAAAGAAAGAAATATGGATGGCTAGACCATCCCTTCCTCCACCTCCAGCCACCATCTAGCGAAGGATCTGGATGCACACTCTGTAGTAATTTTTGATTGGCTTGCTGGAGCCAATCAGAGAGTACTACAGAGCATGCATCCAGTTCCATTCATTAGATGGCAGTCAACTGAGGTTGAGGGAGGGCAGTGCCAGTATTCTTCCATGGGACCCCACTTCTTTTACTGTTGGATTGGATGTGAGACATTGGTAAATGCAGTGGGTGAGAGGGAAAGGGATGATGGGAGTCAAAGGGTGGTGTAGGGGTATCTGTTTTACAGTGTCCAGCCAAAGTCATGGGAGGGCTGTGCCAGTTTCCTGCCATGGGATCCCATTTATTTTACTAGTGGATGCTGGACATCAGTGAGTACCGGGGATGGAAGGGAGGAGGCTGGTGGGTGTCACAGCATGGTATGGGAATTATCTGTTTAATGAGAGTTGGGTAACGGGGGAGTTGCCTTGGCTACTGCTGTTGGTAGCCTAAAGCCCAGGCAGCCAGGAATCAATTTTCAGTCGAGACAAAAAGACATCAGTTATTACTCACTGCACCTGGGAAGGGGGTGAGGGTGGAGCTGAGCCATGAGGAGATGGGGGTGAACTCCTGGAGGTGGCATGGAAAGGGTGGGAAATTTGACATGTGGGTGTGGAAGGGTTAAGCTTTTTTAACAGTTGACCCAGTGGTATGGAGGGTTGAGACACTGGTGCCTTACCTCTAGCCATGCTGGCAACCTGGGTTCAGGAACAGACTCAGGTCACCAGGGGTTGTCCGGGGTGGAAGAGGATTGAACATCCAAAGAACTGCTTTCCTTTTCTGGGGTTGGAAGGCATGTTGGCTCAGCCTATGACTGCCACCAGGTGGAGGCCTACTGGCAGTGCAGTGAAGGTGGCAAGACCGGGGGGGCTGTAGCTATGTTGGTCATGTGTGCCTCCTGGCACTGAGAGCAAGGGATGGGGGAGAAGAGAAAAGGACATCAGGGGCTTAGTGAAGTCTTGCTTGCTTGCCCCAAGCTCACACCACCAGCCAGGAGATTGCTAGTGGTCTGCACCAGATTCAGGTACTGGTGGGAGAATGCCTCCCTCCCCCCAGGCTCCTCCCCTCTGATGTTTTCTGTTAATATTCAGACTGTAGGTGTGTCCTGGGGGAGGCACTAGCTGACTCGGGGGGCTACAAGACTGATAAGCCGCCCTTGGGCATAGAGGCTAAAAATCTTCATAGCAAAAAAATGTGTTTTGTACCTGAATACACTCGAATACAGTTGGTATTCAGAAATGTGGCATTCATAGGAATAATTATTATACATACATTATTATACTTATATTATTATAATACATATATTATTAAACAGCGTATATTCATTTACAGGGCTAGATTTACACTTACACAAAGTATGCATGTGCATAGGGCCCTTTAATTAGATGTTTTTCTGTGCTCACATGCACAGGATTAATTTTTTTTTTTGCTGGGCTATTCCTGGACTTGAAAGACTCCTCCTTACTCTGTATATTGTGTGTGTGTGTGTTTGACTATCTCTCACTGCTGTGACAAGACACGCTGTGACTGGTGACATCCCACGTTTCCCTGGCTGTCAGCCAGTGAAAGTTGTGAGTCTGCAATGGTGGCTATGCTGCCGCAGATTGATCATCAGACAGTGATTATTGGATTTGGTGCCATTCACCACCCTGAAAGTTGATGTGATGATAGTCAGTGTCTCTTTGTCAGTCTCAGAGTCCAAAGTTGTTCATATGTACAGTGTTGGCAGCATGAGTTTGTCCAGGAGGTCTATTTGCTGCAGCGGGAAAAACCACCTTCTAATTAGAACTTAGAGGAGGTGCTCTTAGTAGGAAGTGTTTGAATGGAGCCCTGCCAGTGCCAGTGACTAAGTCAACCAAGGGGAAGGTAGGTGGGTGGGTCTGTAACAGTAATCTGGAGGATGAGGACAGCCTAATATGTGGTGTTGGGGTGATTCACGGTGACCAGGTGATTGACTGCAAAGGCACAGGCTGCACACTGCAAGAGACTTTGGATGGTGCTCAGGTGTAGCCTTCCTGGGTCTTCTCTAAATTCTGCCCATAGTAGTAGTGGTGGTGGACAGTGGTGGTAACTAAAGGCAGAAAGAAAGGTGGTGGTGTCATGACTATGGCTGTGCTCCCCAGTGGCCAATAGCATGCAGGAAGGTTGCTGGTCTGGGGTCTAGTTGTGGAGGCGATCGTGATGCCTGCCAGAGGAATCAAGAAGATGAAACCTGGGCCTCAGACTGAGATGGTCAGTCAGAGCCAATGAGGGCACAAGGGGCAGCTGGAATGCAATGATCACCTGAAGGTATAGATGAGTTAGAGTGAACAGCAATCCAGAATTGGAAGGCTATAGCCTGTAGTTCAATGGGGGTGGTGCAACTGGCTACACACCCCTTTTGGCCTATTTAGAGGCTGCTTTCCTCACTCCACACACAAGCACTTTTTCCTTGCAGCCTGAGGCTCTGTCGGTCTGTCTTCTCTCCTGAGGACTCCTGAAGCCTTGCCCCCCCCACGCATGCTTGGACTCTACTTGGTTTGTGCTGGACTTCTGTTTCTCTGTTCTCCTGCTTTTGGTTTCTATTACTGGTCTCATGCTGCTCCATGCTTCTGTGTGTGCTGGTTCCCTTCCTGCTACTGTTTTTGTGTTTACCTTGTTTGTTTCTTTTGGGCTTTCTAGCACCCTGTGTATACATTGTTAATTGTGCTTCAGGTTACACTCTGTGTTTCCTTGCCTCAAGCTGCCCTGTGCCTGTACCCCCAGGCTCCGTTTTTCACTGACTATTGCAGCCCTCTGTTCACTGCATTGTTCCCTGTATGCTCTAGCTCAACCTGCTTTCTGCCTACCAAACCTTAGTCCCTACTATTGTTTGTTTTAGCTCACATTACAAACTGCTCCTTGCTCCCCTTAATTGATTACACCTGGTTCAAAGCTTTACTACCTAGCTAACAACTGCTCCTTATTTTACTGCTTCACAATTACCTAAGCAACCTAGTCCATGGAACTCAATCCTACTTCCTGAACTTATACCAAGCAAATATTGCTGCTGTTTTCAGTGCATTGCCTTTCCCTACAGTTCTACGTTCATTCAGATTGCTGCCCCTACAAGCTATAGTTAATTGCTGCTGGATGCTGCTCAATTACTTTTGCACAGTGCTTTATTATACTCTGGAGGTCAGCCCGGCTACTGCTGTTGCTGTAAACTAGTTTTAAAATCTGCATGTGGGTCATGGTCCTTCCCCTTTGCTTCCTTGTTTTTCCCATGGTGGGGGACTGGGGTTTTGTTGAAGAGCCATGGCCCCTTGTGGCCTAATTACCTTATGTTTGGCTACTGTCTCCACCACTAAACTCCTCCAAGTATTTGTCACCTTTATTTGGCACTCATTGATGGACTGATTGGCTTGCCTCGCACTGCTAAAGGCCCAGGTTCCCTTGTGCTGAATCTTGCTTTAAAACATGTCTGACCTATGTATGGTCTTCCTTGCTCAGTGCTTCCATTGTTCCACATACTTACCATGCTACTTATTGCTGCCTGTACTGTACCTACTGTGTTTCTTTTGCTGCTTAGTACCTCATATTCTCTCCAGTGCCTTGTGTGACCTGCTCCATTGCTACATGAGATTAGCAGATCATGCTCATCAATTTGACTTGAGCTCGCTTGCAGCTAACCGTCTCTTTCTGCACCCTAGTCCACATCCTGAGCATGTGATGCCTGGTGTGGGTCCTTCCTTCCCGACCCACAGTGGAATGTCCTCACTCCAGGTGGAGCTTTAGCCATTAGATCTGAATGTTGATGCACAGTGGCACCTCTTGATGTCGAATTTTGACCAGGCTGTGAAGAGAGGATATATTGTTATCCTTTAGCTGCAGCACCAGCTGCCTAAGGCACCTTCTACACTATTCTCCCCATGACTGCCTCTGGTTCACTTGATTTGTTTTTAGATCAGTAAGCCAGCTGAATGCCTCAGAAGTCGTTGCTCTCCTCTTCCTGCCTTGGAGGAGCTGTGTTGCAGAGTTCGCTTGCAGCCCTTCACAGTGTTCCCATTAGAGGGATAGCATGAGAGCCTTCCTCCAAATAGGAATATTTTCCACCCCCCCTTTGACTGGGTTTTTAAATTGCAGCAGCAGAGCCGTCACTAATCAAAAACATTCCAAGCCTGGTGGGAAGGTGACCTAGGCCTTGGATCCACAGAGATTTCCTCTTCAAAGGGTTTTTTTTTCTCCCTTCCATGCCGCAGGTCATAATATTTAGTTAGCTTTAGGCATTAATCCCCATGTCACTTAGGTAGGTTTCCACTGTTGGATGGAGTGGGTGGCTGTCCCATAAGTGTCTTGTCTCCCCCTTTTGGCTGTTCTCTCTCTCTCCTTAGGAAGCCAGGCCTCCATGCCTTACAGTCAGACCTCTGAGTGGGTCACTATCCACCTATTGTTTCCTGCCTACTCTACTCAAATATACTACCAACTGACCCATGCTACCAACTGAACCTGTGCTACTAACTGACCTACGTACAGGTCCTCAACTCCAATAAGTGTTCACTACCATGTATGGTTTACTTGACACTCTTTTTGGGCTTCTTCCTAAAGTACCTTTAGCCAAGGGAATCACTTCCACGACATCTCAAGGGGTGGAAACCTCCCCTAGGGTTCCTTGCCCTTTGTACCCCTACAGGGTGGTATATCTCAAGGATAGAGAGGCGAACAGCCAAAATGTATCTATGTTACACAGTCATGAAACCAATTGCACAGGCACATTGAATTGGAAGGCTACAGCCTGTAGTTCAAGGGGGTGGTACAACCGGCCACACACCCCTTTTGGCCTATTGAAGGGCTGCTCTCTTCACTCTACACACAAGCATTTTTTTTCTTGCCTCTCCATCCACCTCTTCTCCTCCTCCAGCAGCACACCTCTCTCTCCTGTAAGCTTTTTCCTAAGGTACCTTTAGCTAAGGGAATCACTTCCATGGCACCTCAAGAGGTGGAACCCTTCCCTAGGGTTCTTTGCCTTCGTACCCCTACAGAATGGTATATCCCATGGATAGAGAGGCAAACAGCCAAAGTTTATCTATGTTACACAGGTACGAAACCAGTTGAACAGGTACATTGAAATACAGAAAAAATAATTTCATAAATAGGCACATCTTAATGAAATTTATATACTGGTTCTACTATTTTACATCTAGCATAAGAGCTGCAAGGTGTAGATCATTTGGCTACTGTGGCAGTGGCAGGAAGCTTAAATAGGGGGCATTTGTATGTAGTGTATTTTTATAGCAAGTTTGTCGGGTGAATGCATGAGTCCAGATGATCTTGTACTTGCCTATAATAAGGCTGTGGGAGATGCTCTGGACAAAATTGCTCCTGTTCGAGTTCGGCCTCTCACCATCCATCCAAGGAGTCCATGGTTTGATGGCCCCTTAAAGGAATTAAGGCGAGTAGGCCGAAGGCTGGAGAGAGCCTGGCGGAAATGGGCCTTGATGCTGACAGGCTTAGATTGCTAGCCCATTATGATGGCTACCAATCAGAAATCACAGTAAGAAGGCAGAAATCCTGTCCAGAGAGATTTCTGCTGCAAAGAATCGACCAGCTCAGCTTTTCCGGACTGTGGACAGACTGTGCAATCCAGTCTGTCTTCAGCCTAGAAAGCCTTTTCTCAACAGATGCACGAGGTTGCCGCTTCTTTGCAGATAAGGTTGCCAGCATCAGGTCCGACATTGGTCCGACTCTCCTTGAGGATTATGGTGGACGATTGGTGGTACCTAGTCCTCGACCTGTCTGGTTGGATTTTCACGCCGAATTCGTTGACATTGAAGATCATCCAAACAATGCGTCCAACCAGTTGTAGTTTGGATCCGGGTCCTACACTGCTGTTAGTAGGTTGTGTAGAAGTTATCTACCCAATCCTTGCTGACATTTTCTGGAAATCCTTGGAGAGGGTTTTTTTTCCTAACCCCCTTAAGGAGGCAGTAGTTCGACCACTCCTAAAAAAATCCTCCTTGGACCCAGACTGTCTAGCTAACTACCGGCCTATCTCTAACCTGCCATTTGTTGGTAAGGTTATTGAAAAGGCAGTTGCACTGCAATTGGATGATCATCTTACCTCCCATAATGTCTATGATACTCTCCAATCTGGCTTCAGGAAAATGCATAGTACTGAGACTGCCCTTGTTCGGTATTGAGCGACCTCCTAATGGCCAGAGACGAAAACATGCCATTCTGGTCCTTCTTGATCTTTCTGCTGCATTTGACACTGTAGACCATGGGGTGCTACTGGAGCGACTGCGGGGTTTTTGTGGGCTGTCTGGCACAGTCCACGAATGGTTTCGTTCTTACCTCACCAGTAGGTCTCAGAGAGTTGTCACCGGAATTTATTCCTCTGACGCCTTCTCCCTACCATGTGGGGTACCACAGGGCTCCATTTTAGCTCCCATGTTGTTTGCAGTGTATATGCTGCCATTGGGAGAAATCATCAGGAGATACAGCTTGAGTTTTCACTGCTATGCAGATGATACTCAGCTGTACCTATCCTTTCTCCCCGATCAGAGTGATGCACTCTCCGTAGTTAACAACTGCCTGGATGAGATCAGAATTTGGATGAGTTCGAGCTGGTTAAAACTTAATCTGGATAAGACTGAGGTATTGGTTGTGGATCCAGGTCATCCTGGGAGGGTTTGGGTGTTGGACAGCCATCGGGTTTTATTACTTGGTGGTGTACGCTCTCTAGCTCTCGACAGGTGCGAAATCTGGGCGTTATTTTTGATGATGGTCTGACCTGAAATACAAGTGTCGGCTGTTGTCAAATCCTCTTTTACCATCTGAGGAATATCGCCGGGTGAAACATCTGATTCCCCAGGAGGACCTTCCGACTTTGGTCCACGCCTTTGTTACCACCCGCCTGACTACTGTAGTTCCCTCTACCTAGGGCTACCGGGGTTGACATCCATAGCAGCTTCAGCTGGTGCAGAGCAGCTGCAGCCGGGCTTTTTGACTGGGACTGCCAGAAGCCAGTCATATTACACAATAAGCCGCGAACTGCACTGGCTGCCTGTTCGGTGGCAGATCACCTTAAGGTTGGTTTACTAACCTTTAAAGCCCCTACATGATCAGGGACCGGTTACCTGAAAGATCTTCTGGTTCCCTATTGCCCCTCCGCCCCTCCGCTCCACCAATGAGGGATTGCTAGAGATTCCCAGGGTTGTTTGAAGTTGTCAGGATCTCGTGCTTTTGCCTTTTCAGCTCCTACCTTGGAATTCTCTACCTCATTGGTTAAGAATGCCCGACCGTTGACAGTTTTAAAATTGCTCTAAAAACATATCTCTTTACTTTGGCTTTTCCTTTATAGTTGTGATTGTTTAATGTTGGATTTTCCTGTTTTATTTAATCTGTACAGCGCCTTGATTTTGAAAGGCGCTTTAAAAATAAACATGAATTGAATTGAATTGAAAAAAGTGTGTGCCCAGTTCTGGGGTCCTCACATCAGGAAGGATAGGGATAGGCTGGAGAAGGTGCAACACAGGGTAAACAAAAATTATTGTGGGCCAGCAAGGCATGTCCTATGAGGAGCGCCTCAAGGCACTGAACATGTTCTCACTGGAGACCAGAAGGGAGAGGGGGTATATGAGAGAGATCTTCAGATTCCTAAAAGGAATTAACAGGGTGAACTGTGGGGAACTATTTAACATGAATACCAGCCTGCAGTCAAGTAGTCATGAGTAGAAGCTAATAGCAGGGAGGTTCAAAATGGATGTGGCTGACAGTATACCCTAGAGGTTACAGTAATGAGCTGTGAATGAGCTTGGTACATTTAGCAGACCTGGGTTTGAGTCCCACAACCTCCACTTGCATTCTGTATGACCTTGAGCAAGTCACTTCATAGGTTTCATAGGTCGATTCAAGCCGAGGATAGAATACCATCCTATAAGGCTCGCCTTCCAATTTTATTGACATATGAATTTATTCTCTCCAAAAAATAGATCTATCCCATTCTTGAAATGATTAATTGTTGTACTATTTACAGTTTCCTTTGGTAGTTTATTCCAGGATCCCACAACTCTTAAACTATACCAGTGCTTTCGAAAGTTATGTTCCCAAATTTGTTGGTACAACTGTTTATTATGATTTCCTGAACTAGTTCTCCCAAGTTTGTATGTGAACCCCAGTTCTTTTATTAATTCGTCATCTTCCATACTCTTGTATAGGAAACATAGCTCTCCTCTTAATCTACGATACTGTAGAGAATTAAGATTTAGACTAACCAGTCTATTGTAATATGTTTTATTTTCTAATCCTTTTATTTTTTTTGTAAATCTTCTCTGAACTCCCTCTATATTTAATATGTCTTCCTTATTATATGGTGACCAAACCCTTGAGCAGTACTCCAAGTGAGGCCTGACCAATGCAACGTACAGAGGCATCAACACATTCTTATCTTTACTTGTTATATGCTTAAGTATACAATTTAGAATCTGGTTAGCCTTCCTAAGTTGGTTTCTACAGTGCACTCTGAACCTCAGATCTTTGGTAACTATAATTCCCAGGTCTTTTTCTTCAGATACGACCCCAAGTGTAATGTTATCTATTTGATAAGTTGCTTCTATGTTATTTTTCCCCCATATGCATGACTTTACATTTAGCTTTATTTAGGCCTAACTTATTGCTAATTGTCCATTCATATATTAAGTCCAGTGTATGTTGTAATGCTATTATATATTCATCTTTATTTGTGACCACACCCAATCTGCAATCGTCGCAAATTTTGCATCCATATATTATTATTCTAATCTTTAAAGGCGAAATGTATACATATTAAACAAAATGGGGCCCAACACGATCCCTAAGGCACACCACTGCTCACCATCGCCCAGTCAGAATATTCCCCATTTATGACCACCCTCTGTTTTCTAGCCTGCAGCCAATCAAAAATCCATCTGCATATGTTATTGGGTAGTTTTTTGTTTTCCAACACTGACAGCAATTCCTTATGTGGCACTTTATCAAAGGCCTTTGCGAAATCGAGAAATACCACATCCACAGGGTTCCCACTGTCCAATTCTTTGTTAACTCTTTCATAGAAGGACAGTAAATTTGTCTGGCATGATCTGTCCTTCACAAACCCGTGCTGTATAGGATCCCTCATGTCTTGTACCTTGATATGTTCTGTTAGTATATTTTTAATTATGCTCTCCATGAGTTTTCCCAGAATTGATGTCAAACCTATGGGCCGAAAGTTTTCTGGTTGAGTACTAGGTCCCTTTTTTAGGATGGGTACAATATTTGCTAATTTCCAGTCGTAAGGGACAGATCCAGTATTTATAGAAGTTTGGAATATATGTGTCAGGGGATAGGTCAGTTCTCTTGCCAATTCCTTTAGAATTCTAGGATGCAAACCATCTGGGCCAGGAGATTTATTTGGGTTAAGTCCAACTAACTGTTTAAATATATTATCTGGGTTCATACTTATCATTTCTTGCTCAAGAGGTTGTTTTGTGTTATATGTATCATTATCGTTAGAATTATAATCCGAACAGAAGTATTTATTTTGAATATTTGCCATTTGTAGGTTAGAAGCTGGGGATCCATCATCAATAGTGAAAGGTCTTATACTGTTTGATGTCTTCTTCTGATTATTAATACAAAAAAAGAAGGCTTTTTTATTATCCTGTACTTTCTTAGCAAGGTTATACTCATATGTGGTTTTAGCTTTCCTAATATTAATTATAACTTTTTTTTGACATTCCTTATACTCTGTATATAGCTTAGCCATTTTATGAGCTTTTAGCTTCTTAAATAATCTATTTTTTTTGTTTATTTGCGTTTTAATTTTTATGTTAAGCCAGGCAGGTCTTATAGCTCTGTCCTTGTGATATTTGGTTGTTACAGGGATGAATTCAGTAATCAATTCATCCAATTTATTTTTGAGAGTATCCCACATACTTTGTATAGATTTGTTGTTAAATTCAGAAATCCAATCCCAGTAGCTCAATTTAGTTCTCATATTATGGAAATCAGCTTTCCCCATATTTAGTTTTAAAGTAGCTCCCGTGGGTTTGTTAGTCTCAATTTCTTTTATATTAAATGATACGATATTATGGTCACTGTTACCTAATGGGGCTCTAACTACCATGGAATTTACTATGTCTCCCATATTAGTAAAAATTAAATCGAGTGTATTATTGCCCCTTGTGCGTTCATGTACTAGATGGACAAGGCCCCTGTGGTCCATTATATCAATATATTGCCTTTCAAGGGAACAAGTGCCTGTACCTTTTACCCAGTTAATATCTGGTAAGTTAAAATCACTGGTTATCAAGAGTCTAGTGTTTGTGTCCAGTTTCTCAAATATATTCAGTAAAGTTTTATCATCATCACGTGACATAGATGGTGGCCTATAAAGTAGCCCTAATATGATTTTAGGTCTGTTTATCGGTGATAATTGAACCCAAAGGAGTTCAGTTTGACCTACATCCCATTTTAATTTTTCCGAGACAATATCGCTGTGAATATAAATTGCCAATCCTCCCCCCTTTCTATACTTTCTACAATGGGAAAATAGTTTATACTCCACAATTTCCTTGTCCCATTTATCATTTTCATCCCACCATGTTTCGGTGACCAAGGCTATGTGTACTTTATTACTATGTAGGATTATTGTTAGCTCATCGTATTTGTTTTGTAAGCTACGTGCATTTATCAATATAGCATTCCACCCCATAGTGTCATCAGATGAGGATGGGTTTACATTCAAGTTTTTATTTTGCGTACCTCCCATTCTGTCCAGTTTAAATGGAAGTTTAACAAGCCCAAAGCTCCTGGGTTGCCCCTGAAAACAGGCAGTTGTGCCTTACCCAGTTAACAAAGAATAAAATAAATAAAAAATATTATTTTAAAGAAAGGGTGGTGGAGCTGTGGAACAGACTGCCAGCCGAGGGGGTGAGTGCAAAAACCTTTAGTTTTAAGCATGGCTGGGACTGAATCAAGGGTGTAGTGGTTGTTTGGGGTGTCAGAATCAGGGAGGAGAATGGAGGGGGGTTGAGGAGGGCTAGAACCTTGGAGGAACAGTAGGCCCCAAAGCTAAACAGAGAACTCAGACAGACTGGATGGACCTTTGGTTTTTTTTTCCTGTCATTGTCTGTTTCTATGTTGTTTGGTGTGTGTGTGTGTGACTATGTGCATGCGTGTTGGGAGTAAAATGGTAATGGATGTCTTTCTAGCTGCAGTTTAGCTTTTGAGAGAGGTGTGTAAAGGGGAACAGTCAGCACAAAGTGCCCCCATGCTCAAGTATGCGGTTGGTCCCATGTGCATTTTGTGTGCAAAAACATTTTGGTTTACTTACTGTTTACTGTAGTATAATAGACTGTATTAGAGTAATTTTACTTAGTTCTAGGCTGACATCTTCTGTTACTACAAATCCCAGAATCCTCTGCAGCTGACATCAGAGCAGTAGGCAGTAGTGGGTGATGCAATAACCTGTCGTACATGTTAGTGTTTTCATAAACTCAAATCAGATGTTTTCTGAGTCTACGTTTCTGCACGGGCTAAATAGAGTTCTCTGTGACTATACTTAGCCCAGGGAGGACAGTAGTGTTGTAAAAACCCACTGAAGTGGTGACTGGCTTGCCGGCGCAGTGGCAAAGTGTCCGCTTGTGATGCCGACATCCCAGGTTTGGGAACGGACCCAGAAGTCAGAGGGCCGGCCAGGTGGAGAAGGATTGAGCATCCATGGGACAGCTCTCCTTCTCCGGGGGAGGGAGGGGGCAAGTGTCCGATGTCTTAGTGACCCCTAGCGGAGGTCGGGGGACCAATTGTGATTGGCACTCAAGATATGTGGAGGTGAGGCAGACATCAGGGTTAGTCCTGCTGACGTCATTGCATGTCCTGCCCCCAAGGGGAACTACAGCAGCATTCAGAAAAAGTCAGCCCCCGGGTGTGAAGCCCTGCTCTGCTGCTGCCCCATTGCCAAATAGTGTCCACCACAGGAGTCCCATGGCCCCAACCCAGGGGGGCAAGCTGGGGCTTGCCAAATAGTGTCCTTGGGAGGGGGTGCCTACCCGGTGGCCCCGACCAGGGGGGTAAGCCTGGACATGGTGGGAGCAGTCAGTGGGGTGGAGTTGAGCTCTGATAAGGATGATTGGGGGCTGGATCAAAAAAAAAAAAGAACCCACTGAAGTGCTGGGTTCTGGTTCTGGTCTAGAACTTTGCAAATAGTTTTAGGGGTCTAATCTTCTTTGGAACTTGAACTCTTTTGTGTATAGGACCGGATGGAAAGAACAAATAATGATACTCAGAGAAGAAAAAAACATAAAAATCCTAGATAGAGATGTCAATAGGGAGAAGGGCAGGGTAAATGGAGAAAATGACAAATGCAATAAGGACAGGGATGGGGCAAAAAGGGGTAGGGCCATCAAGAAATGGAGGGTAATGAGTACCAATGCCCATAGTCTGGGCAACAAGCTCCCTGAACTGGTGGCCTTGATGGAAGAGGGATGCCTGGATATCATAGCAGTCACAGAAACATGGTACACAGAGAACCATGACTGGGATGTTAACATACCAGAGTACACAACCTACAGGAGAGAGAGGGAGGGGAGGGGAGAAGAGGGGGAAGAGTAGCTCTCTATGTAAGGGAAGAGATTAAACCAATGGAACTAAAGAGTAAACAGGGAAGAGAGGAGGCACTGTGGGTCACCTTAGAGACTAGAAAAGGCACCACAATCTGCACAGGGGTTGTATACAGACCCCCATCTCGGGGAGGGAATGGACAAAGATATGATAGAAGGCATCCTTAGGATAGCAGAGAAAGTGGAGATACTGTTGATGGGGGACCTGAATATGCCAGATGTAAACTGGAGCACCATTGCTGCAGCCACATCCAAGAGCAGGGCCATTATCGATGCCCTACAGGTGGCATGCCTCAGACAGCTAGTTGTGGAACCCACTCATGAGGGAGCAATCTTAGACCTTGTACTCTCAAATGGAGACAGTGAGAGGATCTCAGATCTAGAAGTCGGTAGCCATCTGGGAACAAGTGACCACCAAACAGTGTGGTTCACGATAAACTCAGCTACAGAGTCAAGCCATACAAAAGTGAGGGTACTGGACTTCAGGAGGGCTGACTTTGGCAAGATGGGAGAGTGCCTTAGAAAAGCACTAGCAAACAGGCTAGAAGGAGGGGTGAAGCAACAATGAGGAAACATCAAAATTGACATCACAGAGGCAACAAGCTTCTGTGTGAAGCACATAGATCAAAATGAAAGAAAAAGCCACTATGGTTCTCAAAAGAGGTGGCGGGGAAGGTTAGGGAGAAAAAGATAGCAATTAGGAAGTATAAGGAAACACAGAAGGAGCAGGACAGAGAACTGTATCAGTTAAGGCAGAAGGAAGCAGGGAGGGAAGTCAGAATAACAAAGGCTCAAACTGAGGATAGCCAACTCGGTTAAGAAGGAGGATAAAACCTTTTATAGGTACATCAGGGAGCGTAGAAAGACAAAGGGAGGGATAGTGAGGCTGAATAGAATGGATTGTGAGTGGGCAGAGAGGGAACCGTGAAAAAGCAGGGATACTGAATGAATACTTCTGCTCAGTATTCACAAAAGAGGAGGAAGGGGAAGTGCCTAATCCAATTAACAGAAGCACTCTGGGTAGGGGAGTCGATCCCAGTCCTTTCACAGAAGAAATGGTTCTGAAAGAACTCCAAAAACTGAAGGTGGACAAAGCAATGGGGCCTGACAGAATTCACCCCAGAATTCTAAAATAATTAAGGGGAGAACTAGTGACACCACTGACTACCATTTTTAACAAATTATTGGAGGATGGTGTGGTACTTGAGGACTGGGGGAAGATGGATGTGATTCCCCTTCACAAAAGTGGGAGCAAGACAGAGGCAGGAAACTATAGACCTGTCAGTTTGACCTCTGTGGTACAGAAAGTGATGGAATCACTTCTGAAGGAAAGAATTGTTGAGTACCCAGAGGCCAGTGGGGCACAAGACCCAAGGCAGCATGGGTTCATAGCGGGAAGGTCATGTCAGACGAATCTATTTGATTTCTTTGACTGGGTGACCAAAGTAGTAGACCAGGGAGGGGCTGTGGACATGGCCTACCCAGATTTTAGCAAGGTACTGTATTTGACACAGTCCCACAAAAAGATTAATCACTAAATTAACTAGCCTGGGAGTGAGTCCCAGGGTGGTAGCCTGGATAAAACATTGGCTGGACAACAGGACACAGAAGGTAATAGTAAATGGAGTCTACTGTGAAGAAGGGGGGGTTACTAGTGGGGTACTGCAGGAATCAGTACTGGGTCCAGTCCTTTTTAATGTCTTTATAAGTGACATTGCAGAGGGACTGGAAGGAAAAGTATGCCTCTTTGCAGATGGCACAAATATCTGCAACAGGGTTGATACACAAGGAGGCAAGAAAAGGATGAAAAGGGACTTGGCAAGGTTGGAGGAATGGTCAGAAGTATGGCAGCTTGGATTCAATGCAAAGAAGTGCAAAATAATGCACCTGGGAAACAAAAACCAAGGGGAAGATTATATAATGGGAGGGGGGGCAGGGAGGTAGTAACAACAACAAAAATGGAAAGGGACCTGGGGTAATCATATCAGATGACATTAAGGTTGGCATGCAATGTAAGAAGGCAGTAGGGAGGGCTGGGGGGATACTGGAATGTATAGGGAGAGGCATCACCAGCAGAAAACAGGACGTTGTTATCCCTCTGTACAGACAGTTGGTGAGACCCCATCTGGAGTACTGCATCCAGTTCTGGAGACCCCCATCTCTGCAAGGACATAGACAGGATAGAGGCAGTCCAGAGGAGGCAACTAAAATGGTGCAGGGTCTGCAGAGAAGCCATACAAGGAGAGACTAAAGGAACTTAATATGTATACTCTTGAGGAAAGGAGGGAGAGGGGGGACATGATAGAAACTTTTAAGTACCTCAGTGGAATCAACAAAGTCCAAGAGGGTAGCATCTTTCAGAAAAAGAGATGTGCAAGAACAAGGGGACACAATTTGAAGATAGAGGGGGATGGCTCAGGGGCAATGTGAGGAAGTATTTTTTCACAGAGAGGGTGGTGGACGCATGGAACAGCCTTCCTGAGGATGTTGTGGCATCTCAAACTGTGGGAGAATTCAAGAATGCATGGGACAGATGTAAACCCTAGGTGGCGCTCTCCCAAGTGCTACTACCCCAGCCTGCTTGGCTACTTGCAGGTTAAGGGGCCTAGGTTCTGATACGGGTGCCTCCACCCGGAGGTCAGGGTTGGCCTGGGCAGATCCCTCTGGGACACTGTGTAACCCCCCTCTTCTTCTAGTGGCCTAAGCAGTACACAGTTATCACTTTCATAATGACCCTTATTCACCAGGCAATTACCCACAATGTTTGCACTTACCACCAGGGCTGGTTCCTCTAGCTTGACCCTGGGGACCCCCTGTAAAACAAGGTTAAGCACAGAAAATAACAACAGTACAATATTCTTGGCACAAACTGGAACCACAGTCAGGTTAAATGCAAACAAAGTTAAATCTGATTTATTCAGGGGACTTGAACAAGGGAGGGGCTTAATCAGGTTGATTTGCTTTAAAACTATATTAATCAGACAGTTATGCATGCAGTTCAGAGTCCCTACACAGTCACACACTCTGGGTACCCAGGTAGGAAAATGGTGGACTAGCCAGGAATGTTGCAGCTGGTTGGAAAGAAAGCAACATGCACAACACACACTATTTGTAATCCGGAGCCAGAGGGCTCAGTTCCTGAAAGAAAAGGCAACAAGACAATCAGATGGCAACACTTTTAGATTTAGCTGTTGCTGCAGGGAGCTACCCTTATGTTTACCCATGATACTCGTGAGACACAATACTGGACACGGGCAGGATGAAATCGAGACTGCAGGCTGTTGAGCTGGAGTGCCCGGAAAAGCAGGGCCCACACAAATCACTGATGCGTCATTCCTGTTTAAGGCATTGAGCAGGGGGCTGATCCCCAGGTTGGTCTCTTGTTGATGACTTTCTCTGCATAGCAGGTATTCTGGCTGGGCCAGTGTAGCAGGGCCCATGCAAATGGAAATGGATACGGATTCAGTCCGTGGAGCTGGATACAGCCTCCAGCAAGCAAAACACAGTTCAGACACACAGTGGGGAACCAAATCACGACCCACTATAAGCACACAGCACATTCACATGTAATGAAATTCCACTGTACCAGGCAAATGGCTCTCCAGTCGCAATTACAGAGTCTCTGCACAATCCGGGAGTTCAGAGGTAGCTGGAACTCCTGACAGGCCGATTGCATTTAGCAAATCTTCGATTTTCTTCAGGTTAAAGACTGGTCACAATTCAGTGACTTAATTCGCTCTCCAATTTTGGATTCAGTCTGAAAAAAAACACAGGTTCCCTCTCAGGAACAGCAGGCAGGCATGCAGGCCAAACTCAGGCCTTTTCTACAGTTCTCCCACGTGAATCCACTATGTATTGCTGCTCAAACTATCTTGAGCTGTTACTTCTTCACTTTGAAACTCAGATCTAACTGAAACTGCAAGCAGTGTGGGCCTTTCCCCAAGATCCAAAAGGTTCGGTTGGCTGATCTGTCTGTCAGTCACAACAAGGGCTCCCCCTCCAGGTTATTTTAGGCACCAAAAGCCCAAAACTACAGTTCCTACAAGTTTTGGCCCCACCAAGCCCATGTAGGCAGGCTCCAATTTAGAGTCCCAAATGTACTGATTGGCCCATTCTGCAGTCCAGGACCAAGATGATAGAAACAAACAGAACTGTCCATGCTGCAAAGAAGGCAGGTTAGAACAAACTGCAATATTATTACTACTCTAACAAATGATCAGCAAACAAGGACATCTTCTAACAGAGCTCCCTCTCAAATTAATTATGACTGCAATCCAGGCAGTTCTTAAAGAGACAGTATACAGTGGCTATATAGGCAGTCTTTGGCAATCACATTTAAACTAGTAAAACATAGGACACCAGCCTGGCAGTGAGCATTTAGGCAAGCTCAAGGAAGAGTTTTTGGGAAACCCCATTTGTAAGGGGGGTTACAGAGACATAAGACAATTCTTGTGGGGGTGGGAAGAAATAGGCTGTTGGTTAACTAGGATCTGCAGCTTACCCTGTAGGTAGGGAAATGGGCAGAGTTGGTGGGCCAAGCAGTCCTTATCTGTCATCAAAGTCTGTGTTTCTATGTTTCTATCCTGCCCTCTTGGCTCAGCAATAATATTGTTTCACTGCACATGCAGAGAAGAGAGACACACTGTGCCTTTCAAAATGCAAATGCCAAGAGTCACAGTTTCGTGAGTTTGGCACATCTGCCTATGAGTAGCCATTCTCATAAGATGGGCAATGCACTGTTGAGGGGCTGGGTATGCACAATTCACAAGTACCTGATTTGCATTGCTCCACACCAGTAGACAAGCGCACGGTGTGTAGTATGCACTACTGCACACTCCTACAGGGTGCCTGTCTGTGGCCCCCTTGTGCAGCCAGTGGGATGCCCATCCTGGATCCTGAAGGAGATTCTCCTACAATGTGTGAGCAGTGGATTCTGGGATGGTGTGGAAAACTCAGTTTTAAAAAGTTGGGGGACTGCCCGAGTGGCTGCCCCAGCCCTCCCTTTCTAACCAGAGGACTGGGGCAGCATTGTAGGGGAGGGGTGTTTTTTTTTTCCCTGCAGCCTACAGTGTTTCTCTAGGACTGTGTAAAACATAAAGCAGGGTCCTTGCCTGCATATCTTGTGCTCCCCTTGCCTGGTACTCTATACCTTCGTGAATGGCATGGAGTGCGGACACGCCCCCAGACCGGCCACATGAATAGTTGCACAAATGTCTTGGGATTTGAGTGTGCAAGGGGTGCATGCCCTTTCTGTGAGTGCCACCATGGGTCTTCTGGACCCCTGGTCCTGGGCATTCCGACTTAAGGTTGACTATGTGCAACAGATATGCAGCGCATAAGTAATCAAAACTTTAATGTATAGACCCCATTGTCTCTATAAAACTTTTTAGAATGTAATTAAGCAAAAAGGCATGACAAGGTGTGTGTTATCGTGTAATAATAACGTCACTCCTGGGGTGGTTGAGCACGAGGTGAAGCCAAGTGCTTCCACCACCAGAAGTGTATAATAATGAAGAGAATAATATATGGGTTGGTGTATGAGATTTTACATCGAGTTGTGGATGTGCCACATAAACCCCGAGGGCGAGCCCGAGGGGTTTATAAACTGCATCCCACAAAGAGGGTGTGTATAAAATCCGAGTTTTACACACACTACCCCTTATTTTATTTTTTATAATTGCTGGACAGCAATTTTTTCCAGCCCTGTGTCTGAATCTCTCTCTCACACACACACTCTGACTATGTCTCACATACACACACACACTGTGACTCTCTGTCCACACACACACACACACACACACACACACACACACACACACACACACCCTGTCTGTCTTTCCAGTCGTCTTTTTTTTTTCAGTTTGTTTTTTAATGCTTTTTTTTTTTTTTTTATCTTTGGCCAAAGTTCTGTGTGGAATCGCGATCGCCTTACCTCGCGAGCCGCAGGTATGAGCCGCCATGTTGTCTTCACGGCTTTCAAATGGCGCGATCAACCAGATATTTAAATCACTGTTTAATTTTTTTTTAAAAGGCGTTGAGTACTTTTCGGTCTGGCGGCTCGGTGGCCCTCTAGGCTCCCTCGTTATGCGGTAAAGACGCACCATGTTTGCTTCACGAGTGGAAGCCCGCTTCAGTGGGATATTATTAGCCAATCAGGGAGTGGCTGTTCTCGATTGACGTGGCGCGTGTTTGCCGTTATAACCCGCGGGTTATAACGGCAAATTATAACTCAGTCAGCCTATGGAAAAAATTGCTGGCCAGTAATTATATAGGGAACAAAGGATGGGAAGGGGGTGCTATGAGAGTTTAATGCACACCTGAGTTGTGGGATGCTACATAAACTCCAAGGGTGAAGCCCGAGGGGTTTATGAAAGCATCCCACAATGAGGGTGTGCATTAAATTCTCATAGCAACCCTTCTCCGTCTTTTTATTTTTTATAATATGCTGAGCAGCAATTTTTTCAGGCACAATCAACCACATATTTAAAAAAAAACTATGCTGAAAACTCATGCTGTGGTGGCTCCCCGGTAAGCTAGAGACAGAGCCACCATGTTTTTTTAACTGTTATGCCAGCCCACAAGCAAGACAACAGCCAATTAGGCAGTGGCATACTTTGATTGACATGGCTCGTGAATGCTGTAACAACCAGCCGGTTGTTATGGGAAATATCAACTGGTCCAACCCATAGGAAAAATTGCTGACCAGTTATTACACAATAACACACATCTTGGAGTGCCTTATTGCAATTATACAATGGCTCGATGTTATACAAAATAAAAAATAAAACATTTTAGTAGATTTTTTGTGTTTCTGAAGAGACAACAGTGATCTAGTAAATGGTCATATTAATCACTACAGTGATGTTATTGTGTAATAACATCACTGTCTCAGACACCCACTGACCAATCAGAATACAGGAAATTTTCTTGCCATTGTATAATTCCAGATAATTAATTTGTTTTCCAGTCTGGCATCTCCAGCTTTTATAATGTCTGAACAGAAAAACATTTTATTTAATATTTTGAACCCATAACACTAAGAACCCATAGGTATGCTAGTTCTGAATTAGAACTCTAACCCCTCATTTCTAAAAGGGTTCTAATCCTTTTAGAACTAGTTCTGACAACCCTAGAGGACAGAGGGACTAACAAACAAAGATCAGAGTTTATTTAAATTCTTACATGCTCTGCAAACTATTGAATTTCCCACTGCTGCCTACTGCTCTGATGTCAGCTGCAGAGGATTCTGGGATTTGTAGTAAAAGAAGATATCAGCCTAGAACTAAGCAACATTAGTCTGATACGATATTCTATGCAATGTAGAAAGTAAACCAAAATGTTTTGGAACACAAAGTGCACACTGAGACCAGCCCCACTCTTGAGTGTGGTGCACTTGGAGCTGACTGTTCCCCTTTTTTCCATCCATTGTTTATGATCCTGGGCCACAGCGGGGCAGGCTCCCTTTAGCCGGCATCACCAACCCCTTCTCACCGACTACAGTTCCCCAGCTGACCTGGTGGTACTATGTACCTCACAGATTTCCCCCTGTAGCGGGTCAGGAGTGGGGGGGCTGTCCCCCCCGAAGTCCACACACGGTGGTTACTGCAGGCTCCAGTGACATGGTGGGTGGAGATGTGGCGCGCAGGCATCGTTCTCTCCCCATCGTGCCTTCCATTTTCCACTGCTAGTCTTCTCCCCTGCCTGGAGTCATGGCGTGCGGTGAGTGCATGTGTATGGAGGTGTGCATGCACTTTCGGCCCACTTCCCCATCCACCCACCCAACATAACATCAGCCTCCTGACATCCTAGCTCTGGCACTCAGCCTCCACCAGATATCAGCCAAGATGGGGACAACTTACCACCTCGACCCAGGATAGGAGAGTTGCCAGTGGCTAGCTCAATCCTGCTCCCGCCCTACCACTCCTGCTTACCCCCAGCAACCCAAGCTCATAGTCAAACTCAGGTTGTCAGTGTGACATGAGGTAAGGCACTTGGCAGCACCTCAGCCCTCAGTGCCACCAGGCTGGCTCGCTGACTGTTCCTCTTTAATTGATAGGGGTCTGGTTACTCCCTCAAGACATAAAATATGGAAGGTTTCAGTCTTTGGGACAGACTCATGAGAGAGAGTCAGAGAGGAGCCTTATTTTGTGTGCTAATGGGCTAAGCTACAGTATATGAAGCAGAAGTTGGCAGAAAAGGCTCAAAAGCCCCCTGTGTCAGTATGAAATTGACAGCTTGTAGTTTCTTCTCTCTTGAAGGTGGTTTGTGGTACACTACCAACCTCTGTGCTGAAATGTAAGAGAAAGCACATTTTGTCTGCGCCTCTTCTTAAAGGGATATGTTTGTCATTTTGCCTTTGACACCTAGTGTATGTGCATTCTAATCATTAACTGCTCACATGGTTAATTGGTATGGATTTTTTAAAACTCTTGCATGTGTTAAGTACACACTGAAGCAACTTTGTGCACTTGAATTGCGTTGTTGTGTGTTGCATACTATCGTGGGCCCCCCAAAAGGTCTCACAAAGTAAATGTATTTTTGTGGCTGCCACAAGCCCTTCCAATAGATATTCTTCAAGATATGTTTGAAAAAGCAGCTAGGCTTTTAATTGGGGTGTTAAGTAACATGGGCTCCATTGGTTGGTTTAGTTTTCAAGGACAATATTATCATTGATGCTATTCAATCTATACTTCTGGTTATATTGCACACTGTGGTCAAACAAAGCACTATTTTCACCAGACAGGCTACACCTCAGTAGGAAGGGTTTGAGGGTACTCAGAGACAAATTGGGGGAATACATAACCACTACATTTAAACTACTGAGGGGGGTGGCAGCAGGCACGCAGGCCCACAGACTCAGAGAGAAGGCGATCAGCGAGCCTCCCCTCCTCACAGTGATGGAAGAGGTCTGGAGGGAGGAGGTGGAAGGGGCAAGAACACAGTTAGCAAATGGTGGAGGGTGAGGAACACATAACAAGGGTATGTGGAAGGGTGCACACAGAGGGGATAAATGTAAATAGAAGAATAGAGGAAAAAGAAGGCAGGCCAGATTCTAGGCAGAGGGTGGTGTCTCTGAATACAGAAGATGGACGACCTGCAGGCACTATTAGCAGACAGGAGGGTGGACATAGCTGCAGTAATCGAGACTTGAGCAACATCACACCATGACTGGGACCTTGCAATCCCTGGATATAAACTATACAGGTGGTACATGGTAGTCTGGAAGGGGGGAGGGGTGGCAGTTTATATCAGGGACAGAATAACTTGCATGAGGGAGGAGTCGGAGGAAGGGGAGGTGGAGGCATCATGGGTTCAGTTAAGGCCCAATAGAGGGAGAAAGGTGATGTCTGGGGTGGTTTACAGACCAGTCAGTCAGGATGAGAAGAGGGACAGGGAACTAAGAGCACAAATATTGGAAGCTGCTCGGAAAGGAGTGGTGGCAATTGTGGGGGACTTCAACCTGCCCATGGTGGACTGAAGCATACCATCCACAACATGTGCTAGGAGTCAGGTGATCCTGAAAGAACTGCAGAGTGGGTTCCTGACTCAGGGCATCACTGAACCAACAAGAGCTGAAGCAATTCTTGATCTGGTGCTCACAAATGGGGAGCATGTACAGGAAATAATGGGCAGGGAGCCACTGGGTGGAAGTGACCATTGCACAGAGTGGTTCCACTTGGATATGGGCAGGGAAAGCATCCTGACTAAGATCAGGCCAGTCCACGTTGTGGGGGAAGGGATGAATCTCAGAATCTCTGCATTAGTGTCTTCAACACATAGTTGAAAGGCTGGTGCATTGAGAAGAGGTATGGCTTCACTGGGGACTGGGGAACTCACCTGGAGTAATGCAGCCCTATACAGTGGGGACGGACTGCATCTGTCCAGCAAGGGGAAGGCAGCCCTCAATGAATGATTTAAATGCTTTGCTGATGAGCATTTAAACTTGCCGGGGGGGAGGGCAACAGGAACAGGCATAATCAGGCAGCCCACCACCACATGGTAGAGAAAGCAGAACAATGGAGCAGGAAGAGGAGTTGATATCAAGA
Organism: Neoceratodus forsteri; assembly: GCA_016271365.2. NCBI lineage: Eukaryota > Metazoa > Chordata > Ceratodontiformes > Ceratodontidae > Neoceratodus > Neoceratodus forsteri. The sequence continues at coordinate 1,222,904,799 of CM057458.1, forward strand.
TCATCATAGTTGGGCAGAAATGGAGTAGGAAAGAAATCGGGAACACAAGAGAAAACTATCAGGAAAGGGGAGAACATGCAGGAGACCAAAAGCAGGAAGAGAGTAAGGTCAGGGAGTAAAACTTGGAAGGTCATGATGACAAATGCATGCAGCCTGGGAAATAAAGTCCCAGACATGGAGGCCTTAATAACTGAAGGAGACCTGGACATAGTAGCAATAACTGAAACCTGGTTCACAGCTAATCATGAGTGGGAAACAAATGTACCAGGATATGTTCTATTCAGGAGGGATAGAGAGGGCAAAAAGGGAGGGGGAGTAGTCCTGTATGTCAGAGAGGGTATAATGACAACACAGGTACAGGGTAGGAAGGGGAGGCTGAGGCACTGTGGGTCAGCCTTCAACCTGTGAATGACAGCAATACGGACAGGGGTGATATACAGACCTCCAGGACAGGGAGAGGAACTGGAGAGGAAGCTAGCTGAGGAAATACAATACAAGAGATGGCAATGAAAGGTGAAATTCTACTGATGGGGGATTTCAATATGCCATATGTCGATTGGAACACCAGTGTAGCTGCTTCAGCCAGAAGGAAAGGCATCCTTGATTCACTCCAGGAGGCTGGACTCAGGCAGCTTGTGATTGATCCCTCCAGACACAGGGCAATTCTAGATCTAGTAATGACAAACAGGGATTGAATCATAGATGTCCATGTAGAAGGGTAACTGGGATCCAGTGATCAGAACATTGTGTGGTTCAGCATAGGGATAGAGACTCACTCGAGTCATACTAGGACAAAGGTTTTGGGTTTCAAAAATGCTGACTTCGCTGAAATGGGGAAGGGTATCAAAAGAGCCCTGGAGTGAACGGGGCAGGAAGGGGAGTGGAAAAACAGTGGAAGCATCTAAAGAAAGCCTTACTGGAAGTAACAAACCAACGCATCAGATTTGTATCCAAAGGCAAGAGAAGGAGAAAGCCACTGTGGTTCTCAAGAGAGGTGGCGGTAGAGGTCAAGGCAAAAAGGAAAGGGTTCAGGAAATAGAAGGAGACCCAAAGGGAAGAGGACAGGGAGGAGTACCTAGAGTATCTAAGGTAAGTGGGAAAGGCAGTAAGGAGAGCAAAGGCGCAGACTGAGGAATGTTTAGCACAGTCAGTTAAGAAAGGGGACAAGACATTCTTCAGGTACATCAGCAAAAAGAGGAAAAGCATGGGGGGATTGCAAGGCTCAAGGTGGAGGGGAATGCAAGGAGGGTGACATGGAAAAGGCAGAAATACTGAATAAATATTTCTGTTCAGTATTCACAGAAGAGTGGGAGGGGCAGGGGCCACAGCAGTACAGCAGTTGCCAAGGGGTGAAGAGGTGGACAATAGTCCAGTCACAGTGGAAAGAGTCTTGCAGGAGCTCTCTAAATTGAAGGTGGACAAGGCGATGGAACTAGATGGCATACACCCAAGGTAAGCGAATTGCAAAGGGAGATAGCAGAACCTCTGGCAGCCATGTTCACCGAGTCATTTAATACAGGATGGTACCAGAGGACTGGAGGAGGGCACATGAAGGCCCGGTGTCAGCACCCGGGCCATACAGGCAACTGCCCGGGGCACTGACAACCTCAGAGGGCCCACTGGGAGCCCTAAAACTAAAACAAAACCTAAAAAATTAAAAAATAGTAAATCAGCAGATAGCCTGGGTCGGTCGATAAATGGAAAAGGCTGGTGAGGGGGCGGGGGCGGTGCTGGGGCTCAGCTGGTGATATAGACAGAAAGCACTGCTGCACAGCTGTGTTTTATTAAATTAAATTAAATTCCTTTCCATTCTTTTAATGGTGCCCCACCGCTTGCACACGCACTAGGTGGGTTCTCTGTCAAGAGACAGTCTCACTGCTCCCCCTTCTCATCCTCACCCTTACCTGTTTGCTGCAGCCTTCAGTTACAAGTTAGAGATAGGAGAATAGAATACATATATTTTATTTTGCATCTGCCCACCCAGGACTTGGGAGCCGAAGAAAGTTCAGCTCAGCTGGATATGTCTCTATTTGGGATGGGTGCTTATTCTCACTATGACTGTCTCTGCTCCAGTGCTCTGGTCAGCCTGGTGTGTGTGTGTGTTTTTTACACCTCCTAACAGCTAAAGACTTAGCCTTAGGGTGTGGTGGATCATCTTATCTGGATGCTTGGGATTGGGAAGGGGATCTGAACGGAGTGAACATGGACTTACCCTTAGGGTGTGGTGAATCATCTTATCTGGATGCTTGGGATTGGGAAGGGGATCTGAATGGAGTGAATGTCTTCGTTCGGACTTTTGAGTGACTACTGATGTCGGTGATTTATTGGGACCAGGTTAGTGGGGGTTGCGGGTATAATTGGTCTTGTCCCTGGGTATGGGACGGGAGTCAAACTCGTGTCTCTAGTCTGGAGATGGAGGATGAGGGTCAGGATGCTGGACCGAGTCCAACCAGAGTGAGTCAATGACAGTGATGACCAATGCTGCACAGCCTCCTGGCTCCTGCACTATAAAATTACTGACTCAGTGTTGTGGGTAAGTGACTGCCTGTCCTGCACAGGAGCGTGGAGGAGGCTCAGGACAGACACATCATGGACTTAGACATTAAAACTGAATTGCAGTGGGAAGGGAAGTGGCAAACATTTTACACACCAGAGGAGGCAGCTGATTTTGTGAGGAAATTTAGTGTTAGACAGGGTCCAGTCACAGAATATGAAACCAGAGGAGAATTGTTGCTGCTACGCTAGTGCTAGCCAGCATAAGGGGATAGCGTATAGGACCCACACACAGAAAGGATACATTTGAAACAACCCCCCATCTAAATCAGCAGCACTAAAGTCTACACAGCCCCTCGGCCCCTTCCCCCAGTTAGAAGGATGGCAAACTGACAAGTGTCAAACCTATAATGTGGTAGAGGTCGGGGCAGATCACTGTAGGGAGGGGACCTGCAGGTCATAGCAGAAGCAGAGCAGTGACTAGTGAGCTTAAAGCCAAGGACACTCCATCTCCATGCAGTCTCCAGAATCCAGCAGCACTCCCTGTTCAGAGCTGGAACCTACAAGCAAAATATGAACCCCTAGAGACTGCCACTGAGATGACTTGACAGATGACATGACTGTCATAACAACGTCATTGGTGACAGTGGTGCAGTGCCCACCCACTGTGGGACATCGTGGTCCATTGACAGACATAAAGGATCATGCATGCACTTGAATCGATGGTGCTACACTATGCGCACAGACAGTTCACACACTCTCTCAGCAGACAGCACACACTGAGAGAGGTATATTAGACTAGTGGGCACTGCAGGTTGTTGCTGGGCAAATTGGCAGCAGCTGCCAGCCAGCAAGGAGAAGCATGAAGTAGTTACAGCACACAGATGCTGAGCCAGCTGAGCAGCAGCCGACAGCCAACCAGCATTTCAGTTAGTTCCCTCTCAGCATGGTGCGATGGCTGGTGCCTGGAACATCCTGCCTGGGGTTTTGCGGTTTGTTGTTGACTCTTTCTGTGTTGCTAAGTTGCAGCCAGTCACTCCAGCCAGTCATGTAAGATCACAGATAAATAGTGTGAGTGCCCACCTCTGCACACACCAGGCGGGAAACGAACCGTCCGGGAAGGGAAGAAGAGAAGTACTCTGTCTCTGTGGTATGGATGGTGAGAGATAAATAATTGAACATAGAAACATACATAGACTTTGACGGCAGATAAGGACCACTTGGCCCATCTGATCTGCCCATTTCCCTACCTACAGGATAGGCCACAGATCCTAGTTAACCAACAGCCTATTTCTTCCTACCCCCCACAAGAATTGCCTTATGTCTGTGCCACTGTGACCGTCATCATCAGCATGTGTGCGAGTTAGGGAGTGTGTCAGTGCTGCCACTAAAGTAAGTGACCCAACCATTAATGAAATTAATTCTTTAATTAGCATAAGCAGCTGCTTAAGTTAAATGTTGTTTTTTGCTAAGAAGAACTTGATCTATCAATCTTTCTTCTTTCTTTACTTGTTCTGACTGGGACATTGGGGACAACATAATTTTCATCATGTAATGTCCATGAGTGAAAACAGAGTGAAAGTTGGGGGAAGGGGATCTTCAAGTTCAAGTTAGACTCCATCCTGGTCCACCTGCTGTCTGTTCATAACTTTTGCTGAGTGACTTTGACTTGCCTCCAAAGCCCTAGCTGCAGTCCATCACATTTATGACCTTCCGTCTACACAGCTGCCTGTGACGTGGTGCTAAACAGAGTAAATTTGATCTGTAATAAGGTGTGCTGCTGCTGCTTAGCTTTGTACTTTATGTGGAAAGATTAAGCACACTCATAGTTGTACCCTTTACACACCATAGCTGGCTACCTTTATCCAGCGTGTAAATGGTCAGAAAGATTGCTTGGGCCTGCACCTGGGACGTTGTGCCTGCTAGTAGCAGGTAAATAAAGAGAACTTTTGCCAGCACTAGCAACACGCAGTTATTACAGCTCCTTCCTGTGTTCACCACCTAATCGCTTGAAAATAAATGGAAGTCTTTGACCTTAAAAGGTGCAAAAGTGCAGGTGTCTTGTTTATTTTTCAAAAGTGCACAGCACACACAGACACAGCTTCCAGAAGCTGGATAACATTATAGCTGCAGTCAAAACAGCAAAGTATTTCAGCTTGATCATTGATTGTACGCCAGAAAATTCTAAACAGGAACAACTTTCACTAGTACTCTGCTATGTGGAAATTGATGAAGACACCAAGAAAGCAGTTGAAATTAAGGAAAGCTTCTTGGAATTTCCACATGTCAAGGGCACAACTGGGAAAAGGCTTGCCAGTGTTGTGTTAGATCGGCTAACTAAAAATTATGGTTTGTCAATTTGTGATCTTCAAGGCCAGTGTTATGATAATGGTACCAACACGAGGGGCAGTACAATGGTGTGCAAGCCATCATTGCTGAAAAGTACCCTCTGGCTTTCTTTGTTCCCTGCTCTCCACACAACTGTAACCTTGTCATTGTACGTGCTGTTGAAAGTTCAACTCAGGCAAAGGCTTTTTTTAGGAATTTTGCAGAGAATTTGCATTCTTTGCTGCATCCACAAAAAGATGGGATATTGTGTCACAGCATTTTACCAATCTCACCCTGAAAGGACTCTCTGAAACGCATTGGAGTGCTCGCCTAGATTCAATTAGATCAATTGTGTCCCAATTTCCTCAGCTTACTGAATCCTTTGAGCAGCTTTTGTATGGTGACATTCTCAATGCTGAAGCCATTTCTGAAGCATAGTCTCTAATGGCTCAAATTTCCTCATACAAATTTGTTGTTTCATTAGTTATCTAGCATGACATTTTGTTAAAAGTCAACAAAATTAGTGTTCTACAATCAAAAAAAATGGACATCTCAGTGCAATTCCCTTGGTTCAAGCTGTGATTTCAGACTTCCAGGATTATTTGTTGTCTGGACTTCAAAAGGCTGAAACTGAAGCTGCAGGAATCTGTGAGCAACTAGATATTCTAGCTGAATACCCCATTCAAAGATTCCGCAAACAAAGCAAGAAATGCTCTGACCCAGACTGTCGGGAAGCATTTTGCCAGAAAGCAAATGCTGAAGTAATGTACACTGATCCTAGAAGTGAATTTCAGCAAGTATTCTTTAAGCCCCTACTAGAAACAGTCCTGGTAAAAATTGAAACAAGATTTGATTTCTTACAAAAATTAGCTCTAATTATTGATGTCTATTTGACATAAAAAATACAGCTTTTTCTTCGCCATCTGAAGTTGTAGAGTTTGAGAAGACGTGCAAGGATTTCTCAATTCAAGTTGCAGCTGGGGACCTGTCTGGGGTGGAAATGTTTCAAGAAATTAAGACATTGTCAAGAATGCTGCCTGATCATTTGTCACCTCTGGAGACACTGCAGTTTATTGTTTCTCGATCACTATGCCCTGCTTTCCCAAATGCTGTTGTTGCATTGCAGTTGTTGCTGACTCTTCCAGTGTCAGTTGCCTCAATATAAAGGAGTTTCAGCAAGTTGAACCTTATCAAGAATTATCTCCGGTCGCAGATGTCACAAGAACGATTGAATGCCTTAGCTGTTCTGTCAATTGAGTGTAAAGAAGCTGAATCTGTCAACTTTAACAATATTATTTCCAAATTTGCCTCTGAAAAATCAAGACCAAAAGTCTTTTGATTGCTGTTTTTGGGTTGCTGAATAGAGCAGGAAAAAAGCTGAATCTGTGAACTTACACAAAATGGTTTCAAATTTGAGTCTGAGTCTACAGAGAAATCAAGACAGGAAAAGTCTTGTGCTAATATTTTTTAGTTTGGATTGATGGTAGAGTGGAACAAAACTGAATCTGTCATGTGAAATTGTGAACTTTGACTGTTGTGCAGTTGCCAAATATTCCAAGTCCAAGTTTTCAGTTTTGTTTCTCCAAATATGAAGATGGAAATTGGAAAATATGTCTTTTGACACAATATTTTTTGGTTGATTTAACAGGAACAGAAAAAAAGGTTACTGGATGCTGTGATTAAACAAATGTATTGTTTAGTAAATTACAGTATGTAAATGAATACTGAGTCTCATTTGATGTTTTATTTGTAGTCTGAGCCAGTGTCAGTCAAAATCTAAGACAATTAAGAAAAAAAACACATGCTTTTGGTTAGGGGGGTCGCCGGGTCGAGGTGAGGGCGGCCCATTGGAGGTCCATTGCCCAGGGCCCACCAAAACCTGCAGGCTTGGGCACATGTGATCCCTCTACACAAGTCTGGCAGCAGGGAGGAGGTGGAAAACTATAGACCAGTTAGCCTCACCTCAGTACTGGGGAAGATATTGAAGACATTGCTTAAAGAAAGGATAGTGAGGCATCTAGAAGCCATCGGAGCCCAGGACCATAGGCAACATGGATTCACAGTGAGGAGGTCATGTCAGACAAATCCGGTTGATTTCTTCGACTGGGTGACAAAGGAAGTAAATCAGGGTGGGGCAGTGGACATCGCTTACCTTGATTTCAGCAAAGGCTTTGACACCGTCCCACATAGGAGGCTGATAAACAAGCTGGGTAGGCTGGGCATGGGGGACAGGGTGGTAAACTGGGTTAAAAACTGGCTAACAGACAGGAGGCAGAGGGTGGTGGTAAATGGGGTGCACTCTGTGGAGAGGGGAGTTACCAGTGGGGTGCCTCAGGGATTGGTCCTGGGGCCAGTCCTGTTTAATATCTTCATTAGCAACATTGCAGAAGGGCTGGAGGGAAAGGTCTGCTTGTTTGCAGATGACACCAAGACCTGTAACAGAGTGGATACCCCAGAGGGGGTGGATAAAATGAGGAGGGACCTGGGGAAGCTTGAAAAATGGCCTGAGGACTGACAACTGAAGTTTAATTCAAAAAAGTGCACAGTTATGCACCTGGGACACAGAAACCATGGGGAAAGCTACAGGATGGAGGGGGGGTAAGAGAGTTGCTGACAGTTACAAAGGAGGAAAGGGATCTAGAGGTTATTATTATTATTTCATTTTTTTAAACTCTTTTTTTGTTGAAGGTTTAAATAGACATCATGATTGAGTACATTGTAATTATCATAGATACAAAGAAAGGTGCTTCCAATTACACATAATTCAGTTATGGTACATAGTTGATTATATAACAATGCGTATATGTAAGGCTGTTATTCACAGAATCAGGGTAGAGGAATTCAATGTTATTTATTAAAGCAGGGAGGAGAACTCTGTAATTACCAACCCGGTCCCAGGTTCCACATCTCTCCCGCTATGGAGTAATATCTGGGCGTGATGCAGAGATGTGGAGGAACCATCCGGTCCATCTATTGGTTAAAACTGGTACTGCATTCTGAAGTCTAGCAGTCATATATTCCAACTTACATATCTCATAAATAAGATTTTCCCAACTACATATAAGTTGGGGGTCTGGTTTGAGCCAGTCTTGTCAATACTTTCTGGGCTGATCTAAATAGTATATTTAATAAGTGTATAGATTGTTTATTCCTAAAATGACCTGGGTAATGAAGAAGTAAGACCATTTGTGGAGTAATGTCACCCAAAGAGGGGAACAGCTTCCAAATTAAATTGTTTACCACCAACCAAAACCCAGAAAGGGTGCTGCAAGACCAGAAGATGTGTGTTTGGGTGGTGAGTTCTTCCCTGCAACCCCTCCAGCAAGACAAGTCTCGCCCTGAGAGGTATTTTTTTTTAGTTATCTATTTTTACCCCCCTGTCGTGCTCAGGAGCTACCTCTAATTCTGGCTGCCATGGCCCCTCAGACATTCCCCCTACTATCTCCCACAAGCCACCTTACCTCAAATCCGTAGCCAACCTCGGTATAGCCCGGCATAACCCTGTACCGGGTGGGTCCCTCTACTCCGAGGGGGAAAGCACCAGCGGGAGGAAACCGGCACACTATTTTTCTTTGGTCCTGGGTGCTGCTGAGGCTTTGCATGGCCTCCTGGGAGTCTTCAGAGGCATTCTTAGGCCAGCAGCCATCATCCGACCAGTCTCCAGAGTGGTATTTCCATTTTTCTGGTGTTCCCCTTGTAATAATCCCTCTGCTATGCTCCTGGTCTCCACCGGGTGCCACTGCAGAGCGACCATGCATCCCCAACCCACCCCAGGGGAGGAGAGCAGTCCAACAGATGCTCGATCCTTCCCTTTCCCCTGCCAACCCCAGTTACATGCAGTCCGTTCCGAACCTGGGTCGGCCTGGTAAGAGGTGGCAAGCACTACGCCCTGAGAGAGGTATTTTGACGAACCTGGGGTGAGAAAGTATCGAGCAGTTATTTTCTATGAAAACTCCAACCAAGTGTACGAACAAGTAGTTTTATGTTGTAAATGCCAAATTCTCAACCAGTCCCTGGGGGTTAATGTTATTTGTAGTTCTCATTCCCAAGTGGTTTGAATTAGTTCAATAGATTGATTTGTGTGTTGCTGAAGTAGTTTGTAAAATCTGGAAATAAGATGTTGGTGAGATTCAAGAAATGATAGTTATGTTAAGAAGGAAATCAGGGGGTATGCTTGTTGGTCTGATGTTTTTATGTCCAGGGTAGATGTCAGATAATGGCAAATTTGTAAATACTGAAAAAAGTCTTGGTGAGGTAGTAAATATTCCTCTTGTAATTGAGGGAAGTATTTAAAAATACCATTTTGGAAGAACTGATATGTATGGACGAGGCCTTTTTTTTCCCCCAGATTCGAAAGGAGGATCTAGTCTTCCTGGAAGGAACTCTTCATCCCTAGCAGGGATACTCATCCCCTTGACCACTGGAAGGAGTTCTCGGGAACCTAATATCCTCCTCCAATACTGAAAGATAGTTTTAGTAAAAATAGAAATTTGTTCCCCCTCCTGAGGGGGGTTTGGCTGGAAGATCTGATCTCCTCCCAGAGGGAGACCAGAAAGGTGTCTCCCCAAAGAGGACCAGGTCGGAGCTTGATTTGCTGTGAGAAACCATGTAGACATATGGGTCAATGCTGATGCAGTAAAGTATTTAAATTTGGGAGAGTGAGTTCCCCACGCTCCTTTGGTAGTTGCAGTCTGATGCGGACTACCCACAGTTTAGAGTTTTTCCAGATAAACTGGGTTATAGCCTTGGACAATTTATTTAAATCTTTTTGAAGAGGGGTTAATGGGATGTTCTGCATGATGTACAGGATTCTGAGCAATATATTCACTTCAATAGACTGGACTCTTGGAAATAATGATATGGGAAGCTGTGACCATCTATGTAAATCCACCTGTATGCCTATAAATAGGGTGTCAATGCTTGTTTTTAGTAAATTAGAATGGTGGGGAGTGATCTTAATGCCTAGATATGTTAGGTATGGTCTGTTCCATCTGAGGGGAAATTTCTGCATGATGGCGGGTGAGGGGATGTAGTTTATAGGTAAAACCTTGGACTTGTCCTGATTTATTTTATAGCCAGAAACTTGTTCAATAGTAGGTAGGACACTAGTTAAGGCTATTAATGAGGATTCAGGGTTAGTAATATAGAGGAGGAGGTCAACTGCATAGCATGCTACTTTATGGTGTGTTCCTTTTACACTATAACCTGTCAGCTCTTTCTGTTGTCTAAGAAATTGGGCAATTGGTTCAACATACAGGGCAAACAAATAGGGGGATATTGGGCATCCTTGCTGGGTTCCCCTTTGTAAAGAGAATCTAGTCGAATGGGAACCATTAATTTTTACTACAGCCTCTGGGGAGGTGTAAATGCCTCTGATGCTATCCAAGAAGCCCAGTGGGAAATAAAATTTAGATAGGGTAGAATATAAAAACTCCCACAAAACCCTATTAAAAGCTTTTTGAGCATCAAGACTAAGTAATAAAAGGCGGGATTTTGTAAGATGGGAATGGTCAATAAGAAATAAGGTACGTTTGATGTTATCTGTAGTCTGTCTGGTTTTGATAAAGCCAGATTGATCAGGATGTATTATACCTGGTAATATATTATCCAATCTATGAGCAAAAATGATCATAAAAAATTTATAGTCTTGATTATGGACTGAGATCAGATGGTAAGAATCGCATAAATTAGGGGGTTTATGGGGTTTCAAGATAGCAGATATTGTAGCCTGTCTCCACGAGATTGGGAGCATCATTGTGTTATGACTAGCTTGAATAGCTGCTCATAATGGAGGATTTTATATGATCCCATGTAGCCTTGTAAAATTCAGCCCCATAACCGTCCAGGCCGGGGCTCTTCCCATTTTTCAGGTCTTTAATAGTGAGATGTAGCTCTGCTGATGTGATTGGGGAGATTAAGGATTGTTTCTAAGACTGGGTTAGGGTTGGGAGCTGGACCTTTTTTAGAAACTGCCCAATTTTGGGGGGGTCTGGGGGGAAGGATTAGAATACAGTGAGTGATAGTATTCTCTGAATACAGCTAGAATCTCTTGGGAGTTATGTTTTTGTAGGTTAGTTTTAGGATCTTTCATTTTATTGTTACTTTTTGCACTTGTCTCCAGAGTCTATAAGTGAGTATTCGAGAGGCCCTTGCCCCTCCCTCAAAGTATTTTTGTCGGAGCCACATAGGGCCTGGTCGGTTTTAACTGTTAGTAAATTCTGAATTTCTGCTTGAGTTCGAGTTAGTTGTTCCCCAACACTTTCATCCCCTTCCATATGTAAGTCCTGCAGGGTTCTCAACCTCTGCTGGAGTTCCATAAGTCTAAGGGTCATTTGCCTTTTTTTTAATGCGCTGCATAGGCAATAATGTAACCCCGGAGAACTACTTTAATGGTGTTCCACATGAGTTGTTGTGTAGTCTGAGGGGAGGCATTATCTCCTATAATCTCAGGAATTTTAGCTGTTATGAAGTCTTTAAATTCAGGGTCTCTCAATAATGATGGATTAAACCTCCATTGTGTAGTTCTCTGTTCCTGGATTATGTTTAAATCAAGCTCAATTGGAGCATGGTCAGAAAGGTGGATGTTTTTAATATCTGCCCCTCGGATCATCGACTTGTGTTCTTGACTTATACACAAGTAGTCTAAGCATGAATATTGTTTATGAGCTGCTGAGTAATAAAATAATTTTCTTTTAGAAGGGTTTAACTGCTGCCAGGAGTCTACCAATCCTACGTCTTTCAGTAGTCATCATAGGTGTTGTCCGGGGGTTTGTTTTGCCGGACGGGTTGCTGATGTGTCTAGTGAAGGGTTTAATAAACAGTTAAGGTCTCCTCCCACTACCAGCAATCCCCTCTGTCTAAGAAGTATTTGGTCCACTAGTCTTTGGTTTGTTGAGGCATCACTCTGGGGGAGAATATATATATATATATATATATATATTGCATACTGTGAGGAGGTGACCCTGGACTGTGCCTATTGCCATCGCCAGTCTCTCCTCAGGATCTACATATTGGTCAGTCAGGGTAAATAGGGAGGATCGGGGCACAAGCATAGCAGCTCCTCTTCTCTTGCCCCACCCATAAGAGGATGCAGTCACCTGGGAAAATCCAAATGTTAACAATTTTTGATGCTCAGTATTGTTTAAGTGGGTTTCCTGGAGTAACAAAAGATTGGGCTTCATTTTCAGGAGGGCTTTAACTGTTCTGTATCTCTTAATTGGGCCATTAAGTCCATTCACATTATGTGAAATAATTCTAAAAAGAAATCCCATAATATATTAAAAGGAGATTTAACAAACAAATAAGCCTCCCCCCTGCTCCAACACAGCCGGCCTTTCTCCTATTGTACCTGTAACCTCTGTATCTGTTTGCTTTCTGTAAAATCTAAATAAAATTATTAAACAATCCAGTGTCTAAGTTTTTAATATGGGGTAAGGGAATTAGAAATTGTTCGGGTCTATCACTAAACTACCAACTAGGTTGAAATATAGGAAAAGAACAATAGCAAATAACTATATAGAAAGTGTTGAGATTGGTGACTTCCAATTCCCACTCCACCGGCCAACGGGGAGGGGAGTGTGGGATATAATCCCACTTGCATGAGAAATATAGACTCCAATGAGGAGTATTTCCCCTGGGGATGATCTTGCCTCTAAAATAGGGTATGTGGTAGAACAGGATGGAATAGGATAAAACGAAAAACCAAAACCATATTAGCTGAGGTTGGGGATGTGGATGGGGAAGGTTGAAACAAAGGTGCATAGCTATCAGGAAGTTGTTACAGCTGTGGCCCTCCATTCCAGGGTTAATTCCAAAGATTATGGAAGGAGGAAAGTATTAAAAGTAGCCATAGATATGTTAAATGATCCCAGCCATTTGTATCGCTAAAACTCCATCTACTCAAATGCCAGCGCCCAATGCCCCTTTCCAGACAATAACATATATGCCATGCAAGAAGATGGAGGGATAAGTAAAGTAACAATTCTGGCCTAGATTTTCCCACTGCAATATCCAGTCCTTAGTCCAAAGTCCAACATAATTTTATAAGTCAGCAAACACCAGGGAGCAGGTTTATGTGAAGCGAAGTGTCCTGCTGAATGCGGAGGTGAGTCCTGCTCCCCCCCTCACCCAGCCTCCCCAAATGGGTACCCACCTGGCCTGCCAGGAGCCTGACCCCCTCAAGTGGGGGGAACCACTAGGGCCTTAACCCAGGGAAAGAGCAATGCCGGGGACCACTCTTCCACCTTCTATGGGGGTATGGAAAGCCCCCACCACTCTGTTCAGGCCTGAGTACAATTGTTGTGTTCAGGTCATAAGCCAGCCATCTAGGGAGAGATTTCCTGTCTGGCCAGTCACGCTCAGTGCTCCTGGGTGAGCTATCTTAGGAGTCCTCACTGTGCCCCTAGAATAAACTGTATCCATCTCAGAGGTCTCACAGAGCAATAAGCAGTGCCAGTTCAAAGCCTTGTCTTAAAGGGGGAAACAATCCTCCGACGGGGAGTAGGTGTAACCGGTGAGATCTGAGTATTTCAGTCAAATTTCATGCTTCCTCCAGGGTCCCAGGAGAGCTATCACCTGAGTCCATGTTAGAAGGAAATAGACACAATTTAAAACTACTCCCAGGTTTAAGGCAGAAGCCTTTACATTAACCAGTTACCGCTTTTCCCCCCCGGGAGGTGACCCCCCCCACTGCCACTCTGCGTAAAAGATAAGGATAAAGACACAGTCATTGAAGGACCCCCATACAGACTAACACCCGGGTTAGTGCCCTGAAGCTGATGGCCTGGGACCCCACCTCCACATAATATTAGGCCTCCGGGAGCTCAAGGGCCTGATTTCCCCCGTCCCCCCACCCACAGCTCCAAAGCCATAAGAGTGGGAGAAGAGTGGTCCAGAGATCACCCCCTCATGCCAGCCCCATTCCCCTTCCCACACAGGAATCAGGAATCCTTCCCCTGGACCCATGGAAGCCCCAGAGGGGTCCGCCATGCAGAAAGGAGAGCAAGAACCACCTACCCCTCCTCTAATTATGTGGATCTGCTCCGGATCAGTTTTCTGGTCTGACAAATGGAGTCAGGAGCTGTTTTATCACTGTTAGGGCTGCCTGTTGGCTCTGTTGCCCCTGTGTCCTGCCCTGGATACTGGTCTGGACATCTGGCAACGCTGTGAATTCGGTAAATTAGCCAGTATAGCGTATGCCCTGGAAGAAATATCCTGTAAAGCCTCCGCAGCTGATTCATAGGATACTTGTCCTGAGGGATATTGCACAATTAATCTGCTGGGGTAAGGAGTTCTGAACGTGAGTTGATGTTTTCTTAATGCTGGGACAAGGGGGTATATAGGCCCTTATTCGCTGCATCGTGGTGGGAGCATAGTCATTATCGAAAAATATTCGCTCAGTGCCATAATGTACTACTCCCAGAGACCACACTTTTTTAAGAATTAGTTCTTTGGTACTGTATCGAAAAAAATCTGATGATTATAGATCGTGGTTGGGCATTTGACTGTGTTAGCTTGGGGCACAGCGCTCTATGTATGTGCTTGATTTCTAGATTTAAGTCTGGGTTCATTGAGAGAGAGGTTTGAATAACTGTTGTGATAAAGCTCTCTAAGTTTTGCCCCTCGATGTTTTCAGGGATTCTGTATATCCGAAGGTTAGGACATACGTGTCGGCTTTCAGCGTCTTCTTGCTGCTCTACTGTTAGTTGGCATAATTGGGTGATTTTGCTGCATAGTGGACTGGAGCTGGGACACTGTCTCTCCCTGCTCTTGGGAGGCCTGCTCGATTATTAATACTCTAGAGGAGGTATCTGCAATCTCTTTTTGCATCGATTCTCGGAGTTGCTTAACGTTTGTAAATTCTGATTTTAGGTTAATGTTCTCGTTTAGAATTTTATCTAGTTTTAGGTCCATGGTAGCTGATTTTTTGGATTTGCTGGTCGAGAATTTGGTTTACGCTCTTTGTTTCTTAGGGGTAGCTTGTACGGACTCCGCCACTAGTTGTTCGTTGTCTGAGGGTTCAGAATCCTGAGTAAAAATTTCAAATCGGTTGTTTCCTCCTTTGTTCCTGTTGCTAGCCATCTGGTAGCTATTGGTTAAGAGGAGTTTTTGTCAGGTTTACCAGTTAGATTTGCAATTAATGCCTGGATGGTTGCGGAGCCAAATGATCAGGCCGCCATTATCCTAAGCGCTACACTGGACATCAGGGGTGATTATTTCAGATGACCTGAAAACATCAAAGCAGAGTACTAAGGCAGCTGGGAGGGCCAGTGGCATGCTAGGGTGCATAGGCAGGGGTATCACCAGCAGAAGGAGGGAGGTAGTGATGCCATTATATAAAACCATGGTCAGACCTCACATGGAGAACTGTGTGCAGTTTTGGAGGCTGCACCTTCGTAAGGATATTAACAGGCTGGAGATGGTCCAGAGAAGAGTGACTAGGATGGTGCAGGGCTTGCAACACAAGACTTATGAGGAGAGATTTAGGGACCTCAATATGTACTCAATGGAAGAGAGAAGGGAAAGAGGGGACATGATAGAAACATTCAAGTACTTCAAGGGTATAAACAAGATGCAGGGGGGAGACATTTTCTAATACAGGAGGAGCACAAGAATGAGGAGGCATGACATGAAATTGGAAGGGGGGAGTTTAAGAGGAAATGTGAGGATGTTCTTCTTCACAGCGAGGGTGATGGATGCATAGAATGGTCAGCCTCAGGAAGTGGTGGGAGTGAGCACTGTGGATAGATTTAAGCATGCTTGGACAGGCATAGGGGAACCACAGAGGTACACCAGTGGACGGGTCGGAAGCAGTAATCCAGTACAAGGGCTTATGGACAGACTAAATGGGCCAGGCAGTCCTTATCTGCTGACAATTTCTATGTTTCTATGTAAATGAATACTTCTGTTCCATTTTCCCCACGTAGAAGGATGGACCAGTGCCTTCAGGAGGGAAAAGAGGAGCACAGGGGGAAGGGAACACAGATGTAGTGATAGAAGAGGATAGAGTGAGAGAGGGTCTGCTGGCATTGAAGGTGAGCAAATCACCAGGCCTGGACAGAGTACATCAGAGGGTACTAAAGGAACTGGTTGAGGAGCTGGCAGGGCCACTGGCAGACTATTTAATAGTTCACTAGGGTCAGGCGTGGTACCGCAGGATTGGAGAACAGTACATGTAGTGCTCCTCCTCAAAAGTGGTCCCAAGTATGACCCAAGGAATTACAGACCAGTCAGTCTGATCTTCATTGTGGGCAAGCTCATGGAGACCATACTAAATTTTATTTATTTATTGAAAATGTTTCACCTGGAAAGGCACGCTGAGCAAAACGATGCTCGTCTCACGGTGCAACCTGGGGGGAGGGGTTACAGTGGAGGCAGGTATACATACAAAAGTTGAATTTAGAAGTAGAGCAATGCAGATAATGTACATAGTTGGGTGGGATTACATTTGAACTTTTTACATAAGGAGAACAGTACAGAACATGATCATCAAGGACAGGTTATCCATATCATGGGTACACATTGAGGGCAATACATGATTACTTAAGTGCCAATAACAGAACTTAAGTGCCAGTAACAGGACTTGAGCTGAAGCGAGATGCACCAAGTTGACAGTAGGAGTTGGAGAGCGAAGAGAAGGGGGTAGAGGAGGAGTGGACTAGTAATCACTAGTTGTGTGGGGGTGGTTTAGGTGGGGTGGGGGAAGGAGGGAGTTAGTAGCTGTGAGCAAGGCTGAAAAGCGTAGGATATTTAGGAAGGAGGGGAAGGAAGGGAGATATTAGGAGGAATAAGGTGAGTGAGTGAGAGTGTAAGTCGTAGGGCGGTGTATAAGCCAGACAATTAGGCGAAGGCCAAGACGCTGGTCAGGCGCTAAGGGGATGGGGAAGAGAAGCTATCGGGGGGGAGGTCAGGGGCAGTTGCAATTTGATGCAAGGAAGTTAGTGAGGGCAGAGGACAGGGAGTGTTTGGATGAAGAATGGCGGATCTGGGCCGGCAGGCCATTCCAGAGTTTAGGGAAGAGGTAAGAGAAGGCTGATTGGCCGGCGGTGGTCGTTCGGTGAGGGATGACTAATAGCCTAGTGTCAGTAGCGTGGGGAAGATAGGGAGGATGCGAGGTAGGGAGGGAGGAAGCTGAGCCAGAAGTTGGAAGCGAATTTAACACTATGAATTAGGCGCCGGTTGCTCAGGGATGGCAGGCCAGTGAATGGTAGAGCTCGCAGTGATGTGAGTGGTGGGGCACTGAGGGCAAAGTGGCAGAAAGCATTAAAGAGGGTGTCAAGTCTGGCTAGGGTGGTCTTAGAGGTGGAGCTGTAAATGACATCACAGTAGTCGAAGGAGGGTAGAATCATTTTCTGGACTAATTCACGTCTGACAGGTAGCGGGAGACTAGTGCGGTTTCTATAGAGGGCACCAAGTTTTGGGCACAGTTTTGAAATGATGGCATCCATGTGTGTGGAAAAAGAGAGGTGGCGATCAAGCCAAACCCCTAGATACCTGAAGGAGGGCACTTCATCAAGAATGGTGTTATTTAGGGTATGGAAGGTCAGAGGGGAGGTGAGTTTGGATAGACGCTGTCTAGTGCCAAAAGATGTAGAGACAGTTTTCTTGGCATTTAGGGAGAGTTGGTTGGTATTGAACCAGTGTTGGATTTTGTTTAAATCGGTTTGAAGTTTGGAGGAGACTTCTTCGTGGGTCTGGACGGAGGTAAGGAGGACCGTGTCGTCTGCATACATGTGGATTGCGGTAGTGGAACAAGAGTTAGGCAGATCATTTAGAAAGATGGAGAGGAGGATGGGGCCAAGAACTGAGCCTTGGGGAACGCCGGTGGTGATAGGAAGAGGGGGGAGGTGTGGTCAACTATTTTAGTGGATTGGGTTCTATTTAGTAGGTAGGCACTGAACCAGTTTGTGGCAGATGCTGCTAACCCAGCCCCTGATAGGCAGGATAGTAGGAGAGAATGGGATACCGTGTTGAAGGCTTTTGCGAGGTCAATGAAAATAGTGGCAGTGATTAGCCCTTTGTCCATCCCAGTGAGGATGGAGTCCATGAGTCTTAGTAGGGAGGAGGTGGTAGAGTGGTGTTTTCTGAAACCGGACTGAAATGGGGTGAAGAAGTTAGTTTCTGTGAGAAAGTGGGAGAGTTGAGATAGTACTAGGTGTTCCTGGAGTTTGGTGAGGGTGGGGAGGAGGGAGATGGGACAGTAGTTAGTTGTGGAGGTAGGGTCACCACCTTTTGGAAGGGGTAGGACAGTGGCATGCTTCCATTCGGAGGGGAGTGACTTGGTGGTGAAAGAAAGATTTAATAGGGCTGCAAGGGGAGTAGCGATGGCGGGGGCAGATAGGAAGAGAAGTTTGTTATCAAGACCATCAGGGGATTTGCCTTTGGAGGGGTTCAAGGAGTGAAGGGCATCTAGGGTTTCGGTGGGGGAGATGTGTCCGAAGGAAAAGGGGTTCCTACCAGACGGTAGGGGGATAGATGTCTGGGGAGTGGGTGTGGTTGCAGGAGGTAGGGAATCTAGGAGGGCTAGGGTGCAAGTAGTAAAATAGGAATTAAACTCGGAGGCTACCTTCAGCGGGTAGGAGAGGAGAGTACCTTGGGTGAGGAAGAGAGGTGGGGGGCTTGCTGTTTGGGGAGAAAAGGGAGTTAATGACTTTCCAGAATTTAGAAGGTCTCCCAATATTTGCATTTAGGTTGTTGTTAAAATATTCAGCCTTAGCTAAGCAGATGGCCTTTGTGCACTTGTTGCGGAGCATGCAGTAGGTGATATAGTTGCCTGGGAGGATCGTGGATTTGTAGTTTCGCCAGGCCTTGTCATGGGCTTGTTGGCAAGCTATCAGCTCAGGGTATATCCAGGGTAGGTGAGACCCACGGACTCTAGCCCGGCACAGGGGGGCGTGATTGTCCCAGGCAGTGAGGAAGGTGTTGCAAAAGTGTGTAAGGGCCGAATCTATGTTACAGTAGCTTGAGCTTGGGACCCAATTAGAGTGAGATAGATCTTCCAGGAGAGAGGAGAGGTTGAGGGATTTGTATGACCGTTGGAATATAAATTTGGGAGGGGATTTAACTCTGTGGATTTTGTGGACCAAGTACATTAGGTGGTGGTCATTAATGGAATCATTGAGGAGGCCTGAACTGATGATGCGGTGTGGGTGGGATGTAAGCGCCCAGTCTAGGAGGGAGTGATCACCGGACTTATGGTTTGAGCGTATGGGTTCCGTAATGGTTTGGCTAAGGTTGAGAGCGGTTATCTCAGTTTGGGTTTTGTTAAAAGTGGGTGCTAGTCAGTTGTGGTTAAAGTCACCCATGACATATAGTTCACCCGACTGGGAAAGAGATGAGAGCTGGCACAGAAGGTCGGTGACTATTGTGGTTGGCGTGCCTGGGCAGCAATAAATACCAGCCACAAAGATAGATAATGAGGAGGGAGGGGACAGTTTTACCATAAGAAGCTCGTAAGCTTTGGGTTCAGCTTTTGTAAGAGAGACAGTGAAGTGTAGGGCTGATCTGATGTAGATAGCCACCCCTCTGCCTCTGGAGGGCTGGTCTTGCCATGTGATGGTGAACCTTGGAAAGGTTGGTGGAATATCTAGGGGAGCATGGTCTCCTAGATGTGAGGCAGCATGGATTCTTGGGGGAGGGGGGGAGATTATGTCAAACGAGTCTGACTGAGTTCCTTGACTGTGTCACTAAGACAGTAGACAGGGGCTAAGCGGTAAATGTCCTCTATCTTGATTTCAGCAAGGCCTTTGACTCTGTGCCCCACGAACAGTTGATCAGGAAGTTGATGGATCTCGAGGTTGGGGAAAAGATGACCTGATGGGTGGAAAACTGACTGAGGGACAAAACACAGAGGGAGGTTGTGGGAGAGTTATCTGGCACCAGAGAGGTAACCACTGGGGTTCCGCAGGGCTCGGTGCTGGGGCCGATGTTGTTCAATGTTTTCATCTTCATCAATGACACTGAGGATGGCATTAAGGGCAAAATGTGCCCATTCACAGATGACACCAAGCTCTGCTGGAGAGTGGATACAGCTGAAGGGATACAGGACCTACAGGAAGATCTGGAAAAGCTGGGGAGCTGGTCCAGGATCTGGCAGCTTGACTTCAATGCCAAGAAATGCAAAGTTATGCATATTGGAGCTAAGAATCCCAGGACAGATTACTACCTTGTGGAGTCTAAGTATTTGCATCAGAGGAGGAGAAGGAGCAGGGAGTGATGACCACTAGTGACCTGAAGCACTCCACACAGCTCAAAAAAGCAACAGCAAAGGCAAACAAGATGCCGGGGTGCATATCTAGGAGTATCAGTAGTAGGAGAGAGGAGGTTATACTGCCCTTGTACAGATCACTGGTAAGGCCGCTTCTAGAGTATTGAGTTCAGTACTAGTGCCCACACCTCAAAAAGGACATTAACCTGCTGGAGAAGGTCCACAGGAGGGCTACAAAGATGATAGTGGGTCAGCAGGTCAAGGCATACTGGAAAAGGTTGAGGACACTGAACATGTACTCCCTGGAAGACAGGAGAGAGAGAGGGGATATAATTGGGACCTTCAAGTACTTGAAAGGGATAAATAAGGTTGATAAGGAGAGTCTCTTTAAGCTGAGTGGCAACCATAACATGAGGGGGGCACAGTCTTAAGCTGGAGAGTGTGAGGTTTAGGAGGAAGATCAAGAAGCACTTCTTCACAGAGAGGGTGGTGGACACTTGGACTGTGCTGCCAGAAGAGGTCATCTTGTTGAAGACAGTGGGCAGCTTTAAGAGAGGCTGGCACAGGCATAGGGGGAAGGTAAGGATCATGGGTAGGGTGGATGGGAGGAGTGGGGAGGGAGGGCAGGGACAATAGCTCAAGCTGTGGACCCTGCAGTATGAGCAGACTTGATAGACCAAATGGCATTCTTCTGCTGGCTTCTTCGTATGTTCGTATGTATGTTTGTGTATTGTACTGTAAAGCTCCCTGAGCTGTTTCAGGAGGGTGCTATAACAGAAGAGAGTGGCAGCTATATATGTTACACATAACCCTCTCAACAAGCAGGTATATATGCCGGAATGTACTTTCATGAATTTAATGCTTTAGCTTATAGGCCTGACTGATGCTACTTATTTAAAATTCAGTTTTCCTTTCAAGGATTTGGAGCCAAGATGTCTGTATAACAAGCATTTGATGGTCCCAAACTGACCTGATTGTATCTGTATATGACATGTAGTGCTTCCGTGTTAACTGTCTGCAATGTCACAAACGGCAGTTGTGGGGTTAGCTAGGAACAATCATGTGCTTTTGAGACACAGTAAAACTAGAAAAGGATGTGTTTATACTTAGATAAAAAAAAAAACAACAGCATCGTCCAACCATTTCTGAAAATAATATTATGTGATGTTTTCACAATGCTTGAAACTATATTTTGAAAGCTGTAACAGTTGAACTTAATCATAAAAACGTAATATTTTTAAATGAAAGCTTAGAGTTCAATCAGCACATACAGACCCCAACTAGACGGTTCACCTGTGTTGCTGCATGCATATACATGTTAATATAATATGTTAAAAATGACAAGACATTAAAAATTTAGCAAACTATTTTATGTTTTTTATATTGATATGAAACATTTTATGTTTTTTCTATTGATATATGGTCGCTTCAGTGATATCTTAATGATACTGTACATCTACTTAACGGATTCCATGCTTTCATTTAAAAAAGACTGAGTGTCTAGCCCGAATGGTTCCAACGTTATCATATTTTAAAGAAAATATCTTTTGAAAGGTGTAACTCCGGAACTGTTGGGGCTAGAAACATAATTTTTTTAAAATAAAACCTTAAAAAAGCTCCTAGTGTGACATGTTTGGGGGACACTGTCTCTGGGGCTGGGGTAGTATAGGAGGGGCCCATAGTTACTAGGGTTGTCAGAACCCTCTGAAGTTCTGGGTTCTAGTTCTAGTCTAGAACTTTTGAAAAAGTTCTAGGGTTCTAATCTTTTTTAGAACTTTTTAGAACTCAAACCCTATTTTTTAATTGTGCTGCCAGTAATGAAGATAGTAATAAAATACATGTAAAGGAAAAACTGTTCAATATAAGGGGGAGAGAAATTATCATGTGTGACAGTGATAGGAATACAACTAGGTTTATCTATGGTTTCTTCTGTTTGCTAAAGCCAGCAACTTAATATGTAACAGGTCCACCCACCCACCCATATGTTAAAGTTTTCCTGCTGCAGCTGCATCATAGTTCCTTAGTGAAAGAAAGAGGCACATTAGCCATTTATGTACTCAGCTATATATACTCATCGTCATGAATTATGAGAAAAAATAACTGATATTACCTAATCTCAGCTATTTGCTGCTTTCTGTTTTAAATGAGTAAAGCAAAAGTTGCTATGTTTAAAAGAAAGCTTTTATAACAAAGTCAAGCCAAGGTACTGCAGCCGCAGCACATGGAACTGTTGCAAAACATATTATGTCATAACGTAGTCAGTCAAGACATTTGAATAAAAAAATATGCCAGTCATTGTTGCTGGTAAAAAATGCATACAATTTTCTAAGATAATGCATACATATACCAATATTCTTGTTGGCAAATTGAAGTAATACATACAACTTTCTAAGATGATGCATTTTTGCAGCTGATACGTCAATAAAATCTATATTTCAGTCACATAAATAAAAAAAGTGGTTTCCTCACCACATACTAACTTAAGGAACATTTAATGTAGCTGCAGCAGTTGTCATGTGATGTTTAAGGGACAGGGTCTGTCAACCCCATTATGTATCAAATTATTACTACTTGTAAAGCAAAAACACTTTATGATAGGTCACATTCTGTGAAAACTGCTGATGCAGATTTTCTTTTATTTGTGATTCCTTTATTCTTTTTTTTAAAGGGGACAGTACAATTGTGCTAGGCGGCAGCAGTTTGCAATGTATTTAATAAGAAAAAAATATATATTATATATATATATATATATATTATAGTGTACACGTAGTGCCACTATAGTTAGAGTTGAGGAGCCATTTACATGTTAAACCCAAAATTTTGCACCTTAATAACTTTGCAACCATTTGATGGATTTGCCTGAAATTTGGAATACACAATTAAGACCCATATGTCTTGGGACCTACCAAGTTTCGTACCAGTCGGATATACGACTGTGGAGTTATTAAGCGTGATCTGTGTGTGCGTTTATGCTTTTTCTGGAATTCTACGGTCGCGCCTACAGGTCGCACGGTTTGCGCGACTGGTCCGAAATCTTCAGGTAACATGCAGCCGGGGTCTCTGATGTGCCTTTCAAAGATTTTGTGAAAAAATATTAAACGGTTCAAAAGTTATTCAAAAAAACAGTTCCCATTATAAGTCAATGGTAAACGTTAACAAAAAGTTCGACAGTGTCGCAAATGCAGTTTTTACTTTCGCAAATGGCCCTTTTACTGTCACAAATCCACCATTTTGTTTTCAGTTAGTGATCAGAAAAATGCTTGGCATTTAAAATCGGGACCCGCTAGCAACCTAATTCTTTTTGTATTCACCTAGTCGGGCCCTGAGGATGCTAGCCATGCCTTTATTTTGGGGTAAAACAACCCAAAAATATGTTTTTCAAATTTCTGGAAAAAGTACTTTCGCAAAGTACTTTCGCACATATGACACTGTCGAATGAATTTGCGAAAGCTTTCACAAATTGCGACAGTACTTTTCTAGGCTGTGGGAAAATGACAACAATTCTTTGGCACCCTGCTGCAAAAGAACAGTTTGGTGCTTTGGCCTGAAATTTGGAGGTCACGCAGCCGACATCTCACAGATGTGATGTTCACTGTTTTGTTGAAAAAATATTACACGGCGGCAAAGTTACGGCACTCCAGAGTTGACACTTTTTCCCATAGGATAACATTATGGTGTCCGACGCATTGCAGCAATCCTTTGGCACCCTGCTGCAAAATAACGGTTTGGTCTTTTGGGCTGAAATTTGGAGGAAGGACAGCCAACATCCCACAGATGTGCCTTTTAGTGGTTTGGTGAAAAAATATTACAGGGAGCCAAAGTTATGGCACTCCGAACTTCTCTTTTTTTCCCATAGGATAACATTACGGCATTCACCGCGCCTTTCAGGGCCCGTATCTCGGAAACGGTGCGAGATACGGACTTTTCGTCAGAAAAATACTTAGCCCCCTGATGGGGCTAAGTATAAAACTAGACAGGAAAGTCATAAATCATATGACTTTAAAATTTTTTTTTCTACGTCATACAGTTCCTGAGATATAAGCAATTTAGTATTCCAACTCCTCATTTTCTGCTCCGAGACCCGTTATTATGCATACATTCTTTGTACTCAATGTCTTTCTCTATGAAGCTTTTGGGGAAAACTAGTCTGTGCGCTTACATTACTGTTACTGTTGCCCTTTCTCGCTTATGTTCCATACCCGTTCACTTGCATCGCTCACGCTCACGCCACCATGCGTTATCCTTTGCATTTTCATTTGCTCTTGCCTTTCCGTTATTTCTTACCATTTGTGTCTACAGTACTGTTTCTCTTTCTGTTTCGCTTTGCATCACCATGCCCATTGCCATTTGCGTTTGCGAGCACCATGTTACTATGTGACAAGACATCACGTGATGGACCGTTCCTGTCTATGCCACCATGTGCGTTACCCTTTCTGTTCTCATTCGCAGTTGTGTTAAAATGTGTGCCACTGTTAGCGATTCTGTTTGCATTGCTGTTCCTGTTACTACGTCACAAGACATCACGTGGCGGGACGCCTCGTTAACATTCTCAAAAAGAAGGGAAATTAGAGGCCAAAAACTCCATTTAATGCATCAGTTAGGGTTGTTCCACAGCGACAAAAGTGAGGAAATTCGGTGTTAGGGTTGAAAACCCCCCTTGCACCCCCATCCCACCCTCCAACCAGCATTGAGGTACGTATTGGGGTCTTCGGTCCTAACTCTCACCCCATTCTCCCATACCCTGTCTTTACACATGTGATGGAGTGAGAGTTAGCCGATGACCCCAATGCGCACCCCAATGCCGGTTGGGGGTGGATGGGGTAAAGAGGAGTTTTCAACCCTAATCACTGAATATATATATATATATATATATATTATATGTATAGTAGTTCGGTCTGTCATCATCTTTTTCCTCACCATCCCCAGCCGATCACGAATCTATAAACGAAAGGACTAAAACAACACCCACCTTTCACCCCATCACTCATTCCACTTTTCTTCCACCACTCTCATCTGTGCAGTAGCACCAGTACCACCCTTACACCCATGTTAAAACCAACCCACAACCCTCACCCCCTCAAGCATGTATTCCACCCTCCTCCCTCACCCAAATGTTTAAACTACCCCCACACTTAGTCATGAACTACCATTCATGTCACCCTTCTCCGTCCCTCACCTATGTTAAAACCCAGTCTCCCAACAATCACCCATGTACTAGCATCCATGCCATCTTTCTCCCTCTTGCATCCATGTTAAACCAACCTCCAGCCCTTTCCCACCCTCCAGCACCCATTCTACCCTCCTCCCCCTCTCAAATGCTAAAACTACCACATGCTTACTCAAGAAAAATGAAACTCTTGCCTCCAAATGAGCCATACTTAACTGGTCCTTAATAAACAACACTTATGTGAAAATCTGTCTTTTCAATTGCTTTCTTCTTATGGACAACATTCTGTACAGTCTTATTCATGGAACCAGTAATTTGAGAGTTGTTGCTATTATGCTATGGTCTGTGTACAACAGAATGTTAAACACGAGCTACTGTGATATGAGACCTATGCTTACAGAATATGTGCTCAACCATGACATAGGTAAAACTCCAGGTGACTCTATTTCTCAGAAGAGACTTGTAACAGGGGTGCTGCCCACAGAAACATAACAATACAAAATACAGTTTTTCCCATAATTTTTTATTCAGTAAGATAAGTTACATATGGGTCATTTTGGTTTATGGCTAACATTTCTGTAATTGGAAAAAATAATAAACAGCTACCAATTAGAACTCATTGTTTTGTCCTGTTTAAAATTGAAAAATAGACCGCCCCCGGTCCCAGCACTTACTGATGCACCACAAAGTCACTGAAGTAAAATCCAAAAATATATGTTTGCACTTTAACTATAAATAATATGATACAGAAATGATTGACATGACAGTGTCCCTTTTATGCCAAATTTGGGCCTGTTCCCACTGATGTTAAAATTGCCCTGTATATAAAACTTGTTGACTTTAGACCCTAGCTGCAAAGCAGTTTGCCATGAAATGGTGAAAGTTTTGGGGGGGTATATAGTCCAAGGTAGTAGATCGAGAAAGGAGAGAGACAACCAAAGTCATCACAGTCTGTAAAAGTTTCCTTTTTGGTGCAGAGAGACTCTGTCCCACACAGTATTTACCAGCCACCAACATCTGAGTTGTCATCACCATCAACATCCACAACATCAATCACTTCAGGATCAGTTTGTATACTCTTGTAGGGATACGAAAATCTTGACTTATTAACTTTAATAAAAGTTAACGTGTGTACATTTTCTGGCAGCAACCTATTTCTGGTGTCTGTCACAATATTGCCAGCTGTACTAAACATGTGTTCTGAAGAGACACTTGTTGCAGGACAACCAAGATATTTACAGGCTTCATCATACAGCTCTGTCCAAATCGACTTTTTTGATCTCCAGTATTCAAAAGGGCATGCATCAATAGGAATAGGCAGTTCTTGCAGGTAACTGTCTACCATGATGGACAGAGACTGCTCAGAAGAGGAATCAGCATAAGCTAGTATGGCAGCAATTTGGCAAAGGTTTTGCCACAGATTTAGGTTGCTACTAAGGGTTGAAGAAGTGGCAGTTGTGGAACAACTACTGTTAATGTTTGGTGACTTTTCCAGTTCTGTATCCCTTTGTGAAGATAAACCTGCATGTTGTGGTGATGACAACCTGAGGGAACTGTGCGTGTCTGTGTTTGACTCCTGTGAGTGCTGCAGCTCATCTAGCAACAGACATTTGTACTGCTCTGTATCTGTTTTTGGAAGATGTATAGCCTTGAACCTGGGATCTAAGAGAGTTGCAAGGATGTAGAGTTTTGATTTCGTCATTGCAACTAATTTGTCATTGGTTTTGAAGTGCTCGCTCATTCTCTTTATGAGATTCCCATGATACAGGCGACATGTTGTCTGAGCTTCAGATCTGTCTTTTTCTATTTGTAGATTTAGAACACTAAGATGATGTGAAATCAGCATTATGAGTGGATAACCTGACTCACAGATGCGCCTTCAGAAGACATGTCCTTGTAGCTGTCTCAAAAGGAGCTAGGATGCAGCACACTGTCTCCATTAATTTCCACTGCAGCCAGACAGCATAATGCCATCTCCAATAATGTAACTGGAGCAATACTCATGTACAGCTTGTTTTGCTCCACAGACGCTGCAGCATATAAAGCGTTGAGTTCCAACGAGTGGAAACATTTTGAATCAGCTTTTGCTGGGCTATTGTGTTTTTTTTTTTGCAGTTCAGACAATGTCTGTATAGCCTTGGTTGAAAGTGAAAAGTGAGTCACAATTTTTGCAAACAGCAATCATACCATCCACTTGTGTTTCATTGCTGAGAAATCCCGTGACAATTAAATGTAAGCAATGCAAAGCAAGAAGCATGCTAAATCCTCCATCCTGTACTGCTTTTCAAGATGTTGGCTCCATTATCACTACTATGAAGCCACATTTTAGACCGTGAGAATAAAACCTATTCATCAAGGAGGTCATTTAGTTCCTGCAAGATGTTTGCAGCTGTATGACTTTGCCCAAATTTCTTTATATGCAGCAGCGTCATCTTCTGGGGTGTCTTTGTTTTTGAAGAACCACAAGAAAACGTGACCCAATGAGTGGTAAGGGACATGTAATCTATGTTTTGAGTGCTGGTCCACATATCTGTTGTGACATGAATAACCCCACCCTCTGCAGTTTTAAGTGCAAGCATCACTGTCACTTTTAAAGCCTGATAAATGTTTGCTATTTCAACATAGGAAAAGTACTTCATGAGGAACTTTGTAACGAGGCTCTGCTAGTTTCAAGAGCTCCCTAAAACCTCATGCTCTACCAAAGAGTATGGGAGAAGGGCCCAGCTAACAGTTCACCAATTCTGTGATTAAGATGAAGGGTCTTTGGATGATTTTTAGTAAAGGTATTCTTCCTTTCAAATGCTTGAGACAGTGTTAGCTTTTTACAACATGTTCCTGCTGGTTTATTATACACCGTGCTTCGATGGGCAGATGGACGCTGGGATGGTGGACTAGGACTTATACATTCAGTGCCATCACTGGATGTGCAACTGGTCCTAATGGTGCTGGCATTGGTGGTAACAATGATCCTAGGACTGGCATTGGTTCTGTCTGCATCAAGTTCAGACAATTCAGTATTCATTTCAGATTCCTCCTCACCCTTCTCACGTGTGGTCTGGAAGATGGAGGACATGGGTTTTGGATGATCAAGCAAAACTGAATGCTTTTTCAGATGGTGGTTAAGAGCTGTAGTGCCAAGGCATGACACAACTTTACCACGGCTTACACTCTGTTTACACAGGGAACAAATTGCTCTGCATGGGTCAATTTTACTGACAGAGAAATAATTCCGCACCTCAGATGTGACAGATTTTGTTCGAAAGTGTTAGGAAGATAGCTAAAGACTGTTTGTGTCTTTTACCTGTCCTAACAGAACCCGGGACATGCTCCTTGGTGCTAGAAGAGTGGGCAGAAGACTCTGATGGATTTTCATTGCTGGCCAACACAGAAGTGGTGGATTCAATGGATATGTTATTTTCATTGCCAACAGTGCTGGATGTATTTGCAAGTGCACTACCTGATTCATTGTCAGCAGACTTGCTCATTTCACTTTGTTGAGGAAGTAATGATATGTCGGAAGACACAACAGTGTCGGACTGAGACAAAGAGCTACTGTCTGAGTCAGAGAGGGACTCACTGTCACTTGCATTATTGCTGATAGTCACAGGGATCTTAACAGCATGAATGGCATACCTTATGGTGCCTCTCCGTGTGACCCCAGCAGCTGTACAGGTTTTCTTAAAAGGTCCCCCTTTATCACACTTCACTGTTGCTCTTTTGCTGTTTCTTGAATTTTTATCACATGAAACATTTTGGTTATTTCTGCTAGCACCAGGATTACCACTACCACCAACACCTGCTCCAACACCAGCATCAGATGCTTCATCTATGTTGGTTTCAGCCATAACAGTACTAGTATACCGCAGTGAACACACCCACACAATTCCCGTGTAAGAAAGCAATGTGATCTGTGATCGCTGGCTACAACTCCAAAATCTTATTTTGGTTGTGTGACACTGTGATGCAGTGGACTGAAAGTATTTAAAGAATATGACGGTTTGCAACTAAAGGATCCCAGGTTCAAGGCTTACAGAATGATTGGGCTGCTGGGCATAGGCATACACATAGCAGTCAAGAGGCGCACATCAGCAAGGTGATGAGCTGACCACAGGAGATGGAGTCACATACACAACTTAGGGAATGAGAATTATATTTCTACGCTTCTGTCATGTAAGGTTAATGCCACCACACAACTGGCCACTGGGCTTCTCTTTGTAACACACACTGAGTAGGGTACAGTGCAGTCAAGGGGCACACAGCAGCAGGGTGATGGGCTGACCACAGGAGATGGAGTCACATACACAACTCAGGGAATTAGAATTATATTTCTACACTTCTGTCATGTAAGGGTAATGCCACCACACAACTGACCACTGGGCTTCTCTCTGTAACACACACTGGGTAGGGTACAGTGCAGTCAAGGGGCACACAGCAGCAGGGTGATGGGCTGACCACAGGAGATGGAGTCACATACACAACTCAGGGAATGAGAATTATATTTCTACGCTTCTGTCATGTAAGGTTAATGCCACCACACAACTGGCCACTGGGCTTCTCTCTGTAGCACACACTGGGTAGTGTACAGTGCAGTCAAGGGGCACACAGCAGCAGGGTGATGGACTGACCACAGGAGATGGAGTCACATACATAACACACAACTCAGGGAATGAGAATTATATTTCTACGCTTTGGGTAGAGTACAGTGCAGTCAAGGGGCACACAGCAGCAGGGTGATGGGCTGACCACAGGAGACGGAGTCACATACATAACACACAACTCTGGGAATGAGAATTATATTTCTATGCTTCTGTCATGTAAGGGTAATACCAACACACAACTGACCACTGGGCTTCTCTCTGCAACACACACTGGGTAGGGTACAGTGCAGTCAAGGGGTACACAGTAGCAGGGTGATGGGCTGACCACAGAAGATGGAGTCACATACATAACACACAACTCAAGGAATGAGAATTATATTTCTACGCTTCTGTCATGTAAGGGTAATACCAACACACAACTGACCACTGAGCTTCTCTCTATAACACACACTGGGTAGGGTACAGTGCAGTCAAGGAGTACACAGCAGCAGGGTGATGGGCTGACCACAGGAGACGGAGTCACATTCATAGATAACACACAACACAGGGAATGAGAATTATATTTCTAAGCTTCTGTCATGTAAGGGTAATAACAGCACACAACTCGGGAGATGGGAGCAGGGAGTCACATACACAACACAGGGACTCAGGAGTGGAGAAGTAGAAGTCTCACACACACACAGAGGAGTGGTGTCCAAAAAAATTAACTGCCTGCCTTCAGTCAGTGCCTTACTGCCAGACAATGCCTTGTGCTGTTGTATAAGGACTAATAAGGACTGGAATTTTTGAGGGTGAAAGTCAAGAGAAGGACCCCCCTTAGCAGCACAGCACAATGAGCTTGAGCACAGTCCTTATATACTCTGTCCTGACAAATTTATTTGCCTTTTTTTCCCCCTTGTTATATGCTTGTTGCTGGCAGCTGCTGAGTGTGCACTGTGCAGTGCTGCAGTTTCACAATCACATTTCACAAAGGTTCTTCTTTCTGTATTTTTTTTATTCTCTCTCCTGAGTCCTGATATTGATCGATCCCTTCCTAATTCCTGATTAGTCCCTCCACCTGTCCTGAACCTCCCCTAGTCCCACACCTGACCGTTAATTTATTGAGCCTTTTTTTCAACCTTTCTCTCGTTCTCGGTCTCTCGGGCCTGGGCCTGGCCTGCCCCCTTCCACATCCCCTCCCCCTCGAACTTTTCAATGTTTGCTTAGCCCTTTTTCGCAGGAAAATGGATGATGGAATTTAATAATTCAATAAGCACTGCAGCAACTAGCAAGTGCTGCAGTCCGATTGCGGCCACACCGACCTGGGCCCTGGCCTAGTAAGTATCGGGCAAGAATGCTGGCTGTGGTAGTAGCGGTACGCTACAGTTAAGTAGGCTGCTGCTGCCTCCTGAAATCCTCAGGATCAAATGGTGCTCTTATCTGCCTAAATAAATACCCTCCACAGATCCCGCGGCTCGCGCAGCTTACTCGACCCCCGCCTGACCGCATAGTAAATGGTCAGGTGGTGAGGATGACTTCACTTGAGCTTATGTAAGTACGCTACGCAAGCTCAAAGTGTGAGACAACTCACGGTGGATCTGGCAGCCCCAACAACACTGCTGCTGCTGCACCCCCCACCACATCGGGGCTGCCACTTGCCTGCTGGGACGTGACTCCTCCCCACACATACCCCCCCCCCACATCGGGGCTGCCTGCTGGGATGTGCCTCCGCCCTCCTCCCCACACACAAGTCATCAGCTGGGCTGGGGCCAGGAAAAAGACGTCACGGGAGTTGGGAGGACTCAGATTCGAACCCTTTTGTGAACCTTTTAGTGTCTGAGTTCTAAGTTAGAACTCGAACACCAGGGTTCGAGGAGGGTTCGAATCTTTGACGAACTAGTTCTGACAACACTAATAGTTACCACTGTGCATAGGGTCCATGACAATGTAAATCTGACCCTGTTCATGTATTGGACAGTCAATTTGAATTTGGTGCACACCCCTGGTAGGTAGATAGAGCTTCTCAGACTTAATGGGTTGCAGGGCCTTTTTCTGCCGACAACATCTATGTTTCTGAATTTGTGTGACTCAGCTGAGCACCAGTATTAGTAAGATGCTGTAAACCTTGTGCATTGTTTGTTGTGGCCCATTTTAAACTATTTCAAGAACCCGTTCAGGGATATTATTTATTTATTAATTTATTTTATTTGAAAATTGGTGACTGGTAGAGACACACTGAGATGCGACATGTTTCCAGGTGCGACCCAGGGGATAGGGAATGGGAATATGTGTACAGATGCAAACTGACATACAGAACCAGATTAAGCTGCTGGTGGTATTAGTGATATGAGGCATTAGGGATGAGGAACTCCACATGGTTACATAGTAATTAAAGGTCAGAAGGGACTCAATAACCAAAAGGTCCATCCCCTACCCCTGCATTATAAGCAGGGGTGAGTAAGTATGCTGTGAAAATATGCATTAATTTATAGAAATTCCCTACCCACTCCACCCAGGTTACCCTGAGAGTCTCTCAAAAAGCAAAAATGATGCCAAGCTTTCCTGAAGGTCTATACTTTCTCTATATTTGCTGTTTTCGTTGGCAGGCCATTCTATAGATTCACCACCCACTGGAAGAAGAAGTGCCTCCCAACATCACCCCTGAATATATTTGCTTATTTATTTGATTTCTAGGTGACCACACTGGGCTAAGTTAGCCAATTTTCAAGCTAGGAACAGAACTAGAAAGGGATGTGCTAAATGGGGAGGTGGTGGTGGTGGGAGATCTAAACCTGCCAGATATTGATTGGGTCCTTTCAGTGATCAAGAGCTCCAGAAGTCAATTTCTGCTGGATGCATTGTAGGTCTGCTTGCTGATGTGGCTGGTTAAGGAGCTCACTAGGCAGGCTGCCATCCTCGACATGGTGCTCACAAGCTCAAACGTGGTATGAGCAGTCAGGGTAGGGGTCCACTCACCATAATTCTATATGGTTCAAACAAGCCCTTGGGACAAGTAAGCCCTCATCAAAGGCTGAAGTCCAGGATTTCAGAAGGGCATGCTTTAACCATATAAGGGAGTTGGTCTGGGACAAGTTATTCAGAATGGACAGCGTCAGGGATGTGGATGAAAGACGGGGGTCAATCAAGGGGGCCATTCTCAAGGCGGCAATGTGTTTCACGCAAATGGCAATCAAAAGAAAAAGATACATGAGACAGATATGGTTTCCTGGAAAGTTCAGGAAAGCAGGGAGAGTAAAACAAAAGGCCTTCACCAGGTACAAGGAAAAACAAGCAAAGGAAGAATGGGCAGAGTACTAAATAAGAACAAGACAAACCTAGAGAGTGGTCAGATAAGCAAAGGCAGACACAGAGATGTGCATTGTGGAGGGGCTCAAGGGAAGGGAAGAACAATTCTTTAAATATATTTGGGAAAAAGAGAGAAGGGAGGAGGAATTGTTAGGCTAACAGAGGGAGGTAGGGTAATTGTGGAGGATGGGCAGAAAGCTGCCATTCATAGCAACTATATCTGCTCTCTATTCACAAGGGAAGACAGAGAGCCTCTACCAGAGACTGGTATTAACACAGCTGTAATGAGATGAGGCAGCAAGTATTCACCAGTGAAAGGGTTTGGAAAGGCTAGCAGCACTAAAGATAGATAAGGCCCTGGGGCCAGATGAGAGGCATCCGAGGATGCTCATAGAATTTATTCATTTATTGAATTTTGGTAACTGGGTAGGCCCACTGAGACCAAAGGTCCACTGGGTAATGAGCAACGGGGTAATTACAGATCTGTCATTCTTAACTTTATTGTGGGTAAACACATGAGGACACTAGTCAAAGAGGACCCCATGTGCTGTCTGGAGAGCAATGGACTCCAGAATAGTAAACAGCATGGGTTCATTACAGGGAGGTCTTGTCAGACCAACCTGATAATATTGTTTAACTAGGTAACAAGGGTAGTGGATAAGGGCCACACTGTGTATTTATTCTACTTTGACTTCAGCAAGGGTTTTGACTCAGTACCTCACAGAAGATTGCTGCTGATGCTAGAGGATCTAGGTGCAGTGAAGGACAGTTAGATGGCTGAGAAACTGGTTGGAAGGGTGACAGCTGAGGGTTGTGCTTAACTGAGTTAAATTAAAAGAGAAGAAGGTCACCAGTGGAGTACCACAATCTTCAGTATGTTCATTAGTGACATGGGAGAAGGCATCCAGGGCAAGATGTGTCTTTGCAGATGACACTAAGCTCTGTGGCATGATAGACAGTGAGGATAGGGTTAGGGAGATGCAGAGAGACTTGCAAAGACTAGAGAGGTAGTCAAAGGTTTGGCAGTTGACATTCAATGCCAAAATAAGCAAGATGCTGCACAGAGGGAACCAGTGTAACAAGGCCTACATTAAGGCAAACAGTATGCTGACATGTATAGGAAGGGGTATTGACAGCAGAAGGAAGAAGGTTTTACTACCTCTCTATAGATCACTGGTGAAACCCCACCTAAAGTACTGTGCTTAGTTCTGGAGTCCTCACCTAAAGAAATCTGAGGACAGGCTGGAGACAGTGCAACATAGGATGAACAGAAATGATTCAGGGCCAGCAGGGCAGATCTTAAGAGGATCAGCTCAAGACACTGAACATGTACTCACTGGAGGCCAGATGAGAAAGGCGAGATATGATAGAGACCTTCATGTCCCTGAAAAGAATGAACAAGATAAACTGCAAGCAACTATTTAGCATTTATAGTGGATCAAAAACATGGGCGCATGAGTGGAAAGTGATTGGGGGGGGTTCAAAAGGGAAGTGAGAACATTATATTTTACAGAAAGGATGGTGGACTCATGGAACAATCTGCTAGCTGATGTGGTGGGCACCAAAACTATTGGTGGTTTTCAACATGGCTGGGACAGAATAAAGAGCTCACTGGTTGCTCACAGTGGTAGCAGTAGGGTGGGGAGCATGGGGAGAGGATAGTGTGGGTTACAACCTTGTATAGACAATAAGTCCCGTGTTTGTTAGGGTTTATAGGCAGACTGGATGGACCAATAGCCTTTTTCTGCTGTCATTGTTTGTTTATGTGTTTCTCTATTAGTTGTGTCCAGAGTGTCACAGATTGTTACTAGCTGACCTTTTGGTCTCCAATACTGAAGCAAGTTTTATTGTTTGTTTAGATTTTGTTGACCCAGTAAGCCCACTGGGCCTAGAAGTCCCTTTTTCAGGGGTGATTGTGGGGAGGAATACAGATGATAAGCAACTGAGATTGAACCAGATTAAACTGTTGATGGTATTTTAGTGAATGAAGGAAATTTGGCCAGGACACTGAGGAAATTCCCCTACTCTTTGGTAAATTGTGACACTCA
This sequence comes from Neoceratodus forsteri, assembly GCA_016271365.2. Classification (NCBI taxonomy): domain Eukaryota; kingdom Metazoa; phylum Chordata; order Ceratodontiformes; family Ceratodontidae; genus Neoceratodus; species Neoceratodus forsteri. Next base: position 1,222,939,923 of record CM057458.1, read on the forward strand.
GACAGCTGGTTCTGATTAATCTGTCATTTCTGTAATATAAAAATGTGCTATTGAATGTCTCTCATGAGAGATACAAACAGCCTGTGGGATGACACCCCCCTCCCCAGGTTTTAGTTAATAGGTGTTACCTGGAAGGCCAAGAGATAATTACAGGCTAGAAGAGACTTAAAATTTAGGATCTCCTTTTTATGTGACTAATTGCAACTTGCCAACTGCCAAGACAGATCATAAACTTTTATGACATTCAGAAGAAACACAGTAAAATTCTTATGATGATACAAAAGCATGTTGCACCTCCGTGTAATTTATTTATTTATTTATCAAGTCTAGGATTACAAATACCTTTGAGCCTTGGCTCTTTTACAAAGGTTCCACGTCAGAGAAATACAAATTATGGGGACCATCAAGACAGACATTACAACAATGTGGACATTGCAAACAGAGTACAGATTAATATAATTCAAGGGTAGCATTGTAACAAGGCAGCCAGCGGCATTTGTCAGAGAAAATAGACAACAGATAAGTGCCAGAGTCATAGGGAGAGGGAAGATAGGAGGGGGGAGAAGGAATGTAGGAAGGGTGGGGAGAGGGTGAAAAGTGCAGCACTCGGTATACCAAGATGTGAGGGTAGAATCCAGGGAGGAGGGGAGGAGGAGACCACTAGAGCAGGAAGGGAAGTGGAGAAACAAGGTTAAGTTGGGCAGTCACAGGAGCTGTTGGTAGTGAGATAGTCCCGGAGCCTAGTTTTAGACATACCAATTGTTGGGGCAGAAGAGATGGTTGGGCTGAGGCCATTGAACCAGAGTGGCCCTCGATAAGCAAAAGAGCGTTGTCCCTGTGAAGTGTGACAGTGGGGGACTTTCAGTAGCTGTAGCGTGGATCTCCTAAGGCACCATTTGTTAATTTGGTGTTGTAACAGAGTTGAGACCCCAGAAGGTGCAAGGCCAAGGTAGATTTTTTTTCGCCATGGAGCAGGTGAGAAACTTTATGTGGTTTGATAGTTGGAGCCAGCTGGTCTGAGTGTACAGGTCGCATGTGTGGGTGAGATGGTTACCACCAGTGATGAGCCGACATGCCTTATTTAAGGCAGTTGAGAGGCATCTAAGGGTTGTGGTTGTGGCCGAGCCATAAATGATGAGACCATAGTCTATTACAGAGATCACAGAGCTCAGGACTGCAACCTTCAAAGCTTCTGGTGTGAGGTGTGGTCTGTGTTTGTAGAGGAGACCAAGCCGTGTATTAGCAGCTCTAGCTACATTATCTACATGAAGTCCATAGCAGAGATTAGGGTCAAGCTGTATCCCTAAGTATTTGAAGGATCCCACCTGATCTAGAGTGTTATCCTGGGTGGTGGAGATAGCCAAGTGGTGTAGCTTGTGTGGGTTATGAGAGCTACAGAAGAGCATAGATTTGGTTTTCTTGTCATTGAGGACCAGTTTATGATTAAGAAACCATGTCTCTACAGAACTGAAACCAAGTTGAAGGTTGTTTTGAAAAGTTGCAGGATCTTTGTGAGTGGAGAATACAACAGCATCATCGGCATATAGTATGATCTGCTCAGAGCAGTGGTAAGGGAGGGAGTTTAAGAAAAGGCTAAAAAGGAGGGGTCCCAGTATGGATCCCTGTGGGACACCCAAGTGAACAGGCAGGGTGTCAGAAAGAGCATCCGCAATTTTTACTCTCTGCGACCGGTTTTCTAAGTAGCTTTTAAACCAGAGAGAAGAGTCAGGTGATAGCCTGGCATTCAGTAGTTGGTGTATTAGTAGTCCATGGTGTACTGTATCGAAGGCCTTGGAGAGGTCAACGAAAACGGCCCCTGTGAGAAGGCCATTGTCAAGGGATTTGTGCAAAGCTCCAGTGAACTCAAGAAGGGCTGTGGTGGTGCTGTGACTTTTCCGGAAGCCGTGTTGTTGTGGACAAGGTATATTGTATTTATCCAAGTGGTAGGTAAGTTGATCAGCCACGATGCGCTCGAGTGCCTTAGAGAGTGGGGCCAGTATGGAGATAGGGTGATAATTTCAGATCTAGCAGAGAGACATAACTTGCCACGCATCCAGTCTAGAGAGGCAAGGGAGTACCTGCTCCAACAGGGCCCCCCCACGCACTAGACTCCGCTCTCCGCTCTTCGCTATTTTGGCTCCGAAACCGGGGTAGAGGCGTCAGCTCACTTGCATCGCCGGGTGGACCTCCCTTGGCACCTCTGAACTGTTTCTTAAGCCTGGGACTGCTTTCAAGATAAGGTCTATGGACAACTGTTACCTGAGAGGTGCTGCTACTGCTCTTTTGGCCAGGCTTTGTTCTTTTGGGACGTACAGCTATTGGTGGAAATCTCTTGCCAGGAGGACAAAGACCACAAGTGCTTGGCAGCAAGTTTGAATGCTGCACTCATGTTTGATTGGCTCCATGGACCCCAGTGACGCCTGGACTACCTGACAAAAAGGCTGCATTCTCAAGCCCTGTGGCTCACACTTGCCATGCGTCCAGCCTACGGAGGCGAGGGAGTCCCTGCTCCAACACGGCACCCCCCCGCACTAGACTGTGCTCTCCACTCTTCGCTATGTCGGCTCCGAAACTGGGGTAGAGGCGCCGGCTCACCTGTATCGCCGGGTGGACCTCCCCTGGCACCTCCAAATTGTTTCTTAAGCCTGGGACTGCTCGCAAGATAAGGTCTACGGACAACTGTTACCTGAGAGGTGCTGCTACTGCTGTTTTGGCCAGGCTTTGTTCTTTTGGGATGTCCAGCTATCAGGAAAAAATTTCCCGCCCACTCACCCCATTCCCTCCTCCTATTAAATACTCGATTAGCCCCTCCCACCAACCCAGGGACTGGCCTACGTAATCTCCATCCAGGTTGGCTACGTGTTAGACTACCCTTTTACTGATCTTATCTTTACTACGTGAAATGTGATGTTACATCCTACTGTTTACTAAATTCTTGCAATATCTTAGTCTAGTGAATGTATCTCTATCAAGTGTAATGAGTGGTTACAGCCTGTTGTTACTAAGAGCTAGGAATACTTATTTCTAGAGCTTGCGACTATTTTATTTTCTGTCCTGGTGCATGTGGTAATCTTGGAGTCTGAAACAGCATCCTGCTACATTTAGAGTTAACGCCAGCTCAATTTCTGCAAGTTTAGTAAACCCTGAGACCAAGACAGCTATCTGTTGTTTTTCTCCTTTCTTAGGGGTAACCAGGTAATTTACCAGTTGCTCTTGTACCAGTTGTGATGCAACCAACTAGTCATGAGACATTCTCCTCAGCCACCTCGGCCCTCTTCACCTCCCCCTGCCTCCTGGCCCCTCACCGTTGCCCTGGGAGGACTAATCTACGGTACATCACCTTATTCACCCACGGATCCACTACCTGTGCTCTCTACTGACCTAATTTCAGTCCAGTTGGACCTCTCTCCTCGTGACTGCTAAATATGCCACCGCTGACTGGTTGCTCTGGGGCTCCAATCCAATCCTATGGACTGCAGGCTGCCAGGTCCTCCCTGAAGTCCCCTCCCACCTGGCTATCTGCAAAAGGTATAAAGCTGGTGCACCTGAACATTAGAAGTTTACTACCTAACATAGCTGAGCTGACAGCTTGGGTGGCCCATTACAACCCTGATATTGTGGGGATCTCAGAAACCTGGTTGAAGCCACACATCCCGGACTCTGCATGTGCCCTTCCAGGCTAGAACCTCTTCAGGCAGGACAGAGTTGGGAACAAGAGAGGGGGTGGGGTGCTCCTATACTACAAGACTCACTTAAATGTATCTACTATAGGGGACACCACTCTCCTACCCCTTGCTGTTGAGTCCTTACATGCTCTACTCCTGCTTGGCCATACCCAAAAGTTACACTTGGTATGCGCTTACAATCCACCTAAGGTGGGTGTGCTAGGGCTCTCCTCTCTCCTTAATAGTCTCAGTCCCACTGTTGGCTTAAATGAGGTGCTGGTCCTGGGGGACTTCAACCTAAACTGGGTGGGCCACAACGTCCAGCAATACGAGCCCTTGCTGGCGGGTCTCTCCCTCAGCCAACTCATTAAGGATCCCATGAGGCTCTCCCCACGAGGTGACAAGGGATCCCTCATTGATTGGGTGCTGAGTAACAGACAAGACAGAATCGTCTCTAGTGGCACCCTCCCTGATGTCATCTCGGATCACTCTTCCATCTATTGAATTTGGGGTATCTTTGCTCCTAAAATTCCCTGCAAAGTGATCCAGATGAGGGACTTCTCCAAACTTATCGTAGAAGACTACTTCTCAGACCTGCAATATACAGATTGGTCTCAGGTCACTGCCGCAAACGACCCCTCTGTGGCCCTTGGCAATTTTCTTGCTGTCTTTGCCCCCCTGCAAAGCAAGCATGCGCCCCTCACAAAAAGGAGGGTAAGGGGCACAGTCTCTAAGTGGCTTCATGGTGATCTTCTCTCCCTCATGAAGGACAGGGACAAATGCTGGGCTCACTACAAGGTCTCCCTCTCCAGTACTACTGTCAGGAGTACAGACGAGTGAGGAACACTTGCAAACGAGCCATTCGCTCTTCCAAGAGTGAATTTTGTCAATCTGCCCTACTCTTCTCAGCCAGAAACTCAAGGAGCTTCCGGCAGAACATCAAAACCTGGTTGGTGGGTCCTCTAGAGCTCAGGTCTCTGACATGCACATTGGCGGTGTAAACTGCAATAACCCCCTTATGATTGCCAATGCCTTCAACACCCTGTTCACCGATCTGCCTGCTCTCTCCTTTCTCTCCCATCTCTCCAAATCTTGGGACTCTACCCCAGTTGGCGCAATCCCTTGACCTCCCTTCTATCGCAGGGTCATCTCTGTCCTGGAGACCCGGAAGCTACTAGATGATCTCCCTCCTCACACTGGTGCTGGGCATGACACCCTGGAGCCTTATCTACTCAGACTTGGGGCTTCCATACTTGTCCGCCCTATCACCCACATTTTCAATAGATCCCTTCTGTCTGGCACCATCCCTGACACTTGGAAGGTGGCCAAAGTCATCCCTGTTCACAAACAGGGCGACCCCAAGGATCTCAGGAACTATTGATCGATAGTGATACTGTCAGCGATCAGCAAGCTTCTCAAAAGGGTGCTTGCCTCGCAGGTCTCCCATTACCTGCAGACCTATGATATACTCTCCCCTGCCCAACACGGCTTCAGGAAAGGGCATAGTACATCCACTGCCCTAGTGGTTGTCTCCTCTGAGATCAGATCTTCTGCTGATCAAGGCAAACTGACTGGAGCCATCTTCATGGACCTTTCAAAAGCCTTTGACCATGTTGACCACTCACTTCTGCGCTCCTCTCTCCAGTTTCTGGGCTTCTCCTACCCTGCCCTCACCTGGATCAGCAGCTACCTCTCGGGCAGACAGCAGTACACCTTGTTCAATAAGACCCTGTCAAAGCCTGCCCTGGTCAACTGTGGGGTCCCTCAGGGCTCTGTCCTTGGGCCCCTCCTATTTTCCTCTTTGTTAATCAGCTGCCCTCGGCCCTGGCTCATGTGCATGCTACTCTGTACGCGGATGACTTAGTCATTCTGTTCAGCTCCCAGGACAGCTCTGATATCAACAACAAGTTCAACACCGACTTCAACCAGATCCAAACCTGGCTGGAGGCCCACAAGCTTGCTATCAACTTGCAGAAAACTCAAACCATGCTTTTCGGCTTCTCAGCCAAATTAAAAGCGGTCCCTTCCCCTCTAAGGATCTCATGTGCCAATGGATCCTTCCTACATGATGCTGAATCTGTCAAGTACCTGGGGGTGACTCTTGATCCACAACTGGACTGCACTCTGCACATTTTCAATGCCTGCAAGGCCTCAAACATTAAGTTGGGCCTTGCGTACAGAGCAAAAAGTTGCCTCACCCCGGCAGCACGTCTCGCCCTAGCCAAAGGAGTCCTTCTTCCCATGCTCTCCTATGGCCTGGTCTCCTTTGCCCTCTCTACAAAAAACAATCTCTCCAAATGGGACACGGAGTACAATAATATTTGTTGCTTTGCACTCTCTGCCCCCCACCTCACCCACCACTGCCAGCTCTATTCCCAGCTGTAGTGGCTTCCACCAGAAAAACACCGGACCTTCGTCCTAGGCAACTTCATCGACAAGGGTATCAGAACGGCCACCCTCCTGCCCTTGCTGCAACCCTCATACCCCCTTCCTCCTCCTCCTACCACCTAAGGTCCAGCAACTCCCATATCCTCCTGGTTCCTAAAACCTGCACCCAAATGGGTGACCGGGCCTTTACTGCCTTTGCCCCTAGACTATGGAACTCCCTTCCAGTGAGCACTCACTCCTCCACCTCCCATTCCTGCTTTAAAGCTTCCCCCTGGGGCTTCCTCAAATCTGCTGCTACCTGCCTCTTCACTTAATGTACCCCAGCCACATGTCCCACTGTTTCCTGACTGCATAAGGGTGAAAGGTCTCCTGACCTTTCCCTTCCAGTGAAACATACTGTGGTCAATGAACAGTTTGTGATGGATCCTCCCTGGCTCTACTGTATCAAATTGTGCTTATGTCACTTTGACGTACTCTACAACTCTAGCCTGCAAAGCCGTGTTGCCTGTTAAACTCAGCTGACTGCCTGCCTCCTTTGTACTATGTTTTATCTTCCTACCACCGGGTAGGTAAATGTTCCCTGATGTTGCTGCATTTACCATGTTTATGACTGTTTCCTTTACTTGTACCTGAATGTATCATTGTAATCTTGAATGTATCTTCTGTAATCTCCCGGGTCGCACCTGAAAATAGACACTTGGTTGTCTAGTGTGCTTACCTGGTAAACAAAAACAAATAAATAAATAACAAGTCCTTTGATGTCCTGGAAAGGGGAAGCTGCTCATAGATTAAAGAAAGTCATTTGAAAAAAAAATTAGTTTTGCTGAGGTCACAGAAATGTTAATTTATCTTTGATATGACATCCTGTTTTGCATAGATATATTTTTTTATATAATGACAGGGAGGAGCTAGGTGACCACATGCAAAGAAGTTGGCAAAGCCAGTTTTTAAACAGTATTCTGTTTTCCATTTACACAAAAATGTTTGGACTCTGAAAGCTACAACATCCACAGCACTGTGAGATAAGAATACCTTAGAACAGACAACTCTAAGTGTATTAGTGGTAGGAATCTGCACTTTTTAAAATCTTATTCTTTTAATTGATTTGTATGTTTTGTGATATATGGTTCTGTATTTACACTTTACATTTTTATCTATTTTTAAGTAAACTTCTAATTTTTAAGTAGATTAGCCAGGGACCCTGGTTTTCCATTTTTACCGGTAACACCGGTAACAATCACGAAATCCTGCTTGGTTTGTGGATTTTGAATTCTTGTACCAGTGCCTCACAGAAATTGCATGTCACTGCACAGAATCTCTAAGATTTCAGCATTTTTTTTAAATTTTCTATGTCCCTTCTCAGAGCATCAGTCTCCACTTTTCAGGTTGGGTATCCCTTAGCTTCACCCCCAGGTAATGCTCAGGAGCTCCTGTCGTCCTGACCCTATCCTGCCTGGGTTGTACCCCTGCCAGGTGGAAAGGGAGGGGAACCCAGGACCCATCCACACTCCCTTAGTGTGTGTTGGGCAGCTCAGTGGGTCCCTCATGGAGCCTGGTTATGAAGTCTGGGGCATCTGGGTCCCTTCTGTCAGTGGCCAATGTGGGGTGATTGTTCCTGGTCTCTGTCCCTGAGGGTACTGGCACTAGAGGAGATCCAAGGAGGTAGGTCACATAGAGACATGCCACTGCTCCAGTTCCTGGCTAGGGTCCTCCCCTCCTGATCACTCTGCAGCACCATTGCATCACCACCCATGGTCACACAGTTGGTGGTAAAGCAGCAGGACCCGCAGCCCACCCTCCTGGGGGAGGAGAGCAGTCCCCCAGGTGCTCAGTCCTACTCCCCTGGCCAGACCTCCAGCAACCCAAGTTCGCTTCTGACCCTGGGTCGCTGGCATTGCAAGCAATAGTGCTACTGCAGTGCCAGCAGGCCGACAGATTTCAGCATTTTAAAATGAATGCTGCTGTGCTTTGCATTCTTTCTGCTTTGCTGCATATAGAGTCAGTAAGGAAATCATCTGCACTGCTTTGTTGTAATCAGCCATTCAGTTTAACGACCCATACCTAGTGGTTAGAGTAACAAGCAGTGAATGAACTGGGTACATCCAGCAGACTTGAGTTTGATTCCCACAACCTCCACTTGCATACTGTGTGACTCCAAGCAGGTCACTTAACCTCCCCAGTTCTTCTGGGTCACTCCTGAAAATAGACAGTCCTGCCTAGTGGGCCTTACCTGCTTTACAAAGAATATAAAAAAAAATACCAATATATGTTTACTACATCATAGAATAGTAGTCAGGGTACCATTTAATTTACCTGAGTTTTACTTGTGCTGAAATGATTTTGTATAGGTAAAGATAAATGTTCAGATACATTTATGTGTTTTATGCTTGTTTTAGATTTTAGTCAGGTATTTATTGTATTCTTTGCATATAAGCATCTAGGTTGTAGATTGCTAAATGCAGGATCACTGTTACCAACTAGCTTATTCAAGTTTATAATCAGTGGGCCATCCACAATTCTCAGTTGTTTGAATGAAAACTAGTCTAAATGAAAGTATGTTCACAAAGAAGAAACTGCCTTACTACTTATGAAAATACTTCACAGTTAGCACCTCATTTAGGTGAATTGGATCATTTGCAGCTTTTCTCCCACCTACTGTTTCAGTCTCTGTGACAACAAAGGTTTTCTGATAGACTGCTTCAACAAAAGCAAATGTTAAGTATTTAAGTGTACTTATGTTTGGCCAGTGGATTTTGAAAGCACAGTCAATGACATACAGAAGGTAAGACCCCAGGGCTGTATGATGCTGGTGGGCAGAGTAGTGCTCAATTCACATCTGAACAAAGACATGAAAACTGAGAGACCCTTTCATGGACACCAGGGAAGAAAAAGCATCCACATGTCTGGCAGATGCATAAACCATTTGAACATCCTTCGCTAATCACTTGTGGATTTTTAGGTGAAGACACTTTATTTCAAAGAAGCAGATTCAAGCAGTTTTTTACCCCCTGGCCATTCACTCCTTCAGGCCTGACAACGCCCCTTACCATCACTTCTGAGTGCCGACCACCATCCACTGCCCCTTACTGCTGTGCTACCAGGTAACCCAAAGTAACCCTTCATTGAGTGGGTCCCTACCCCTGTGGGAGGCTACCAGGGGAGGAGAATTGCCCTAAAGAGTTTCCAGTGTATCCTGGGCATGGCAGGGTCAGAACGGACACATGTCTGGGAATTCTGGCTTATGGAGGGACCAACAGCTGTCCTTCAGTTGGGTCAGTGGGTGTTTTCCCATTTTCTTTGGAGCGTGACAAGCCATACAATGTCAAGGCACAAGCCGACGTCCATCATGCTCCCTCCTGCAGTGAGGGCTGACATGTTGTCGTGCCTCTGGCCTCCACCAGGGACCAGCAAATGCTGAGCCACAAACCCAGCCTCCCTCCCAGGAGAAGTTGAGTGGTCATTGAACACTCAAGCCCTCACCCACCAGCTGGTCCTCCAACACCCAAGTCTGTTCCCTAACCCTGGTCAGCAGTGTCACAGGCAGAAATCCAATTCAGGCAGTTAAATTATAGATAGGAAAAAACAAAGGTAGTCCACCTTAGCGGTGATGGTTCAGATTAATTCACGTCTGAGTTCTAACAAGCAAAGAGACCAAGTCATTTGTAACTTGTGCATATGGGGTGTGGGTGGTGAAGAAAGAGGATCATAGTGCTGTCACTACTGACATCACCCGAGAGGGATGTGAACTGCATTGTTGCTACTGCCATCGCACCGAAGGAGTGGGGGTTGTAGTGCTTCTGCCATCACCACTGGTGGATGGGAAATGTAGTACTGTTGCTGTCACACCTAAGGGATGGGGGCCACTGTGCTGCTGCTTCTGTCACACCTGAGGGATGGTGAATGTAGTACTGCTGCCATCACACCTAAGGGATAGGGGCCGCAGTGCTGCTACTTCTGTCACACCTGAGGGAGAGGAGGCTGTAGTGCTTTTGCTCTGCCATCACACCAGTGGGATGGGGTCATAGTGCTGTTGGTGCTGCCATAGTACCTGAGGGATGGGGCCGTAGTGCTGCTTCCATCACACCTTAGGGATGGGAGCTGTAATGTTGCTTACTATCACACATCTTGTACCTAAAATAACTTTAAATTGGTACAAGGATGGAAGGATGTGTAACAGTGGAAATCATAATTGCTAAAATGCATGTTAGCAGAGTTAAAAATTGTTAAATAAAGTACACAAAACCAAACACCGGTTAAAGCGGATTTTGGCTTAGCAGACACCGGTGACAATACCATTTTTTACAATGTGCAAAACGGAATATGCCCTTTCTCAATCCCGGTAAACCAGTGTCCCTGTAGATTACTTGTGTCTTCCAAGTCCTTCTGTTTTTGCCTGTGAGGTGTGGATGGTTAAGAGTGTGACAACACTGTGCATGAGCTTATATGGTTTTATCAAACTGGGAAAAGGCAAGAATTTATTCTGAGGTCTTTAAGAGAGTTTTTAAGGGTTCATTTTGCATGCCTGGTTAGGTGCCCATAGGCAAGATCTCTGGCCCCCCTGAAGAGCAGAATTATCTGAGTCTGTACATTGGGTATGCTGACAAGAGGTGCACAGTTCGAATCCCTCCAAGACTTGAGACCAAAGGTTGATTTGAACCCACAAAAACAGACAGGAGGGTTACCCTGTTTCTGTTTCCTATTCACAAGACTGCGCTCAGAGGTTGGCACTGTGGGAGCAGAGGGCCTGACCTGTTGAGAGGGTTTATGACAGGGGGCGCTGTTGGTCATGGAGATGGAGGAGGAGGTCAGCAGTCCGGTGCTGGAGCTGGAGGTGGAAGGAGCTGAGTGTTTAGTTCCCCCCTTGGTCTCCATTTCCTTAGGAGCTGCACAGTTGGCTGATTTGAAGGGCTTCCAGCAACCTCAGTTTTCACCGAAGGTTTCCAAGACACTGCAAGATGTTGCGGATGATTTATTTTTGGACCTTGAATTTATGAAGCGCCAGCTTCTTGATATTATCGCCGAATAGGAATCTTTTTTGGCTTTATGTACCATTCCTGCTTCTAGCAGTTTGGCTCTGAATCCATCTGATGTTCTGATAGAGATTGGTTTGGTCTCTTCTCCCCAGGTGGATGAGTTGATGGCAGAAGATGAGATGGACCGTGGCCTGTCTGGTGCTGCTGTTCCTCTCCCTGGTGCAGTTTCCACCCCAGTATTGCTTCCATTTGATTCTTCAGATTTGGATACTTCTACATCTCCTGACTTTCAGGTGCCTGGCTCTTTGGGCCCTGAAGACAAGAAGCGGAAGTGAGGGGTAAGTGCCTCGCCTGAGGGTACATCTGTATTGCCTAAAATCCTTACTATGAAGGCTTCTACCCCCATACAGAGGTCGCCTACTGTTCGTGCTGGCCCTGACTTAGTTCATGGGGTTGACTGGTCCCTGGAGAAAGCTTTAGTGAGAACTGGTTGGCGTCAGGAGCTGGATGGGTCTTGGATTTCACACCCTTCTGTCCCTGTTGCTGATATTGCTTGCAGTCCAGTTTCCTGGCCCATAGACATGGATTTGGAGGAGCCGAGAGGAGAATCTCCTGAACCGCACCCGATTCCTGGTCAGAAAGCTCCTACTATTCCCCCCTTAACTCTTCTACATCTACAGGGGCTCCTGGGGATTCCTCTGTTGCCTTGGACTCCCCCCCCTGTGTTGAATGACTCTGGTGCTGATCCTGATGGCCTTTCAGTGAAGACCTCTGCTTCTCCTACTTTCACCAGTTTATTCCATGCACCAGTTGAGTTGGCCAAATGACGAAACGCTGTTTGCCTTCATTTTTTGGGCTGCTCTGAGGACCTTCCTGATTGCTTCTATGTTGGGAAAATGCTTTTGAAACAATCTATGGGCTTTTACCCTGCCCAGGTTTATGTCCTCGTTCATACTCCAGGAGAGAACTCCTATGACGTTAGCTTCCGTTCTCAGGATTTTCTGGACACCTTTTGGATCCGCTATGCTCAGCTCAAGAATAACCCTCTGTGGCAAGACTTCCAGGTGTTTTCTTGACTAAACAAACATTTAAAGTCATTACGGTTTTATTCCATAATGAGGGGGTTAATGTGACTGATATAATTTACTGGCTTGAGAAATGCTGCAAGATTCAAGGAAGTCCTGAACACATTATGGATGATGAAGGATTTTGGAATGGGGCTGGCATTTCAAGATTAACCTTTTTCAGGGGGATTCGGGCTTATCTCATCTTCCCAATTGTTTTTTTCTAGGTCGGGATATGGGATTTATTTTTTACCCCAGCCAGCCACGCCATTGTTATAAATGTGGTTCAGCCCGGCATCTTAGTAGGACTTGTGATGTATCTAAATGTTCTCAATGTGGTGAAACTGGGCATTCTACTTTTCATTGTTACAGTCCCCCGAAGTGTTCCCTGTGTGATGAAGCTCATTCTTTCTCGGTCTGCCCCTCTCTGGGTCTCCCATAACACTTCTAATTCTGATTTTGCTATCCAGGATTACTATATTAATGTGGCTGGCAGACCTTTTTGTTCTGGGGCTTCTCCTGTCCCAGATCCTCCAGGTCAGCCGGTTTCCCCTTTGTTGGAGGATCCTGCTTTGGTCACCCCTGCCCCTTCCTCTGCATCTCTGTTGGTGACTTCCCTATTCCCGTGCTTCCTGAACAGCCTGCCTCTTCTGATCTGGTTGTGTCTTCACAACCTGCTGAGATTGTTGTGATGCCCCCCCCCTTGCCCCTGGGGCTGATTTTCATCTACCCAAAAAAAGAAGAGCTAGCTCGAGAGACAAATGTTCTTCAACGCCCCCCCCCCATTATGGCTGAGGATGTTGTTCCTCTGAGTAGTAGGTTTTCGATGTTTCCCACTGAGGAGGTGGATATGGAGTCTGCCTCTGATTCAGACTCTACCAAATTCACAGGTGGATGGCAATTCTGAGGGTGAGATTTTGCAGGATGTAGTTGTGGCAAAGGTTAAGAAAAAAACGTATGGGTATGAGGGCTTGGCTCAAATCACACCTAGATGCTCACCCCCCTGATTGACTTTTCTGCTGGGTACTGCATTGTATGATTTTTCCTTTGCATCACTGAATGTGAACAGTATCCGGTCTGAGTGGAAAAGAACTTTGACCTTTTCCTTCTTTTCCACTCACCCCTTTGATATTATCTTTCTTCAGGATACTCGTTTGCATACTGCTGCAGAAATGAGTGCAGCTATTGCTGCTTGGTTATGGGGTACAATGTATTGGTCTCCTGGGGTGGTTGTTTGTTCTGGGGTTGGAATAGCGGTTATCAACCTAGTGGCTAAGCTGATCCACTTGGTAGATGTGGAGCCGGGCATGGCGCTGTTGATAGATGTGGATTTTGGTATGGTGGCCCTTCATTTAATTAATATCTATGCCCCCCAGACCAAGGCTGCTCGTGTGGCCTTGTACCATTTGATTCAGCCCTATCTCTTTACTAACAGGAAGGTTATTTTTGCTGAGGATTTTAATTGCAGCAGGAATCTACGGACAAAGAGGTTAAAACTACTAAGGTTTTCTGTGATGCTTCTTGTTTGAACTTCCTATTGTTGCAGGCGTCCTTGGTTGATGCTTTTACCATTGGGGGGAGGATTCTACCTGAAACATATTTTAAGGGTTCACTGGCCACCAGATTGATTATGTATTTTTGTCTGGTACTTTGAGTGTTCAACAGGCTACGGTGAACCAGGTTGTTTCCTCGGACCATGTTCTGCTTTCCTTGCTGATTTCTAATATCGCTTTGATTGGACATGGTCCAGGTTATTGGAGATTGAATTTGACATTCTTACAACATGACCTTATTCATCAGGGTTTTTTGGCTGTTTTGGCTGCCAGGAAATCTGTCTTTTTTCTGTATAATTCCCCTTTGGAGTGGTGGATTTCTACGTAAGCTGATATTTGTGATTTTTTTTCAGAAAATGGGGAGGTTACATGGGAAATTTAAAACTGACCTATATGTGTATTATTGGTCTTGCCTATTGTAGCTTTCTTCCCTGCATAGTACTGCTTGTGGGGATTATTCTGAGGATATTCAGAATTTGAAGGCACAACTTGCCTCTTTACAGTATAATCGGCTGAAGTTCTTGGAGGTTGAGCAAAGATTTGGTACTCAGGGTAAATTCACCTTTGTTAACCCCTTTGAATTCTGCCAGAGTCAACATCATGTCAAACAGATTCGTAGCCTTTGGCTACCTGATGGCTCTTCTGTTTCTAGCAAGGAGGAGATTCTGGCTGCTGTGGACTCATATGTGGCTTCCTCTCTACGGGCCCCTGATTTTTCACCTCAGCCTGCTGTTGTTCATCTCTGGCTCTCTCAGAGTTGTTTGCCTCAACTTTCTGAAGCAGAGAAGTTGTCTCTTTGTGCCCCCAATTCTCAAACTGAATTTTTGAACCTTATTGCTCACCTCAAATCTGAATCTTCTCCTGGGGTGGATGGTTTACCATATGAGCTTTACAAATTACTAGCTCCTTTCCTTTAGCCAGAGCTTTTGGCAGTTTTTAATTGTTTAGTGTTCTCATCCTATGTCCCCCTTCCATGTCGGCAGGTTTGTTGATTTTATTATACAAATCTGGTGACAGGGAATCCCTTACTAACTGGCGTCCTATTACTTTATTGAATTCGGACTTTAAGATTTTTACTAAGCTTCTGAGTTTGAGGCTTGTGCCCATTCTTATGAATATTGTTCATCCTTCACAAGCATGTACTGTTCCAGGTAGGTCCATTATGGATAATTTAATAATGTTGCGAGAAGTTCTAGAACGTGGTCGGGGGGGACTTTCATTTTTTTGTTTTCCCTGGACCAGGCTAGAGCCTTTGATTGTTTTCCACACGACTTTCTCTGGTCTTGTTTGACTGCCTATGGGTTTCCTGATATGTTTATTGGTATTTTACGGGCTTGTTATGCAAATGCTGTGACTGTTACCCTGGTTAATGGTTGGATGGGTCAAGGGCATTTGGTTGCTCGAGGGGTTTGACAGGGGTGTCCTCTTAGCCCTGCGTTGTATATTTTATCTATTGACCCCTTGCTTCATAGGATTAATAATTAGTGCACTATTTCTGGACTTTTTTTTCTAGTACAGTCCCAGAATTGTGCACTTTGACCTATACTGATGACTTACTTTTATTTCTTTCTGACTCACATTCATGCCAGTTGGCGAATCAAGAGCTTTCTTCTTATGCTTTTATGCCTCAGTCTAGTATTAATTTAAAAAAAAGCAAATGCCTCTTGCTTGGTGATGCTTTTGCTACCCATGGGGAGGTTATGGGTATTCCAGTTGTCTTACAACCCTGTCAAATTGTGGGTCAACTTTTTGGACCTGGAGATTTAGCTCTCCTTAATTGGGAGTTTCTTTTGACAAAAGAACAACAAAAAGTAACCTCTTGGTATCGTTGGAGGATGTCCAAATGGAAATGTGTTTTTATGGTTAAGATCTTTTTATTTTCCTTATTTTTACATGTAAGTGCAGTTTTTGCTCTTCCATCATCTCTGGATATGTGGGTTTATAGTTGTTTTTTTTCTTGTATCTGGGGTAGTAGATCGAACCCTGTGAAGAGGGGCATTTTATATCGTCCGGTGGGCCAGGGCAGCTTGAACATGATTAACCCTGTTTCCTTCCTTTTCTCTTTTTTTGTTATTCATAACTTACGGACACTCCATCTCATGGCATCCAAGGTGTGGGTACCCTGGGTTTTGGATAGGTTTGGTAATTTTCTTCATGAGTGGCAGACCAATGCTGTTATTTCCCGACAAAAGAAAATAGCGGATCTGCCTGTTTCTTACAGATCCTGTTTTGGTAAATTAAATTATGGCGGCTGACAAGACAGCAAGTTTCCTCTGTTCTGCGTAAAGATTTGTATTTTTTGATTCAGGATTTTTTTATTTAGTTCAACCCCATTTTTCTAGCATGTCACCTGCTGAGGTTAAGCAGATCTCGACTATGATTACGTCATCCCGTACCCCTGTACATATGTGGGATGTGAACTGGTTGGCCCTTCATTCTAAACTTAATGTTAAAGGTAACTTGAAACACAAACCTAGTGATGAGTGGTTTTGTCCCTGATCCTCTTGTGTTTCACAAATTGAGACTATTAATCACCTTTTTTTTGAATGTCCCTATATTCAGAGATTTTGGACGTTGCTGCAGGACTGTTGGCCTGATTCACCTTTTTTTCCTCCGACTCTGGAGATTTTGTTGTTAGGTGTTCTTCCATATCAATGGACCAAGCATGATAAAACTACACTTTGGTTGTTTTTGACCATTTTAAAATATTATATTTGGAATACCCGATGCTGTCTTTCATTACAACAACAACTTCTCTCTGAAGAACAGTTGTTTGAACAGGTTTCTTTGAATTTATGTAAATTGAGAGCTCGAGAGCGTTGTTCAGTGTCTGTTCAGATTTATCAGTCTTGGTAGCAGTCCATTTCTTGGTTATAGTCTGGGTTCTCCAGTTATCCTATGTGCTTTCTTATTATACTTTTAGTTTGGGGTTTATGATATGTTGTACTGATCATGTCTTTTTTTTTTCCTTTTCATTTATTATGATTCTGTATACTGTCCTACCTTTTTTCTTTGACTGTCCTTCTGAGTTTTACAAAATAAATTCCCCTACTCTTGTAGTAGGGAGGGGAAGGGGGTAAGCGTACAGTATTTTATTTATGTTTTGAATTTATTGTATGAAGTAATACTATTTTTGTAATTGTGCTTCTCCTGTAATGATTTTGTATGGAAAATTCTTGAGTTGATTGTCTGTTCGTTTTAGTTATGAAAGGCATTTTTGCTACTGTTTTCATAGGGAGAGGGCGGGGGGTTTGCTTACAGTGATTTTTATTTATGTTTATGGTTTTAAGTATGAAGTAATACTTTTCTGTGTTTTGTTTTCTCCTTTTTATGATTTTGTATGCAGAAATACTGTTTTGTTCATGTGTTCTTTTCAGTTCTGAATAAAAAAATTCCCCTACTCTTTTAGTAGGGTGTGGGGAGGAGGGATGTTTCCTATCATTTTTATGTACAAGATTGCATGTATGATGTAATACTGCCTTTTGATTTCACCTTATTCTTAATTTTTTTCTTATGATTTTGTATGATGTCAATACTGTTTTGTTTATATGTTCTTTTAAGTTTTGAATAAAAAATTCCCCTACTCTGTGGTAGGGGGTGCTGTTGGATGTCTGGATGGAGGTGGAAGTCAGCAGTCCCAGGTTGGAGCTGGTTGTGGAAGGAGCAGGGGGGGTTAGCTCCCCTTCCTGTCTCTGTATCTTCAGGAGCTATTGCAACGGAGCCTCAGGGCATAGTTTGTTTAGAAATTGATGGTGTATCCTTTCAAGATCTCCCTTAAATGGCAATGGATGCTGCGGATGATTTATTTCTGGAATTAGAATCAAACAAAAGGCAACTGATGGACATTACTGCAGCAAAGGAGTCTCTCTTATTGTCTAAGGGCTTTGCAGCAACGACCGATACTGCTCCTGCTTCTCAGGTTTAATTATTGGACCAGATGGATCTTGGCTCGGTACTTACCCCATGACAGACCTCTGAAGTGATCCTAGACCAACCGATGGATGAGGGCCTTTCTGATGAGCTCCTCAGAGCCTGTCTGCTTCTTTGGCAGATGTGTTGCATATTTCTGGTGATAGTGTACCTACTTATGGTGGATTGCAGTCTCCTAGCTCCCGCTTGTCTACACTTGCAGAGGAAGACAAAAAGAAATGAAAATGGGGGTGAGTACATCTCCTGAAGGTTTGGGCCTTTGTCCAACTAGACAACAATTTCATAACATAGGATAAACTCCACTCATACAAAGTATTCTTATTTAGTTTAAAAGCAGCTCTTCTTTATTTTTCAAAATTCACACCAAAAATTCTGGGCAACAGTTTTGTAGCCAAAATGCCATTTCTTCAGGCCCTCATATACAGTGTTACATATACAGTGAGTTTTCACTCTCCAAAAGAAAATAGAGTGGTATGAGTCAAGGACTAAAGAGTAGCAAGAAGAACACAATGAAATGTAAAACACAAAGTGCTAATGGAGGCATAAAGATCTTCTTGTGATGAAACTAATATATATTATATGAAGAATTGCATTTAAATGGATTCATATGGAGTATTGTATTGAAAAATCAAGTAAATTAACAGGAGAATCAGAAAAACAACACTGTATATGTGGGCATGAAGAAGTGGTGTTTTGGCTATGAAACTGTTGCCCAGAATTTTTGGTGTGAATTTTGAAAAATAAAGAAGAGCTGCTTTTAAGCTAAATAAGAATACTTTGTATGAGTGGAGTTTATCCTGTTATGAAATTGTTGTCTCATTGAATGTTGCTATATAGGATGACCCAATTATGTAAGTTTTAAGATATAAGAAGGGCAATCTAAACCAATATTCAGTGGCCTTTGTCCAACTAAAATTATGTCTGTGATTCATTCTGAAAATTCTACAGCTTAAATGCCCACATGGGGTTTGATTCCTCCAGATCCTAAGGCTGATTTAGTACATGGGGTGAATTGGTCTCCAGAGAGGGCCTTAGAAAGGAGCAGCTGGTGACAGCTGCAAGTCAGGTCTTGGGTCTCTGACCCGACTGTCCCAATCTCAGGCATTACACAGAGCTCTGTTCTGTTGGTAGATCCTGCTCCTCCACTGCAAGGTGCTCCAAGTTCTGCTGATGAGCCTGAGAAGGTTGGAGAGGGGCTTCCTGATGTACCTAGTTCTGCTGTTCCGCCACAATCTCCTATGGAGGTCTTGTGTATGACTGCTGATTCACTTGACTCTGGGGCTACTGAACCTAGTTCTGTTCCTAATGTAATAACTTCTAGAGCCCCAACCTTTGCCAGTTTGTTTCAAAAACTGCTTGAACTGGCAAAAAGATGGAATGCAATTTGTCTGCATTTTTTGGGCCGCTCTGAAGAACTCCCTGATCAGTTTTATATTGGGAAGGTACTACTGAAACAATCTATGGGTTTCTTTCCAGCCCAGGTGTATGCTTTGATCCACATCCCGGGAATAATTCTTTTGATATTAGCTTCAGATCCCAGGATTTCCTGAATACTTTTTGGATACGCTATGCCCAGCTAAAAACTAACCCCCTCTGGCAGGATTTTCAGGCAATTCCTCTGACTAAACAGACGTTCAAAGTTATCACTGTACTGTTTCAGAATGAGGGGGTTAATGTTACAGACATTATCTATTGGTTGGAGAAGAGATGCAAAATACAGGGTGACCCAAAACCTATTATGGACGATGAGGGTTTTTGGAATGGAGGATGGTGTTTTAAGATTAACCTACCCCAAATGGATGCTGGACTTACACATTTACCAAACTAGTTTTTCTTGGGTCAGGATAAGGGGTTTGTCTTTTACCCAGGCTAGCCTCGCCATTGTTACAAATGTGTCTTGACTAGACACATTAGTCATACTTGTGATGTGGTAAAGTTCTCTCAGTGTGGAGAGACAGGTCATTCAGCTATGCATTATTATAGTTCTCCCACCTGCTCCTTGTGTGAGGGGGACCATTCCTTTTTGGCTTATCCATGGGCTGCTCATAATACTTCTCATTCTGATTTTGCAGTTCAGGATTTTTATTTTAATACTGCCAGCAGACCTTTTCAATCTCAGCCCCCGGTACGACTCCCTGGGGACCACCTGTAGTTTCTGCTCAGTTTTTGCCTGACTTGATGTCCCCTGTGGGTGTTTCTGAAACCACTGCTTTAGTTCCTCCTGGTTCTACCACTGCTGTAGTTGTTCAGGGGCTGGACTCAATACGGTTTTACCTCCTGGTGCGATGCCTCCCCCTTTGCCTCCTGGAGATGGTTTTTTACTTCCAAAAAAATGGAGGGGGAGTTTACATCATAGACAGTCAGTTAAGCCTCCCACCCCTGTGCTGGAGGATGTTATTCATTTAAGAAACAAATTTTCTGCACTACCTACTGATGAGGCTGATCCAGGGTCAGAGTCTGACTCTGTCTCATTACCTTCTTCCTTGATGACTGAAGGGACTTCAGAGGGTGAAATGGTACAGGATACTCTGGCTGATACAGTGAAGAAAAAATGCTTGGGGAAGAGAACCTGGCTCAAGTCTCACCCAGATGCGATGCCCCCTGACTATTCCCTTTCCCCTGGCTCAGTCACTGTATGATTTTTCCTTTGCTTCTCTCAACGTTAATAGTATAAAGTCTGCATGGAAGCAGGCCATGACATTTGCTTACTTTTCTGCTCATTTGTTTGACATTATTTTTTTTTCAGGACACACGATTGCACACTCTGGAGGAAATGGAGGAGGCCAGTGTGGCATGGTTGTGGGGGAAGGTGTATTGGTCTCCAGGGCAGGATGTTTGTTCTGGAGTGGGTATTGCAGTTTCTAACCCAGCAGCTAAATTAATCCATCAGGTTGATGTGGACGCTGGGAGGGATCTCTTGTTGGAACTTGATATTGGGGTTTTGTCCCTCCGTTTGATTAATGTATATGCGCCCCAAATTAAAGCTTCTAAGGTTTCTTTGCTCCACAAGTTCCAGCCCTACCTTTTTTCCACCAGGCATATTATATTTGTGGGGGATTTCAATTGTAGTCACCATCTTACAGACAAGGGTGTCAGCTCCACAAAATTTTTTAGTGATGCCTCTTATTTGGACTCTATGGTTAATCAGGCCTCCCTGGGTGATGCTTTTACTATTGGGAAGAGAGTGCCACAGCAAATGTATTTCCGAGGGTCCTTAAGCACCAGGATAGATTACATTTTTATTTCAGCTGCCTTGGCTGTTCAACGGACCCTCACTACCCAGTTGATATCTTCAGACTACACTTTGCTTAGTTTACAGGTTTCTAATTTTGTTCAAATGGGTAGAGGACCAGGGTACTGGAGGATGAATATGACCCGGATACAGAATGCAACCATTTTTCAGGGTTTCCAGGCAGTTCTGGTTGCCAGGAAATAATTTTTTTTCTTGTATGATTCCCCTTTAGGATGGTGGTTTACCACTAAATCTGATGTACAAGTTTGTTTTCAAAAAATGAGGTGGCTATCAGGGAAGTTGAAGTCAGACCAATATGCTTACTACAGGTCATGTCTTCTTGAACTTTTTTCCCTGCATGAGGCCTCAGCGGGGGATTATTCTGAAGACATATGAATATTGACAGCCCAATTTGCCTCCTTACAATATAATAGATTGAAATCCCTGGAGGCCGAACAATGCTTTGGCACTCAAGGCAAATTGGCTTTTGTGAGCCCATTTGAATTTTACCAGAAGCAATCCTTACTGAAGCAGATCTGTAGTGTCCAGTTGCAGGATGGTTCTCTGGTCACTAACAAAAAGGATGTTCTTGCTGCAATAGAAGTTTATGCGGCTGCCTCCTTATGCCCACCTTCTTCTCAGACCTTGGTCTCAGAAGTCTCATTAGGGTTAACACAAAGTGCCCTCCCACAGCAATCAGATGTGGACGGATTGTCTCTTGTTGCCCCTATTTTTCAGGGTGAGCTTCTTGCTGTTATTGCACGGCTAAAGTCCGGTTCCTCCCAAGGTATTGATGGCTTACCTTATGAAATATATAAATTGCTTACCCCAACTCTTTTACCAGAGTTGTTGGTAGTTTTCAATTGTTGTCTTACTGCCCCCTTTATACCTTGTCCTATTATAAGTTGGTATAGGTTGCCCTGTTATACAATCTGTACATCTGGACCATCTTACATTTGGCAAAAATGTTAAACACAAAAATAAATGAGTAGGACTACAGTCCAATAGTCCGTAAACAATCTTGAATGGTCTTTATACTTCTTATAAATTTGCACCATGCATATTCAACCGGCTACAGTTTCGTAGTTTCACACCACTTCTTCAGGCCAGATTTATAATTCAATGCTGATTCTAAACATAAACAAATAATCAAATCAAAATTTTGTATTGATATTCTTTTTTCTCTTAAACTTAGTTAAGGCACAGATTTATAGATACCACACTCTCACTACACAAGATAATCCTGATCTTAATTGTACCCTAATTACTATCAAAAAACTTGTATCATTACTAAATAAAAAATGTTTTTTTAAACTATTAATTTTCATTTATTTATTTTAAATCACATTTCTCATTATTATAACAACACTGCTATTCAGTGTATAAACTGCATACCTGCTTGTAATGATTCTTTTTCCCTGTTGGATTCACATTGTGCATTCAAAGTTCAGCCTCAATTTGCTGTGTTCATAATAAAAACATAAACAATGTTATAATTCAGCTCCTTATTCATACAATCATCGTTTATATACTAATATGTAATTCAGTACCTACTATCACATCATTTAATTCAGATGTGTGTTTGTTGGGTAATGATTTACCAGCTTTTCCCAAAATATTCATCAAAGTCTTAATTATATTGAAAGCCCCTGTAATCAGATTTGAAAAGTTTTTTGTAGATCAAAATCTTTATTTTTATTCCGGTTTCTGTTATAACTTAAAACTCATTTACAATGTTTTTACCTTTAAATACATACTTCTAAGAGCTGGTCTTCTATAATTCACTTGTTAGTGTTCCATTGAATTGTTATAACTTTCTCTATGAATGAACAAAGCAATTTCTTTTAATTGTAATCCAGATACTTGACATTATTATCTTGTATATATATCAATACAAGTTCATTCGTTAATATTAACCCTTACATTTTACTTGTTTTAAATTGCATAGTAATTATGCTTTGACCTCTAATTACCCATTAATGTTTTCAATAGTGATATTAAAGGTTTTACCTGCTTATTTTACTGTTTCATTTCTTCCCGTTCTACAACGGTTGTAAGCTACAATGAAATGAAATATATAAATGCACTGTGACTCGATATGTTAGAACGATCGTATCTTGTTTATTTGTCTATAAGATATCTTTGAATAATGGTAGTTTCAGTTAAAATCAAGTTTCTCAAGATTTCTACCTGCTAGAATGCCATTCTGTGACCATCTTCTACAAAGAAAGGAGCTGTCTGAGCCTTTGATTCTGCGTGGTTTAAAAAGACCGCGAAATTGGAGGAAACAGGGGGAACAAACGTCACCTCTGACATCACACCTAATAAAAGAATAGGTGTTGCCTAGATGTTGTAGAAAGGGGAAGCCGCCGGTATCCACCCAAGTGGCTAAAGATGTTGAAACTCACTTGTTGGCAGGGTGGTCGGCGGTTCGCTCCCCATCCACGGCTATTTGCCGAATGTGAATAGTTTTAATAAAATGTACTGGTGCCAATGCATTTCCGAGTTGATTCATCTTTTCAATTTTTCCTGTCTAAGAGAGGAGAAAGGGGAATTCAAATCAAATTTAGTTTGAAATGGGGTGAAGTATGTACTGCTTACTATTATTATCAACATCAAATATTATAAAGGAAAATAAATAAATAAGAGTTACAAGTTAAAGTTATAGTTATAGTCAGTGCCCTCAAAGTAATGTGAATCGAATTTTCACTTCGGGAAGAAATTAATTAAAGTAAAATGATATCTTTTTTATTTCATTGACTGTAGTTTTGTACCCCGATAATCTGGAAGTGTTATAAATGATTTTAACTGAGACTTAACTAACGGATGAATCTCCTTCTGTTATAATTTGGCAATATTATCAATGTTATGAAAATAACATGTATTCTTGTTAATTATGTATATGAAGAATTTCAACCAAGTCGGATGTTCGAAGCCCATCTGCAACCTTTTGAATTTTAACTATCAATAACATATTACTATTTATACTTGACACTAAGGTTATTTAAACAATTATTGTACAAACCTCTTTCCATGGGTATATACTTATGAAAATTATACAATGTTCCAAAGATGGCTTCAAAAACTCATGTATATGCCCATCAGCAAAACAAGTTCCAATTACATGACTCATTCATCCCAAATCTCGGATTAGTGCTGTCCATTGTGTAAATCCAATACACGTCTCTTCTTAATAATAGGTCAACCCATGATGTGTTTCATCCTGATGGTTCATTCATCCTTTCAAGTCCCCAAAATCTAAGGGATGCTGGTGAATGTCCTTCTGTGTTAAAATGTTTAACCACTGATGATCTCTCATCTCTCAACCGGATGTCTCTTTTATGTTCACTTATTCACACCCTTAATTCCCTTATAGTCTTTCCCACATGTAGCTTGTCACAAGGACATTGCAATATGTAAATTACATGGTGTGATTTACATGTAATGTGTTGATAAATATTAAATTTCTTGTTAGTGTAAGGATGTTCAAAAAACACTTTTTTTGTTGTATTGTTACAATGACAGCATTGTCCACAAGGATAACTTCCTTCTTTCAAGGGTCCTAATAATAACTGTTTTCCTTGTTTTGGTGTAGTGTCCCTTTTAATGTGTTCTGTATGTACTAATTTATCATGAAGTGTTGAATTTCTCTTTGATGTTATCAGTGGTTTTTCTTCAAATCTACCAATTGTCTAATAGTGTACACTTTATTTTATTACTTAAATGGCTATATGGAGTAGAAAACACCATCCTATTATCTTTAATATTTTTGGTGTTTTTATCTTCTTTTCTAAATAATGTTTCCCCATGGCATTTGGTTTACTGCTGAGACTGATTCTTCTATATTATGGTGTTTATAACCTCTCTGTTGAAATCTTTTTCTTATGTTCTCTGTTTCTTTTCTAAAGACTTGCTCTGTGGTACCTTCCCATATGTCTACTGGTCTGATGGTTTTGTTATATAAATCTGGTGATAGGGATCTCCTCTCCAATTGGAGACCTATCACTCTGTTGAATGCTGATTACAGGATTTTTACTAAACTTTTGAGCTTGAGCATGAGATTGGCTCTGAGTCTTACCCATATTATACATCCCTCACAGATGTGTACTGTCCCAGGGAAATCCATAACAGATAATTTAATAATGATTCAGGAAGTTTTAGACTGTGGTCGGGAGGGTGACGTTTTGGGATTTTTGATGTCTCTGGACCAGGCCAAGGCCTTTGATAGGGTTCCACATGATTTCCTTTGGCTTTGTTTGGCTGCTTATGGGTTTCTGAGTGCTTTTATTCAGATTTTAAAAGCCTGTTATGCTCAGGCGGAGACTGTTCCTTTGGTGAATGGCTGGGTGGGGAGTCAGGCATTTGGTGGCTCAGGGGGTCCAACAAGAGTGCCCCCCTAGTTCAGCCTTGTATATTTTGTCCATTGATTCCCTTTTACATTGGCTTAATAATTCCCAGTCCTTTCTTGGGTTTTCCTTTTCCAGTATGTCCTTTGAATTACGTACATTAGCTTATGCTGATTATTTGGTTTTATTTTTGGCTAATATTGACTGCTGTACCATAGCTAGACAGGAATTGTCTTCTTATGCCCTGGTATCCTACTCCAGTATCAATTTTCAGAAAAGTAAATGTTTGTTAGTTGGGGATATTTCTCCTCCAGGTACTGCGATTATGGGTGTTCCTATAGTCTGATCCCCTTGTAAGATGTTGGGTTTATTTTTTGGTCCTGGTGACTTGGCTATGTTTAATTGGGATCACTGTTTAGCTACTGCACAGGCCAAGGTAACTGCTTGGAATACATGAAGAATGCTGAAGAGAAAACGCATTTATATGGTTAAGACTTTTTTATCTGTTTTTTTACATCTTAGTATGGTATATTCTCTCCTGGTTGCATTAGAAACAAAAGTATATAGTTTTTGTTGTTGCATTTGAAGGAGCCATTTAAATCCAATTAAGAGGGGAATTTTATATCTCCCGGTGACTCAAGGGGGTCTAAACATGGTGCATCCTATTTTATTTTTCTTTTCTATGTTTATTTCACATAGCTTTGGCCCTGTGCTTTGGCATGCATCTACGGTGTGGGTGCCCTGGGTATTGAATCATTTTGGTCCTTTTTTACAGGCTTGGCAGGCTGATGGGGTTATTCCATGGCAAAAAAAGGATACTGGATTTACCCTCTTCTTACAGGCTTTGTTTTAGTAAATTAAAATTGTGGGCACTTACCAAACATCAGGTTTCGACTATCCCAAGTAGGATGTGGTATGCCCTGCTTTTGGACAGGTTTTTCCTTGATAAAACTCATTATGTGTCACACTTACCCCTTGAGATCTGACAATTCTCTACTATGTTACTGTCCCCACGTACTCCGGTTCACATGTGGGACGTGAACTGGTTGTCTCTTCATTATAAACTCAGTGTGAAAGGCAATCTTAAACACAAGCCTGTGGATGAGAGGTTTTGCCCATGTTCAAACTGTATTGCCCAGATTGAGACTATTTCCCATTTATTTTTCGATTGCCCTTATATACAGAGGTTTTGGTGACTACTTCATATGCGTTGGCCTAATTTTCCCTTTTTCCCCATGACCCCTAATATTTTGTTATTGGGTATTCTCCCTTACCAGTGGACTAAGCATGATAAAACAATGTTATGGTTGTTTTTGACCTTTTTTAAATATTATATTTGGGTCACATGTTGTCGTTTGTCTCTGCAGCAACAACTTATGTCAGAAGTCCAGTTATTTGAGTTGATCTCTTCCAATATATCTAAATTAAAAACCCAAGAATGTTGTACTGTGTAAGCCCAAGTCTTCGATAGATGGTGGCAATCGATAACCTGGCTGTGAAACCTGTGGCCTATTCTGTTTGCTGTTTTTTTTATTAATAAGTAGGGGGAGAGTCCCCCTTTTTTTTTGTTTTGTTCCTGGCCTTTTGTATCCAGTATGCATTACTGCAGTTTCAGCTTATGGTTTCTGTTCATTATGTCTGCTGTGTGACATATTATTGTAATTATGTATAATTTCTGTTCCTGGGGTCCAGGTATGCAGTACTATCTTTTGTGTTTATGTTTTTTTTTTCCTTTTTCTGATTTAGTCTGATGGATTATTGATTTGTTTTTTATGGTTTTTGTGATTATGTATATGTACTTCCCCTATTCTTGTGATAGGGAGGGGGAAGGGGTAAGTTTTTTCATTTCAGTTGGGGGCTTATGGTATGTTGTACTGATAGTGTATGTTTTTTCTTTATCATTTATTATGATTTTGTATGAAGTAACACAATTTTGTTTTTGAATGTTCTTTTGAGTTTTGAAAAAAATTCTCCTACTCTTTTTTTTTGGGGGGGGGGGGTCAGTGTTATGATTTCATTTGGGTCCTAAATATTTATTTGAAAGTAAACTAGAAAAGGTATGACTGTAATACTTATTTGCTTTCTTTTATGATTTGTATATTGTGTGTGAGTTAACACTGTTTTGTATTTATTTTGGGCTGGCAGTATAGCCTAGAGGTTAGAGGACTGAGGTGTGAATGAGCTTGGTACATCTAGCAGACTAGACCTGAGTTTGACTCTTACAACCTCCATTTGCATACTGTGTGACTCTGAGCAAGTTGCTTAACCACCTACTGCTCCCAGGTTGCCCCTGAAAACAGGCACTTGTGCCTAGTGAGCCTTAACCGGTTACCAAAGACTAAAATAAAATAGAATAAAAATAAATAAATTTGATTTCGAAGTTATAATAAAAAAAATCCCATACTCTTGCTGCAGAGGGCACTGTGCACTGCAGAACATATAGAGGATCTCAGTAGACCTCGAGAATGTGAAGGCGATAGTCAGGTTCTAGGAGCTCTTGTAGAACCTTTAGAGCTGAATGAAGAGGATTCTCATGGTACACTAGAACAGTCTCCAGACACTATTATGGATAAACCTACAGAGCCTTCAATGTTATCTGGTGAGGAATATTTCACTGAGGATGAGGAGGAATGGCTGCAGTTGGAAATGGAACAAAAAAAACAGCAACTTTTGGCATTGATTTCTGTAGTTGAACAGGAATTTGTATTAAGTAGATCAAAACTGGATGAAGAAAAGAAAAAAACATAAAAGTTCAGTGGTGAGTCCTTTGCAAGGTAATAGTAAACATTTACCTGTGGACCTACTACCGTTACAAGCTATGGAACCAGCAGACATGCAGATGGCAGGACCAACTAAGGAGGTCGCAGATGGGAAAACTACTGTGGATTCTGAGGACTGGACTCCAAGCTCCGCAATGAGCAGGCTGGATTTTTAATGGAAATGAGTGGATCCCCAATCCTTCGATACCCCTTCCTGGCTCTCTGAAAAGTCTTGCTTCATTGCCTCAGGTCAATTTGGACTATGGCACACCACATCTACAGCCTGAACTTTTGACAGAACCTAAGTCCCTGCAGGCAACTGCTACAATTGCATGGGACGAAGCAGAGGATGGAACACAATGTACTGCGACAGGTGCGGGTTCCTCAGAAAAGTTACACTGGGAGCAAAATCTGCAGGTAGATTCAGTAGAGGAGCAAGTCACTATTGGAACTTCACAGGACATTTTGCTTGGGAAGGTAAGGGGAGATATCGTTGGTTCAGGGTCCGGTCGCTAGCTCCACAAGAGCCCTTGGTGCAACCTGGGAGTGCCTCACTTAGACAAGATACACACAGGCTGGGGTCCTATGCAAGACTTTTTCAGAAGTCAGCTGAAGTGGCAAAGCGGAGATTTTTAGTCCACTTATGTTATAAAGGGTTGACTTTGATCCTCTCTGATAGACTGTGGGTGGGGTAAATGCTGCTTAAAGATTCTATGGGTTTCCTTCTCTCTGAAGTATATGCTTTCATCCATGTTCCTGGAGACTGGGTCTATGATGTGAGCTTCTGTTCAATTGGTTTACTAGATAAATTTGGAAAGTTATATTATGAACTAAAGGATATGGATGTTTGGTGAGACTTTACAGTGATACCTATTACCAAACCCACAATTAAAACAGTTACTTTGTTGTTTTGAAATGAGGGAGTTGATGTATCTAACATTATTTTTTGGTTGGAAAAAAAGATGCACTATCTTTGATCATCTGAAGCCAGTCATGGATGATACTGGTTTCTGGACTGGGAGATGGCATTTTCGAGTACAACTGAAGCAGACTGAAAATGGAATACAACATTTTCCAAATTTGTTTTTTGGGGGGTGGGACAGGGACATATTATTTTATGATGGACAACCCAAGAGCTGCTATAAATGTGGCTTTTTGGCTCATTTAAACAATGATTGTGATAGCATTAAATGTTTCCATTGTGGTGTGCTTGGCCATTCTGCAGCACAGTGTACAGCCCCCTCATCTGTAATTTATGTGGTGATGATGAGCATGCATTTCAGGACTGTCCGATGGCTGCACATAATTCGACAGATGCTTCCAACCATAATTTTATACTTTCACAGGTGAGACATCCTAGTAGGCAGCCCCCCAGGGATGAAGAGCCCCCCTTTTACCCTCCTAGGTGAAGGGGTAGGGGCCAGGGTGGTAATACAGGTAATAGAGTAGGAGACCTTAGAACAAAGGGTGGTTTCACTGATGCTCCGAGACCTCCTCCTCCCCTACCTCGAGATGGTGCTTCAGAATTAGCTATGGAGGCAGGAGAGATGCTTTATGTCACCCCACAAGGTTCCCCTAAGAGAGTGTTATCACAGTCCATGTCAAACTTTTCTGAGCATTCAGTTTCAGAGCTACACTCTGCAGATGCGGGAGCACCTATTAGCAAGGTTACAGCTCTGTTCCCCCAACCCCCACTCAGTTAACTGCTAGTCTGACTTTACTTCGGACAGGCTTACCCCTGTCCCCCTTACCACTCTTGAACCATTTTTCAGTGTTTTCTACATGGGGTGATCAGGTTGAAATGGAAAGCCCTATGGAAGAGGGTGATGTTTCCTCCTCACAACAGGTACCTATCCTGTTAGAGGTAGCTCCATAAAAAAAAATGAATAAAGGAACCCCAGAAAAGGATGACAAGGTTTAGTACAAAGATTTTTAAACCACCACCCTGAGCTCACTCAGTTGAAGGTAGCCAGTCTAAATGTTAACAGTATTAAATCTGAATATAAACATCTGACCACCTTTGGTATCTTACAACAATTGGATTTTGACATTTTATGTTGCAGGATATATGACTGCATACAATTGTAGAGATGGCACAAGCAACTAAAGACTGGAAATGGGGTGACTCGTACTGGTCTTTGGGGGCTGAGATGTGTTGTGGGATAGGTTTCTGTTTCCATTCCACAGAAGTTTCAGTATTATGTTTAATGGATATAGATCTGGGTAGAGCCTTTCTATTGGATGTCAAGATCAATTCCTTTACATGTAGATTAGTGAACATTTATGGTCCCCAAACAAGAGCTTTGAGAATTGACTTATTAACAAAAGTGCAACATTATCTACATACAAGTAAGTAGATTTTATGGAGAGGTGACTTCAATATTAATTTAATGCAGTGTAGTGATAGTGGAAAACAATATTGCGATAAAACTTTTTTAAAACATGTGATTAAACATGCATAATTAAAAGACGACCTTGGGAGTGGGAAGCAGGTGGTGACTCCGACCTATTACAAGGGCATTTTGTCCTCAAGGATAGACTTTCTTTTTTTGAAGGAGGCACTGCCAGTCTTTCAATTTTACAATATCTCTATCGAAACTTTTAACCATACATTAATTGGGATTCATATTGCAGTCCCTCCACAGAGGGAAGCGGGCCAGGGTTATTGGAGATTGAATGTCTCTCTGTTGGAAGATGCTGATATTTTGGGGGACTTTAAAAATCTTGTACTTGATAAGGCCACCACCCTCTGTTTATATGATAATATTGAGAATTGGTGGGAGGATTTAAAGGCACTTATGAGAAGTTTCTTACAATATCATGGGAAAGCCGTGGCAGCGTCATCTTAGAGGAAATATCTGGCATTGAGGGGTAAATTGGGTTGTTATTAACTAGACAGAGCACTGAAAAAGTAGATTTAACAGAGGAAATGAACCTAATTAAAATAGATATGGGGCGTTACCAATATGACCGTCTCCGTTCCATTCAAAGAGAACAGTCTTATGGAACGCAAGGGAAAATGGCAAGTGTAAATCCTTTTGTTAGTAGTTTGCAGAGACGGGAAAGGAAACAGATTACTGGGCTTCGCTCCCCTCAAGGTTTATTAGTTACAAGGAATGATGGAATAATGGCTTTGCTTGGACAGCATGTGGAGAAAATGTTTGGGTCTCCAGTAAAAGAATCGGGTTCTGCACACCAGATACTGGTGGCTGCAGACACCCCTCGTTTAGCCTCCCAGCAGGTTGGTCCCATGATAGCCCCTTTTACAGCTTTGGAAATGAAAGTGGCAGTACAGGGCCTCTGAAATTGGATATCCCTGGGTTCAGATGGTCTTCCAGGGGAGATATATAAAATTTGGTGGGAGATTATCCCGCTTGAATTTTTGGCTATTTATAATTTTTTTATTGAGGGCAGGTATTTGCCAACATCTATGTATGAAGGGCTTTTGATTTTTCTATATAAGGCTGGTGACTCTACAAATATTAATAATTGCCACTGTATTACATTGCTTAATATGGATTTTAAACTTTTTTACTAATTACTATGGAACAGATTGGCACACACAATGGGTGATTTAATTAGCCCCCAACAATATTGCTCAGTACCGGGGAGATAGATTACAGAAGCTTTATTGTTTCTCATGGAAATGGTGGAGAGTGTGGTAGGAGGAGCTCATTCAGGGTTCCTGGTGAGTTTGGATCAGGCTAAGGCATTTGATAAAGTTTCACACTCCTTTATGTGGCAATGCTTGGCTTCTTATGGAATGCTAGTACCATTTATTGATTGGAAAAAGCTATGCTATGAATTAACTTATGTAGTTCCTTATGACAACGGTAACTGCGGGTCCAGATACTGAATTAGGAGGGGGGGTCTGACAAGACTGCCCTCTCAGTCCCCTCCTTTATGTTTTTATGATAGTTCTACTATTGTGGATTTTGCAACGCTCACCGAATATTTATGGTATGGCTGAGAGTTTAGCTAATAATTGTAAAATTATTGCGTATGCCGATGATTTGTATTTACTTATTAGAGACAGTAACTCTCTTGAGATGGCAAAACACCTCATGCAGGAGGTGGGGCAATTACCGGGGCTAGTCTCAAAATTAAACTTATTAATTTACAGGGTCTGCAGGATGTGCCAGGGGTAGTGGGGGTCTGTCAGGTAGCAACACCAATTAAAGTCTTAGGAATTTAGTATGGGGTTCGGATATGGCATATTACAATTGGGAAAAGGCTCTCTGTAAAGGGAAAGAGCTGGTGGGACATTGGAACCGCTGGAAATTATTCAAAAAAAGCAGGTATATTTAATTAGGACTTATTTGGTCCCAGTTTTTAATTTTGTATCTTAGTGCTGTATTCTTGGTTCTGAAACAATTGGAGGTTACTTTGATGGGGTGTTTCTTCTCCTGTTATTGAGGGAGTAGACTGAACCCCATTAAAAGGGATATTTTATATAAAGATTTAAAGGTGGGGGAGTTAATATGATCGATCCTTTATTATTTTTTTTTCATGATTTTTGTCTATTCCAATTTACTTCCCTTGATGAAGGGTGTTGCGTAGGGGTGGGGAGACAGGAGTCTTTTGATACTCCAAGGGGTATTTATAGAGTGGAAAGGGAATAAGTTTCAACATAAAAACAAAAGGAAACCACGGTTGGTGAAAAGATGGGATAGTGTTTTTGATGGGATTATTAAATGGGGCATTGGTTATGCCACAGTGCTTCGCCTTACCAGGAAACAATTGTATGTAGAAGTTTTGTCAGTCCACTATGTGGAGTGCCCTTTCTCAGACTTTTCACAAATAGAGCAGAACTTTATATCTCAATATATTATGGATGATAGGAAACCGGAACAGATGTGGGATACAGTCTGGTTGGGATTACATGCAAGAATAAATGTTAAAAATTATCAAAAACATAAGCCCTTACAAGACAGATATTGCCCTACGGAAGGTTGTGTTTTAAAACTGGAAATGATAAATCATTTGTATTTTACATGTCCATATGTAGTACGATTTTGGGATATCATTAAAAACCAATGGAAAGGGCACACACCAATACCCCTAGATCCGAATCTATTGTTTTATGGCATAATTCCTAGCTTGGCGAAACAGCCACATAATAGTACACTCTGAGTTGTGTGTGCACATTTTGTTTATTGGATATGGATTTGTAGGTGTTGTTTGGTTTTACAACAATGTTATATTGAAGAACAGGAATTATTTCATATAATAAGTACTGATTTGCGCCGCTGGAAAGAGGCAGAATTTCAATGTCTGGCACTGGGTACCAGGACCCAATGGTGGACCAATTTTGAATACCTTTGAAGTCACTATCTTTTCAGCTGGTGAGAGCTGTATATGCAGTGTCTAAGATCTTCATTTTTTTTTTTTTGGTATATTTGTCCGTATTAAGTCTTTTATACAGTTGTGTCACTATTTCAAATTTGGAAACTGGGATCCCACCTCTTAATTAATTGGGGGGGTTAATTCAGGTAGTATTATATGTTATTTAAGCAATAATGCCCAACAGAGTGTGTGTCGTGCTGGGGTAAAGTCACGCCTCAGGTGGTTGGGCACGAGGCCGCAGGCTGAGTGCGTCCAACAACTGAGGCGTGACATTATCCCAAACGACAGACACCCTGGAGGGCATTATTGCTATTATACAATGGCTCACTGTTATATATAAAATAAAAATATAATTTTAAAGAATGTTTTTATTAGTGTGGAAAAATATTTTTGTTTCTTAAGAGGAGATGCAAAAAAAGAATATACAGTCTAAACAACCATCTACAGGTTCACAGTGAGGCTGAGACTGGACCTGTGATGTTGTGCTGGGATAACATCATGGGTCCAGCCAAGACTGACCAATCAGAGACCAGGATTTCTTCTTGCCATTGTATAATGTGAGATGTCACAAGTTTTCTTTAATTTTGGGGAAAGTAAAAAAACAATAACAAAAAACAAATCAGTGAGGTTATTTAAGATTTAGGGTTTGTTATTTTAATGGCAATGTTATTTGTAGTGATGGGGACTAGTATAAATGTATCTTATTAATTATATTATGTTTTGTTGATTTCCTTCTATGCCTTTATGTTGAATTTCTTCTTTTTTTGAATGTATTTTGATTCTTGTATTGATTTTGAAGCTTTAATAAAAAATTCCCCTACTCTTTTTTCGATAAGAGCCATGGGGTCTTTAACATCCACCTGCACTACCACCAATCCAGGCAGATGGGACCTCGGTTTAATGTCTCATCTGAAAAACGGCACCTCAGAAGTGCAGCACCTCCCTCATGCTGCACTACAGTGTCAGTATTGGGATATTAACTCAAGTGCCAGATGTTGGAACTGAACCCACAGCCCTCTGATCTCCTGGCCTCAGAGGCAAGTGTGCTACCTACTGAGCCACTGACATTGTAAATAAAGTAAATAAAGCTTATATCTTAAGTATCCCATTAAGACCCCTCCCACTAAAAGCAGTAACTTAAAATATGTTCAGATAGTTAAACTTTACAGAAGTCCTAACTGCACACTAACCTGTGTGCTAAACATTTGAGAAACACCCCTTCAGAGTTTGTTTATTAGATCCTTGAACCACGATAGAGTCAGAGTCAGGTGAAATACAACATGCCTTGTAATATAAACAATTAGAATTTCCAACTAGCCAGCTCCGTGATGCTGAGAAAAGGTGTTCACTCAGCACGCTGGTGACCTGAGTTCATGCTCTGAGCCTGGGTGTCAGGAGCGGAGTCCGTTGAGAACGGAGTTTAGAGCATCCTTTGGCTGCTTCCCTCCCACGGGTGTGGGTAGGCTTTGGACCACTGTTTGTCAGCCCCTGAAGGTGGCTTGGGGTGGTGTTCTTGGTGACAGAGAGGCCTAGACACACTGCCAAATGCCCGTGACACAAGGATTCTGCCGTGACTAACCCTTTGTGGGAGGGTGGGTGGGCGGGAGAAAAGCAGAAAATCTGCCCTTGGCCAATCAGGATGATGGCCGCCAGTCCCTGTCATCACAGTAGCCCAGAGAAGTATTTGTTAACCCCATTGTGCCTGGGATGCATACTAGATTCTTGTGGGCATTTCTCCTACCTCCGTTTTCTGCTCCCACGGGGGGAGGGGCCCGCCCAACAAGGTGTTACATTGGGCTACCTGGGGATCATGGCACTGAAGGGGCAGTGGATGGTGACGAGGGTGTGTGGCAGCAGTGGGCCTTGGAAATCCAAACGGAGTGGTTGACCAACTAGTGCGAGTCAAAGACATGACCTCCAGTGTGGTGGGAGAGGGGAGAAGACCATGAAACCACCACGCAACATATGTCGAGATTTGCCATTTTGTCAGCACAGTTGATAGGCCTCTTTAGTCCCAAAGTCCATTTTTATTTTGCTTACCAAATTACCAGTCTCTTTGAGATCATTAAACAAATGTGACATACCTGAGTAAATTACAGGGCATGAGTTACCCCTAGAGACCTTAGCAAGGTCCGAAGGCCATCAGATCTCTTCCTCCAGCTCCTGGTAGCAAAGCTAAGGTCAGAGTAGAGATTCTGTCCATCTGCTCAGATTCAAGAAGTCCTTTTTTCTGGGCTGCAGCCAGCACATGGTCTCACTCATGTTCCCTGGCCAGGATAATCAGAAGAGTACCAGGGCTTGATGACTCACCTCCTCAATGGAGCAGAGTTATTAGGTATGTGCATTGTGCTACTGGGGGAGGATCCAAGCTTAAACTGTCCTCCAGCCACCTGGTCACGAAACCATATGGGTTATCTCCTTCAAGTCCTACCTTCAGTCCCAGTATGTGCATACTCACTGACCTTATTTTGTTCTTGATTGCCTGCAGGCGATATCAGAGAAGTATGTTTTCCTCTACAAATCCTAAAAATACTGGGGCCAGTTTCATTGCTGAGTCTGTCGCCTCCTTTTTCCCCATGGGTGCCACCAGTGAATTACTTTCACAAACGGTACATCTACTGTTGAAATCTTGTACTTTGTTATCTAGTGCAGTGACCTGCAAATCTGCAGCATAGATTGCTTTCATTACATCAGCAAGGGTAAAGTCTTCCATGGGTTGCTCTTTATTGCCAGATGCCTTTCCTGCCTGGCTGGGCCCAGATGGCTGCTGTCCCTTTTTTCCTCCAGTTTTACCAGTATTTTTTCATGGGTTACCCATCAATAGACTTTCAGGTTTGAGTCTTCAGATGCCCCTGCTAATACTTAACCTGATGAAACTTTGAAAGTCAGAAAAAAAGTATTTTTCTGGTTGTTCATGAACAGTTTATTCTGTCCTCAGAGGGAGAGCCAACCCAAAATGTATCTTTCCAGTATGGCTGTTGACCATATAGAAACATAGAAACGTAGAATTTGATGGCAGATAAGGATTGCTTGGCCCACCTAGTCTGCCCATTTCCCTACTTAATGGATAAGCTGCAGATCCTAGTTAACCAACAGCCTACTTCCTCCTACCCCCACTTGAATTGCCTTATGTCTGTCCCATGCTTTCTTGAATTCCCCCACTGTTTTTGACTCCACGACCTCCTCAGGAAGGCTGTTCCATGCATCTACAACCCTCTCCGTAAAGAAATACTTCCTCACATTACCTCTGAGCCATCCCCCTCTATCTTCAAATTATGCCCCCTTGTTCTTGCACATCTCTTTTTCTGAAAGATGCTACCTTCTTGGACTTTGTTGAGTCCCTTGAGGTACTTGAAAGTTTCTATCATGTCCCTCCTCTCCCTCCTTTCCTCGAGGCTATACATATTAAACTCCTTTAGTCTTTCTTAATATGTCTTCTGGTGCAGGCCCTGCACCATTTTGGTTGTCCTCCTCCTCTGGACAACCTCCACCCTATCTATGTCTTTGCAGAGATGGAGTCTCCAGAACTGCATGCAGTACTCCAGATGTGGTCTCACGAACTGTCTGTACAGATGGATAACAACTTCCTGTTTTCTACTGGTGATGCTTCTCCCTATGCATCCCAGTATCCCCTCAGCCCTCTTCACTGCCTTCTGACATTGCATGCCCACCTTTAGGTCATCTGATATAACTACCCCCAGGTCCCTTTCCATTTTTGTTGTTGTCAGTATCTCACCCCCAAATGTGTTCTCTTCCCCTGGGTTTATCTTTCCCAGGTGCATTATTTTGCACTTCTTTGCGTTGAATCTAAGCTGCCATATATTTGACCATTCCTCCAACCTTGCCAAGTCCCTTCTCATCTTTTCCACCCCACCTTATGTATCAACCCTGTTGCAGATCCTTGTGTCATCTGCAAAGAGACATATTTTTCCTTCCAGTCCCTCTGCAATGTCACTTATAAAGACATTAAAAAGAACCGACCCCAGTACTGAGCCCTGCGGTATCCCACTAGTAACCCCCCTTTCTTCACTGTGGACTCTGTTTACTATTACCCTCTGTGTCCTGTTGTTCAGCCAATGTTTTACCCATGCTTCCACCCTGGGACCCACTCCCAGGCTGGTTAATTTGTTTATTAATCTTTTGTGTGGGACTGTGTAATGCCTTGCCAAAGTCTAGGTAGGCTATGTCCACAGCCCCTCCCTGGTCCATTACTTTGGTCACCCAGTCAAAGAAATCGATTAGATTCATCTGACATGACCTTCCTGCTGTAAATTCATGCTGCCTTGGGTCCTGTGCCCCACTGGCCTCTAGGTACTCAACAATTCTTTCCTCCAGAAGTGATTCCATCATTTTCTCTATCACTGAGGTCAAACTGACAGGTCTGTAGTTTTCTGCTTCTGT
The DNA here is from genome assembly GCA_016271365.2 of Neoceratodus forsteri. Lineage (NCBI taxonomy): Eukaryota > Metazoa > Chordata > Ceratodontiformes > Ceratodontidae > Neoceratodus > Neoceratodus forsteri. The sequence continues at coordinate 1,222,977,580 of CM057458.1, forward strand.
CTTGGTCCCACTTTTGTGAAGGGGAATCACATCCACCCTCCTCCAGTCCTCAGGTACCACACCATCCTCCCATGATTTGTTAAAAAGGGTAGTCAGTGGCATTACTAGTTCTCCACTTAGTTCTTTTAGAATTATGGGGTGAATCTCATCAGGCCCCATTGCTTTGTCCGCCTTCAATTTTAGGAGTTCTTTCAGAATCCTTTCTTCTGTGAAAGGACTGATATCAACCCCTCTATTCAGAGTGCCTCTATTGACTGGATTAGGTACCTCCTCCTCCTCTATCTTTGTGAATACTGAGCAGAAGTACTCATTCAGTATCCCTGCTTTTTCACTGTCCCTCTCTGCCCAACCACCCTCCTCTTTACTCAGCCTCAGTATCCCTGCCTTAGTCTTTATTTGCTCCCTGATGTACCTATAAAAAGGTTTTATCCCCCTTCTTAACTAAGTTGGCTATCTTTTCCTCAATTTGGGCCTTTGCTATTCTGATTGCCTTCCCTGCTTCCTTCTGCTTTAACTGGTACAGTTCTCTGTCCTGCTCCTTCTGTGTTTCCTTATACTTCCTGAATGCTATATTTTTCTCCCTAACCTTCCCTGCCACTTCTTTTGAGAACCATAGTGTTTTTTTCTTTCATTTTGATTTGTTTATTTGCTTCACGCAAAGGCTTGTTGCCTCTGTGATGGCAGTTTTGATGTTCCTCATTGTTGCTCCACCCCACCTTTTTGCCTGTTTGCTAGTGCTTTTCTGAGGCACTCTCCCATTTTGACAAAATCAGCCCTCCTGAAGTCCAGTACCTTCACTTCTGTATGGCTCTATTCTACAGCTTAGTTTATTGTGAACCACACTGTTTGGCGGTCACTTGTTCCCAGATGGCTACCCACTTCTAGATCTGAGATCCTCCCTCCGTCCCCATTAGAGAGTACCAGGTCTAAGATTACTCCCTCCTGAGTGGGTTCCAAAACTAGCTGTCAGAGGCATGCTTCCTGTAGGGCATCGAGAATGGCCCTGCTTTTGGATGTGGCTGCAGCAAAGGTGTTCCAGTTAACATCTGGTCCCCATCAACAATATCTCCCCTTTCTCTGCCATCCTAAGGATGCCTTCTCTCATTTCCTTGTCCATTTCCTTCCTCTGAGATGGAGGTCTGTATGCAACCCCTATTTAGATTGTGGTGCCATTTCCAGTCTTCAGGGTGACCCCATGGTGCCTCCTTTCCTCCCTGTTTACCCTTTATTTCCATTGCTTTGATCCCTTCCCTTACATAGAGAGCTACTCCTCCTCCTCTTCTACCCTCCCTGTCATTCCTGAAGATTGTGTACCCTGGAATGTTGACATCCCAGTCATAGCTCTCTGTGTAACATGTTTCTGTGACTGCCACGATATCCAGGCATCCCTCTTCCATTAAGGCCTCCAGTTCAGGGAGCTTGTTACCTAGACTATGGGCATTGGTACTCATTACCCTCCATTTTTTGATGGCCTTATTCCTTTTTGCCCCATCCCTGTCCTTACTGCCTTTGTCTTTTTCTCCATTTACCCCTGCCCTTCTCCCTATCGACTGTTCTATCTTGGTGTTTACCTCAATAATTACCCTGATTTGGGGGGGCTAGGATTTCCCTTCTCCTTTTCAGTGCCTCCCCCTTGGATAGTTTAAATGCTTGCCAATGAAGCATTTAAATCTATCACCTAGGATCCTGGTTCCCCTCCTAGACAGATGCAGACCATCACACCTATATAGGCCTGTATCCCTCCAGGTGGAGCCCCAGTCCCCAATGAAGCCAAAACCCTGAGCTCTGCACCAGTTTTTCAACCACTGACTGAATCCCATGGTGTGGAGTACCCTAGCCTCACCCATACCATAGACAGACAGCACCTCCAAAAAGGTTACTGTGCATGCTACTTGTCTAAGGCACCTCCCCAACTCCACAAACTCCTCCTGCACTGCTCCAATCCCTTTCCCAGCAGGTAATTTGTCCCTAGGTGGACAATGACATCCAGCTCCTTCCCCTGTGCAGCTGCTCCTGCGATCCTGAGGATTCACTCCCTATCCCTCCAAGCCATGGCGCCAGGCAGGCACCTTACTTCCCTCTCCCCTGCCTCCCCCAGTTCTACCCTCCTAATAATGGAGTCCCCCACCAGGAGTTGTTTCCTTCCCCTGTGGGGTCCCATGCCACCCACCTGTGAGTCTTCTTTGTGGAGGTTCCCAGCATCCTCCTTGGTCTCCACTGTGGGTGCCTCCATAGAGGAACCACAGTCTGCCAGAATGGCATATGAATTGTGGAGAAGTACAACTGGAGGGATGTGCCTCTGTTCTACCACTCTCACCCTTCCTGAGCCCACTGTGGTCCAACTGCTCCTCTTTCTTGGCAACCTCTGAGGCAGTGGCAGTGGCCCTGGTGGTCCTGGATGGGAAAGGAGATCCCCAAACCATGGCCAACTCAACCTGGAGATGAGCAATCTCCTCCCTCAGCCCAGAGAGGTGCCTGCAGATGAGACAACACTGCGTCCTCCAGAATGTCTCCCGGAAGACTGCTGCTCCACAGCCACTGCACTGCACCACTCCCATCACATCTTTATTTGTGATCCCTTAACTGTTGTTCTGTATACTTACTCTTTCCTCTCTCTGTTTATTTTTGTATATATATATATATATATATATATATATATATATTCCCTACTTTCCTACTGCCTCTGTCCCCTTAAAGCTCCTCATCTTCCTGTTCTGGGACAGTAAGTTCCTATATTCCTCAGTAGTCTCCTTCTTACTTGCTCAGAGTCAGACCTCCAGCAGTAAGAGGGTGATGGAGAGCTACTCTTTTCCTTCTAAGATGGTGATTTTTTTGTTCCTCTGTGATCACTCCCTTCCTGCTCCCAAACAGGAAGTTCCTGTTGTTAGTCAAATCCTGTGCCTATAAAAGTAGAACCGGCTAAGGGCAGGGGGGTGGAGGGCAGTATAGTCCCAGTACAATAGTATAGTTCTAACAGCACCTCCTTCCTCTTTCTGTTCTCTGCCATAAGTGGTCTAGATCAGTTTTTAAATGCAAATACCTGGCTTCCTTCTCTCTCTACGCCACTCCCCCAATTAACAGTTTGTTTCTTCACCTAGCTAACTGCACAGATAACAATTCCTTTAACCTAATTCACAGTGTTGTTTCCTTCACCTAGCTAACTGCTCAGATAACAATCCCTTGTAAATACATTTCTAATGAACTTTTAAATTATCAAATGTCTTTCCAATTCAGAATTCTATGGGCAGAGAGTTCTAAAATGTTATAGCTGTGTAGGCAAAGGCATTCTGCTCATGAACTGTTTTCATAAAGAGAAGAGTGAGATTGTTACTCTGCCTAACTCTTGTGTCATGTGTTCTCTTTGTCATTTTACAAAGATCAAACAATAGTGGTGAGGCCTGCTGATGCATTATTTTCCTGACTAATACACCAAAGTGAAATTGTAACTTCTGTTCAAAAGGGCAACAAGCAACTGATGGATATAAATCACAATGGTGTGATTGCTAGTCCAAGCTAATGTAAAGTGGTAAGCCTCATAAATCATGGTCATAATCTTCAATGTTACGTCATCAGAGTCAGCAGGAGGGACTTCCGGTGATGTCATAGCAGAGATGGCAGCCTAGACGAGGTACTCCCCCAATCGATCCCACAATATTCCTCCAAACCCATTCAATCCAGCGACATCTCGATATCTCTACAAAAGGAGGATAACCTGCAATGCCAAAGAAGAAAGGGGACAACAAGTTTGCAATCCTGGCACATCTAAATGAAGAGAAATCCCAGGATGAAGGCTCGGAGAGCGAGGACTCATGGGCCTCTTCCTCCTCGCATCGTGGCGGCAGCGCAGCAAGGCAGGCTTCTCACATCATACTACAAAATTAAATGGCACAGATGCTGGCAGAATTAAGAGATTTTCACCGCTAAATGAAATCCACAGCAACAGCTCTCCGCACCGATATTGGGAAGTTAGAGCAGAGGCAAGAAAGCAGCGAGGCCCGCGTAGTCGGGATGGAGGGAAGGCTCGATGATGCGGATCAAGTTATCTCCCAACTACAAGAGGAGGTTAAGGCATTAAAGGCTCGAGCCGAGGATGCAGAAAGCCGCAGCAGATGAAGTAATATCTGGATATCGGGGCTCCCCGAAGACTCGGAGGGTCCAGACATGATAGGCTATATACAGAAGCTCCTCAAAGATCTGCTCCCCATACCCGAAGGTATCTCATTGGAAATAGAACGTGCATTATCGCATCGCTAGGTCCAAGACCCTCGCCAGGGTCGTGCCGTACCGGCCCCTGTTAAATTTTTGAGATTCCAAGATAAAGAAGCAGTACTGAAGGCAGCGTGGAGAAAGGGGAACGTGCTTCTGGGCCTGCAGCGCCTTTACTTTGACAACGACTACGCTCCAGAAATTATGGCACGAAGGCGCACCTACTCCAGGATAATGAGAGCACTGAAGAAGGCTGGAATTAAATTTCGCACCCCATACCCTGCTAGGATGGTTATCCTCTTCCCTGAAGGATCCAGAATGGTGGAGACGGCGGAGGAAGCTGCTACTGAGCTTAATAAGAGGCACATCGATATTCCCCAGGCCAGGCCCCTTCAAAAAGAACCCTCAGTTGCAACAAAACTCGCCCAGAAGCTGTGGAGTGCGGAGCAGAGGGACGCGAGGCGCAGACAAGGAGCTGAGGCCATAAGGAGAATTGTTGGGACTCTGCAAGAAAAACAGACTTCTCCAGAGTGCTTGCAGACACTGGAAACTGCTGCAAAGACATGAAGATAGCAAGTAACTGTTAATTCCATTCGAGGTGCAAGTTTAGGAGGCCCGGGGGGGGGAGACAGTAGGAGAGGCACACTATGAATAGCCGCCGGGTGGGGGGAAGATTTCTGTATAAGAAAGGGGGGCTTCGTTGCATAGGGTCACCAATTGTAATAAGAAGGGGTGGAGGTTAGGGAGAACCAGATTGAAGAGCTGTAGACACTGGGAGCTAAAGGGCTAAACGGGACAAAATAGCTTAGTTTCAGTAGGCCGGATATGCCTGGGTAAAGATTGGCTATGAGTAAGGGAACGCAGGGAACATCAGGAGAGTGCCAGTAATTTGGTACTGAAGCCACAAAGTGGTATGTAACTGGGCCTCCCAATGTCACAAATATGCCACAGAATGGGGGTTGGGAGTTAGGGGAGGAAACGTGGGCATGTCTAGGGAAGAAGATAATCGAGGGAATGGGCACCTAGATATCAGCTGAGTCCTATAGTTAGGTCACTTTAACTGGATTGGCAGCTGTAATTCCCGAACGAATTAAATTCATTGATCACGTAAGGAACAGATAAGGGATTAGAACAGAATGGGAGGGGAGGATAGGCAGCTAAGGCCGGTACAGAAATGGAACTTTGAGTAGGCCCAAAATAATACGTAATATAAGACTTCATGACAGCGTGAACTGAGTTCGGTCAATTTACTGTAATGCAATTGAACTGTCAAACTAAATTAGGGCGTATGAGGAGCATAATAACAGAACCGAAGGGAAGCATAAGATAAGACGGGGTCTTGGGTGCCACCAAGGAAGGGTCCAGGGCGGCTGCCCTTTGGGGGCTCATCCCTGGTGGTGATCAAGAGGGTCTTCACCCTACTCCTGAGGCCACGATGATGGGGTTACCGGATGGGCCGGCTGGAGGGAGAGGACCTGTGCGAGGATGCAACAGGTGGAGGCCATCGGGTAGTCGTTCTTATCTCTCTGGCACCTCCGCAGATGGTATAGGTACTGACCCTGAGACGCATGGTTTGGGCCTGGAGGGAGGAGAGGGGGGAGGTTTAACCCCCTGAAGTTGGGGGGGGAGGGGGGTGGGGGCGGCTTGACAGAATAATTTACACCGACTCTCATGGAGACCACTGGATGGTGTGGGGCCTTCGTCTTGCTGGATCAGATCACCCCCATCCCTTCGAAAGTGCTGAGGGAAGTGAGTGAGGTTGACTGGGGAGGTTAATAATCCCAGTTTATACCTCGGAACTGCAGAAGAGTGGTGGGGCTGGTTCTGGGGGGGATGGCGGATGTCCCTCGCAGTCCGAGGTGCTGAGTGGTGTTCGGCTCGTGGGGGTAGCCTATTCTGCCTGCCCCCCCTTCCCCAGAGTTCTGGGTAATGTACATTGGATCAGACCAAATGCTGCCCAAACAAAGCTTGGATCATGGGAGGTGGGTGATGAAAGTGGGCACTTGCCAGTCGTCCCCCCCACGCTGTGCCTGGCAGTGTTGTCACACTGAGGCCTGGGTGGGTACTCCAACATGCAGAGTTCTCTCTAACCCAGTCCATTCCCCTGTAAAACATTCCAGGGATCGCAGGGGGACAAGTGGCTGCATATAATTGTCACCCAATCCACTCTCCTATTCCCCAATAGCACGGTGTGCTAAAGCTCAGTGTTCTGGGCTCACGGCAAGGTTTCCTTGCCATAGGGTCAGGTTTCCTGATTCGTGGAAATACCAGTTTCTTAATATTTAGTGTTAAAGTGCATAAATGTTATGTAATGTTGTTATTATTAGACTAGTTTGTTGTTGTACTGTTATCTGTCTTATGTCAGTCGCCAGCCACAGTCAATTTAGCTCGTGGGGTGCCTCTATGGAGGGGATCTAGGGCCGTTGATGCCGCAGGGACGTAAATCCAAATGTAGTTATTAAACACAAATGGATACTGCTAAGGTAAAATTACTTTCCCTAAATATAAATGGCCTTGCTTCTCCCATCAAAAGATCAAAGACCCTGGCCTTTATCAGACGCTCAAAAGTTGACTTAACATTCTTGCAGGAAACCCACATGAACACCGTGGAACACACAAAATTAGCCAAACTCACCAGGGGGCAGGTATTTCATTCTTCGGCCAGGTCCGGCAGACGCAGGGCAGTGGCTGTTATCATCTCCCCAGGCACTCCCTTTGTGGTCAATGATACATGGGCTGACCCGGAAGGTTGCATGGTTTTGGTGCAGGGTGTTATGCACGATAAGCAGGTGACACTGGTGAATCTATATTTCCCGGAATGCTGGGGACGTAACTTAGACCACTATTGGATAAAATTATACAAAAACGAGGAGTGATCATGACATGGTGACCTTAACTTTGTTATGGACCCCAATCTAGACTCCACTAGTACATGAAACCTCCCAGGTTGTCAGCTACCCAAAGGCTCTTTAAAAGATTTGCGACTGAGGCAGGTTGGGTCGATGCCTGGAGAAGGCTCCATCCCCATTCGAGGAATTATACTTTTTATTCTGCTGTTCATCATACGTACACCCGCATTGACCAGGTATACACACATATGGAGAATCTGGGGATGCTGAATGAAGTACAAATCGGAGACATTGCTGTCTTGGATCATGCACCTCAGATCTCCATATGGGACTTCGACCTCCAACCTAAACGGACAGCTTGGAGGCTGAATCCATTTCATTTGCGCTCTAAAAAGTTCTGTGATTTTCTCGAAGAGAAGATTCAGGAGATTAAGAAAGATAACCTGATTTCAGATTCTTCCCTGCCATCTACTGGGACACGATCAAAACAGTACTTAGGGGGCACTTAATAAAATTCACAGCAGAACAAGAAAAACAGCGAAGGGCACGGAGACGGGAGTTGGAGGACTCCCTCCACTTTTTACAAATGGCACACAAACAAGGGGACACAACAGTGCTCCCTCAGCTACAGCAAGCCAAGTTTGAACTAGACCAGCTGGTGCAGCAGCAGACTGAGATGGCCCTCACTTTCTTACATCAGAAATTCTACGAGGTCGGGCCGAGGGCTACTCGGGATGCTGGTGTACCAAGTCCGAAAACAAAAAAAGGTGGCTACGGTCGCCTCAATCCTTCATCCCTTGGGGGGACCGCAGTTAACCAAGTCCCAGGTTATTGCAGAAGCCTTCACTGCATATTATCAGTCCCTATATACTCCAGAAAAGCAGGTTCCCACACACCATGTGGTGGAGTTCCTACGGACGGTCACTCTTCCACGACTCACAGAAGCCCAAAGCCAGGCCTTGGTTTCACCGATCTCAGATGTGGAATTGTTGACTGCCATAAAGAATGACAAATCTCAGAAGTCTCCTGGTCCAGACGGATACGGTGCAGAATTTTACAAGGTAACTAAGACCCAAATCCTTCCAAACCTTCGCAATGTCTTTAATTGGGTCATGAGGGGGGAGCCCCCTCCCTCGTCCTGGGCCTATGCCACGATATCGGTCATTCCCAAGCCAGATAAGAACCCACAGCTGTGCGCCTCCTACAGGCCAATATCAGTACTTAACCAGGACTATAAATTCTTTATGGCAATTTTAACTCATAGAGTGGATCGGATCCTCCCCTTACTGATTCACAAGGATCAGACCGGGTTTGTCCGAATGCATACAACCACAGATAACATAAGGCGAACCCTACACGTGATGCACCATATGCACTCTGAGAAAATCCCGTCCTTGCTGGTCAGCCTGGATGCCGAAAAGGCATTTGACAGAGTGTCATGGCAGTTTTTTATGAAACACTACATAAATTAGGCTTTCCCTCCACTCTTATAAAGGTCCTGCAAAACATATACTCCGCCCCACAGCCCTGCGTAAAGGTTAACGGACATCATTCCAGATATTTCCCACTATACAGGGGAACAAGGCAGGGCTGCCCCTTTTCACCCCTTTTGTTTGCGGCCTTCATAGAACCCCTGGCCCAGAGGATCAGGGAGGCACAGGATATCACGGGGGTGGAATTGGGTGGAGTGGAGCACCGTATAGCCCTCTACGCTGATGATATACTGCTGTACCTGCATAATCCAGAACAATCTCTCCCTGCAGTCAAATCGATACTAGAGGACTTTGGTGCAGTATCAGGGTACAAATTAAACCTCAATAAAACTGAGATGCTCACTTTTTACTATTCTCCCACACAGAGGGCAAAAACCACTGTCCCCGGGAAGTGGGATTTAAGAAAACTTAAATAGCTCGGTGTACTACATGAAATCCTCGGAATTCTATAAGTACAACTATATCCCATTGGTGATGCAACTCAAAACAGACCTAGCTATGTATGGCCCTCCCTTTGGGCTGGCATGAGGATTGACCTAATTAAAATGATTTCCTTCCTAGAGCATTGTATCTGTTCCAGAATATTCCGATCCAGATTCCTTTGCAAACCTTTAAGGAAATAAACAAACACATCACCAAATTTATATGATCCAATAAAAGACCTCGGTCACGGCTCAAAACTCTTATCCTTCCTAGAGACGAAGGAGGCTTGGGTCTCCCAGATTTCAGGCTATATTACCAGGCGGTAAATATAACGTATATGATGTCCAGACAAACCAGAACAAACAGCCCACACTGGCTAGATATAGAACGGGTGCTGATGGATGATTATACGTTTCATAGCACCCTGTATAAACCCAAGGACAATGGGAAGAAATTCCCACAAGGGAACCCTTGGCTTGAAGCTTCGATTAGGGGCTGGCATAGCATTCAAAACAGCCATCAACTATCTACATTTCTGCCACTCTTATGCCCAATCCCCAGTCTGAGTGACTTCCCCCCAGGAACCTTTAATGGTGGTTTCCGCAGGGAGAGTAGGGGCCTGAAACACTCAAGTCAAATAGTCAGACAAGGTATAATGTGGGCTTCAATGAGGTTCAAAAGGAATTTAGTATTCCAAAGGAAGACTTCTTCCGTATCTACAGCTCAGGCACTACATGGAGTGTCTTCCTGGAAATCTGGGACCAGGAGCGGATCCCATCACTAATACAAACCCTAACAATACACATTAGGACTCACAGGCAAAACAACCTGATATCAATGTATTATCGGTCCTTGAGGACCCAGATTTCCACCTGCACAGATAGCATTCGAAACTGCTGGAGCCAAGAAGCGGGCTACCTGATAGCCCCAGAGGATTGACAAAGAGCATGGAAATATTCAGCTAAGGTATCCAGCTCACATGTCTGGAGGGAATTTTCTTGGAAATGCTTAATCTGTTATTTTGTAACCCCTGCAATCTCGGGTCGCTATGTGCCGGGTCGGGGGACGGGCTGCTGGCGCCTTTGTGGTGCTACAAGGGCTGATCACACCCATGTGATGTGGAGCTGTCCCTCCCTGAAACCTTTTTTTGCCTGCCTGCAACATCATTTTCAGCAGATATTTGACCCCCAGTTTCAGCTGACAATGGAGGTGGTACTGTTTCTGGTTCTTCCCCGTGACATGCGTGGCCCAACAACTAGACATCTCCTACTTATACTCCTCACAGCAGTCAAAAAGGCCATCACAAAACATTGGCTGACACCTAAAGTGCCCACCATACAAAACTGGTGGACTATTACTAAACAAATCTATGTCATGGAAAAAATAACACATAGCCTAAATAACCAAGAAGGGAAATTTGCGACTAAGTGGGCCCGATGGCAGATGTATTATCTGTTAAAGGACCCAACCTTTGTTCCATGAGGGTGGGGGATGGTCGTAGGCCTTCTGGGCTCCCCCCTTCTCACTCCTCCCATTGGTTCCCGGGTGTCCTGGTTGTGAGGGGGGGGGATGGACCCATTACTGGGGGTGTGTGGTCCGCCTTCTGGGGGGGGCTCCCTCATCGAGCCCCCTGCTGAGGAATGTATGGACATTAATGCCCAAGACTTATACTACAGTTACACTGTGTTTTTGTGACCTTATAAGTAGTAGATTATGGGTTACCCTGCATAGACTAAGATAGGCTGATACTTCAGACTGAAGGGCCTGGGCACTAACATGCCGAATGTGGAGCCAAAGTGACTAAAAGTAAGAACTACTCTATTTGGGATCTGGAATGTATTATTATGTTATGGGCACTATATACTCGCTGAGTCTGATTCTGAAATTTATGTATTTTTTAACTATGGCTGATGGTCTGGCTCACTTATGTGTAAATAAGTTAAAATACCAATAAAAATGATATTTATAAAAAAAAAAAAAAAAAATCAGAGTCAGCAGAATATATTACTATTCCGTAATCATAAAGCATTTGTATGAGGTTTTGTGATGCCTAGCTTTCTTCCCTCACGAGTAAGATTATTTTTGTTCCTGTACAATTCCAGACATATATTTGCCAATTTAATGATATGATCCACTGACCATCAACATGATATATGAATAGTGTACTTTCATGGATCATTCACACCTAGGTATTTGAAATTAGTCACCAGTTGTATCACAGTCCCATCCAAGCATATACTATCTATAAGGGAAAACAATTTCATCCACTTCTAAATAATTGCAGAGGTCATTGATTTTTCTTGGCATTGAGCACAAAATTATTATTCAGTAAGCATTTTTGTAAATTGTCAAAATCTTCCTGAAGCATTATAGATACAGTTGCCAGTGTCATTTCTAAAATACAACATTGCACCATTTAAATACAGCAGTATTTTGCAATGTTTACATATAGAAGGCAGGTTAAACTCATTTGGTTTGCAGTGGCTATTTTGAATAAGGTTGAGCATAGAACATTTCAACTCCCATATGTACTATACGAGTGAATAAGTTATTAATAGAGTCAGTCAGTCAAAAGCTTTGGTGATCAGCAATGTGCCATTACAACTTAAAAATTGTACAAATATATTCAAATCCATTACACATTATTATAAAAAACAATAGTTCCCAAAATCCATGTCCTTGAAATTAAGAGAGGTTAAACAACAACATAAGCTATTAGTATTAACCAAAATCAATATATAAGCCTAATTAACAAACCCATTCAAGTAAAATAGGAGGATATATCTATCTGACACATATAGAACAAAATAAGGATAATGAGTTATGATGAAATGAAAGAGCCAGCAGGAGCATAAAATGCAAACAGCTTTAGCGGGAAAACAATATTTCTAATTATAATTGGTGAACTACTAAGGTGAGGCATTAGCTGGGGTCTAGGTCAAAAAAGCATGAGTAAAACATTGCGGTCAATAATCACACAGAAAAAATGGTGGGATCAAAAAATGTGTGTGAACAATGCAGCATGAACCACTGAGTGCATGTCCGGGGGCAGAACAGAGGGGAACTCAATAGGGGGATTTATTATTCAAAACTCCGGGGAGAGAAAGTCAGTTGGGGGATTTACTATTCCAAACCCCAGAGGGGTGGAACACAGGAGGGAGAAAGTTGGTAGGGGGTATTTACTGTTAGTAACCCTGGGAGGGTGACAGTGGGGGGGGGGGCATGATAACATCCAGATGTAGTTTTGTCCTGGTCGCTATTTTTCACAATGCTATTTTCATTGCAGGTTATTTGCGGCACAGTTTTGCTCATGCTATATTGACTGGATAACCATTAGCTAATGCAAAAACTGTATGTAATCAAAATTATGGAATTCTCCAACAAAATAAGTCCCATTAGACTCAAACCAGATCATTAAGCATACATATCCAGTATGCTTTCATGATACATATAAACAGTCATAAAAATTAAATTGTTACATTGAAAGTCCCCCTCCCCCCCCGGTACAAGAAAGGTTTGTACAGTCTAAATCTTTTAACATTATAGAAGTTATTTGCCAATTAATTAATAATAAATACAGCATTCAGTGAAAAAAGGAAACCCATGGGGTTTTTAGGCATATCACTTAAATCTGAAAATATACTGTTTATCCATGTGACTCTTAATTTATTATATCAAGTACATTGAGTCAGAATGTGATTTAAAGATGTTTCTGTACCTCCAACCTCACAGAGGCAGGATGTATCACAGACATTAGGAATATGAGCAAATCTGGCATACAAAACATTGCTGAAGAAGATCTCAAACTTATGACACATGTAAACATTTCTTTTTTTGGGATCAGGAATATGATCTAGATAGAATATATAGCCAAACAATACCCCATTTCTTGCTTACCATGGAGAGAATTTAGATTTTGAAATATTAATTAGATCCAGATGTTGATTATCCTAATCTTGTTCTTTATATAACATTTATACTTAAGGCTAATAGTAATACCCTTCTTGAAGTGATCGGAAAGATACAAAAATTCATATTTCTTCAATAAGGGTGTACATGTTAGCCACAGGGAAGGGCTACACCTCAAATCTTCCCAGCTAATTTTCTCTTTTAAACGTAAGCAAGTGAGACTGTCGGAGGTGGCTCTAGTACATTTTATCTTGTAACCTAAAACCAAAGAATTTGACAATGTTTTATAACTGTCCAAACCAAGTTTTGTGGTAATGTACGCAGCAGGGATGGACTTATTCAAACCAAGAGATGATTTAAACAGCTGGATTGCAAATTTTTCCAATTCAGAAACCCTGTATGGAACCCAAATTTTCACCCAATACAAGGCCCGCAGATTTAATTTACAAAAGATAACTTGCCTCAAGGATTTAATACTATTGTCCCCTATACTTTAAATTACATTTTTTTTTTTCAAATCTAGGAGTGTTTTTTTAACTTTGTCTGAACATCGGCAACATGTAAAAACCAAGAACTATTTGAGGAAACACCTAAACCAAGATGCACATATTTGTCTCTTGTGGAAATAGTTAAACCTCCTGCTATCCATCTCATAGAAGATCTTTCCCCATACATGGCCAAGGATATACTAGAAGATGCCCTGGCAGAACAATTCAATTTGTTTTGAAGACCAGCTTGAGCTAGAGAAAAAATAACCAAGTCATCAGCACATGCCAATGCTGGTATTTCCACAGATCTTATTTTTGGTGAATCAGAAATAACCAAGAAAGATCCTTCAAAATGCAGTTCATATAAATATTAAAGAGAGTAGGAGAGAGTAATTGGCTACTTTTTGTCTGTGGGAGGGCAGAACTTTTTACAAAATATGGTGCCTGTCTCTCTCGTTTACAAGAGTAATTTTCCTGCATCCTAGGTTCAGCAATTTTTTTTGTTTGTTTCTTTTTACATCTAAAGCACAGTCTGGCTGATCCTGCTTTCACTCAGCACTGCAATGAACTAATAGGTAACACAAGTCTTCAATGTAGTGTTCCAGGCACGAGTGAGTGGTCAGTGCAGTTGTCGGGCACCTATTCTTGAGCGAGTGTACAGTGAACTTGTCTGGCACCCATTGTGGAGCCAAGGAATTTTTTTAAATCAGATCCCTATATTACAAAATAAATAGATAATAGAGTGTGTGTTACAAGGGAGTAAAACCATCTTGAGGTTCTGGGGACATGGGAACCTCTCGAGTTTCTCCCTCAAAAATGTTCTCTGACATGCTGGGGTGTGGACTGCCAGTCTACTCCACACAACAAAATCAAGGCTGTTTCTGCTGCCTATGCCTGCTCTGCTCCTCCCCAGCTGACTGTCTGGCTGCTGTTCACTCTCTCTGCAGTCACTGGCTCACAGGCCCTATTGAAGACTGGTAATGGATACTTTTACTTTACTTCCACGATTCCAGTCTCCACTCTTGAGGGGTCTCTGTCGACTTTTCAAACTGATTCCCAGGCCACTCACTGCACAGCTCTGCCCCAATGGTGATGAGAAACTACTCCTCGACTGCAAATCCATGGTGGTCTGATGCCATCCTGTGTGCTAACCCCACGGAACTTGTCCTTTCCTCGATCCTATCTAGACTCTGCAAATCCTGGCTGCTGCTAGCTCCCATCCCTCCTGTGTCAAAGTGAGCCAGCTCCAGTGCCTTCAGCAGCACAACACCCCTGCACCATACCTCTCAACCTCCCAACTTGCCAATGTGTGACAGAGGGCTACCAAATGTGTGACGAATGGCAAAAATGTGGTACACCTGATTTTTCACAGCGCGCAGAGTCGTGCACTGTGGCCTTTTCACGTAAAATTAATAAAACTGATTTTACCACAGCAAAATTATTGTTTGTAAGCTTGGCATGTGGTTTGTATTGCAAATTAAAGAGAAAATGAAAATGTGTTGTGTCTGTGTGTCCTTAATTAAAATAAAGAGTGATGCAAATCCTAAATGTGTGTGTGTCCTCAATTAAAATAAAGAGTGATACAAATCCTATATGTGTGTTAACATTTTATTGATTTAATCTATAAATACACCAAGTCGACCAGTAGTCTGAGAAAGTTCTATGTATAAAAAAAAATTAAAAAAATTAGCAGTTTGATACACATTATATCCCAAAGTGATTGACAGCAGTTGCACATCAGCACACGCAGAGTCACAGTAACACACAGAGAACAGCATGCACCACCAGTGACTATGCTGGGCTGGCAAGTAGCTTAGGGCAAATCTGTAGGCAACCCCATGGCTCTGAGTCACTGTTCTGTGTACAGGGCAGGCAAGCGGATGAGCACCACTCCTGTCCTGGCAAACTTAAGAGTCTTCAGCAGTGCTCTGGCATGGCTGGCACTGTGCAGGCAGCAAAGGAACCCTCTTTATTCACAAACCTCTGTAACCCAGCAGTGCCCACCAGTTGTTCTTTTGTTGCTGCCAGTTCTGCAGTGCCAGTGCTGTTGTAAATAAGTTGTGCTAGTAGGTGCCACTGCTGCTTGCACTGTTTCAAAAAAAGGGCAGAAGCAAGTTAGTACACTACAGCACAGCTGCAGGCCACAACTGCCTTGTGTGCACTGCAGACCCATCCCAGACCCAGACCCATTCCAAGGCACCAGCTAGGCATCAGAGACTAGGCTATCTCCTCCTCCAGAGCTCAAACTCCTAGTCCCAGGCTCACTCCCATCACTGCTGCTTGGCTGTATACAAGCTCACTCACCAGAGATTTCAAATTTTTTATTAATATTAATAAAATCCCACCCCAACTGAAAAGTTTGGCCTCTCACTGCACACATGGTACAAAAGGACACCATTGCAGACTGTTCTGGAAGTTGGGTCAGAAAGCAGGACTGAGCACTGGGCATCCAGCGGTGGTCCATCTGCTGCTGCTTCAGTGCCTCCTTCCTTGCCCTGGTCCTCTTCCTCCTCAGCTCAGGCAGGCTGTTCTGCTGCACCACTGAACCAGTGACTCCATCTCCCTGACTCAGAAGACAGGCAGACAGACAAAACTCCTCCGAGGCTCACTCCACCATGCACCAAGAGTCCCACGACCAAAAACTCCCAAACTGTGAGACAATTCTTTCCTCAGTCTCACCTTGTGTGGCACTGGAGACTGGCGGCATGTTTCCTCAGGCTCTGGCTCCCTTCTAAGCTCTTCCATGGTGTGGCAGCTGACAGGCTGCTCCACTCTTCCTGGATGCACTACTAACACTCTCAGAGTGACGTGATACGGTGGCGTGCTGTTCCTGCTTTCTCCGACTGTCCTCAGAAAATTCTCACCAAATCTACGGTTCCTCTCGCCACCTAGCTGCTTTATTGCATGGCAGTGGACCTGAGGGGGACCAGCCAGGCAGTCAAGGAGTTAATCTGGGGGCCGGCAGAGGCTGATGAAGCGAGGGCGGGCTTCAGGTGAGGGGGGGAATGAGCACTCTACTGGAAGTTTTTGAGTGTTTGGGGAACAATGGCCAGCGTGTGGTTTTCGGCATTCGGTGCGGAAATAAACTGCGCTATGCGGGACAGTGGAACAGGCTTATTTGGGCAGGCTGAAAATGGTACATCACGGAAAATCTGGTGCAGTTGAGAGGAATGCCCTGCACCCTCCTCCCTAGTAGCTACCCCTGGCCTACACACTGACCTCCAGTCCTGTTTGGGGTTTGTCTCTTTTCTTTTGCAAGTCTAAAACTGAACTCAGCCTCTCCTTGCTGCCCACTAACACAATCCCTTACTGCCTCATGGCTTCCTGCACGTATACCAAACTGATTATGCCGAGTGCCAGCCACTCCCAGTCCTCACCACCCTGTGCATGCACTCTAGCTGCTCTGGCACCAAACATAAAACAGAGAGAAGCAGAGATCCAATAGAAATGGGAATGGCTCTTTTATGGATGGGTCAGGCAGGTAGGCATGCAACGATGAATCTGATGGACAAGTCTTCACGGACCCCCCCAACCCCCAAATGAGACCAGATTTGGCCATGTTAATTTTCAGTCTGTCCAGTTCAGAAAAAAAAAAAAACATTTAAAATAAACAAACGTTGTTTGACGGTGATGGTGCTCCCTACTGAATGGCACCCTAAGTGGCCGTCTTGTTCACCTATCCTTAAAGAGCCCCTGACTTTATTGTGACAACTTTGAAAAAATATAGTATTTAGACACAATTAAGCTTAAATTTAATAACTTTTTCTCCAATTCTTACCCTTAGTTCTTTATTACTAAAGTAATTTCCATGTAAACAGGATCACTGCCCCACCTGTTCTGGGTGTTGCTGACACTTGTCATCACAGTTCTGTTTATGACATCACAATCTGTTGCTATGGAAATAATTATAATGCCATAAACAGGGGTTATGATGTCATGTGTAGGCAAACAGAAAAAACAGATAAAGTTTAAGGGACAGCACTCCTCTTTCATACAACTGTCTTCAGTAATAAAGAAAAAAAGACTTATAGAAAATATATGAAATATAAACTGAATTTAGTCTAAATCTAATATTTTTTCAAGTTTTTCTAATGGTGTCAGGGGCTCTTTAAGGCTGGCTATGCTCACAGTTACTCCCATGGCAACGGACTGTGATGTCATAACAGAGGATTATGACTTAAGGTAGGGAGTAAGCTATAGAGGCAGATGAAGTGAAAATGAACTCTAAGGGACAACAATCATATATTCATACACATTTCTGTAGTTATAAATTGTGGGGAGGAGAAATGTATAAAATATAAATGGAATGCAAGCAGAATTGTACCCTATTATTATGTTTTTTAAAGTTTTCTTTATGGTGTCAGTAACTCTTTAAGCTGAATAAAATCAACTCAATGATTTTCCATGTTGGTGTGTACTCTCCGTTTTGCTTTTTATCTCAGTTCACATTTTTTAGAGCAGCACCTTTAGAGATTGGGAGTGCGTCTCTTTTATCTGTTTACATGCTTAATCTTTACCCTTCCATCCATGTTCTGTAAACAGAGAGCCATCTTATTACATCTTTAGAGAACTTTAGCTCTATAGTTTCTTTACCTGAACTCTGTGATTGACTAGGTCATACATAGTCTCATTTCCTCCTACGTAGTTAGATAGGTGCAGAAAGTCTGTGAAACTAAGAAATGCTGTCATAGTGCAAGGAGTAGCTTTATAGTCATGTTGAGTTTTCAAGAGCAAATCATACCATTCATTATAAATCACCTGATTTCAGCCAATCATTTCACAAACCCACTGTACCTCTTATCCTGTGTACTGTGGTCTCTCATGCAGGAATGTTATAAGTTAAAAACAAATACTCAAAACTTGTTACAAATCACTCTAACTCAAGCTATTTATAATAAGTTAGTAGGGCCTCCACTGGGTGTCTCTTATGGTATACAAAACTCCTCTCATGAGGTTTGAGCAGTCAGAACTGCTCAGCTTTCCCGTCCTCTCATGCAGACCTCACCCTCAGAGTCTCTCGAACCAAAAAAGATAACCCATGGAGGCCCACTAAAGCTGATCACAAACTATGCTTTCTAATAGTTTTGCAAGTGGTAGCGGGGTAGGAATCGGTTGATAATTGTCAACAAGGGCGGCATTACCTTCCATATGCACCAGTACAATAGAGACCTGTTTCCATATTATGCTAATTTATTGATATCGAAAGAAAAATTCTCTCATTTTTATATGGGAACTGGCAACACCCCTGCAGCACATTTAATCAGTCTGCTATCCAGGCCATCCAATCCAACTCTGGTTTTAACATCACATGCTGTTTTTTACAGTACATAAGTTTCACAAGTTCCTCCACTTTGGACTTCTAAAAAAGAAATTAAGGAGCCTGGCTCAGAGATTTAATCTCCTTATTTCTAATTCAAATTTAGTATTACTTCTACCAGGAGAGATCCAGAACCACATGATTTGATACCTTTCATTGAACCAACATAGATGTAACAAAAAGAACAAAGTGCTTTAGCTTAAGCTTCTGAGGAAGGATTGGGTTAGTCAGAAAGCTAAAAAACGTTGTTCTTTTTGTTACATCTATATTGGTCCAATAAAAGGTATCAGTCCATTTGGTTCTGGATCTGGTCTTAAAAGGACCAATACAGCAAAGACTAAATCTATATGTTCTACCAGGAGGAAACTGATGTGGCCAGGAACTCAAATCTACCACATCAAAGCTTCAAGGTATGTCGCCGCCTCCTGCTGGATGACACCAAGTCAAACATCACTGTCTATCCCATCTCAACAGTACCATGAGTATATGGAATACTGAGGGCAGTTTCTCTCCCAGCCTCCTTTTCTCCAAGGTCAACATGTTAAGGGGGGCACCAGCCTATCCTCATAGCTTTTATCCCCTATACCTATATTGATTCTGGCTACAAAGTGTTGCTCCCTTTCAACTGCCTCATATCTTGATTGCACCAAGCAGCACAGAACTGTATGCATTACTCCATGTGGGGCCTGACAAGAGCATTGTAAAATGATAGGATTATGTCCATTGTCCTGCTGATCTCCCCCTTCTAATGCACCCCAGCATTTGTATGGCTTCTAACTTGTCAATGACTGCTCACTATTAGTCATACTTCAACCACTTTCCTAGTATGATCCTCTAGGTCCTTTATCTTCACCACTGTAGCAAGTGGAGCTCCACACAGTGTATTGGTCACACCTCAGTTTTTCCTCTTCATGCTTAGCACCTGCCATTTGGCTACATTGAATATGATACTTCAGGAGATGGACCAACCCCCCAAATTGTTTAGCTCCTCCAGATGTCTTTCCCCATCTGAAGGATTCCACTACCCCTGGCCAGCTTAGTGTCATTAGTGAACATTAACAGCCTGCTGGAGAGCACAGCTTTTAGATAATCGATAACAATTTTAAACAGCAGTGCCTCTAGTACAGACCCCCTGAAGAATGAAGAATGCCGCTAAGTACCCACTCTTCACTGATTTCTGCCCCCAAGTCAGTTTACAATCACCTTGCTATACCTATTTTAAACTGCATTGGTGTACTTTGCCCAGAAGCCTCTCAAGTGCAGTGTCAAAGGAACTACTGAAGTCCAAATTGACATTGTCTATGGCCCTGCCCCTGTCCACCTTCCTGGTCACCCCCTCAAAGAAGGTGATCAGGTTGGCATGGCAGGCTCTGCTCCTCATAAAGCCATGCTGAGAGGTGGCAGGAACTGTGGCCTTAAACAATTTGTAAGGGGGTATCGTGCTGGCTATAAATGACTAAGGAACCAACACAACAAGGAGTGTCTGTGTGCTGGAGACCAGTCCTACTATTCTGTTCACTCTACTTTGTTTGGAATAAAATCTATTCATTTTTCAATTGTTTGCTGTCGGCTATATTTGTGACTGAACAAGGGTTAATCCTCAAACGCTCAGCTTCTTTGGACCTTTACGAGTGATTAAGGAACACTCAGATGGACATTACTTGAAAAGGTCAAACTGTAATGCTTTTAATATCTGACACTGTCTCTTTAAATTGTTTCTGGCAGGTCAATACATGCAATCAAATATTTTTTTTAAGTAACACAACATAAAGCAAAATGTCTCACACTAGCTTTTATAAGTTATATGTTCTTTACCCAGTTTGGCAGTTCTTTCCATTCAAATTTCCCTCAACAGTTGTTCAGGCTTGCAGTCTTTGAAATAATTTTTCCTATCTCCCCTTTTACAGGAGTCATGATTAAATTTCTTTGCTTCTGTCTCTTATTTGGATGAGTGTGAGCTTCTTAACCTTATACTGTTTCACTGCCTTGTGCTTTTGTTCTTTTAATTATTTGCTGCATTGTCTGTAACACAATCTGATGCTGGCCCTGCAGTGGCAAACAACATGCCGATGGCCTTAACTGTATCTTAGCCCAGTTCTACTGTGCTCAGCCTATCCCAGGCTAGTAGCAGGACATATTCTCTCTCTCTCTCTCTCTCTCTCTCTCCTCTCTCTCTCTCTCTCTCTCTCTCTCTCTCTCTCTCTCTCTCTCCCTCTCTATGGCTTCCCAGTACAGCATTTTATATGTTACTGCTTTGCTGGAATGTCCTCTCAGCTGCTGTACAATTATCAATTACCCAATTAGTGCTTCTGATTTTAGGCTTCTGCCCTCTCCAAAACAATCCCCGGAACATACTCTTTATATTCAGAGATGAAGCATTTGAAAGCTTGAGTGTGCTGTCAGGTTCAAAAAAAAAATATCCCCAGTTCAAGAGAGTTCTTGAAGGAGCTAGAAACGTGCTCTTTGCCACAAAAGCAATCCATTATTCCATGATAAATGGCTTCCAGGACCTTGTCTGGCATTGATTCCAGGCTGAACATCCTATAGTTACTCAGATATGACCTTGCCCCCTTTTTGATAAAAAGGAACAATGTGATTTTTATTCTCTGGCACTATACTTGTCTGGACAGACTTACAAAAGATAATTGCAAGTGGCCTGGCCAGTTGTTCCTTTAGCCATGCCATGATCCTGGGATCTATCCTGTATGCTCCCCCAGGACTTACTTGGCTTGATTTTCTTATTCTACCCTACCACCTTGGATTGCGGGCATGTCCTCTAGATTTGCTTGCATTCACCAGCCCTAACAACTGTGTATGTGCCACGTTGTCTATTCCTTTCAGTACTCTGAACACTGTCATCATACCCTTCTCAACATTATTTCTTTAGATTGACTAATTGCAGTAGATCCCATCTTTTCTCATAGCCTTTCCTCCTTAAACTGTTAATCAGCTTGGTCTCATTGTGTTAGATCCTCTTGAGTTTATCAAGGCCTTTTCTGTACTATGGTGACCAGAATGGGATGCAGTTATCAAGGTATGGTCTAACCAAAGCCTTGTTCAAAGACAGAACCCTTCCCTTGACCTGCTTCTTATCTTCTCCCCATAATGTATCCCACAACTTTGTTTTCTTTCTTCACTACTGCAGCATATTTCCCATTTGGCTTCAAGCTACTGTCCACAATTACCTCCAAATCCTTCTCCTCTGTTGTGGCATCTGCTGTTGCATCACACAGGCTGTGTGCCTGACATGGATTCCTATACCTCAGACTTCTCCGCATTATGCCTAAATATTATTTTTGGCCTGCAGACCACCCACAATGTGTGTTGGTCCCCCTGTAGTATAGCTATGTCCTCTATGGTTTTCATGGTTTTGGCTAAATTCCTGTCATTAACACTGACCCCTGCTGTTCTTAGCTAAGTACATCCCCACTCTGAATGGTGGCCATCAATCAGCACTTTCTGCTTTCCACCTATTTAGGTTCTTCTCCTGTGTATTTGAGAGTCATACTGCTGTACATTCTCCTTGGCATTTCATGTGGTGTCACGTAGTCTTCTGGGACAAAATTAAATATTTTGCAATGACAGCAGAACAAAGCCTCCTCTTTGGCCAGATTCTTATAAACAGAGTTCCTGCTTATCCAGCCTGGGTGAGAAGAAAAGAATACTTATTCACTTACCGTATCAGTAGATCTTTGAGAGAATTGCTTTCATTAGCCACACCTCTGGAACTCTAGCCACCAGGCATTAGAACTACACGAAACTTTCAAGTACTAAATAAATAAATAAGCAGTCCACTAGGGGCCACCCAAGACTACATCCTACGTCGACACCTCCCTTATAGGCGGAGCAGCTCTCCATCCTCCTCAGTTCCCCACTGGAGATCATGCTCAGAAGACCTCTCACTAGGGAACCAGGAGGGAGCAATGTTACTAGCTACCAGGCAAGGCTGGAAACAGCAGATAGACTATCCTGGAGAAAGAGCTAGAGAAAGAGCTGGAGTTAATGACCTCTATGTCTAAGGGGATGGAGGGTGGGACAGCATGGCCTGATGAAAGAGAGTCTCTAAGATCTACTGTTATGGTACATACGATCTGTTCTATCTTCTTTGAGAACATCTATTTCATCAGGCCACACCTCTGAAATGAGACCCAAGCAGTACTGGCAGAAAAGCAGTCTGTATGGCTGCAGCCTATAGGCCTGTGAAAGAGGGTTTTGTAGTACAGCTTAGGCCAAGTCATCCCTTTTCTGGAGGCAATGTCCAGACTGTAATGTTTAGCGAAGGTGCAGACAGTACTGTGAGTGGCTGCTGTACAAATCTCGGCAGCAGACACATTTCTGAAACCGGCAATAGAAGTGGTCATGAATCTAGTTGAATGACCATGAACAACTTCAGGAAGTTCCTTACCATACTTCCTGTAACAGAAAGTAATACAGTTAGCCAATCATCTGGACAGGCACTGTTTACAAATAGGAGCGCCCTCTTTCCCAGGGGCAAATGAAAAAAAGGTTGCGAGGACATCTTGCAGTCCTTAATACAGTATATATAGTACCTGAGTATTCTATGCATATCTGAAGTATGGAGCAATGCTTCCCCTGGATTTGCACGCTCTGGAAAATAAACTGGCAGGTGGATGGTTTGATTCAAAGTAAACTCAGACACCACCTTTGGCAGAAACTTAGGATATGTATGTAAAGACACTCTGTCTTTGTGGAAAATCAAATAAGCAGGCTCACACATTAGAGCCTGAAGCTCTGAAATTCTTCAAGCAGAAGTAAAAGCAACTAAACATAATGTTTTCCATGAGAGAAAGCATAGGCCGTAAGTCACAACTGGCTCAAAATGAGCCAAAGTAAGCTTTTCTAACACAAATTTCAGGTCCCAAACCAGGACTGTATTGTGGATAGGAGGCTTCAAGTG
The DNA here is from genome assembly GCA_016271365.2 of Neoceratodus forsteri. NCBI lineage: Eukaryota > Metazoa > Chordata > Ceratodontiformes > Ceratodontidae > Neoceratodus > Neoceratodus forsteri. The sequence continues at coordinate 1,223,001,183 of CM057458.1, forward strand.
CAAAATGCCTCTTGGAAACGTATGGGCTACTTCCAGCTGAGCAAATGTACAACCATCAGTCAGCACGTGGAAGGCTAAAATAGTAGCCAAGTGCACCTTGATGGACGAGTATTGCAATCCTGCATTTGATAAGGACAGTAAATACTCTAGAACCTGGTTTACTGGACATGTAAAGGGATCCAGATGATGAGAAGTGGCCCACAAACAAACCACTTCCACTTCATGGAATAGGAGGCTTTGGTGGATAGTATTCTGGCAGCCATCAGAACATCAGCCACTTTTTGCGATACCCCAAACCTAGAAATGTCTATGTCCTCAAGAGCCATGCATGAAAATGGAGTGACTTGAGGTCTGGATGGACCAGGGTTTCCTGTTCCTGTGATAGTAAGCCCTTGCACAGAGGTTGGGGCACTGGTGGTTCCACTGCAACTGCTATAGTAAGGGGAACCAGATCTGATGAGACCAAAGGGAAGCAATGAGAATCTGAGTTGATCCTTCCATCTGGAGCTTGATTAACACCCTCTGGATTAGAAGGAAGGGATGAAAGGTGTAAAGGAACCTCCCCTTCCAACAGAGGGACAATGCATCTCACCAGAAAACACAAGGCCCTGGAGCAAGCAAGCAGAAAAGCAGCAGTTTTGCATGTGTGGGAATTTAAAAAGGTCCAAGTCTGGATGACCCCACTTGTCAAACAGGTCATCTGCCACTGAGGTCAGCAGTTCCCACTTGTGCATTCTGGACTGTGACCTGCTTAGCCTCTCTGCCAAGACATTTTGGATGCCTGAAACATGAACTGCTGAGAGTTCTAAACTGTGTTCCAGGGCTCAATACCAAATCCTCATCACTTCCCTGCACAGGGGGTAGGAATGCGTTCCCCCTTGCTTGCTTGTTTATGTAATGCACCATGCTGATGTTGTCTGTTGGTGTCAACAGATGTGCCAGGCACAGATGGGTCTGGAAGGCTTGCAGTGCATACAGAACAGCCCTCATTTCTAGGATGTTTATGTGGAGGGTGCTGTCAATTGTCATCTATGTGCCCTGTGTCTTTTGAGGCTCCAAATGAGCCCCCCAGTCCATCCCCGAGGCATCTGTTTTAAGGAATTGATGAGGGGAAGGGATCAAGAAAGGAACCCCCTTTAGTAGGTGGTTGGGTTCCATCCACCACTGAAGCACCTTCCTGATAGAAGATGTTACTAGAGCCTTCTGTTCTAGATCTTCGGTTGGTTGGTCCCTTTGGACTCTTAATGTCCACTGAGGGATCTGCATATGCAATCTGGCCAGTGGTACAGTAACAATGGCAGATGCCATCAGGCCCAACAGTCTCAGGAATGTCCTGGCTGTGACATACCTGTTGAGGTATACCATCCGGGCCTCTGCAATCAGGCGTTTGGCCCTGTCCTGAGGCAGGAAGGCTAAGCCTTGAGCTGTGTCCAGGATTGTCTCTATGTACTGCAGGTGCTAACAAGGGGTCAGGACTGATTTTGGCAAACTGACCTTGATTCCTAGGGCATTGAACAACAGCCTGATGCATGCCAGAGTCAGGTAGAGCTGCTGTTTGGACTGAGCTTTGAGGAGCCAGTCATACAGATAAGGGAATACATACAGTCCTCTCTTCTGAGGGCTACTACTACTGCTAAGCATTTGGTAAATACTCATGGCACAGAAGATAAGGCAAAGGGCAATACTCTGAACTGGTAATGCTCCCCTGGAAGAGAAACCTTAGATACTTCCTGTGGGATATAAACTTTGACAAGCATGACTGCATGTCTAGTGAACATATCCAGTCCCCTTGGCACAGTAGGTCTTGTAGAGTTACCATTCTGAACTTTTTGTACTGAATGAACAGGTTCAGATTTCTTAAGCCCAGAATGGGCCTCAGGTCCCCTGTGCAGTTGGGGATGAGAAAATAGTGAGAATAGAACCCCTAGTTCCTTTGTTCCCAAGGCACTGGCTCTATATCCCTTTTTCACATTAGAGTATGCTTCTCCTCTAGTAGCACTGGTATGTGTTCTGGTGGATAAATCAAAGGGACTGGTGGATGGTCTGGGGGAAGCTTTAGATGTTCTAGAGTTATGACCCTTTTCTATTATCTGCAGGACCCAAGCATCTGATGTGAGCTTCCAACACTGATGCATATGAAGGGAAAGGTGACCCCCCCCACTACCACCTCCGAGGGTACTGGAGGGAGGGGATCTAGTAAGGAGTCACACAGATGTGGATCCTGAAGCTGCAGCCTCACTTCCAGTCTTAGGGGATTTAAATAAGCACCTAGGGAGGGTTCTGGGGCAGGCAGAGCTGATCCTCCTCTGTTTTTGTCTTGATGTCTGGCCCCTGACTGGTGTCTGTTACTGGCCAGACGAAAGGGCGCCCTCTGCCTACTTCTGAGCTGTGTATGGCAGAGGGAGTGTGCTAATTTTAGAATCCTGCCCAAGGCTTGAAGGTTTGACAGGATATCTTGAACATTTACACCAAAGAGTTTGTATGCTGTAAATGGGGTATTTAGAATGGATTGCTGCACATCATTAGCAAATCCAGCCACCCTCAACCAAGAATGTCTCCTTAAACAGGCATCAGAGACTTCTGCTCTAGCCAAAGCATCTGAGATGTCAAGGGTAGATCTCAGCAGATGCTTCCCCACATCTACCCCTACCTGGAGGGCCTTTAACAGCTCCTGCTTGGGAGTACCCTCTGGGAGGGCTTGGAATGCAGCTATGGCCTTCCTCCAGAGGGTATTATGGTACTTTACCATATGGGCCAGGTAGTTTTCAGTTCTGAGTCCCAAGGTGGCAGAAGCAAACGTCCTCCTCCCAAGACATCTAACCTCCTGGATTCCTGTCAGGAGAGAGAGTGCTGAGGTGCTTAGGTGCTTTAGACCATCATGGGCTACATTTACTGTATAACAACAGAATCAGACTCAGGTTGGCCTGTGAAAATAACCTACCAGAGGGGCCTGATAGAACTTCTCTGCTTTCTTGGGATGACAGGAATCATATAATCATAATAATATTAGCCTATGGTAGGCAGCCAGGGTGGTATCCTTTAGGGCAGGCAATATAGGAGGAATCATGACAGGTAGGGAATCAGGTAGCTACAGAAATTCCACCAGATTCCTCTTAGTGATGTCTTTCTCCTCTGACTCAAACCCTTGGCAAACTGGAGTTGCTCCATCATGGAGATGAAAGAGAGGCCTTTAGGGGGACCTAGGGGTGTATACAACAGAGTCCTCGCTCCCTGTGGAAATAGTGGAGCTTGATCTTTCATAAGCACTCTCCACATATTCTTCCTCCTCCTCTTTTTCCTCTTGTAGCATGAGGTCAGGATTATATTCCTGATCCTTCAGGATGGCTTCTATAGGCCTCAAAGAAGGAATAGAAGAGGCTGTTGATGCCCAAGAATGCACAGGGTGCATCGACTATAAAGGCATTGGTGGTGGGGCTTGTCTGGGGGTGCCCCATTGATGCCACTACCATAGGAGGAGAAGGTAGCAGGTGCTGTAAGAGGTCCAGGAAAGACAAAGTACAGCCTATATGTCAGCCCTGGCCTGTGGTACAGGCTTGCTCTGTGACATTGATGGGGAAGGTGCTGTCCCCATCATCAGCAGTCTTTCACCAAGCATGACAGGCCTGGCAGAACTCACAGCCTGGCCTGACCTGGAGGGTTCAGAGGTCCCCATGGCCAGAGGCATCATCGCCGATGTGGTCGATGGTGTAGTAGCATCCATACTAGGATGCTGGGGTGACTGAGAATGTACAGGGAGGATTTCTTCCTACTTCTTTCTCTCTCTAGTGTTTATGCTTGTGTTGCCCTGCAAAGATCTGGAGCTCAATGAGTGGGCCAGCGACGCAGTGGAGCTCTTCTCCTGGTACTCTTTCTCCATCCTGGCTACCTGCTGTTTTAAGAGGTGGGTTTCCACAGTGTTCTTTCTGTATTGCATAGTGGTATTAAACTTAAGGTAGAGTTCGTAGGCTTTAACGTTTTGGGCTGTGCTGAGGCAACACACACAGATGTCTTGTAAGTTGCCTGAATAAATCTTTTCACAGCACTTGCAGTATCTAAAGAGCTTTGTGGGTTCTTTCGATGCCATACACATGGCAGCAATCACATTTTAAAAAGTAATATCTAAATAGGGAGAGAAAATTCAAAAAGGTTAACTTGAAGTCGTCTGAAGTGGTGGCATCTCTGTGGAGGGTCTGGTGGGTATGGTTGATGGGAAAAGAACTAAGGAAGAATGAGGCTGCCCACATTTATATGGGAGGTGTCAACATAGGACATTGTCATGGGTGGTCCTTGGTAGACTGCTTGCTAAAAAATTTCCATGTGGTCCTAGTGCCTTGTGGCTATAGTTCTAGAGGTGTGGCCTGATGAATGAGATGCCCTCAAAGAAGATCAATAGATTCTGTATAGCATGAAAAGTTGAAGTCTTCTGATGCCTAACAGACTGCAACCCCAGAATCGGATATTTATTAGGAAAAGTTAGATCACAAGTTCCAACACTACAGGGTGAGTGTCATAAAGATAATCAATTAGATGGCTTGGTGGCGCAGAGGTCTGAGGTGCTGGAAAAGCACCTTACTTCTCCCACACGGGTAACCTGAGCTTGGGAATGAGCTTGGGTTGCCGGGGGTCAGAGGGGGAGTGGTCTGGGAGAGGATCATGCTGCTGTCAGGCAGCTCTCCTCTCCTGGGCTGGGGTGGAGAGTCATCCTGACTCTTGGCTGCCACCTGGTGAAGGCCTGGTGGTAGCACCAATGCTTGGGTGTCTGACAAAACCTGGTGGTGTGTATTCTGTGTTTGTCATAGCCTCAAGGGAGAAAACCTAGGTGGAAATGGAAGGGGGGACTGGGACACATGAAGCCCTGTCCAAGGTGCCACCACCCACCCTGCCACTCCAGTGGACACAAGAGGGGGGACATCTGGATGTAACCCCCCAAGTAGGAGAGAGGCAGCAGACTAGCTGATGGCACCCAGGGACAGGGCTGAGCAGCCACTCAGTCAGTGCAGAAGAGTAAAAACCTTTATAAAAAAGATAGTCAGTGAGCAATGATAACATCAGTACTGTGAGCAGAGATTGAAAGTTTTATCTGCTGAAACATTTTGTAAAGTTAATCATGTTTTGGAGACTTGGGAGTGAAGATTTTTTTTTTGTTCTGTTGTGAACTGACAGTACATCACATTTATTACAAAAGAAGACACCCTTGTACAACACCAAAGTGTTCTGTAAATATTTCATGCATGAATAAACTAAGAATATTTTTATAAGAAAGAATGAGTTCTTATCTTTGTCTCTACAAAACAAAGATGTCCTCTGTGTTCAGAAGAAATACACAGAGTAGTTCCATAGTGATGTTTATTTATAAGGTAAAAGGTTACCCAGGTGTAAGCTCTTAGACAGAATTGCACAGAACAGGTGCTATGGTGGCAGCTATTATACAAAGACTAACATGCTTAGTACACTGGCAAATGTGCAAACTCTGTGGAGTTTACAGACAGTGGAAAAAAAGAGTCCCACTTTGCTGAGGCCAAGGGAGCAGAAAAATACACCACATCCACATATACTATATCCACTACATGGCCTCCCATCCGCCCCCTGGTTAAGAAGGCAGAAGTCCTGAAAAATGGTAATCAAGTTGGTTTAGTAGTATGTAGCCATGTGCTACAGCTGGATGGGCTCTTGGTTTCTGAATCAGAACCCCCTGGATCCAACACTTTCCCATGCACTCGATAACGTTTTGTCTTACGGATAGGTGCTAAGCTTAGTGTCATAATTACTACTGTACCTGCTCCATTGTACCTGAAACTCCTTTGTATTTCAGTTTGATGATGTCCTTGTAGCTGTTGATCTGCTTTCTGTACTTGTTTTGTTCTCTCCTAGGTTGTGCCTGAAAATAGGCAGGTCCTGCCTAGTGCACCTACCAGTTACCAAAAGCAAATAAATAAATATTGTATTCACCATTTTGAAGTTACGGCTCAATTACATTCTTCTATTTTGACATGAGGCTTTAATTCAAGAGTGGCACTATTTGAGGGTGGCTTGTATTAGTAAGCATATGGTAAGTCATTCAGATATGGCTTCTATTATGGTATATTCGGTAGTGCCGATGTCAAAACCTCTAACTGACATAACATTTTAAAGCTCAGGTAGCATAGCAGAGTACCCAAGCCATAACAGTTGTCTGGTACAGTCATTCTTTTTGCTTCTAAAATGGCCAAAAGGAAGTGTTACGACTTGGATTTTAAGTTGTCAGTCGTTAATAGAGCTGAATGGGAAGGTAATCGCTCGGTGGTGGAGGCTCTAAAACTGGACAAAAAACAGATTCATGAGTGGTGGAAAAACAAGGAAAGCCTGCAGGCTATGGTCACTGAAGTTGGCAGCTCTGAGTCTAACCGCAAATGCTGATGGCTTCTCAGTGCTGTCCGTAAGCCTTCATATCCGACCGTGGAAGCCAATCTTGCAACCTGGATTTCAGTTCAGAGAGAGCAACACCTCAGAATGACCCATAAAGCTATCACCCAGAAAGCCTCTGCCATAAAACACAATCCTGATTTTAAAGCTAGCAGAGGTTGGGTGGACCACTTCTTGTCATGGTGAGGGTTCATAATAAGACAACACACCATGGTGAGCCAGAGACTGCCAAAAGACTACCTGCCAAAGGTGACCAAGTTTGTGTACTTTTGCACCAAGCAGATAATAAACAGCAACATTCCTGTGTAGTGCATTGGTAACATGGATGAGACTGCCTTGTGGGCTGACATGCCTGGAAAGAAACCCGTAGAAGCATTTGGTGCTAAGTCAGACCCTTTAATGACTACCAAGCATGAGAAATAATGAATCACCATTTGTTTGGCAGCAATGGCAGATGGAAGAAACTCCTCCATTTCTAGAGTTAAAAGGCAAGCCGAATGCCCAAAGAGGTTGTTGGCATTCAGGGAGTTATTGTGGCAATGTCCAAGAATGGCTGGATGAATGAGGAACTCACTCTGCAATGGGTTGATATGGTATGGGGTGGCATTGTGATTAGCAAATGCATGTTAGTCTGGGACACATTCTGTTGCCACATATCGCTAGCTGTTAAAAAAAGACTTAAAAAGAAAAATACAGTGATGGCTGCCATCCCGGGCAGGTGTACCACACTTCTGCAACCCGCAGACATGTCGTGAAACTCCCTATTTAAAGTGTGGTACAGAAAGTGCTATGATATATGGCTTGCTACTGAAGAGAGAAACCAGAAGGCAAGTGGAAACCCTAGAGCAACATCCAAGTTGAAAATGCTAGAGTGTGTAAAAGATTCTTGGGGTAATGTGACAAAAGAAAACATTGTCAAGTCATCTGAGGTCTGTGAAATCACATCCACTGATCTGGACACCATCCACTATACCAGGCAAGATGGAGGGACTTTGATGCTTGCCAAGCAATCACAGACAAGTTGACAGCACTACAAGGCTTGAATTTAGTCCCTTCTGAGTAAGAGCACAGTTGCTTTTTAGGTCCTGGTTGTAGTGGCACTGCATCACAGGAATCTGACTTTGCAGTGAGGATCCAGATGCAGACAGCTGTCTCGAGTAGATGCACAACTGGATAGCGAGGATAAATTGATTAGCTTGGATACAATGTTTATTTTAAAACTCTTTTACCTGCAGTTAAAACAAATAAAAAGATTAAAGTTGAAAAGAAACAAGTGTCCTTTCAGTTACTAGGGTTACATTGCCAGATGCTGCAGTACAGATGCATGCTACCACATGGTAGCAACCGAATCCACATAGTAGCAACCCTGAAATACGGAAGCAGTTTACTTGAGTTCTCAGGGTAGCACTGTTCTGAGTTTGGTTTTGGCAGCACTGGATGACTTTGAAATTTAATTTTTAATTTTACTTTGTATTTTTTGGGGGGTAAGGCACACCAGTCGGTGAGCACAACATGCATGAGCACTTGGGGACAGAGACTTATCGATCAGGATCCAGATAGAAAGGCTCAGGGCTTGGATCAATGTATAGTAAGGTTAGTAAGGTCATCATTGATTTCAGGCTACTAAATGAGGTAGCTTTTATTACTAACACTGCAGTTACCCTGCGGCTTCTATTTGATGGTAGATGCTAATTGAGGGCAGCTTTAAAACAGTGAAATATGGTACTGACTCCATCAATTGAGTCCAGTTCCAAGTCTGTGGGTAATTTTGACAGCAGTCAGTGCAACACTGTGACAGTGCAAAGTGGGGAGAAGCTGAGAAGGAATGCAAAGAGTGCATCTGTTGCTTTGGTGGGTGGGAGGAGGGGACTGGGCAAGTTAGGGCAATGTGGTAAGGAGAAAGGACATGGTGACTTGGTGGGTGGGGAGGAGGAGGAGGAGGAGGAGACTGGGCAACATGGGGATGGTAGAAGGGAAGGATGCAGTGAGCGTTTAGCACCATGGTGGGTGAGGAGCAGGGAACTAGTGACATGGAGACCCTGGGGAGTCTGGAGAAGGGAAGGATGCAGACAGTGTCTGGTAATTTCTGGTGGGTGGAAGGAGTCAAGTTACGTACAGTCAGGTTTATTTATAAAAGACACTTTTGACAATATATAAACCCCTGTACATACAATTAAACAAACAATTATGAACTGGGTGATGTGGAGAGAAGGGTAGAGACACACAGTGAGCAGGAGTAGTGCATTTTGTTGGTGGGGAGTATGGGGAATGAGCAAAGTGGGAAGGAGGGAATTGATCAACACAAAGGACCATCAGTACACCAGAGGTAGCCATAGCCATTCAATAGCAGTAGCTGGCAGGCAGAATGGGTCATTTGAAACTGCCTAGCAGTACAATTACTGCTGCACTGCACAACAAATGGGGACAGAGAATGTGATCATCAGTGTGGGCAGAGCAAGAGGAGAGAAAGAGAGACAGAGAGACAGGAGAGGATGGACAGCGAGAGTGAGGGAGGGCCACCTACCAAAGAAATGGGAAACCACCTGCTAAATACAATAAATAAATAGACACATAAATAAAACAACCTCGGAGGTTCTGACTGGCTGCTGAGAGGAAGGAGTAGGAGACAAAGAGGGAGCGACACAAGATATTGAGCACTGCCAATGTTGCAAAAAGGAAAAAAAAAGAAACTACTAAGTTACAATTTAAAAGGGTCTTCTTCTGCCTGATGGGGATGGACTTGAAGAGAAAGAGAGGGAGTGGGAGAGAGAACAGAGGAGAAGACTGTGCTGGAGAAGAGGGCAAATTATGTCAAAAAGCAAGCAAACTGCTAAATAAAAGTTACCATTTATTTTACAAAAAAAACTCCTCAGCATAAGAAAAGTTAGCATTTTACAAAAAAATAAATATCCCTTAACAGTAGTTTCTGGCTGCTGTGGAAAGGGTTGGAGAGAGAAAGAGAAAGATAGTAGGAGAGGTGATTGTGCTTGGGTGAACATGCAAACTACTAAACAAAAGTTTCCATTTTACAAAAAATGCCCCTTCACATAAGACAAATCACTATTTTACAAAAAAAAAAACAACTGTTCACAGTGCCTTATGGTTGCTTAGGATGGAGTTGGAGAGACAGGAGAGAGATTGTGCTGGGGTTATCATACAAAAAAATCTCCAACATAAAAGTGGCTTCTGGCTACTGAGGATGGAGGAGTTGGGGGGAGAGAGAGAGAGAGAGAGAGAGAGAGAGAGAGAGAGAGAGAGAGAGAGAGAGAGAGGAGATTGACTGCTGTGCTTTGCAGGACAGATAAAGCACAACAAAAGGGATTATAAAAGGAAAAGCAGAGAGAGAGACTGAATGAAGCAGGAGGGGGAACAGATAGCACTGCTTGCCTTCCCAAAAAAAAGATAAAAATATACTGTGGAGGTGCATGGTGATGCTTGATCATACTTGCTGGTAGGGTGCAGAAAATACAGACTTGGCTGCAAACATAATTAAACAAAGAAGAAAATTAAAACTAGATCTGAGCTAGAGAGTTCAGTGAATGTTGTACTACATGTTCATTCTGTCCTGACTCATAGCAGACTATTTTTGTTAAAGAAAAGAAGGAAGAAACAAGAACAGGGTGTTTTTGACATTTGTTAATTTATTGTGAGTGGACTACTGCAACTGTAGACAACACTAGTGCCCACCTGCTTAATATAAAAGAAATGTCATCATCAATCATTATCCTGACTCCCTATCTTCCTTTTTTTGTCATCACCAACGAACAAGTGTGCTTCACATAAATTACAAATGTCTATATCACCAAAGCAACAGATTTTTGTTAGTCACAGTGCAATTTTTTCAGCAACAATATTTTCCTAGCAAAAACATCAACATGCCCCTTTTTTGTTCAGTTTTCTTTCATTCTTGAAGAACGCTACAGGATTTTTAAGTTTGTAAAAGTTTGTGCTCCTGGGCTGTGCCTTTTGTGGAAAAAACCAAAATATCTTGGTACAGTGCTGTGCTGTTTATCATCAGAAACATGTGGTAGTACGATTCAAATACATCCACTGTCTGGATCCAGTATTTACATTCAACAGGTAACCTAAACAGAAGAGCTTTTTCAAATTGCGAGTAATGGCCGTCTTTAATGATATGACTCATTAATTATAACCACTGCTATAAACACTGATTTAAAATTGAGAAAACTAAAAATACACTGAGGATGAATCTATGGATGTCAGAAACACATTTTGCCAAAGAATTATATGATGAAATGTTTTGCCAGCTAACAAATACTGCTACTTTAAATTCCAAAGCCATACTAGCATAACATTGTTGCGCTAATATATACAGTTAGTACTTTGGTTAATACTGTGGAGTTTGAGATAGAATTTAAACATATTTGTCCAATGTTTGCCTATCTCATTATTAAAGCTACCCATTGTATCTTCCATGTTCCATTTCAATGTCCAAACCTACTTCAAAGGTGACAAAACTGCTACTATTTTCTAGATCTGATGGTAAGTTATTCCATAGTTGCACTATTCTCTGTGTAAAATAGTTGTTTCCTATTGTTTGTCATGAATTGTGCTGCTCTTAGTTGCTTATTGTGATGTTTTAAGGTGCAATGTTCTTGACCCCTGTGAGATTTAAATCATTTATTATCTCCTGATCCTTATATATTATGAATTACATTACTAAATCACCTCTGGTGCATCTGTGCTCCCAGCTATGTAGCCCCAAACTTTTTAATATTTCCTTCTAAGTTTTGCTTTATTTCCAAGACTACTATTTGTGTTGCTTTAGGTTGTAACCTTTCAGTTTTTATGTTCTTACCAATTGTTAGATTCCCCAAGCTTGTGATCCATTATCAATTAATGGTCTGACTTAAGACCTGCATAATGGTAAAAGTACATCTTTTGACCTGTGAATGAATTGTCTCCTTATTGCATTTACTAAATGATTTGCTCTTCCAAATATTGCACTGAAGTGTTTTTTGTTATGGAGATTTTTTGTTATGTATCTACCCAGATCTTCCTTGTATTCATGGTCGTGTTTTTTAATTTTTCCTACCTAAATGCATCTATGACAATGCCTCTGGCTGCGCTCCTCCTCTATAGCTCTCTGCCCCCCTCTACTCTTCCTCTCTCTCTTGTCCTCTATCCTCTCTGCACCTCATCTGCTATCTCCTTGTAACCTAGCCTCCAAAACTTGTTTTGTTTCTCAGATGCTTTGCAACTCTGTTTAGCTTACACTTTTGTAACCTTGTCCTATGTATTGAATTTGTAATCTGACTTACATGTCTTATGTTTTGAATTACAACCTGACGTGGAACCTTTGTAAAAGAGCCCTGGCTCAAAGGTATTGTAATCCTAGACCTAATAAATAAAAACAATACATAAAAGAAAAATAATTTCACATTTGTCACAGTTAAACAACATGCTCCACTCCTTTTCCAGTTTGCCATTCTATTTAGATCTTCTTGCAGTGTTTTGATTCCTCTATTGTGTTCACCTCTCCCTCCCACCAGCTGCGTGTGATATGCAAATTTATTGCAGATGTTCCTGATGTCTTTCCCAAGGTCTCTTATAAAATCCCTAAAAGTAGTGGATCCAAGACTGAGCCTTATGATAACCCACTAGTCACCCTTCCCTCTGTTGATAAAGTACCCTTTACTTTGACCCTTCGCTTACGGTCTTCCTACCATTTTTGGAATAGCTTTTCTTTATCTTCTGCATTGAGCTTGGAAGGAAGTGGTGACAGTCATCATCATTGTAGTGTGCTATATACAATAAATATTAAGCCCTGTTGGGAGTGGAAGTTAAGACACTAGGGACTTGGGAGGGATATTTTTATACAGTGGAACATGCAAAATAGTAAAAAATAAAAAAATTAAAGAGTTCAGAGTTAGATTAGTTCTGAGGCTTAGGTAGACACTGCAGCTTCAGACAAACAATAGGGAGTGTAAATGGTCAGGCAAAGCAGCTGTCCTCCTGCTCAGAGCGAACAAAATCAAACCCAAAAAGTGATTCTGGCAACTCGTAAGTTTTTATCTTCCAAGTGAATGCTTGGATCCAATAAAGGTGCTTTTGTCGAATCAGTCCACAGAGGCACTCACAGGCATGGAACATTTGCATACTATGCTAATGTTAGTGCCCCGCAGACTACATCTGACTCCTCTGAGGCTGAGCCCAATGAGGATAGACAGTGATCAGCACAGGGTGCACCAGAAGATAAGGGGATAGAAACCGCAAAATGAGAAAGAAGTGGAAGCAGATTTTTCTATGGTGGCAGAGAAGGACAGTGGGTTGGATGATGGGAATAAAGCACAAAAGGAAAAGGCCCAAGAAAAATACAGTAAAAGAAAAAAGCTGAAAAGGAGACTGAGCTACAGTGCGTACCTGGCAAAAAAAACTAAATAAAAAAAAAACATTTCTGTTAGTGCTTTTACTGAGTTGGTGGCAATATCCTCTGTTTGTAAACAGGCAATCAGCAGGGGTTAAAAGAAAGGAGCACTGGGAACTTCAGCACTGAAGAGGCATCCAGACAGAGGTCATAACACTAATGAGAAATATATTTTTGAGACTAGAAGAGAAAGTGACAGTGGTACTAGCTCATTGCACTCAGGGGTACCTCCAACTGATGATAGCAGTGGCAGCCCCCAGCATTACTGAAACACCTGTAGCACATCCTTCCTTTTGAATGACTCCTAGTATTACTGGTAGCAGCCATGTGTTTAAAGTCCCCCTCCTGCAAGGAAACAGCTTACTGTCTCAGAAATGTGCAGACATAGTACCAATTATCCCTTGATTCACCTTGTTGCTGTTACAATAACAAAGAAAATTTCTGAGATTATAACCATTGACTTGTTGCTATTTAATGTGGTAGAACATGTAGGATTCTGGCAGCTACTAAAGCTACACTTTTAATACCTTTTTATTTGAACATGCTTTTAATTGGACTTGATTTGTTTTAGTTTCATCTTATTAATTTATTTACAGCCTATTGTTTTATGTTTATGTTTGTAAAGCACTCAGAGCCCTAGATGGACTGAGTGCTATATAAATAAAATTTGCCTTGCCTTTGCCTTGAACCTTGATATAATATACCATTGAGAAAATATTTCTCCTCAACAGGGATTCCAGATGTCTATGATGTCATATGTAAAAAACTCAGATGAGTTTAGGCCAGTGCTTTTGGGAAGGTGGTGCATCTCACAACAGATATCTGGACAAGCTGTAAGCCTGAACATTTCATGTCTGTCACTTCTCATTGGACACATTTTGCTGTTAATTCTTGTGGGGCAATGAAACACAGTTTGGTGTTCTAAGAACATTTTATTTTCATCTGAACACAACTCCTACAACATCAGTGAGGAGCTCAAACAACCAATACAGCAATGGCTCACATCACCATTTTCTTGATGAGGACAAATTCATTAAGACTCTTGCTAGCACTGCTGAAGGAATCTGCACTCATTTCAGTCACTCAAGCAAAGTCCACTCACTTATTTGGAAAAATACAAGAGGAGCACAAATTATCTTTGCACTGACTGATCCAAAACATTTCTACTAGGTGGAATTCAACCTTACTTATGTTTCAAAGGCTGACAAAACAAAAGAAAGCTGTCAGATTTAGTACACCTTGGAAAATGAAGTTGGTGATACAGATGTTTATATCACTCCACCACAGTGTGCCATACTGGAGTTTGTAATTTTAGTTCTCCAGCCTTTTGAAGAAATTACCAAAGAGGTGAGTGCCAACACAACAGTTCTAAACCAGGTGATACCCTAAATAAAAGTTTTAAAATACTGCTTAAATTGGATTAGGGACAATCTAGAGAACAGAGACAATTCCATCCCCCACTGCTGCCACTGTTGGCACAAACAGGTTGCCCACCAGAATACAGGAAGTAAACGATGATTAAAAAGTTGGTAAAGATAAAAAACTGACCACTATATTAATGCAACAATTGTGGACCCACAATCCAAATCAAAAGCAACCACTGAATGATGATGACATTTCTTTTGAGATAAACAGACAAGAAATATTTGATGAAGTGGATGATGTCATGGAATGGAGTACAGAATCAGATTCAGAACAATCTTCTTCACAACACAGCACAGCATCAGGCTGTCCCTCCTCTGGTGTTCCAGTAGTTTCCTCTTCTTCTTCTTCTTTGCCCACTGCACAAGGGTCTCCTTCACCACCATCAAACAATAGCAGTGTTCTATGACTGCACAATTCAGCTTTTGGTCTCTGGATTCACTTGCAAGATGTCATTGTAACTTCTATCACAGCCTCAGCATAGATCATGTTGAGATGCACCTGGCAAAGCCCAATATTGATTGGAATACAGATCCTTTGAAATACTAGTAATCCAAACATAATCTGTGGCCTGATTTAGTACAAATTGCTATGAAACACCTGAATTGCACTCCCACTAGTGTGTATTCAGAATGATTGTTTAGTTCAGCTGGTAATGTTATCAACACTAGATTCTGTTTGTCACCAGTAAACACTAAACATTGGACACATCTGAAAGTCAGCATTCCTCACTTTAATTTTAAATATAATACCTGATACATAAACAGCATACTGACTCTGAGGCCCTCTGCATGAAACAGGTTCGCCCATTGTGCATGAGGTAAAAATGTTTTGTAAGTGTCTACTTATTACATGAGGCATAATATGACAGTGGCAACAAGTCATGTCAGGCCAGGCTAAGATTACTTGAATGAACACACTGAGCACAGTAAAATAAAAAAAAGAAAGAAATAAACAAACAAAAAATTAGTGAGTCCAGAGAGGTCCATATAGCAACTGCATTTCATGTCCCAAACTTTGTTGGTAGTATTAATCTGATGGATGGTGGGTACTGCTTACTGGTTCCATGTGATAATAGCGATGCAGGAACAGTGACCCGTAAATGGGAGCAGAAAATATGGTGAAAACAAAGGCGCCACCAAAAATGTAAGGCGACAGTCACAATAGCGATTGATGAGTTTAAAAAACCCACAAAATGCAACAACACCACTACCAACACAACACGGACACAAATGGGAGGATGGGGACTGGTGCAGGACTTGGGAGGGTGTGGAGGCCTAAGCCAGGAGGTATGGTACATGCAGGATGGGCGAGGGAACAGACCAACACAGGACATGGAGCACAACAGGGAGCACAGAAGGGGGCACCGCGTGTCAGCTATAGCAACCAAACAGGGCAGGGGTACATGGGCACACACATGGTGTGGCAAGGAGGCAAGGCAGTCTGGTGATGCCACAGTAGAGCAGACATGCTGTTGAGCCCTGGAGACAGAGTGGGAGGCAGCAGCAGGGAGCATCACAGTGGCAATGCAGTCTGGAGAAGTGCAGAAGAGCAGGCATTAGGCAGAGCCCTGGTGATGGAGTGGTGCCTGGCAGCCAGTCACAACACAGTGGCAGAACTGGCACTATAGGCAGACATGGGCTACAGGGGTTGGTGACACACAGTGGCAGGGAGGATGGCGCAGGGGGCTAGCGGTGGCCAACTACACATGGAGCTGAAAGTTGTAGGCCAGGCCTCATAGGTAGTCAGGCATACTCCACTCCCCATACTCTTCAATGCTGGTCTCAATCCTGTGTGTGAGGTCCTTGTACCACCTGCACTTGCCCACAGTGGCCACCCCAGAGACAAGCTGCTCCATACGCAGCTCACTCATGTGCTGCCCCTCCTGGAGGCAGTTCCAGAACCTCCAAACAGTGGGATGTCTGGCACCCATCTGTGTGCTAAAGCGCCTGTGCCAGCCCTCCACTGTGTTATTGGTATGAGCGAGGCCAGCACTGGTGGCCTAATAAATGTTCCAGGCCTTAACTGGAATGTGTGGCACTGCCTACCAGACCGGTCGATGGTCCTGCCAATCCAGGTGTCCTCGACATACTTGAGGATGGGCTGCAGCATGGCTTCATGGTCCCGGCACAAAACGCTATCCCTGAGCTCCCCATACACATGGACCATGTCTGCCACAGGCACGAATGCCAAGGACATCAACACCCACACCTGGAGGGCAAACTCCTCCTCCTCTGTGGTATAGCAGGTGAGCACTTCTGAGGCCTGCTGCATTCTCCACCACACTGCCTGGCAGAAATGGAAGAAGCAGCCACATATGACAACCCCAGAAAACACCATGCTGAGTGCCCGCCATGCTGCTCTCTCGAAGTCCATGAGGGCTATCCTTGGTTGCACATTCCCAACAGCTGTCAGACCTTGATGAACACATGCACATAGGTCTGCTCTCTGTGGGTGCACATCAAGATGTACACTGCAGGCATGACAACCTCTGGGTGGATGCCATGTATGGTGTACAATTGCCCAAACAGGGGCAGTGTTATGCAGAATGTTCCATCCAGGAACCAGTCCCTGCTATCCCCAAGGTAGCGCAGGGACTGGTGAGTGGTGAACACCAGCAACCTGTCACTGGATGGCCCACTGTCATGCAGGAGGAAGGGATCCCCCGTCCCACGGAAGTATACTTTGGTGGTATGGTCAGTTCTTCCACGCTTGCTGGTGTAGCTGAACTGCCCCTTGCCACCTGCTGGACACACTGCTTGGTGCACTTCAGCAGGGGCATAGCCAGCAGCCTGCCAGGTATTGCATCCGGCACCCCCGAGGTGCACTGCACCACCACCTGGGAGGTGCTCTCCATGTTGGCACGGGCATACTCCCTGACATTTCCCACCACAGCCCTGATGCCTATCTCACCTGTGTCAGGCACATGATTGTGGGGGTGACCCAGATGTACCACATAGTCTGCCACTGCATGTATTTGAGCAGGACAGTCGTACTTGTGGCACTGGGTGGACCTCCAGTATACCTTGTCCTTCATGTATTTGTCCCTGTGGTACAGGTGACCAGAGAGGCTGAGCAAGGATTTCCCCTTCTGACTGACTAGGAAGGTCAGCGATTCTGGCTCCATCAGTGTTTCACCATCTTTGCAGATGGTTGTTCTTCTGCATTGTGCCCCTTAAATAACCATACATCATGTAGATTTGTGTGTGGCCACACCCACGTGTAATGCACAGCATGAATAAAAGGAGTTCTATCACATGTGGCTCCCTACCTGCAAGTGAGCATGGATGATCCTCCATTGGCGTTGGTGTGGTTGCTGGAGCATACCAGGGTGGTGGACATGGGTGAGTAGGCTGTCACCCATTTAGCCATCTTCCCTCCCCATCACCCTGTCTACAGTACTCCTGACTCTACATTACGGTTTGGTGGGTGAGCTGGGTTGGTGTGCCACGGCGGCAGGATTTGAACCCCAGTTCACATCTGACCCAGCACTGCAGTGCTACATGTTCCTTTCGGCCCTGAGCCACGATGGCGGTGGTGGTGGTGGTGGCACCATTGCCTGTATTTATTGCAGCTGTGACATCCTGCTCCCACTGTTGTTGGGGGTGTATGCTGCTTCCACTGCTCAGTGGCCACTGGGTGGCCATCTGCCTCCTGGTGTGTGGTGGTCCGCCCTTGCACTGTTATCATGCTCCCATTGTGCTTACGGTTATGTGGGGGTGGGGTGGGGGGAGCTACGCTGGGTGCCCACAGACCGTGCATCATGGTTCCTGTGTCACGGTTTTGTGGGGTGGGGGGAGCTCCGCTGGCTGCCCATGGACTGGGCATCATGGCTCCTTGGCTTGCTGGGCATCACTGTGGTCGTACAGATGCAGGTGTGTGCATGCCATGCGTGCGTCACTATTCAGGTTTTCACCGTTTTGCATTTTCACTGTGGTTGGAGTCACTTTTGTGACCTTTGGCTGTGCTTGTACTATATGTTGTATTCCCTGTCACTATTCTGCAATTCACTGGTGTGTGGAGTTGTTATTTTGATGTTTCCACAAATTGTAGAATAGCAGTATGACAGCATTCGGCCACGTTCACTGCATTTTGACTGTCGCTATGGTATATGTGCTGTTTTATCAGTAGCTGTTTAAAAATAACTATCATCACTGGATACCTTGCTTACTATTACTACTTGTCAGCAACTGCCTACAATATTAGTTTACCACCTGCAGTATGATGTTAGTACTACAGTTACTGTTTTTGTTACAATAGATGACTTAGCTGAATACTCTTCTTTGGATAATATATTTTCATCCCTCCATATTTGGCTGCTATTACTTTACAGTGAAAAATTTTACTATTCATTCATTGCTTGTAGCATGATGTAATATTATATCTCTGCTACAGTGACTTGCTTGACTGTGATTATATTTTACTATATATGCTTATAGCCACTGGCAGCAATTGTTTGTTGGAACTAGGAAGGATGTATTATGTGTGTCATCAGGTGCACAAAGCACACTGTTTATTATTGACTACACTTGACTGATTTGACTGCCTGGGTTGTGGTCAGTAAGATGTCTTTCATTTCTTGGTTAAAAGATGTTGCTAAGTAGAAGAAAAAGAAAACAGTACCATCTGCTGGATCAGCTAATGTACTGTACCATAGTACTCTGGGACATGCGATGCAGCTGCATCATATGGGTAGGGTGCATATACCATTGAAACAACAAGAATACCACAACAAAATCCATTACAGTGACAACTTCGAATGGATTTGAGATTGTCGCTGTAATGGATTTTGTTTACACTGGCGCCATTTTCGCCTGCGTTTTGCACAACCCCCCCCACCCTCTGAGTCAACTCTGACTCAGAGTTGATTATATTAAAATCAGGGTGGGGGGTGTGCAGGGAGGCAAAAAACAACAGGAGTTAGCCACGGGCAAAATTTTGCCTGTCAGTGTCAGGGATTCCGCTGCGTTACACTTTGACAACTTTGTTGTCGATGTGGCTTGGTGGAAACGGTGGGGTGGGTGTCCTCTTACTGTTCCTCATTTTATGATTCTTTCATAGCCGTCTTTTTGACCTGGTCTCTTCTGGCACAGCTAGCAAAAGAATATACCCAGCATTAATAAAAGCTATCTTAGCTGATTGGTATTGGTAGGTACTAGGTACTTGCATCTCTGTCTATCTACCATATCATCAGAGTCTTCTGTTCCATGGACTCCCCAAAAAAGAGTTGAAACTACTCCTAAGTACTGTACACTGTACAGTACCTACATTATAGTGAGCTCTCTCTCCTGCTCCTCCCTTGCTCTCTCTCCAGTACTACTAAGGGCCCAAGCAGGTATGCCACCAATGGAGGCCTTGAAGGAGCTACTAATTGCTTTGCTAATTACTACATCTTGTGTCATACTTGTCCCCTCCTGCTCCCAGAGGGTACCACTGCCTGGCTTGTTTGTCTCCCACATTAGCAGTTTTACTTCATTTTTTGATCCTCTGTGTTAAATATTACAAAGTGTGGGCTCTTTGCTGCATTTTATCACACTTATTCAAATATTTATAAATAATCAGAACTAATCAGGACTAATCAGATCCCCCCCAGTGTTCTTGTTTTAATATAATAAAGGTCAGAACTTCACTGAGTTCTACCAGCCCAAGTGTGTGCTAGAGAACAATTCAATTCTCCTCCACCTGCAGAACCATGATACCTTTTATGACTGACTCAAACACTTTGCTGAGCTTCGAGGTGAGATTCAAAGTTCTGTAAAAACCTGGGCCTTATCTTGCCCCTTCATCAACAGGGAGTTATGCCTTTTTCCAATTCTCTGGCACATCTCTATCTGTAAGGAGTCCTGAAATATAAAAGGAGAAGGCCCAGCCAGAGCCCCCTTTATCTGCACTATTACACTCCAATTGATACCATCCTGGCCCTAAGACATTTTAGGTTAGCACCTTCCAGATATATACCCACTGATCCCGGTGTGAACACCACTGCGTCCAGCTCAGCCTACTTATCTCTCACAACTTCCGCCCATGGCTGGCCATGCTGTTTGACTTTCTGGCAGAATAGTGGCACTAAGTGGTTACTTAGTGCCTCTGCCATCCCTATCTCCCTCAAGTACCCCTTCCACCTAAAGATCAGAGGCCCCACATTATCTTTAACTCTCCTGTTTACTCCCTGTGTGTTGAAAAAGGGTTTATTATTCCCTTTGATCCCTTATATTATGCCATCTCCCAGTCCTGAATTGAGCTGTGTAATCACTGCACTGCTTTCCCTCATTAATTTATTTCTTTATAATGTATTGGAGATGCTTGTGATGTACGGAAAACAAACAGATTATTTTCTTGTAATCTCATCGCTATGACGTCAGTGATAAACCTCTCTTAAGTATGTCATAGCGATGAGTTTACAAGATGAAACACCAGCACTAAACAGGATTCCTTTGCTGGAATGATGATTGCTAGTCTCTGCAAGCATTTCAAATTGGCATTCCACTCTGGCGGTTTGCACTTGCAGGAACTACTGATCGCGATGGCCTCCACCCACCCTCCACATAGTAGCCCAATTTCTTGTTGTGTGAGTACTGTAATATCAAAAAATGTTTTTTGTCTGCCTGCATTATAGATACCTGCAGATTCTTCTCCTGAAAAGCAGGTCCAATGTGCACCACTGTCCCACTGATTGCAAGCGACACAGATGTGCTGACATTACCCATCAACCAACCTGACACCACGTGTCATCACCTGACCAACCGGATTTCCCACCCAGAACTCATTTTAAAGCAGCAGCATTTTAATTCATTGGTTCTCAAGTGCAGTACAAGAGGGACCACCTGTCATATCTTTGAACCCCCTTTTTACTGCACCAAGCATGCGCAGAACTCCATCATGTACAAGGGCCCTATGTTTTACAATAAACTGCCCCCTGAACTTCAGGCCTGTAGTTCAATTGGCTCATTCACCTCCTCCCTCAAGGACCACCTCCTCCAAACCACCACTTGTGCCTGCCCCAGTAGGCAATCCCCCCTGAATGTTCGCCAACCCCTTGAGTTACATTAGAGTTTATATGTATCTGTATATAGGCTCTATTGTTATGTGCTCTGTATTTGTTTTTAATCTAGATATTCAGTCATAGACACTGTTCCCTATTGTAAATATTTTAAAATATTGCAAATATTGTTTTGCCTTATTCTATGTATCTATGTATCACAGCTTAATCTGGTTCAAGGTTAGTTGGAATTCATCTGTATCCCTTCCTGGTGGGTGCCTGAAAATAGGCAGGATTTGTCTAGTGCACTTACCGGTCAACAAAAGCTAAATAAATAAAATCATCAAATTTATGTACCACTAGACATCTGTGAAAACGGGCACTTTTGCTCACATACTTTCCAGTATAAAAAATAAAATTGAAATTGAATTGAAAATTGTTTTTAGCATGTGTTAGTGTCACCACCTAAGTTTAATCATTGGGGGGAGATCACATACACTATAAAAGATAATGTATGGGGTCGGATTAGTAATCTCACTACAGTCATTTCTCGAGGTTACCAGGTCAATGGTAAACTTCTTGAGCTTTGCTCTTGAGGTTCACTATGTTGCCATGGTAACCTCTCAAAGTGATTACAGCCTGGTTACTAATCCTCTCCCATACATGATCCTCTAGAAAATTTGGTAATTGGGGGCCAGCCTCGTGGTGCTGAGGGTTGAGGCACTGGACACCACATCTCATGCCATGCCAGTGCTCTGGGTTTGGGAACAAGCCTGGGTCAGCTGGGGGGAACTGGATTGAGCAGTTGGGAAGCAGCTGTCCTTTTCCAGGGAAGGATGGTGTCGCCCCCCCCATCATGTGACTGTAGCCAGGTGGAGGCCTGGGGGCAGTGTCGGACAGAGGTGGCATGAAGAGAGAGTGTTGCAGGAACACTGCATGTGCATGCCTCCCACATGCACATGCATCTGCAATGGGGAAGGGGAAAAAATGTAGCTGGCAGGCTCCATGATGGTCCCAGCTGGGATCCTGGTGATTGGGATGCAAGCGGGATGGATACAAACCCCTGAGGGGCTGGAGCCTGCCTACTAGCTTTCAGAAAACTGGAGATAAAAACTTAAATAAAAAATATGGTAATTGGGATATACACATTGAGCCAAGGCTCATTTCCAGGTGTGACCGGGGGGGGGGGGGCCAGGAGGGAGTGAAATAGAAAATATGGACTAAGTAAAACAGTAACTAGCAACCGAATACATACAATATGCACAATTTCTGTACCTAGCTAAAACCACATTTCATGGTATGTGGTAGTTACAAAGTTCAGGATTCATATAAAATAGTTGGAAATTCAAAGGAATGCAAAACTTAAGACTGTCTAAAGGAACAAGTTTGGATGTGAAATGTAAGGAATAATGAAAAAAATCACAAAACATCCCTGACCTTAAGGGACATAACACTGGCAGTCAGAGGGGTGGAAGTGAAAATATAGTGGCAAAAAATGCAGATTTCTGTTGGAGGACTGTGGATAAGAGAGTACAAAAGGCAAACAGAAAACAAAAAGGAGGTGTTGAGATGGGGAGCACAGGCGAGTGCAGGGGTGGAAACAGGGGTAGCAGGAGTGAGAGTAAGCAAGCTGTGAGAGTAGTAGGGGCTAAATGAATGTTCCAAACAGGCTTGCATGTGGGGATGGAGGAAGAGAGGAGGAGGAGGATAGAGATACTGAGAAAAGAGAGAGTCTGTTCTAGAAGTTTTGGACATGTACAGGGAAGGTAGACTGACCCATAGTGATTTTGCAGCCAGAGATGAAGAAAGAGCAGGCATCAGAGGAAAGGAAAGAATAGAAAAAAGGAATGGAGAGAGATGAAAGAAGATAGGTAGGAAGAGAAGGAGGACAATTAGAATTTGATGAGAAAAAATGAGCAGTGGGGAAGATGCCATAATTTGAGGGAGAATAAGGTAAGGTAAAGTTGAGGTAAAGGGAGCAATGGTGGAGAAAGGGCACCTACAGCAAAGTGGCAAAAGTAGTCAAAAAAGGAGTCCAGTTCAGCTAGGGTCATTTTGGTAACAGCACTGTAAACTATGAGATATGCAAAAGGGGAAACAGGGTGCTCGAGGAAGCCAAGCCGGCGCCAACCAGGGCTGTCAGCCCCAACACACACACAATGAAAAGTCACAAAGGTAGCACTTGAGAAGTATATAGAAACTAAAGCCAACCAAATTAAATTAAATTGACACACAGTATTCACATTTATGTGGACTCCCACAAAACCTTATTGACATGATTGATCTGGATGCTTTGTTATTGGAACCATCCCAAGACACTTCAATGGATTTTGATACATTAAATATTGAAATTAATAGATCTCATCTTAGGCCAAAGTCCATCTTCTGCCTCACTATAGATTTCAGTTCAGCTTTAACATTCTTTGAAAATCTTTTGATGTTGGAAATGGAAAAGCTATATGATAACAGTGTTACAGTAACCTTGGTAAAACAGAAAGACAAACACTTATAGAACTGCTGGCCATGCAGGGCATAGTCATCATGCCCTCAGACAAAGGGGAGATATAGTGCTCATCCCTGAGAATATGTACAAAATGAAAAATTACCAATTGCCATGAGTAGAAACTGACTATAGTAAATTGCCTAAAGACCACACAAGTTAATTCAGTAGTGAACTTTATGACTTGTTGGATAGAGCAGTACATGGTGGGTGGATAACTACAGAAGAGGCAGGTTTCTCTGGTTATCAACCCAGTTTCACCTCCTTGTATACTGTCCCAGAGGTTCACAAAATCCTTTGGACCCCACCTCCCATTCATCTTATAATTTATGGGATAGGATCCTATCACAAAATGTTTCAGTTTCTGTGGGTTTTACTCACAGTCCTTGGATATTACAAGTCTTTACACTTGTACATCTCATAACCAGGGTATTGATGCTGTCAGTTATTTTTCACACAAGGAACAAACTGATACAAACATCTCTAAACTTTTTCTCCTACAGGCCCTGGAGTATATACTCCACAGGATTGTTTTTCCTTTTTGATTCTACATACTAGTGACAGAAATGTGGAACGGCTATGGGGGTGGCTGTCGCCCTCTCCTATGCCAACCTTTATATGAGCCTATGGGAAGAAAAGTTCATATATATTCCAGTACAGAATATGTTTCATGACAAGGTGGTTTCCTGGGGATATTTTATTGATGATGTTTGTAGCTGGCATGGCACAGAGGAAGAAATTGATTTGTTCATGGAATATATTAATACAAATTCAATGAACTTCAAATTCACTAAAGAAAGCAATGACAGAACTATTCATCTCAGATCTCACCCTCTCTGCCATGTCAGATTAGAACATTTCATCATTAAATTACAGAAAACCACCAGTGGGGAACTGATTGTTGCATTATAGCCACTGGGGGTGGAGCATTGGTAAAATGGCAGACTTTGTAAATGGCTGTGTGTGGTGAGCTCCCCAGTCAGAGAATTCAACAAATTTGAGTTAATGTCTAAGAGGTTTCATGGATGTTTTCCCCATTATCAGCTTTCTTTAGAGAGTATGTTGAAACAATTTTGCAGAGTTTGAGAGATTGTGCAGAGCCTAGATGATGACGCTATATCCCCAAAGTCAGCTTGAGTTAACAAACTCAGAACATTGAAGGAATGCCAGCTGCATTCTATTATGGTGGCAGAGACTTCAGTGCAGTTCCTTCAAGCTCTACAGGTAACAAAGCCATGCATTCCAGCAGAACATGGTACATTGTTCACTATTTCTAAGGAACTGGAAGGTGCTACAGTTGTAGAATCTCAAAAAAAAAATGACCAGGGAAAATCTGCTCCAAGGGAAGTTGTTCGAAAGTTTAATACCACTTAGGCTGCATTGCAGGGTAAATCACTTCAGTTTTCCAAAGATCATGGTAGGTCCCCACCCAAAACAAACCCTCAAAAAAAAAAAAATAATAAAACATCAGGGAATAGTATCTGGGCCCAGCAATCCATAGTCCTTTTAGACTCCCAATTGGCAATAAAGTGGCTTTTGAACCTTACGTATGTCTCCTTTGTCAAAACCCAGAGCAGTTAAACATCTGGAGAAGCATGAGAAAATAGACAAACATGATAAATTAATGGATAAGCAGGATAAGCAAAAATGGATCCTAGTAAGATACAAACCCAGCTGGAAGGCAGGCCCTCTGGTTTGAGTATTGCAGAAGGCACTATTGTCTTGAACCCAGTGTAAGATAAACTGGAAGAATCACAACACAGATACTGCAGGAATTAAAATGGATTTGGTAATGTGAATGCAGCAATTTCACTCATAGACCAAAGTTTTCCGAAATTGTGGGTAAATTGGAGGTCTTAACTTTAAGAGCAGATGCTTGTGAGCTCAGAGTCAGTGCCATGGAAGATCAATTACCAAAAAATTTCTTCTGCAATATCAAATACAACAAAGGAATTAGAAGCACTGAAACTAAAGGTAGAAGACCTATAAACAAAGGTCCAGGTGGGACAATTTAAAATTGGGAATTTACTGGAGTAAATAGAAGGTTCTGACCCATTGCAGTTTTGTAAAGAAATGTTTACAAAGATTTTGAGACTAAAATTCCAGTAGCAAAGGTGGAAATAGATTGAGCCCACCATACATGTGACCCAATGCAAAATTATTTTTGGCTGAGATCTATGTACATCAGATCACTTTGGTATCAAGACTGTGAAAGGATTCTTTATAAGGCCAGAGTAGAAAGAGGCCTTTATTATAATGGGCTCAAATTGCAAATATTTCTTAATCTACCTCCTTGGTTTGGGCAAAAAGAAAATATTCTGATCAAGTTAGAGACATCCTATGAATATCCTTATTATATCATGCTAAACTAAGAGTTAATATGGATGGAAAGATTTATTTTTTACTCTCTTCAAGAATTGATGGATGCTCTTCAGAAATGAACATGCTACAAAATACTGGCCTCATCCGTTCAAGTTCAAGCAACAGCTGTACGACCAGTTGCAAATGAATTACAACAATCTGATATGGCTGCAAGCCACACAGAATCTTCTGAGGGAAATTAATGGAGATTGGTAGATACACCAAGTTGTTTCAAAAGCAAGATTAGAAAGTAAGCGAAAAGGAAAGAAGGAGGGATAAACAAAAGGAGGGGAAAAGGTAAATGGGGCCGCCCATATAGGCCTTAGCCTACAATAGGGATTTAGATTTGTTAAACAGTTTTTGTGGTAATATATCCCTATCACATTGGCTCAGAATGTTACTGTGATCCTTTAAAAATGAGTGAAACTCTATATTTCTGAAATGTAATGGTAGTTAAAGGTGAAAACAGTGAGAGGAAGAGTGAAAAACACAAGGAAGAGCCGGTAGAGGGGGTCAGAATAACAACATTAATAACACGATACATAAGACTTGAAAGAAAGAGGTTTATTCTATCTGAGGAAAGTAAATAACGCATTTAGGTTACAATGTGTGGATGCTAGGTAGGAAGGGTACAGACCATTATGAGAGTGCCAACATGGTATAAAGGTTTATGGGGAAAATGAGAACAGAATTAGACAAGATGTATTAGTTACAGTTGTAATTTTTTATCTTTTTTCTCTATGGTCATAGCATGTCAGCCGGGGAGAGTAGGCTCACAGGACATCTCATGCACAGTGGGTAGCGAGTCATCTTCAGGATATGTGGGGTTAGAGATAGCTCACCTAAGAGAAGGCAAGCTAGTGGGGTTGGAGAGGAGAGGTTTTAGGGCAGGGGTAGAAGGTATGCTGGTAGGGGGGTGGTATTGGGAAATATGTTTAAAACATAAAATTTCATCATGCAATGTTTAAATCTAAGTGTGGGTATAATATAAAGAAAAAATATTCAGAGTACATATTTAGGGGAGCTGAATGGATAAGAATTCAAGTGACCTGCTGTCCTTTAATATTATTTAGGAATTTAAGGAAAACTAATTTTGGAGGCATACGGTTAAGAAGTTAAAAATGAATACGTTGAGATTTAGGAGGCTGTATAATGTAGTGGTTAAGGGCACTGAGCTGCAAACCTGGAGACCTGGGTTTGAATCCCATCAACCCCACTTACATACTGTGTGACCCTGAGCAGGTCACTTAACTTCCTTGTGCTCCCAGGTCACACCTGGAAACAACCTCTGGCTTAGTGTGCCTTTCCTGGCTAAACAATTTCCCTTTCCTTTCCTTTTCCCCTTATGACTTGAAACTTGAATGGTTCCAAAGATAGAATAAAATGTACTAAATGGTGAACTATATTAATAGTAAAAAATCAGTTGCTTGCTACTTCAGGAAACCCATTTTCAAAAAAAAAAGATGCTATATATTTTTCCGATTTGTTTCAGGCAGTGGAAATCCATAAAGAGTATGTTAGCAATGCCAGAGGTGCTGCAATTTTTGTAAAGAAAAACCTGAAGCCACAAATTCGCAAATCATATATAGACCCTCAGAGGTGTTGGATGAGTGCCAGATTTTCTACAGATCAGGTTAAATTCTTGGTTTTTAGTCTCTGTGCACCTAATGAGGAAGATCCTCTCTTTTTTAATAAGCTGTTTTACAGGTTGCCTCTTGTGAATCTCCTTGTAGTATGGGAGGTGATTTTAATATAGCTCTCTCAA
Organism: Neoceratodus forsteri; assembly: GCA_016271365.2. Classification (NCBI taxonomy): domain Eukaryota; kingdom Metazoa; phylum Chordata; order Ceratodontiformes; family Ceratodontidae; genus Neoceratodus; species Neoceratodus forsteri. Next base: position 1,223,029,000 of record CM057458.1, read on the forward strand.
CCATAGACAGAGCCTATTCTGCTCCAGAGCATAAAATCAAAACTCTCAATTTAATAAATAATTATATAGAAGATCTAGTTTTATTAGATCCTTTTAATTTTTTTTATCCAACTTTGACTAAATTTTCCTATTATTTGAAGACTTATAACTCATTTTCCAGAACTGATTTTTTTCTAGTATCTAACACTTTACTGCATAGGATTGATTTTGTTAGATATAATATGTAATCATTTCAGATAATGCATCCTGTTATATGAAACTGGAGTTACTTCAACCTTCTAGTTTTCAACCTAGGGGATGGACTTTGAACAATTCTCTATGGCAAGATGAGCAATTTTAAATAATGCTCAAACAAGAAACTCAACTTTTCTTACTTAGAAATACCACTAAGGAATTATCTTGGTATTCAATCTGGGAGTCATTAAAACTATTCTTAAGAGGCTGTATCATCTCCTGTGACAATAATAGGAAGAAGAAAAATCTGAAATCTTAAAACCGAATCAGAATTGACAACAGCAGAAACACTTCAGGTGCAAACAGGGACTGAAGAGAACAAAATAAAAGTCTTCCATTTGAGGGAAAGAACTGAAAGATTATTGAACAGTAGGGTGGAGAGACAGATGTATAGAGCTAGGGCAAAATATTACTTTTTTTGCAGACACCCCAAATAATCTTCTGGCCTATCAATTGAAAACAGAATAAAATCAAAACAGAATTGATAAACTCACATTATCAGATGGTAAGATTAATACAAACCCAATTAAAATTAATAAAGAATTTAGTGAGTTTTATTCTAAACTTCATCTTTCAGATGAGTCTATTTTTATTCAAAACATACAGACTTATTTAAGTAAAATAAAATGTCCCCAAATATCAGAATTAGACAAATAATCTCTTCACAAAGAAATTAGAGCTATGGAAATACAAGAGGTTATAAGTAATCTTCCCAATGGAAATTTACCTGGCCCAGATGGTTTTCCTGCAGAATTCTATAAAATATTAAATATATTTTGGTCCCCATTTAGAACACCTCTTTCAGAATATGTTTGTGGTGGGTGCACTACCTCCTTCCTTCAATGAAGCCAGCATTTCTCTATTACTAAAAAAGGAGAAACCTTCGATTCAATGTAAATCATATAGACCTATTTCATTATTGAACAATGATTACAAAATATTTGCAAACATTTTGGTGACTAGGTTATCTAACATTACTCCAAAAATCATATATAATGTTCAGACTGGCTTCATTGGTGAAGGAGACTTCAACACAATGGGACCCTATACACAAATGTGCTGAGTGGGTATGCACTGCATAACTCTAACACATAGCCCACTCCACACCTGAAGAGCCCACTGCCATCTCTGCAGCAGTCCTGAGCACAACTACACCATCCCCACAAGTATTCCCATCCTCCGCAATCAACCTCAACATGGGCTGGCCAGGGGCAGTGCAGGGGCATGCTACACACCACACAATGCACCACTGTGCAAAGTGCTGTGTGTGGGGGAGTGGCTATGCACGATCAGGGCAGATGTAGCCCTGGTACATACCCCCTGAGTTGCAGCTGCTGGGTGCGGTGGTGACAGCGGGGATCCATGAACCCCCAGTAGGGATGCCACTGATGTTGCGGCAAACCTCTGTGGGTGGGGGCAGTGAATGGGGCACAGGCCCCCTCCAGTGCAGGTGAGGCACTGCACACTAGCTGCAAACATGGTGCTCTGTGGGCACAAGTGATCCACTGTGGAGACCTGGGCAGCCAGCTGATTGGTCACATGCCCAGGCCCTCCGCTCCACACTCGGCTGCCCAAAGGGATCCTGTTGCCTGGGAGGTGGGGCCACATAAGGGGGCACATGGAGGCTGGCATTGGTAAGTATGGCCTGTGCATGGAACCCCCATGGGTGTGGAGCTGCATGCCTGGACAACATGTGACTTGTGCATTATTTCTGCATAGGGCCCAATATCAGAAGAGTACTGAATATTATAGAATCCTCCTATGGTTCTGACGCTATCATTCTTCCCCTCAATGTGAAAATACATTTAATAGAGTACAACAGCAGTTTCTTTTTGAACTTTTGATTGTTCTTGGTATCAAGGAAAGGTTCTTGGACTGGATAAAAACAATTTATTCAAGTCCCCAAGCAAAAATTATGCTTAACCAAAATCTTTCTGATTCTTTTGATCTTTTTCAAGGCACCAAACGGGGATGCCCATTGTCTCTGTTATTTTCAATATTTCTTGAGCCACTAGCAATACAAGTCAGAGCTCATCAGGATTTAAAAGGTATTCAAGTTGGTGATCAAACACATAAGATGTCCTTATATGCTGACAATATTTTACTTTTCATAGTGGAACCAGAGAAGGAGTACCCAGTATTATTGCAACTATTTACTGATTTTGGTAAGTTATCAGGCTTTAAAATAAACTGGGGTAAAAGTAAGGCATTATTTATATCAGAAGAGATAAATTTAACAGATGACCACCCATTATTAAAATTACGTAAACAATCCATGAGATATGTAGGTGTACAAATTTCTACTGACAGGGATCTCCTATATATACCCTACATTCTTCAGTGGTACTTGAAAAAATCAAGCAAGATTTAAAGAATGGCAACCACTTCCATTGTACGTATTGGTAGGATAAACATTTTGATGATGAATATTCTGCCAAGGATGCTGTTTTGTTTCAAGCACTTCCTTTAATGATCCCCAAATCTTTATTTTATGATTTGGATAAAGCTGTAAGAAAATGTTTGTGGAAGAAGAAACTTCCTAGAATTGCAGTTATACAGCCACAGTTACCTAAGGAGAAAGGGCTGGCAATGCCTAATTTTAGTAGTATTATTGGCTGCACAATTAGAATACCTCTGTTATTGGTTTAAGGAGGGTACCTCAGACCTTTCTTGCTTTAATATTGAATTAGCCAAAATTCTATTCCCCAGTCTTATACAAGCTTTGATTGTGAATCTGAATAAACCTTGCTATTATAAAGATGTCCTATCCACAACCAAAATCATTAATTATATTTGGAACACAACACATAAATTATTAGGGGATGTAAATCGTATTTCCAGAAATATTTCTATTATAAATAATATACATTTTCCTCCCTCGATGACGGGGGGCTTTTGAAAACATAATTTTATGATAGGGGAATATATCAAGTAGACAATTTTTTCATTTAAAATAGTTTCACGTCATTTGAAACTTTACAACAGAAATGCAATCTTTCAAAAAAGGCAATATATCCATAATTTCAGGTCAGAACTTTAAAAAAAAAAGAGAGAAACTTGACAACTCTGTCTTTCTCTAAACTAGAAGAGCTTATTCTCAACATGAATTCGGTAAAGCATGCCATTACAGCATTTTATAAACTCCTTATTCAAAATTCTAAGTTGTCTTCTTTATAAATTTTAAAATTATTGGGAAAAAGATAGAGCACAGCAAATATCTAAATGTAATTGCCAAAGTATTATTAATCTAGATGAACTAAGAATAAAAACAACAGACTAGGCAAAATTATATAAATGTTATTCAGTGAACTTATTTTACACCAGCTAAGCTTAATAAAATGGGAGTCATTACTTCAGATCTTTGTCAGAGATGTGCAACAGAAAGAGGCACCCTATGTCATATGCTGGCAACATGTATTAAAGTAAATGATTTTTGGCAGAAAATCTTTACAACTATATGTAGATTCTGGGGCATGATTTTCCATTTGATTCTGGAATTGTGGTTTTGGTCTTGGCTGAGAAAAGGGATGGCCTGACACTCACATAATTCTTATTGATTTGGGCCTTTTAGTGACTAAGAATGCAATACTTCTTCACTGGAAAAAGTAAAGCCATCTAATTTCCTGGAGTAGCTCCATTTGATGTTTGATTTATTCAATTCAACTTTATTTTTATAGCACTGTTCAAAACCAAGGCACTTAACATAAAAACAAGAACAGCTGATTTAAGCAAATTAGAGCATTTTATAATATTGAAAATGAAGAGATTCAGTTTCAGGAAGTCTAGCATCCATTCATAAGAACTTTAAATTGACAGTATTTAAGAAGGACAGCAGGATAGGGAGGAGTCATATTTGGCTATGACGAGAGCACAAGGTTGTGATTATAGATAATGATCAAAATACCCACGCTCTGAGCAAAAAAAAAAAAAATTGTTGCATTATAAAGTTACCATCCAAAGAAATTAAAGGATTCTATTACATATGGGCAGTTATTCCATTCTGAGACACAGCTTAAATGATATTGAATTCCATACCTGAGCAGAAGAACTCAGTGATGGATTTAAAGAAAGGGGATATAGTCAGGAAATTCTGGAACAAGCACTGTCTAAAGTGAAAACAACAGATAGAAAAACTCTCCTGACTCACAAACAAAAACAGGTTTTGAACACTTCTCCAAGCAATGGAAGTAAAAAACTCATTATAGCCCACCTGGTGGTGCTGAGGGTTGAGGCGCTGGATGCCACACCTCGCACCATGCCGGCGACCCGGATTCGGGAATAAGCCTGGGCCATCGTGGGTCAACAGGGGAGGAGAAAGACTGAGTGTCCGTAGGAGTGGTCTCCTTCTCTGGGGAGGGGGGGAAAGTTGCCATCGGTGTCCTAGTGACCTCTGGCAGTGGCTGGGGGTGACTACAGGGCATTAGCAAGACTTGGAGGGATGTGCTGGGACTGAAGCTTGGTTCGGAGTGCATGTGGTAGCATGAACACTCAGGACCATGAGCATCATTGCACACCACAGACGTCAGGGGAGAATGGGGAAATAGGGCACCAGTCACTGCGGCATGATGGCCGTCTCCATAGAGAGACTTGTTCAGCACCGAGGGCAGGTGGCAGTACTGGATCTTGATCTGGTGGGTAGAGCTAGGGGGAGAGCTCCCCACCACCCTGCCACGGGGAGCAAGCTGTGGGGGTAGCTGGGGGACCCAAACAAGGAGCTGAAGGAGGAGTCCCGGAGTTGGCGGCTGGAGACCTGAAGAGATACCTGGCGCAGAGAGGTAAAGCAGACTGGTGGCCTGAGGTGCAAAAGTATAAATCGAAAAAAGACTCATTACATTTGTAACTGACTTTAACCACTTATCAGGACAAGTGGGTGGAATGGCCCACCGATTGTAGCCCATACTTAAATCAGATTCCATCTTAAGAGATACCATACAACAGGTACCAAGAATTACTTTCCATAGGGAAGAAACACTGGGGATAGAATTATGGCCAGCTATTTTCCCCTGTAAGCCAGAAAGATCATGGGCCAGATATTCAAAGCTTTGCACAGTGCACAAACCATTTGAATGGGTTTAGCATGGGATTAGCATGGGTCTGCTATATTCAAAAGGCCAAATAGCACATGCAAACTGCATTAGCGCTGGGCAAACCCTAGTTATATGCAAGGGGCAAACTGAGCATGAATACAGGCACTATGGGATATTCAGCGACTAGTGCCACGCTAAGGTATATAGCGTGACTTAGTGCGACCCCTTACATGGTACAACTTACCACCCAGGAAAAGCTGGTCTTAACTCTGGGCAAACAGCTTTGCATGACATTGTGGCCTTGAGCGGCATTATTGCGGCTTTAACACAGCCTTGCGTGACCCTAACATATGACCATGACACAGAGAAAATGCCAGACATGGAGGAAACATACTGCTCAGTGATGGCACCACAATGATGCCAACTGCCACCACCAGTTCCAGCCATGCCAGGCAGTATGTGGTGACCCAGCCCCCGGGGGACACCATGGTAGTGTGGCCATACAGCACAGACCTGTAGACCATGCGTCTGTGGTGACCAGCAGATGCCAGCACACACTGTGGGCATGGTGGGTGCTGAGGGAAGGGTGTACGGGTGTCCAGGCCTCACTACAGACCGGGTGCGGCCACAAGGCTGGGACACAGCATGCAGTGCACATGGGCCAGTATTGGGAAAACCCCATTCCCAGTGTGCCTGTCTGATCATACATGCCCCCCAGTCACATACCGCACAGGTGTACATACACGACAGCACAGTCAGCCGGCCATGTCTATGTCACTATGGGCATCCCATGCCAGAGGTGCAGCATCTGTGGGTCACACAACAGTGTGACAGTAATGTCCACTGGCAGTACACACCTGCATGGTGGGCTTGTCACTGTGTACAGTGCAGTGGTTGTCACTACCCTACACACCATAGGCATTGCTGTGTCCCTCATGCTACTGGCCCCCCTTGCCACTGTGGCATCTGCTGTGCACTGTAGCATGCCCTACAGTGTGCCAGTTGCATGCATCACCACCACCGCCTGTGCCTATGCTGTGTTGTCCCCTGCGGTACAGAATGCTATGCTGTACTGCATACATGTAGCCTGCAGCAACCATCATGCACTGTCAGACTGACCTACAGGTGGAGCTGCGGCCAGACTTGGCCAGCCCCTGTACTTCCAGACTGACCTACAGGTGGAGCTGTGGGACCCTGCAGGAACGCTGGGCAAACTGCATGTAAATCAGGGCATAATGAGATGTTAGTCTGGCTATTTGCCCAGAGACTACCTAAGTAGGCTCATTTGCATGTCACTTTTGAATATGGCAAATCTTAGCACCAGGCAAATGTGTTTGCACCAGACAAATGGCTTAGCTCTGCGCTAAAGCCGTGCTAACATGTTAGCACGGCGCTAATGGTTCAGGGAATATTATACTGTTTTGATCGCTGTTCTTTCACATCCACTGCTGCCTGCAGATGTACTGGGTCCACGCATTTGCTGGCACACACATTGGCCACATAGTTCACCTCTACCTACCCTCACGTCGCTGTACACTGTGTTGTTGTTGTGGTTTGCACTTCCTGGTAGCTATATTCAGTGCTGTCTTATTCCAGGGCTACATTTGCCCTGCACTCCCAGCCCAGTTTGCATGGCCTCATTCCCATGCTATATTCAGAAGCTGTTTGCCTTGGGCTATTCCTTTTGAATATGGCTTGCTTTGTGCTCTGGACTAAGTCTGCGCACCGGGCAGTGTTAATTTAGCCCAGGGGCAAAGTTTTGAATATCTGGCCCCATATCTCAATTGGCTACCCTCCCCCCCCAAGGGTTTCTACAGATGTGAAAGGTGTAGTTTATGCAAGTATGTGCAAGAGGGCAATCACTTCATCAAGGGTGACCAGGATACAGAGTTGAGATAATTCATACAATGTATCACCCATTTGTGGTTTCAAACACATGGTGTAGCTGCAGCAAGCACTATATGGGGTGTACAATACACCTCCAGAAAAAAACATTTGCAGGAACATCTGAGACCATAATGAAAAAAAGACTACAGAAACTATTTGGGCCATCACTTTTTGATGGCCCACAATTCAAATCCAAATTACCTGAAATGTCTGACCCTAGAACATATTCCTACAAACCCTAGGGGTGGTGATCATAAAAAAATTATTTTGCAAAATGAAACTGGGTAGTAACATTGCACACTGTCACACCAGAAGGACTTAATGAAAGCATAGATTTCATCCCATCCATGTAAAACTTAATAGTATTTGTTTTGAATTTGAATTGTTGTATTATAGTGCATTGCATGTAGGTTTATCATGTATTAATTTACTGTTTGTAATCTCCATTTCCTTTTAGATGACATGTTAACCTATTTACATCGAAACCTCATCTTCTTTCACTTCACTTCATTGAGATGTTGTGCAGAACAGGTTTAAGAAATACTATAATTTAAACCTTTGATTCACCATACCCTAATTTCTTTCTGTTATCAAGGCTGTTCATATAGTACATCTTTTTGCCTCTTAACATTTTCCATATAACAACTGTTTTGCTTTGACTACTAGCCTTCTTTGGGCAGACATCATGTTTATTATGAAGATTTGGTTGTGATATCTCATCCTTCCACCCACTCCTTTCCTTCACTCATCTCCCCTGCTCTCTTCTTCCAATATATCACATTTAGCTTACCTACCCTCCCACCCTCCCATTCTTATCTATACCTATGACCCCATCTATTCCCAACACCTCCCCACAGTACCCCCTTTCACCTCCCTTCTTTACTCATTCCCACATTTGGATAAACTGAAAACTTATATGAATATATGAATTTGTTGGTTTAATGTCTGTAAATTGCATTTTGCATTTTGCTTTCACCAGCTTAAACTGAACATGCTCTAGTTATATAGTGCATTCATTTCAGGGGTCTATAAAAAGTATTAACATATTTTTCACTGTTCCTTTGTCTACAATTGGCCAATAATTAGGAATAACTTAAAGATAATAAGAAACAAGTTTGTTCTGCACTGTGGTGTTTTGATATTTGGTCTGCCACTAAAGGACCTCTTACCTTCTCTGGTATACTGCCTTCCCATAGGGTGCTTCTGCTGTAGGAGTCAGTAGGTACCGAACAAACTGAGTAGGACACATGAAATAATGAACTGGATAAGGTTTATTCAGGAGCTTAAACAGGCACATCTCATCAGCACAGGAACATCCTAGACTGACCAGCGGACAAAGCAATTTGCCTTTCCCTGCTGGACACTAATTAGCATAACATGTGACCATAGCTGGCTGCCCATTAATGTTCCTAGTTAAAGGGTGGCAGCTAATCTTAGCCACATGATCAACTCTGTACTCCACAGCACATACAAATTAATGTTTTTCTTTTTTCCTTTCGTTTCCTTTCCTTCAAATGTCATTGATGGCTAGATAAATTTTAAGGAATCTTTATCTTTTTCTAAAACTGTGGGCATATTCTTATGTGTTTGCTTTTCACCATTCTTCAAGTTTTGTGATTTAATGGACAAATTATAGTAGTCCTGTCTCTTTAAGCCTTTTCTGCATTTAAGCACACTTTGTGTTGCATTAGACCATGCCCCCCGATGAAGATCTATTCAGTTGAAGCACTGGGTCTACATACTAGCTGCTCTTTTGCTATTGTGTAGAGGGCTCACAATAAATGTCTTCTAACTACAACAGCTTAATTATGTTGACTTGTTTCTATATTCTTCTTGAGTGCTACTTTTGGGACTTTTAGTTCTGTAAACCATGCCTGTGTATTCAAACATGACAAGATTCTCTTGAGGATGATCTCACAGTGGACTTGTAGTGAAAGGCAGGTTTTATTATGGTACAGGCTCCAAGCTTTGGTCAGTGTTTGGTCTGTACAGCATGGATGAGGGGTGAGACATCAAGGTTACGATCACGTCACACACCGAGGTATGTGAAATGAAGTACTTCTTCAAGTGGGGAGCCATCAAGGGTCATGAAGACAGGTTTTATTTAAAATCAAGCAAGGGAGGAGTGACTCTGGAAAAACGCTGACCGGAGCCATGGACAAAATCCAAATACACCACTGCAGCAGTTCAGTGGGCTCAAACAGCCATAAGGAGTCTCAGTCCACACAATAGGGCACTATAAAAACTGGTCCTTTAATTATAGAAAGCAATTAAAAAGGACATATATGCCGCATTTATGTCCTTTTTAACTGCTTTCTATAATTAAAGGATCAGTTTTTATAATGTCCTATTGTGTGGACTGAGACTTCTTACAGCCATTTGGGCCCGCTGAACTGCTGCAGAGGTTTTATTTGAAGTTGAGCTACTGTAGCCTCAACTTTGTGTTAAAAATCATGACAACAGTGTTTGTGGCATTAAGAGAAAGCTGGTTTGAAATGACCTAACATTAGAAATTATCAAAATAACATTATAGTGATGATTCCAACTCAGGTACTAATGCTCCAGAGGTAAAGAGTACAGTATCATCTGCATAAATATGGATGCATAAGGAGATACAGACACAGAGAAGATTATTTAGGAAAATAGAAAAAAGGATAGACTCCAGAATAGAGCCCTAAAGAGCTCCATATCTGATGGGGAAGGGGAGAGTAGCTTAAGTAAGAACCTATACTCTGCCTCCTGGCCTTGTGTCTGAAATCCATCCACTTGTAGATCCTCTTTTTCTCCCTTAACTTTCCCTGCAGGCCCCTGGACAACCATAGATGCCTTTGCCTAGTCTTCACACCCTTGTTACACTCAAAGATGTATCTATTCCCTGCCTTCATTATATTCTGCTTCAGGGTCTAACATGCATCATGAGCCCTTCCACTAAATGGCACAGTCAGCAATTTAGCCTCATCCACCTCTTGTAGACGGTCCAGCTCAGATCTTCTAAAGTTTAATATCCTGATCATATTCCTACTGAAGGAGGTCTCTCCCTGCATGACCAACAACTCCATTGTATTATGATTGCTGGTACTCTGAGTGCCCTGAGAATGTCATCTCCACTACTCAACAGAAGATTCAGAACCACATACCCTTTCAGCACATTTGAGATATGTTAAAGAGGAGAGTCCTTCACAATATACAATACATCTTTCACTGATTTTCCAGAGGTACCTTTCATCTTCTAGTGAGTGTTAGGCTGGTTAAAATTCCCCATGAGAACTAAGAGCTTCATACTTGTTGCCCTATTGATTTTCAGTTCTTGTTTCCCTGTGATAGCTAGTGGACTATAGCATTCTCTTAATATCTTCTTTTTGCCTTTTATGAATTCTGTTGTATTTTCAGTCACTAGGGTTCTGTAGGTCTCTCCCTTCAGCCTCCTCCTCTTTGAAATACAGAGGAACCCCTTCACACCTTTTACTCTGTCTCTTACAAAGCTCTTGCACCCTTACACCATAGCAACCCAGCTAATTCCCTCACTCCTGCATGTTTCTTTGAGACCCACTATGTCATAGTTTGTTTCAAGACACTCACTCTCCAGCTCAACTGTCTTGTTAGAATCACTTCTCATATCCACAGTCATACAACAGAGGACTGTTGTTTCCCCATTCCCTCCTTATGACTCATCAGAGTTGACCTTTTTACCCCTCCTGTACCTCCCTAGGTCATACAAGATCTCCTACACTTATCCCTACCCACCTTTGTTCTAGTTTATAATCTCACCAACTCTGTTTTGTTCAAACAGTGACATCTCAGACTGTAATGCAGTACAGGTAGTGCAGCTGCCATGCTGTGATGACATCAAGCCCTCCTTATCTTTAGCTCTTTTTGCTTTGATTTCCCAGGCTTTTGTTTCCCTGCTTGTGTCTAGGTTGTTGTGATATTAATGAGTACATAGCTTTTGCTACGTTTTGCATTCTCTCTGCCAGAATCTCTCTCTGGTGCATCAAATCAGCCCTTTCAGGCAATTATCTGTGCTTTCCATTTTATGACCCAGGGGTTGCATTTAGAAGCCAGGACAAAGAGCTAGTGCTCAAATATTCCATTAATATGTGTATATTCTTATAGCATACCTGCAGTCTTCGTTCACCTCATATTTTGCCGTGATCTGCTGTTCTAGGAATACAAACGGGAAATGTAGCTGGGTCAGAAGCATGCTCAGGCTTGCTATTTCAATGCTTACGACACTAGCTACACTCATAATGTTCCAATAATATGACCAGAGTTCTTTTAATTAGCTGCCAGCTGCGTGCCTAAAACATAATGTCCACAGCAGTAATTTGGTGTTGTAAGAGGTACTCACGAACTGCTAACCGCTGTTCCTAGAACTGTTGCAATAGGAAAGTGGAAATCCTACTTGTCACTATTTCCAGCTTGAAAGCGTGCTCAGCTGCATGTTCTCTCAGTTTTTTATAACTTCACTAAGGGAAAGTGATTGTTAGTTGCACAAATGTGCTAATAAGGTCAGGCGCCTGCCAGATGAGTGGCAGAAAACCCTCCTCACAAGATCTATGTAATGAGCCAAGCAAGAAACACGGGTATACTTTCTGTCAGGAATTGATCTTGGCATATTAATGCAATTATCTGTGACTAGTATGCCAGACATAAAATTAAGTAGTCTGAACCAGTTATTGAACTGCTCCTTCACTACACTCAAGATGTTCTGGTCAGTATGATCTTTTTTTGGGCAACTTGCTTCCTGTTCTTCGGTACTGCTGCCCTGGCTTTTGAATGAGTACAGCATGGATGTTTAGGGCAGACACAGTGAACTATCACTGCCACATGAAATACTGTACTTCAGTATTTGGCCACTGCTCCAAAGCACAGTTGTCACTTATTGAGTTGAAGTGATCAGGAAGGTCACTAACAAAAACCCAAAAGAGGAATGGGCTGTTGGACCAGTCCTAGAGGGAGGCCATAATTTATGAAGGCAGGACTTGAGCTAGTATCTATGACCTCCACTTATTGGAACAAATGAGGTAAGAATTGCGCCATTTGAAGGACTGGGGGTTGATAGCAGATTGGGTTAGTATTTTTTATCATAGTAAATTAGGGTGAATATATTGAGGGGTTTAGTGAGATCACTAAACTAGAAAAGAATGTTTTTATTCTTAGAACAACCACTAATATCTTTTGATAATTTTCAAAAATAATCTTTAATGATATTTTACAATGCTTGAAAGTATATTTTGAAAGCTGCAACACTTGACTTGTTAATCACAGAAATTTAAAGGACACCTAAACCATCTTTTTTTTACACATTGGCCCAGATATTCGAAAGGGTTGCACCATGCGCAACCCACTGATGTGCCCCGGTGTGATATTCAAAAGGGAAAAGTGCGCTGCACAAATCCCGATGCGCCAGAGTGCAACAGTAATGTATGCAGGCACAGATAGGGGGGGCGTGCCCATGCATAACCTGCACAGCCCAATATTCAGCCCGGGATGTGCAGAGCCATGCATGTGCAACCCCTACTTGCTCCTGCACAAAGTTAAGCAAACAAAAAAGGAACAAATGATGCCCATCCACAGGTGAGCTGCCACATTGCAGGGCGCAACATGGCAGCTGCCACCTGTGGGTGGCTACCCGAGTTCCTGCCACACCTGGCAGCGCCCCCCCATGCCCCATCACGGGCATCTGTTCAAATAAACCCCCCCTCCAATATCCCTGGTGGTCCAGTGGACCGCTATGTGCCCGATCGCGGGCATCGGTATAATAACCCCCCCATCTAATATCCCTGGTGGTCCAGTGGACCTATCACTGCCCGATCGTGGGCATCTGTTTAAATCACCCCCTCCGGCCAATATCCCTGGTGGTCCAGTGGACCGCACTCTGCCCGATCTCGGGCATCTGCAAAACATAAACAACGTCCTATTACCCTGGTGGTCTAGGTCTCGCTGAGTGAGCCAATGGGCATGCAGCCCATACTGTACTACACATTCCAGATATGTGATTCACATATCTGGAATGTGTAGTACAGTAGTGACTGCATGCCCACTGGCTTATGCAGTGAACCAATGGGCGGCAGCCCTACCGAGCTGTCAGTTGGCGGGCGGCGGGCGACAGGCGGGGGTGCTGCTGCCTGCCGGGCTGACCGGGGTGGAGCAGGGCAGTGGGGCTCAGTGGGTGGGTGGGAGGGGTACCCTAGACCACCAGGGTAATAGGACATTGTTGATGTTTTACAGATGCCCGAGATCGGGCAGAGTGCGGTTCACTGGACCACCAGGGATATTAGATGGGGGGGTTTATTATACCGATGCCCGCAATCAGGCACATAGCGGTCCACTGGACCACCAGGGATATTAGATGAGGATTTCCTTTTTTAGACAAATGCCCATGATCGGGCTGCAGGGGCATCGGTCCTCGATGGCTGCTGCCTGGCAGGGCACCAGGTGCAAGTCATCGGGGATCAGGCGCACCTGCATGCTAATGGACTGCAAATGGGGACATAATGACATGCAAATGGCCCCATGTGTGCCTTGCATAAATTATGGCCCCATTTGCATGTCTCCTTTTGAATATCGCAGGTCCTGTGCATGGCGCAATGGCACTTGCGCTAGCGCATCTCCATGCTCCACTCTGGCCACTAGCGCTGGTGCAGTGCCACTGTGCCATGCACAGTAGGGGTGGCTAGGGTGCGATATTCAAAGCTGCTGAGCCATAGCGCAGCTCCGTTGAATATCGCCCAGGCCACACCCCTGCGCAGCCAAGTTGAGCTGCGCTCAGGCTTGCGCCACAGCCTGGCGCAGTTTGAATATCCTGGCCATTTTGTTTTAAATTACTTAACTGGCTTGTAAAGGAGAGGCTGTTGTTTACATTTATACTGAAAATGCATTTATTAAAGTAGGATAAATGCAGTTTCATAGCATTTGAAATTTCTAAACACAGCCTCTTCTGATTCTATAATCCTACTCTCAGAATCCTAAAATGACTTCCTTGATGATGTCATACATGAAAGAGATGCCAGCTATGCAGATGTTTTCTAGCTCTACTAACCATATTCAAATGCGAATAACTTTAAAATGAAAAATGACAGCATGGTACTGTGAGCACGAAAGTTGTTGAGCACAAAAATATCTACAAAATGAGTGGTATTTAATTTATAGATATCTTTTATTTTTTTTTAACTAGCAAACAAAACAGCAGAGAATTCAATTGTTTGTCACTTTTTTAACAAACAAATGCAAATAACTTTAAAACAAAAAAATTATAGCATGGTACTGTGAACATGATATTTGTTCAGCACAAAATATTTACAAAATGAGTGGTATTTTCTTTATATATACCTTTTAGTGTTTTTTATAATTAGCAAAAAAAAAAACAGCAGAAAATTAAATGTTTTCCCCTTTTGAAACAAACAAATACAAATAGCTTTAAAATGAAAAATGATAGCATGGTACTTTGAGCATAAAAGTTGTTCAGTACAAAAATATCTATCAACTGAGTGCTGTTTCATTTATAGATACTGGTTAGATTTTTTATAATCAGGAAATTCAAGTTTTTTCACTTTTTTGGAGGTATGACATAAATGGAGTATGCTACCTCCCTACTGAAAATATTGTTGATACTTTTTGTTCTCATGCCGATTGACCTGGTGGCATCACTTGTGGCATTGTCACTTGTGATGTCATCGGGTCAATTGGCACTCAAAAAAAAATATCAAACATATTTCCAACAGGGGGTAGCATATCCCATGTGTATTTTTTATAAAACAAACCTCCATTAATGCATCAGTTTGAGTTGCTATTAAAGCAGCAATAGTATGGAAATGCGATGTTAGGGTTTTCAACACTAACTCTGCATACCCCCCAACCAGCCAAAGGGGGAAGACAACAAAAGCAACCACTGACATCCATCACCAGGTAATATAAACAATATACAACTCTTTTCCAATGACATAAGAGACATCCATCATCACGGTTCAGCACTTCTGTAGCCATGGATACACATGCACACTTGCACACCACCTGGGAAGTGTGGTAACAAATTCCCATAGGATCACATTATAAATTGCAAGCAAGGAATAACACATGACAGGGTGTGAGGCAATGTTAAATTACCACACATCCAAGGTGGATTGTGAGGCATGAGGCACAGACGAATGCCTTCAACCACCTGGGAAGTGTGGTATATGATTTCCATAGGATCAGATTGTAAATTGTAAGTAAGCAATGCCACACACCAGGGTATGCAACAATACTAAATTGTTGTATGCCCCAGGTGGGTTGTGAGGCATGAGGCACAGCTGAGTGCCTATAGCCACCTGGGAAGTGTGATATAAAATTCCCATATGATCACATTGTAAGTAAGCAATAACACATGGAAGGGTGTGCGGCAATGCTAAATTGCTGCATGCCCCAGGTGGATTGTAAGGCACAAGGCACAGCTAGGTGCCTTTATCCACCTGGGAAGTGTGATATATAATTTGAATAAGATTATATTATAAATTTTAAGTGATCAATACCACACTGCAGGGTATGCAGCAAGGCTAAATGGTTGCATGCCCTGAGTGGGCTGTGAGGCACATGATGTAGCTGAGTGCCTTCAGCCACCTGGGAAGTGCAATATAAAATTCCCATAGGATCACATTGTAAATTGTAAGTAAGCAATAACACATGACAGGGTGTGTGGTAATGCTAAATTACCAAACGCCCCCCGTGGTTTGTGAGGTGGGTTGTGAGTTACGAGGCACAGCTGAGTGGGAAGTGGTGATGTCTTCACTCAGGTGCTGAAGGCATCTATGCTGCCATTAAAGTGCATGTTAAGGATGTGGGAAAGTCAGCAGGTGGCTGCTTTGAGGAGCACCAGGCACCTGGCTTCTTTGCCTGGAAACAGAGGTAACATTCTAACTTATATGGCACACAGCTGAATGACACAAAATGAAGCCAAAAAGGGAAACAGCAGTAGCAGAGTGAGATGAAGGCCTGGGTAATATGGCAAAGGCAGTTCTCATGTGCACTGACTAAATGCAAGGAAGAAAAGGAAGTGTTGGTGGGTGGTTACATGAGAAATGCAGTGTGCCCTAGATCAGTTTGCCTGATAACGTAAAGTGGGAATATGAGAATCTGTAGCTCACACTGTCACAGTGAGGCAGCACTGACAGAGCAGGAGAAAATATAAATGGAAACAGTAAGTGTACAACAGTTTTGTACCCCCTCCGGTTGGAAGGCGGGAGGTGGGATCTATTTGAAAAGAAAATTGCAGTTTGGTTAATTGGAGGAGGGCATGAAAACAAAAAATATCAACAATATTTCCATAGGGAGCTAGCATATTCCATTTATGCCATACCTCCAAAAAGTGAAAAACATCACATTTCCTGCCATTTTTGGCTGATTATAAAAAAATCTAAAAGGTATCTATAAATGAAACCCCACTCATTTGGTAGATATTTTTGTGCTAAACAACATTTGTGCTCAAAGTATCATGCTATTGTTTTTCATTGTAAAACTATTTATGGGGCCTATGCATGAATGGGCAGGAAGTACAGTACATGCTGGAGGCACGTACCCCAGTCGCATAACTCCACAGCCCCAGACAGGTGCAGGGTGCATGGTATTCACTACCACACACACCCATGGGGCATCAGTCTTCAACCTTGCCTCCCCAGTGCAGGACTCTGCAGGGCAGCTGGGGGCAGGGTAGCTGACCGAGGTGGGCATCCAATTGTATGCCCATCCTGGATTCCTGAGTGGATCCCTTGCATGGCACAGCATGGATCCAAGTGTGTGAATGGCCCTGCAGGCACAGGATCCATGCAGACAGCCCCTGTGGCCAGCAACACCAGCCTGGTGCACACATGTCCCCCTGCCCCACATCCGACAGTACCCCACACACATCTGCTCCATCCCCATGTGGGCAATCAGACTTCCCAGCAAGGTGATGCCCCATCCTAGTAATGCTGAAGCATCCTCCCCTGATGTGTGGTAGCCCATCCCTCCCATATGCAGGTGACGGACCCCCTCCACCCGCAACACATCTGGCCATACCCCATGAGTGCATACCTTACCCCAACCCCCGGCAATGGGTGATCTGTGCCCCATATGCACACTCCAGACACCCACCCCTAACATGTGGCAGCCCATTCCCTGTGAAGTGCAAGCCAATCCCCTAACACACATAGGTGCCCTGCATGACCCCTTCCCAGACTCCAGCAGCATTGGTGGCCATTGGCTACCCCCCATTGCACCGACAACAACCCCCAGTCCCTGTATCTTCTTGTTGGTGCCATGGCTCCAGATGGCCAGTGGCACAGCCCTCCTCACACCACCTTGGCTGATGGCCATCCAACCGATGCTGGGAGTGCTGCAGCACTGACAGGAAGGTATGGGGACTGAGGAGTGTTGTTGATGCTGTGGGGGGCACTGACCATCACTGCGGGGCAGCAATTAGATGTAGGGGGGTTGGGCGGCTCTGCCATATGTGCCAGACATGGGGATGCACTGTGTGTGGGGGAGGGGTGTAACATTACCATCACTGGGACAGGGCATCTGTATGTGGTGGGGGGGATGCCATATATATATTGGTGGTTGGGGCACCACTGTGAGTTGGGGGCATGCAGCATACTTTCTCAGGGTGTGGATCATCTGTGTGTGTTGGGGGTGGGTGCCAATTGTCTCCACAGGTGGGGGCATGGCTGTGTATGTTGGGGGGTCCAGACAGATGCCAGTGGGCTGTGTGTGTGGGGCTCAGCACATAGGGCACTTATAGCAGGGTTCCCCCTGGTAAAACAGATGTCCTACCATGGACCCCAGTGCACAGCACTACTTGCCTTGGTGCATGGCGCATAGTGCCAACACGTCCCCCGCCAGCCCCTGTTGCATTACTTTCTGTGCAGCCAGGGGATCAGGTGTGTAGGGGCTGCATGCCCCATTTTGTGTATCCTGTGTGGGGTGGTGCAATGAGTATGGAGTGGCTACACGCCACAGATATGTGGCACGTAGGCACTCTGCACATTCTTGCATAGGCCCCTACATTTATTTGTTGCAAAAAGTAAAAGCAATTGAATTTGCTGCTGTTTTTTTTGCTAATGTTTTTTTAAAAACTAAAAGGTATCTATAAATGAAACACCACTCATTTTGTAGATATTTTTGTGCTGAACAACTTTCATGCTCACAGTACCATGCTATCATTTTTCATTTTAAAGTTATTCCCATTTGAATATGGTTAGTAGAGCTAGAAAACATCTGCACAGCTGGCATCTCTCTCAAGTCTGACATCATCAAGGAAGCCATTTTAGGATTTTGAGAGTAGGATTTTTGAGTCAGAAGAGGCTGTGTTTACAGTTTTCAATTGTTATGAAACTGTTTTCATCCTATGTTAATAAATGCCATTTCAGTATTAATGTAAACAACAGCCTTTCCTTTCAAAGTCTATGAAGTCATTTTAAAAAAGAAAATGTGTAAAAAGATGGTTTAGATGTCCTTTAAGTTTTTTAAATGAAAGCTTAGGGCCAGATTCATAAAAAAATTGCTAAGTGCAGCGCAAAAGTTTGCACTGCACTTTGCAATTGTGCAGGGTCCAAAAGTTGCTATTCACAGTCAGATAGCACACCACACTATCCAACTGTGAATAGGGGTCAGCTGGAGCTGGTGCTAACCCCTGTAGCGCTGCTCTGACCAGGAGCCAGGAATACCCCACTCCAATGTATAGCACTGCTGTGCTAGTTGCAATTCACAAAGTCAAATAATGTCCCTGATAGTCTAGTGGTCCCTACATTTCCACTGTTCTCCAATCACCATCCCCATAGAAATAAATAATGTCCCTGGTAGTCTAGTGGTGCCTCCCCCTGTCACCGACCCATATTATTATTATTATAGGAAAGAGTTCCCTGGCAGTCCAGTGGTCCTTCCCCCCACAGTGTCCTACAATTGCCAGCCCGTAAGAAATTCATGAGTGGAAATAGTGCCCCTGGGGTCTAGCAGTCCCTCCTCCTACTGGATCACCCACCTAATATACATAAAGTAGTGTCATTGGTGTCCAGTGTACCCCCTTCCTAATCCCTCATGAAATCATGTGACCCATTTCCCGGTGGTATAGTAGACCCCCACCTAAGCAGGTAGTGACCCACCACCCCACTTTCCACCCCATACCGAACCCCAGCTGATGACCAGCACAGCCCTCCTCTCACCACCATAGCTGGCCACCAACTGAGCTCTCAATGAGCACATACTGTATGCTGAATTAGCTTGGACACAACTGTTTTTATGTGTTGATACTATTTCATATGTATCAATACTATCTGAGCCTGCTTTTTCAGTATATTATTGATATATGTATGTGTATATTATTAATATTTTTTTAGTTGTGATACAGCCAAAAACAGCGAATACATTATGTCAATACTATTTTTTTGTCTTGGTAGACTATATCAGTGCTATTTATTTGGTAGTGATACATAACATTTATTTACTTTTATTTATTGAAAAGTTTCACCAGGAAAGGCACACTGAGCAATATAAAACTGCTCATCTCATGGAGCATCCTGGGGGAAGGGGAACATGGGAGTACAGTGATCAAAAGCACATTTCCATGCAGTATTATAGACAAGTATATATACAATAATCAACAACACATTTCCAAAGGTATTATAAAACAGAGAGGCAACAGAGTAAAAAAACAATACATCAGTTAGTAGCATTACATAATCATTGGGGTTTGATGTGAGAGGAGAAAATTAACAGCACTGCAGACTTAATACAAACAATGCAGACAAGGAAGTGCAATAAAGTACATTAGTTTCTCCTCACAGTAAGTGCTAGGCTGGGAAAGGGGATGAGGAAGCCAGAGGAAAAATTAGGAGGAGTGAGGAGCCAGAGGGGAAATTAGGAGCAGCTGCAGGTTGGAGAGAGGAAGCTGAGGAGGGAGGTTGAGATGGACCATGGGGAGGAGGAGGAGTGCCTGATTTGATGAAGCATTGCATTCCAGAGCTTAGGGAACCTATAGAAGAATGACGATTGGCCTACAGAGGTGGTGCACTGTGGTATAGTTAGGGTGTGGGAGTCACTGGATCTGAGGGAGAGAGGGGCAGTGGGATGGTAGGACAGTGAGAAGGCAAGGTAAGAGGGAAGTGTATCAAACCTGAATTTAGAGACAAATTTTATGCAGCAGGCTAGATGTAGGTTTTCCAGGGAAGGAAAAGCTAGAGAGTGATGTAGTTCACCATGGTGAGTAAAGGAAGGGGCATCCAGAGTGAAACAGAAAGCATTGAAAAGGGTGTCCAATCTGGTTAAAGATGACTTTGGTGCAGCACTATAGACTATGTCACAGTAGTCAAAGATGGGTAGTATCGTTTTCTGGACAATCTCCCACCTGGCCTGTAGAGGTAGGCAGCTTCAGTTCCTGTAAAAGGCACCTAATTTGGGGCACAGCTTTTTTAGGATGGAGTCTATGGGTACAGTGAAGTTTAGGTGCTGGTCTAGGCAGACCCCGGGAGACCTAAAGGAGGAGGAGGTGTCCTCCAGAGTAGAGCCATCAAGCATGTGGAAGGAGGGCAATTTAGTTAGCTTAGACAGTCTCTGCCTGGCACCGAAGGTCATGGAGACTGTTTTCTTGGCATTGAGGAAAAGTTGATGGGAGCTTAGCCATTGCTGAACTTTCTCAAAGTCATGCTGAAGTCATGCTCCTCTTGCATCAAATTCTAATGATTATCATCAGTTGGCAACTGGCCAGAGTAGAAAAGGACAGTATTGTCAGTATACATATGGATGGGGGAGGTGCACACTGAGGGGAGGTCATTAAGGAATATGGAAAATAGTAGGGAGCCAAGGACTGAGGTTTCTGAAGTGTGTGTGTGGGGGGTGGAATCTGCAATTTTGACTGTGTCCGGTCTGCTAGGTAGGAGCTAAACCAGTCTGTGGCTGAATCAGACAGGCTAGCAGATCACAGATTATCTAGAAGGAGAGGGTTGGAGACAGTGTCAAAAGCCTTTGCAAGATCGACAAAGATCGCAGATGTGATTAGACCACTGTCCATACCTGAGAGTATGGAATCAGTGAGCCTAAGTAAGAAAGCGGTAGTGGAGTGATCTTTCCTAAAACCAGATTGGTAGGGAGTGAAAAAGGCAGAGTCAGAGAGGTAAGAGGAGAGTTGGGAGGGGACCATGTGCTCCTGAAGCTTAGTGAGAACAGGTAAGAGAGAGATTGGCCGATAGTTCCGAGGCATAGAAGGGTCACCTCCCTTGGGTAGTGGAAGAACTACAGTGTGCTTCCATGGGTCAGGGATGGAAGCCAGTGAGAAGGAAAGGTTTAGTAAGGCAGAAAGTAGTTAACAAATGGCATGAGCAGAGAGGAAGAGAAGTTTGGGGTCAAGACCATCAGATGAGGAACCCTTAGATGGGTTGAGAGTGAGGAGGTATTTAGAGTATCATGAAGTGAGACTGGAGAGAAGGAGAAGAGGTCACTAGGGAGGGTGCTTGGGTATGAGTTATTGCAGACAGATGCGACTGGTTGGGTAGGAGTAAGAGAAGTTAGTAGAGCAGCAGCACATGAGGTAAAGTAAGAGTTGAATTTAGTAGCAACTGAGAGGTGGGCAGATGTAAGTGCACTATTGACATAGATGAGTGGAGTTTGGGCTTTAGAGGCAGGGGGGGAGAGAAGAGGGAGTTAATAACTTTCCAAAATTTTGACAGGGTACATATGTTAGCATGAAAGGTGGATCTAAAGTATTTGGACTTAGCAAGCCTTGTAGCAGGCTTTTCTGAGGGCTCAATATCTGTCATGGTCAGCATTTGATTTAGAGACTTTGTGAGCTTTCCAAGTCCAGTCTCGAGCTCTCATACATGCTATCAATTCCAGTGTGATCCACCAGAGATGGTTTCCACGTAGTCGAGTGCGCTTAAAGGGTGCGTCCTTGTTCCAGATGTTAAGAAAGTGGCCTTGGAAATAGTCCAGGGCTTCATTAACTGTGGTAGCAGAGGAAATAGGAGACCAGTCAGTGTGGACTAATTCATATAGGTGGTGGGTAAGGTCTAGGGATTTATATGAGCAGAAAAGCAATGTTTTATGTGGGGCTTTTGGGCTGTGGAGTTTGCATACCAAATAGATCATATGATGGTCACTGAGTGCATCCAGGAGGAGGCCTGATTCAGTTACTCTCTAGGCATGTGAGGTTAGGGCCCAATGGATGACTTAGTGGTTGCCTGATTTAGTATTTAGATGGGTTGGCTCATGGATTAATTGCATTAAGTTAAGGGCCGCAATATTGTTACGCAGCTTGGATAAGGAAGAGTCAAGCCAGTTTTGGTTAAAGTCACCTAGTACATAGAGTTTGCCGTTTGATGTAAAGGTAGAAATTTGAGAGAGAAGATTAGAGGCAATAGTAGGGGAGAGGCCTGGACAGCAGTAAATCCCAGCAATGTAGATTGGTATGGAGTGAGGCATGTAGAGCCTGAGGACAAGGGCTTCATAAGCTGTGGGGAGACAATACAGATAGGACCGGGGCAATATAAATGGAGGATGAGATGTAAATAGCTACGCTGCTGCTCCTACCTGTGTGGTCTTGCTGGGTGATATTGTAGCCAGAGATGTATATACTGGGATCAGGTGTTTTATTATTTAACCAAGTTTCAGTTATTATGAGGCAGTCAGGTGCCAGTGATAGTACTAGGGGTTGAAGCAGGATTACTTTAGGTAGTAAACTTCTTATGTTAAAGTGGAGGATTTTAAAACCACGAGGGAGAGTTGGCATGTTGGAGACAGGGGAAGGTGTGTGTGTGAGAGGGGGCAACCTGCATTTTTGATGGGGGGGGCCAGGGTTAGGGTTTATATCCCTGGAAGATAGTAGGAGAAGGGAGATGATTATAACGTGGAGCTTTGAACTTTTGTACCATGACTTAGATGTGACCAGGCTATAGGGGTAGGTGAATAGTAAGAGAACATGAACTGAATAGACAGGGAGCACGGGAGTGCATAGGAGTTAGGGACAGAAGAGAGGGAGGCACAGGGTAGAAAAGTATGGTGGGCCCAAAGTTGGAGGACTGGAGTGGGGGATACCAACATCAAGATCAAAGGGGCTGAACTTAGAGGAAGAGAATAACCAGGAGGGGTTACTGAGGATTTATTTAGGAGGTTTGCATGGGTAGCTGGCATGGGAAGAAGTGAGACAGTAAAGAGAATAAGGAGAAGTAGGCAGCTTATTTGCAAAGTCAGCATTCTGTGGTATACAAGGCCAGGCAAGAAGTTTACTTATTTATTTATTTATTTTGCAGACGACTTGGAGTGGTTAGGGAAAGGTAATTCAGTAATGCCTAGTTAAGTGACAGGTTTAGATGAGGTGGAATAGAAGCCGTTAAGTAGAACCTAGTTTTAAGTCAGGTGATGTGTCAGAAAGATAGAGATTCTTGCTCTTTGAGTAGTGCTGGCTTAGGAACAGTGCCCTCAAGAGGTAGAGATATATAACTTGCAAATGGAAAAGTGAGGAGAAAAAAAAAAGTAAAAAAGTATTTAAATAGTTGAAGGCAGAAAAAAAACACTCCAAAAATTGGTAGTTTTCTATGCTAACAATTCAAAAATGGTTGTAGTCCCCTACTCTAACAATTCAAATGTATTAGTGGGTACATTTGGCTCATTACAGATTCAGTTGCAGAGGTTAGGAAAAGAACAGAAATTTAGGCAGCAGAGAGATGAGCTCCAGGGAAAGGCGCTAGGCAGTTCAAATCCCCAGGAGATGAAACCAATCAGGGAGAGACGGAGTGCTGAATCCGCCTATAGTAGACCCAATTCATGCACCATCCACTGAGTTCACAGCTAGCAAGCTGGGCTGGAGCTGTTTTCCTGAAGCGTACCTGGAATCTTGCGCTTAAGGGCAGGCTGGGGAGCACCCTGTGGTTGGCTGCATTCAGCACCAGACTGCTAGTGCAGAAGATGTAATCCCCCTCAGGGAATCCTGGAATCTTGCTCTGGAGGGCAGGCTGGGGAGCACCCTGCAGCCAGCTGTGTTCAGCACCAGACCACTAGTGCAGAAGATGGAGCCCGCTCAGGGAATCCTGGAATCTTGCTCTGGAGGGCAGGCTGGGGAGCACCCTGTGGCCGGCTGTGTTCAGCACCAGACCGCTAGTGCAGAAGATGGAATCCCCCTCAGGGAATCTTGGAATCTTGCTCTTAAGGGAAGGCTGGGGAGCACCCTGCAGCCAGCTGTGTTCAGCACCAGACCGCTAGTGCAGAAGATGGAATCCCCCTCAGAGAATCCTGGAATCTTGCTCTTGAGGGTCGGCTGCCAGACCGCTAGTGCAGAAGATTGAATCCCCCTCAGAGAATCCTGGAATCTTGCTCTTAAGGGCAGGCTGGGGAGCACCCTGCAGCCAGCTGCGTTCAGCACTAGACCACTAGTGCAGAAGATGGATCCTGCTCAGGGAATACTGGAATCTTGCTCTGGAGGGCAGGCTGGGGAGCACCCTGTGGCCGGCTGTGTTCAGCACCAGACCGCTAGTGCAGAAGATGGAGCCCGCTCAGGGCAATCCCAGATCCTTGCTCTTGACATGGCATTTTAAAAAATATATTTGAATAAAAAATATTTTTCAACTTTTTCTGAATTTTGGAATTACTACACATTATTTAATTAGTAATTGTGTAGTTTTAACTTAATTTTCATTCATCATATGACTTTAATCGCAATGCTAACATTTCAGTCTCCCTTCAGCAGTACCAAATCTTCAATAATGCTCCAACATGGTTATCCTTTAATAGCTTGTCAGTAGAGATACTATAAAGTTTTAGTTTACTGGAGAAGTTAAAGCAAATTTGCTAACTTTGCCTTTGTGAATCAATTAGTGATTTTTTGCAATTTAGTAGGAAATTCTCCCTTGACAACTTCACCTGGCAACTTTGTCTGTAACTTCACCTTTGGAGTACATTTGGGTGAAGTGTTGTAATGAGGCTACTGGTAAATAAGTGTCTCAAGGTTACATGGGACAGCTTCATCAGATGATGTACATCTCTACAAAGTGAGTCTGCTTAACTTTAGGTTTTGTAGTGTTATTTAGTCAGTGAAGGTGATAGGAGCCTAACAACCTTTCAAAGCAACTTTTGTGATCTAAATCCACAATTTACATTATTTTAACAGCTTTTATTTAAATTAATTTTTCATTTTGATTTAATTCTTTGAGTTTTTAGGAGTACTCCAGATTTTGTTTCTGCTATATTTTGTCTATATTTCTTTAGTTGTAACCTTTAGTTATAGAGCAATATTTTTCCTTTTGTTTCCCTTTGCTCCTAGCCAACTTTTCTTCTCTCTCTGTCTTCCTGTCACACTTTTTTGTTTATTTTAGAAACATAGAAACATAGAATTTGATGGCAGATAAGGACTGCTTGGCTCACTTAGTCTGCCTGTCTTTCCCTACCAACTGTATAACCACAGACCCTACGTAATCTATGGCTCATCCCCCCATCTTATCACTAAGGTTCCCTTATGCCTATCCCATGCTTTCCTGAACCCTGTTACAGTTTTTCCCCCACCATCTCTGCTGGGAGGCTGTTCCAGGCATCCACCACCATCTCTGTGAAGAAATACTTCCTCACACCTCCGCTGAGTCTACCACCTCCAGCTTTATAACATGACCCTTAGTTCTTGAGCATCTTTTTTTCTGAAAGATGCTTCCCTCTTGAACCTTATCTATATCTGTGAGGTATCTGAAAGTTTCTATCATAGCCCCCCCTCTCCCTCCATTCCTTCAGTGTATACATATTAAGGTCCTTCAGTCATTCCTCACAGGGCTTTTGATGCATACCTGCACAACTTTAGTTGCCGTCCTCTGGACTGTCTCCACTCTTTCTATGTCCATCCGGAGATGCGGTCTCCAGAAATGGACACAGTACTCCGAGTGATGTCTCACCAGTGATCTATAGAGGGGTTACACCACCTCTTTCTTTCTGCTGGTGATCCCCCTCCCTATGCACTCCATTTTGAGATGGAGTATAAGGTAACTCATATTTGTCTTATGGTGGAGCCATAGGTCTGCACTGGAGAGCACCAGGCCTAGATGCAGGATGTAGGGGCAGTGGGAGGGGTGATCCTGCAGCCCCCCACAGCACCACCCGCCAGTTGCACAGCAGCTCCAGTTCCTTCATGTCTGCAGTAGTAGCTCTCAGTGCAGGCTAAACACCCTGTTCCCCATCCCATGTTACCACCACTGCTATGGGCTGATCC
This sequence comes from Neoceratodus forsteri, assembly GCA_016271365.2. Classification (NCBI taxonomy): domain Eukaryota; kingdom Metazoa; phylum Chordata; order Ceratodontiformes; family Ceratodontidae; genus Neoceratodus; species Neoceratodus forsteri. The sequence continues at coordinate 1,223,055,334 of CM057458.1, forward strand.
CCCTGAGGAGCCTCACATCCAGGTCATTAGTGCCACATTCTGGAAAGCAGCCTAGGTCTTTCCTTGAGTAGGAATACCATGGATACCAACAATGACAGTGCAGTCAAACGTAATCTCTGCAACACACTTGTTAGTCCTGGCATGAACGGCAGCTACCTTGGCACCAGTGGGCAGCATACCCACATGAAAATCCACCACTTGAGTCAGTGGGAGGCCATAGAAAAAGAGATGGTGAATGGTGGTGGCAGTGGCCCTGTTGCGCCAATGAAAAGGCAGCACAAACTTAGACCACATCCACAATGGTCGCATGGGCCTGGGAACAGCAGCTAGTTTGGGGGGAGGTATGGAACCAACATTGGCACCTCCAGTGCCAACAACCAGCAGAGTAGAGCTGGCACAACTCTGAGAGGAGACAGGGAACCTCCACCACGGAGTTTCTTCAATGGAAGAAATGTACAGAAGCTGCTCTAAAATTAGCAAGTGCTTCTTGAAGGAATGTCTGAGCTCCAACATGGTGGTGTAGGTGATCTTCCCTTTGATCCTTAAAAATATTCTCCAAATATTGCTTTTTCCAGTCCTTTCTTCGGTAGACCCCCTCACTGATCCTCCTTCTTATGCACCCCATCCGTAGCTCTATCAGATTCTCTCTCCTTTCTCCTCTTAGTCTTTCTTCACCCTCTTTGTTTATGAGAAAAAATGTATATATATATATATATATATATATATATATATATATATATATACTGTATATATACATTTAAAAATACAAAATAAATCTCTTTTCCTGTCTTTTTTACTTTTTGACTTCATTCTTTCTCATCTTGATTTCTGTTTCAGTGTTCTTCTTATTTTAAAAAATGTTTTATTTTCTACCTGTATTTTCTTTAATGGTTTTATGTGCCCTATTATATTTTTCTCACACTGCTGTTGTCGTGGTAAAGCACTGCTGTTTACATATACAGTGGATTTGAAAAGCAGCATATTAAAAATTGTTTGGTCCCTGAATATTTTTTTTTTTTAGTACAACAGTTGATGCAGTGCTATATCAGTTGCCCAGCTGCCCTATTGGACTAATTCCCTTCCTCTACCCAGCAACTTTTTTCACTGTTCTCACTTCCTGAAATTTTCTACCAAACAAGAAATTATTAAACAGTGGTAGCTGATGCTGCACTGTTTGCGTTGTCTTCTTAGACAGTTGCATTGAGAAGCACTTTAGTTGACACAAGTGCACAAGTACTATATATAAATTTCTCACTTGTTGAAATTTTCTCCGGAACAAGAAATTATTAAATGGTGTTAATGCACTACTGCTGCTACTGCTACATTGTTCTGCACCGTATGTCAATCCCACTGCCACAGTTCTTGTAAAGCACTTTAGGGGAAATGGTGAGGAAAAACCCAATATATAGAGAATAATGGATAGGCAAGTGTGTGTTACGACTATTTCTTTCACACCCAAGATGTTTGATGACCCATAAACCTTGAGAGTGAAGCTCAAGAGGTTTATGTGGTCATCAAACAACGAGGGTGTGAAAAAAATGGTCATAGGCACACACTTGCCTATCTGTTATTTTTTATAATTCCTGCTAATTGCTGTAATATAGTAGTCCTTTTACTTTAACACCATAAGAGCAATTAGGTCTCAGTCGGTTCTCAATGTGACTGAGTGCCGTTGCCAAAGCCCCGACCAGAGCGCAAGTCTGCGGCATGAGTACTGCAGGATCATCCAGATATTTGTTTGATTGTTCTGAAGGCAGGATCAACTAATTAAATAGTTAAAACAAGAAATACTTTACTTCTGTGTTGATTTGTTGCCAGACTATCAGCACAGGTGCTCCAGTATCAGAAAAATGGAGCTGCCATATTGCTCGTGTTTTGCGTCCCACCCACAGACCAAATAACAGCCAATAAGGAGGCGCGCTAGCATTGAGTGACACAAAACACCAGGGAACTGAAAAGATTTTTAATGGCATTTGACAATACCTGTAATCAGGTTGATAGATAGGGTCACCAGTAATTATACAGAAATCCTGTGCTCCTAGAATTTTTCTCAACAACCAGAAAAATACATCAGGTTGCTGCATGCTGCAATATGGTACTGCACTATGTGCCAGTCCCACTGCCACAGTTGTTGTAATGCATTTTAAGGGAAATGGTGTAAAAAGCATGATATGTAACAATTCTGTGTTCCCAGAACATTTCTCAACAACTAGAAAAAATACATCCAGCTACTGCTACTGCTACATGGTGACACATTGTGTGTCAGTCCCACCACTACAGTTCTTGTAATGGACTTCATGGGATAAACTTTAGTACCCAGAAATGATCACTTTAATCAGTTCTCATGTCTGGAAATTTTTGCACGAGGAAACAAAATGAGATGGGCCACCACCGCCTCCACAGCATGCTACTAGGCTGAGAAACATGAACTCTTAAGCCAGTGTAAATGTCATTGCCAGGCAGACCTCCAGCAGCCTTCAAGCCAAGCCTCCAGCCAGTCCATAAAGACTTGAAGTCTAGTAAGGCCTCCCTTTGTCTGCTGTTATGGTAAGTTGCTTTCACTGTTGTTCACACTCCTTGTCCTCACTGTTAGTGGTGACTCCGTACTCACCCAGGAGGGGCTTCCACCTTGCTTGCAAGACATAAATATGTATTTCTTTCCTTTTGTCCCCCTCTCACTGCCAGATTGACCATTTGCAGAGATGAGTGGCAAGCCAATTCCAAAGCCAGACAGCTTGCAAAGAACAGACTTAAATTGCCTCTTTCTCTACCACCCTTCTCTGTGGTACCATCATGCCAATACACGGCATGCCCTCACTAATTTGATGGTACATACCATTACATGTTTTTTTTTTTTGAATGCATTCCATGGCTACACATTACCCTTGGGTTGGAGGGGGCTGTTTACATCTCCCAAAGACTATGTGGAGTTTATGGGGTGACCATCCTACATTGGACCACAGTAACTGTATGGCACCAACATATTTGGAAACTTTCTGCACACTGCCACAAGTCTCTTTTTGCTGATGCACATTGGCTGTATGCATGCACAGTAAAGGGAGGATCCATCAAGTTCCCTAACTGCTGTGCAGCAGAGATCAGTAACAGGTGAAAGAGAGACTCAGTCTGGATGGTATCTTGTTTACAGCACTAACATTGTTGCCTGTGACCTGCTACCTCTATATATTTTTGACTCTTTCCTTTGGACCACTAGGATGGATAACACCTGCAATGTTCTCCTGCTTAAGGAGATCTGTGACAGGTATGTGGTTGGGGGAGTGTGCTATGAGGTGCCTGCCATTTTGATTTTGGGTCCAGACTACAAACAGGATTGTTGGACCATTCCAGTACTCTTTTTAATGCTTTATTTTCTTTCCCTTACAGGAAATATGTAACTAAGAACTGTGGCTGATCCCACCTTGGGATATGACTCTGAACATCCGATGTGGTATGGCACATACCTTTTTGTTACTGTTATCCTGTTGGACTGGTGCCAGAATTAGCTATTGAGCTTTTCTACCATGTTTAAAGAGCTACTTCACTATCTAAAACTAATATTAGTTTTTAAAAGCAGCCAGCCATTACCTTTTCTATCTGAGGTACTTTTTCTATTCCATTTGTTGAATTAGAAGATTGTTTACCTGATGTTAGTAGGTGTGATGTGTGGGATGACTCTCTGCCTGGCAGCTGACATATCTACAGGTATCTCTATTCCCCCATTACATATTCAACATTGTGATCTCACTGACTGTGACATCACTGCTGCTTAGGAACAACCACTCAGTAGCTGCCAGGTCAGTTGCCTGTGATGTCAGTCACAATGCTGACAATATAGTGGGGGGATAGACATAGACATGCCAGCTGCCTGGCTAAGAGCTATTCCACACATCCAGCCTAATATTACCACATGGAAGACTGTCTATTGAGTAAAAGGAAAAAGGAAAAATGCTTCAGAAATAAGAAGTTACAACAGACTGCTTCTTAAAATTTGTATTAGCCCGCCTGTTTTGGCTCTACTAGTTCTTTAATGGGAAATGCCACCTACCGGTTGTAGAAACAGGAGGGATAAGAGGACATTTTGGGGAGATGAGGGTATGTTAATAGGGTTCTATGTGATATGGGTGAGGTAATAATAGTGAAACGCAAAATGACGAATCAACTACAGCGAACGCAGTAACCGTGCATACAAACATGAGCGATGGGCATAACAGGGACTGAAATACAGAAAAAGAACCAATCCACAATGATCATCAACAGACATTCTCCCCTTGTAACAGCACCTCATCCAGAATCTCTCCATACAGTGCTACTACCACAGCTGGCACCTTCACAATCTTATGCACTCCGGCAAGTACTGTACATGCACCTGATACACCTGGCAATGGCAGCAGCTGCTTCACATCATCACCAGGGACGCACTCTCCAATTTCCATGTTACCACAATGTACACACACTGCTATTTGTTTTATGTGGTGCTTCACCCCCCACACTCCCTATGGGGAGCTGCTCCCCCTGCATCTCCCCTACTTATTTCTAACAAAATCCATGGCACTCATTGTCTGCTATGATTGCTATTTTAACACCGTTGCTCACATTGCACACTCGTTCACAATGTACAGTCGCTCTTTTTGCAGGTGCTCAAACTGAGTCACTCATTTTGAGTCTCTTAATTTGAGTCACTTATATTACAGGATACCGGTAAGCGTTATGGGGGAAGAAGTGGAAAGATGATAGGTTAAACTAGTTTGGGGAGGCCAGGGGATGGACAAGTTTTAGGGTCCCTAGGAAATTATGTGTGTAACTGTTTACAAGTTTTGGGAATTTGTGTGAGTGGCAAAATTATACAGTATATTGAATTATGGACGGAAGGTTTTTTTTTTAAAGATTACCTACTGATTGAGTCTTTTGTTACTTAATCTTTCTTTAAATACTTACCATATCCTGAGTGTACATAGATATCCTGAGGTTTAGTTCTAGTGTTGTTGTCTGGTCTCCTGGACTTACTAGTGGCAAATTGTTTTACCTTATAGCCTTTTACAATAGTGACAATGGCTGAACAACTTACTTGGAATGTTAACAGTCTTAAAACTGTGGTGAAACAAAAGAGGGTAATAACTCCTGTTAAAAAGTTTAAAGTTCACATGCCATTGCTCTAAGAAATTTACATGCTCTCCCATGAAAATAAGCAGAAAAGCTGGACAAATGGTGGTGGCGGTGGTGGTGGTGGGAGAGGAGCTGATTTCAGTGTGTTTTAACTTCAAAGCCTGTGGGACAGCAGTCTGGTTCCTCCCAAATCTACAAAAATCATCAAAGTCACAAATGAACCTGAAGGATGCTTTTTGATAGCAGAAGTTAGGATAGTTAAAGAAGCATTTCAGATAAAAGCATGGAAACACTGACTTTTATGCCAGGTCCTATCAAGTCTGTCCGTAATAAAACCAGCTGCACAAGAGGTGGGTTGCACTATAGATTTGAGAGGGGTCATTGTTATTTCCTGAAGTTTTGAAATGCTTACTTGCAATTTGATAGACTTTGGTGCTATATGGTAAGTTTTCCGGTGGGAAGACACAAAGCGTTATTGAAAGCTAAGCTTGTGATTCAATGGATGGGAGCAACCAGCTACACACACACCCTTCCTGGGCCTCATTTGGAAGCTGTGTTTGCTTTCTGAGCTGGAGACTGTGCTTCCCACTGTCTGTGTTTATTGCTTTCTTCATGGCTTTTTGAGCATTTCTGTTTGATTTTTGTTTTCAGCTTCTGTTTAGTCTGTACCTTCAGCAGCTGTCTAGATTACTGTCTTGTCTAACTGCCTACCTTGACTGTAGAATTGCACTTCATGTTTCTCTCTAGGGAAGCCACTCATGCTGCTTTCATGTCCTCATTTACCTTATGTCCTTACCTGCAGTTTGTTTTTGTATGCTGACCCAGTTCTGTGTCCTACCTCTGTCACTGTGCTGTATTCTGCTTATGTTTCTCAGTCTGTTACCTGCTGCTGTTCATAACCATGCCACTTGCAAACTATGACTTCAGTTCTTCTGCATTCCTTTTGTTAATTTCACCTGTCTCCAGCCAGCCACCTGCAACTACTTGTAATGTCTGGCATTTCAGCCAGCCTTGCTCAGTCATCTCAACCAGCCTTACTTGATCTGTCTGTTTCAGTATCTTCACCAGAGTTGTGGTTGTAATTCAGCTTCCTGGCGTTCCTGCTCTTTTATTTATTTATTTATTTTTTGCATTGAAAAGTTAATTTGATTTTGTTTTTTAAAAAAGAGTAACAATACTAAGGAAAATGGAATATGCACTACAGACAACAATGCAAATGTATTTGTATGATATAAACAGGACAAAGGGCAACAAAAACAAATGGATAATGAACATCAAAACTATTTCTAATGGGAATCGTGATAAAGTATTTGTCAAAAATCTTACTAATAATTAAATAAAACTGTATTTCAAGAAACATGAATGAATAAAGCCCCAAAGTTGATACAACTTCACAGGATATAAACCATTAGAATGTCCCTCTAGAGAAAGTTAGTAGTTTTCTACTTTAAAATGACAGACATTGGAACCAGACTTTGTCAAATTGAGCTAATTTTCCAGCTAGCCCAAGTGCTAGTCTTTCACTATTTATTACATCATTCATTTTGCTACTCCATTCCTGGAAGGATGGAAGGGAAGGAGACTCGCAGTGAAGCAAAAATAATCTCTAAGTGTTAAGGCCCATATACCCTCTTTCTGAGTACTGCTCTGAGCAATCGCTTCTGAACCTATGCCTAATATAAAGAATTAAGGGGTAAATTGAATTTTGTTTCAGCATACTGACTCATAGAGCTGATGAACCTTATGCCAATGATTAGTAGTAGTAGTAAAAATGTTATTCATTATAAATAATGAATTGGTAACTCATCTGAGTCGAGCCTCATTTCCAGTGAGATCCATAAAATTTCACATACATTAAATACAATTCCACATATATGATAAATGAATAGATATGAAGATCAACATAATACAAATGTGCAAACATACAAACAATACATCAGCTATGCATACATATATCATACAATATAATATTGCACTATCTCACACTATCAAAACTGGTACAGTACCTTTTTCTTTTATCATTTAAGATTCCTTTATCTTCCTTGAGCCGAACCAATTCTTAATCTGTCCCACCCTTCTTTGACCATCACTAATCCTAATCTCCACTGGTAATAAATTCCAAAGAGATGGTCCTCAATGAAAAAAGTGACCTCTACCCATATTTGTATTGTATTTTGGTGGCAAATATTCTGTTCCTCTCACTGACCTAAGACTTGATGTTATCCTTCTTTCCTGCAAACAATCTTTAATGTATCCTGGTACTTTGTCAGAAAAACATTTTTTTCCATGTATAACAGTACATGTAGAGACCTCCCATCCCCCAATGTATACTATCCTGAAATGTGATATAAATCCCCCCATGCATCATTCTCGGTGCCATTGTAATATACAGTGCCATTTTATTCTACACAATTTCTGATTTCCCCAATAATGTTGAATTAGCCCCATATGTACTAGATCTCCATAATCTAATAAAGGGATTATTGTAGTGTTATTAAGTGGTTTCTAGTTTCGTATGTTGTACAATGTCTAATTCTATATAAGGCCCCCATATGTCTGTTAATTGTCTTTATCAAATGTTCTATATGTTTGACCCATTTTAAGAAACAATCAAAGTGAACCCCCAAATATCTATAACATTCCACCTGTTCTAAAATTTGACCATCCATAGTTTTAATCCACAGAACCCCCTCAGTCTGATCCCCACCAACCTTTCTTTGAAAATACATGGTTTGAGATTTTTTTGAATTCAAGATAAGTTTGGATGAGACTAAGAAGATCTGCAGCTCATCAAATGATGTCTGTAATTTACTCTTTATCTGGGCATCCATTTGTTCAGACAGATAGATTATCATATTGTCAGCATATAGATGGTACTTTATTAAGGGGCAGCTCCAAAGCATGTGCAACAAGTCTGAGTGCATTTCCAGCATATTCCACTGGGTAGGAAACCCATGCCTTCCAATAATAGTTGTGCAAAATTTTAAACTGTACAGCTTTGTCCTGTATCTTCTTGCTGCACCTATAAGCATTAGCATTGCACCAAGAAATTGACCATTCTTTCACTGATATACTTTAATTTAAATCTCTCTCATATTTCCCTTTCACTAAATGGGTAAGAAGAGAATGATCTGTTGGGTTTAGCAAAGATTTGTCTGTGAGTTCTGCCCCTTTTCTCACTTTAGCTTGTCTGCAAGTCTGGTGCCATCCTTTGTGCTTTGGGAGATGTAAGGAGGAGTCCAAAATTGAGTCTTGGAATGACTTTCTTAATTGGAAATAAGAGGCAAATTGGAATCTGTGCAAACTGAATCTGAGTTTGAGATTTTCAAAGGACAAAAGTCCTCCATCAGGTTCCAAAAGGTCATCCAGGTTTGTAATTCCCTTGGAACGCCAATCAGGATCCTCCAATGGTTTATTGTTATAAGTTAAATCACAATATTTCCAGATTGTCATCAGACATATAGATAAATTCTGGATTTGTAATACAGATTGCACTCTTCTGATAGGAAAGATGCCAGAGGAAATGCAGGCATTGTCTTTTAGATTCTGGTGTATTGGATGAATAGAAAGTCAGACAATTTATGAGGGACCACTAGTTGACTTTCTACCTTTATCCATAGGGGTCCTCACTTCATCTACTTTATCAAAGCACAGCACTGCCTGTTTGATCACAAAAGCTAGGTGACACTTCTCCCAGAATGGCATCCAAAAGCCTCCTTTGGACCATGGTGCTCTCAGTTTGCTCAGGGACAATCTTCGGGTGACATCACCCCATTAAAATTTCCATACTAAACTGGTCTGATGATGTGGAGGGCTAAGGTGTTGAATGCCTTACCTCCTGCCATGCCAGCACCCTGTGTTTAGAAACAAGCACAGGTTGCGAGGTCTGTGCGGTGGGAGAGGATTGAGCATCCCAGGGACTGCTGTTCTCTTCTGGGGTGGGGCGGCCAGCTGACTCAGCCTTTCACTGCCATTAGGTGGAGGCCTGGTGGTAGTGCAGGCAGTGAGAGGCTCTAAGAGTGGGGCCATGGTTCTGCAGGACATGCCCACCTCTATGCCACATCCTAACATGTTGCCACAGCAGGGGCAAACAAGAGAAAATGGAAAATGGGATCCAAGCATGAGCCACTGTCCTGTGCACCTCCCTGGATCTGTACCACCATCCCAATGCCTGCAGCAACTCTGGATAAGGACACTGGGTATGATGATGGCCCTTCCCTTTGTTCTGCCACAGGGGGCAGTATGTGGGGCTCTTTCCAGGCTGGGAGGTGGGGACAGGTGTGGGACTCATCTGTGGAGTAAAAAGCTGAATTCAAAAACATTTCTGTACTATATTTAGAAGTTTTTTTTAACTTTTTTCTAGTCTAATGGTGAGATTTTGAAAAACATAAGACTTTTGAGGCTATAATCATTTTTAATGTCTTGACCCTGCCTCAGATAGATAAGTTTAACTTTTGCCATGTCTGAAAATTACCACTGATTTCTTTTAGTAAAGGGTTCAGATTAAACTCACATAGTTTCTTTTTTTCCCTTGGAATTTTGATGCCTAGATAGTTCATACTATCCTTACACCAACAACTAGTTTCTAACTTACCCAGGGCCATCTCAGATTTCATAGGTTGATTCATGGACATTGTGTGAGTTTTTTTCAGTTGATTTTAAGCCCTGAAATCAAAGCGAACATGGCAAGGATTCTTTCTTACTCATGTATAGAGGAAGTCGGGTAGGAAATTGTGATCAGGGGGTCATCTGCATAAGCAAATACCATAATCTTTCCTGTTTCTATACCCTGGATCAAAGTACAAGCAGAGATCTTCCTGATTAAGGACTCAGGATAAACTGAATACACAAGAGGAGAGGTGGAGGTCCTGCCTGGAAGTTCTACCTATGGAGAATTGTTTTGAAATATGGCAATTTGTTATAACCCTGGTCAAGGGAGATTTGTAAAGAGTTTTGATCCATGAGATAAAATTGTCTCCTAGATTGAATTTAGATGTGATTTCATACAGGAATTCACATTCTAGGGAATTGAAGGCCTTGAACAAATATATGGCCAGTGCAACTGTGGGGATCCATAGTTTATTAGATGCCCAAATGACATTCAAAAATGTTCCCACATTTTCTGAGCCTTTTTCCCAGGCACAAATTCTACCTGCTTGCATCCTAACAGTTTATGGATTAGATTCTTAAGTGTATTCCCCAATACCTTTACAAGGATCTTATTCTCTACATTTAAATGCAAGATAGATCTATATTTCTCTCACAGCAAAGAGGCCTTACTATCCTTTAAAATTAATGAAATATAGGCATTGTTCATATACTAAAACAACAGGGAGTGCAAGTCATTATTTCTGGACATCTACCGGTACCAAAAGCAGTATATGAAAAAAAAAAAACAGACTATAGAAAGAATCAATGCAAAACTCGAAAACTGGTGTAAAACAAAAAACACAGAATTTCTTGATTCCTGGGATCACTTTTATGGTAAAGGAAACATATAGTAAAGATGGTCTCCACATCAACAATGAAGGAGCAAAGATACTGGGAACTTAATTAAGGCTAAGATGGAATCTGTCCATTTAAATGGATTATGTAGGAAGAAAGGGGCACAGAACTTAACAAATTAAAACATGATAACACAAAAGATACTATCAGGAAAACAACTATAAAATGCCTATTAAGTAATATAAGAAGTATTAATAATGAGTTTACTAAGTTTCAGGGTATATTGCAAATATCAAAAGTTGATATCATCTTATTAACAGAAACGTGGCTGGATGACAAGGACAACTGGGGAAAAGATATTGGAGGTTATCACTTGATTAAGGATGGAAAAAATTAAAAAGGGAGAGGATTGCCATCTACTGTATTTATCCAAAAGCTTAAAATATATAGATATATCTTCAAAAATAAAAATCGATGGTGGTAAAACAGAGATGTTATGGCTTAAAATGGGCAATGGAAAAACCAACAAGTATATATTGGGCCTATGTTATAGACCTCCTGATCCCTCTACAGAAGTACATTATGAAATGATGAACAAAATATTAAAGACCACAAAAATTGTTAACTTAATAATAGCAGGCGACTTCAATTATGCAGATATTGAATGGACAAAACATATAGGAAAATCTAAATGAAGCAGAGAATTCTTTGAATTCTTCCAAGAAAACAACCACCAGCCCAGGAGGAAGAAACAGATAGGGAGCTGATGCTAGCCATCCAAAAGATGGCAGACAAGGGTGAGGTAGTACTGGTTGGAGACTTCAATATTCCAGACGTGGACTGGAGCATCCCAGCAGCAGCAACAACTAGGAGCAGATTTATCCTGGACTCCCTTCAGGGTGCCTTCCTCAAGCAACTAGTCATGGAACCAACTCGGCAGAAGGCAATACTGGACCTTGTGCTCACAAACAGGGACAGCGTGATGGGGTAACAGTGGGGAGCACCTGGGTAACAGTGACCACCAGTCATTGTGGTTTGAAATCACAGAAGAGCAGAACCAAACCACACAAAACACGTATCCTGGATTTTAGGGGGCAGACTTTGGGAAAATGGGGAGATACTTGAAAGAGGCATTACGGGAATGGGACAGGAATCAGGGGTTGAGGAACAGTGGGCAGTATTTAAAATGGGGATTACAAGAACAACAGAATTATGCATTAAGCAGGTTAGCAAGAGGAAAAGGAAGAAGAGACCATTATGGTTTTCCAAAGAGGTAGCAAAGAAAGTGAAAGCCAAAAAGATTGCATTCAGGCAATACAAAAAGACACAGGCAGAAGGGGATAGGGAGAAGTACCAGGAGAAGCAAAGGGAGGTGGGAGGTCAGTAAGGGAAGCCAAGCTCAGACAGAAGACACATTACAAAATCAGTGGGTAAAGGGACAAAACCTTTTACAGGTACATAAGTGAAAAGAAAGACAAAGGGAGGGATAATGAGACTGAAGGGGAGATGGGAGCGATGGAGGATGACAACAGTAAAGCTGACATATTGAATAGGTATTTCTGCTCAGTCTTTACTGAGGAGAGGGGTAATGGGTCTGAAGGGAGTACAAGGGTGAGAATGGTGCAGAAATGGACACAAGTCCCTTTACACGAAAGGGTCCTGAAGGAACTGGAAGTAATAAGAGTTGATAAAGCAATGGGCCCAGATGGAGTGCACCCCAGGGTCCTTAAAGAACTAAGAGAGGTGGTGGCTGAACCTCTGGCTATCCTGTTTAGCCGATCACTGGAAACATGGGAGGTACCCAAAGACTGGAGGACAGCAGATGTAGTCCCCTTATACAAAAGTGGGAACAAAGAGGAAGCAGGGAACTACAGACCAGTCAGCCTCACCTCGATAGTGGGGAAGATCATGGAAGCACTGCTGAAGGAGAGCTTGGTGGAACATCTGGTTGTCAATGGACTACAGGACCCAAGGCAGCATGGTTTCACCAGGGGGAGGTCATGTCAGACCAACCTCATTGAATTTTTTGACTGGGTGACTAGGGAGGTGGATCAGGGAGGGCAGTGGACATGGCCTATCTGGACTTCAGCAAGGCCTTTGACACTGTGCCACATAGAAGACTATTACACAAATTGGGGAATATGGGTGTGGGCAGGACAGTAGTGTGGTGGGTAGGTAACTGGCTGGGTGGCAGGACACAGAGGGTGGTGGTAAATGGCTGTCACTCCACAGAGGGAAGAGTGACCAGTGGGGTACCACAGGGATCAGTGCTGGGACCGGTTCTATTCAACATCTTCATCAGTGACATTGTGCAGGATCTAGAAGGCAGAATTTCACTGTTCGCTGATGACACAAAGCTCTGTAACAGAGTAGACACACCAGAGGGTGTAGACAGAATGAGAAGCGACCTACAGAAACTTGAAGAATGGTCAGGGGTTTGGCAGTTGAAATTCAATGCAAAGAAGTGCAAGATAATGCATATGGGGCACAAAAACCCTGGCATAATATATCAGTTGGGGGGTGAGGATATAGCATGCACCAAGCAGGAAAGGATCTTGGGGTTGTCATCGCTGATGACCTCAAGGTAAGGAAACAGTGTGACAAGGCAGCAGGTAAAGCAAATAGGATGCTGGGATGTATAGGCAAGGCATCACCAGCAGGAAAGGGAGGTCATAATTCAGCTATACAAGACACTAATGAGGCCCCACCTGGAGTACAGTGTACAGTTCTGGAGACCATACCTACGTAAGGACATAGACAGGGTACAGAAGGTTCAGAGGAGGGCAACAAAGATGGTGCATGGATTGCATCACAAGTCCTATGAAGACAGGTTGAAGGAACTGAACATGTACTCCCTGGAGGAGAGGAGGAGAGGGATATGATAGAGACATACAAGTATCTTACAGGGAGGAACAGGGTGCAGGAAAACACTATTTTTAAGCAAAAAGATGTTCCAGGACTAGAGGGCATGGGATGAAGTTGGAGGGAGGACGATTCAGAGGAAACATGAGAAGAATTTCTTCACAGAATGGGTGGTGGACAAGTGGAACACCCTGCCAGAGGAAGTGGTGGGGGCTGAAACAATCATGGGATTTAAGAATGCATGGGATAGACATAAAGGAATTCTAGAGGTCAGGGGTAAGGGGAAACAGACTTCTAGGAAAACAAACTGAACTTACAAGCTCAAATGGGCAGACTGGGTGGGCCATAGGCCCTTATCTGCTGACACTGTCTATGTAACAACTTAATTCAACATGTTTCAACTCCAACAAGACTGCATCATTTACTAGACTTAGTGCTGACAAGTGAAGATGTGTATTAAAATGAAATTAAAATTGGGAATACATGACCTTTCCAACTATGGTCCAGTATATTGGAATAAATTACCTTCTTTCTTGCAGCAAATTGTTAGTCAGAATGTTTTTAAATCATCTGTAAGACAGTATTTTTTAAATATGTTGAAATGTGATTGTTATTAATTCACATTGTCTGTATTATATGTATATGTTTGTACTGTATTTAACAACTTGACTGTATTTTTGTAACGGTTCCAGATCACATTTGAAAATGGGCCTTGGCTCATATTGCTTACCTTGTAAACAAAAGTTAAAATAAAACCAAAATAAATATTACCAAATGTGATGTTCATGCCACCATTGGGAACAGTGACCATGCTACAGTTATATTCAGCCTAGAAAATCAAGATCATAATACTAAGGGTTGCACAGAATTTTACCTTTATAAAATGGCTAATATTGAAGCCATTAACAAAAAACTATCAAACAGAGAGCAGACAGCAAGCCCTAAGAGGACAGGCTGGGAGAGTTGAATGTGTATTCACTGCAGGAGAGGAGGGATAGGGAGATATGATCGAGACCTTTAAATATCTGAAGGAGATAAACAAGACTAACACAGAAGGGATTTTCCAGTTGAGAAGGGGGAAAGGCACGAGAGGGCATGGACTGAGATTGGGGGGGGGAATTCAGGAAGGAGATGAGACATTTTTTCATTGACAGAGTGGTGGACAAATGGAACACCTTACTAGATGAGATAATGTCCTGTAAGATGGTGGGCAGTTTCAAGAAGGGTTGGGAGAGGGTAAGGGTAAGGGTAAGGGATACTATGAAGAGGGGTGGGAGGGGCAGCTGCGCGATGAGGTGCTAGCTGCACACTCAAGCAGACACGACAGACCATGAGGCTTGTTTCTTCTGGCAATTTTGTATGTTCGTAAACATTAATCGGTATCAAGTATTAGGAAATAAATCAATAGATCAGTGCTGGGAACACATTAAGACTGTAATACATGCAACTATGGACAAACATGTTAAACGCATCAAAAAATATAACAACAAGAGTAAAAACCAAAGTGGTTGAACAAAGGTATCTGTAAATTAATAAAAAAAGGAAAACAAAGCATACAGACAGTATAAAAGGCACAATTCAAACTCAAACTGGAATGTGTTTAAACAAATACGAAAAAGATGGAAACATCTGATTAATAAGGCCAAAAAGAACTATGACATCAAATTGGCAAAAACAGCTAAAAAAAACAGCAAACAGTTTTATAGTTATATAAACTCATTAAAAAAACATAGGGGGAATTAACTTCCATACAAGACAATGCTAAGTACTTAACAGATCCAGTAGAGATAGCTAATGTTTTCAATAAATGTTTCAGTTCAGTATATAACAGCAAAATCAATACTGGTTCAAACAGACAGGTAGATATCAGGGTTGGAACATATATAATAACTAAAGAAGAAATATTGGAACAAATCGATAAATTAAAAAACATAGCTCTCCAGGACCAAACAACATAATTTTGCCCATGTTAAAAATAATGAAACAATACACCTAGATACCCGTTGAGATATTGCATGAAAACTCATTAAATTATGACTTAATACCAACAGAATGGAAGGCATTCAAGATTATACTAATTTTTAAATAAGGTAGTAAAACATGTCCAGCCAGTTATAGGCCAATCAGTTTAACATGCATCCTATGTAAAATATTAGAATCACTGATAAAAATGAAAATCCTGGAACATCTAAAGATCATCTGCATGTTTGATCCTAATCAACATGGTTTCAGAAAAGGCTGATCTTGTTCAATTAACATGATTTGTTTTATGACAACAAATGCAAAACACTGGATGAATGGATATCTATGGATATTGTCCTGTTTGATTTTAGTAAGGCTTCGATCTAGTTCCACTTTGGGCAATCAGTGAGAAATGAAACAAACGTGGAATTAATAAATATATTATAAAATGGGTCAACAACTGGCAGATGGATAGAACACAAAAAGTGACCATAAGAGGTCACCTGTCATCTGAGGGAAAAATGAGCAGTGGGGTGCCCCAGGGATCAGTGATAGGCCCTGTAATCTTTCAGATTGTTATAGCTGACCTGGAAGAAAATGTAAAAAATAACTTTATTAAATATACAGATGATACCAAGCTAAGTGGATCATGTGATATCATTAAAGACATTGCATAATTACAAAAATATATAGACAATATTGCAGCATGGACATCACAGTGGGGTATGAAATTAAATATCGAAAAATATTGTGTTCTACATTTGGGAAGGCAGAATCAGCTACATAACTATACACTAAATTACAACATTATCCAGCATAAAACAATTGAAAAAGATTTAGGTATCATGGTTGATGACATGTTACAGTTTAAACAGCAATGTACCAACATTATTGCAAAGGCTACTAGAACAATATTGGCTATTAAAAGAAATCTCAAAAATAGATCACCCGAAGTATTATTACCCCTGTGCCTGTCCTATGTCAGGCCACAAATGGACTATGGCAGCCATTTATGGAATCCCTTCACAAAAACTGAAATTAATAGATTAGAGAAAGTACAGCATAGATTTACAAAATCATTTAAAACCATGAAGGATAATCCATATGAAGAAAGATTAAATAACCTGGGTCTATATAATCTGGAACTGAGAAGGAAAAAAGGTGACATGTTGTTTTATTATGACATAATGAATGAACCCTCACTGATGTCTGAACTAAACGTTGAATATAAACCTGATCACTTTGATGTAAGAGGACATCCCTTACAGGTTAAATTAAACAAGTATAAATCAAACAAAAGGAAATTTTTCTATACAGTGCGATCAGCAAATTTATGGAACAGACTACCTGAGGAAGTGATGATAAGTACAAATAAAGAATCCTTCAAAAGAAATCTAGACAAATATATAGCAGACAGAAGAAATATGAATTATTATATCATGTCTTAAGCAGTTGTTTTTGGTCTTTGGTCTTTTTGTGCTCCTAATTTCTTAGTGAATCTTAACGAAACTGAAGTTGTAGTTTTGCATGTTTCACCATAAACACCCTGTAAAATCTCTTTGTGAGGCTGTAATATTTTGCAAGAAATGGTACAGGAGGTGTGTGAAGAATTAATTTCTCATAAATATGTCTGTTGACTCAGCTTCTTTTGCTATGTCTAGCATCATTAACGGAGGCAGAGCACAGATTCAGTGCTTGAGACAACTGCAGACCTGGCTTGGGGGCATGATAATACAGTCTTGTTTGAATGCTGTTGCTGTTTGTCATGTACAAGAGAAGTTATTAGACGTTTTGAACATTTCAGATTTGCTCTGTGAGTTTGCCAAAGTATCTGCCATATGCATATCTCTGTTTGAAACCTGTAATACTGTAGTATGTGATGCAATTACTAATTAGATAATTGCAAACTATATATAATGTGTAGAAGATATCCAGTTGCCAACATTTCTTTCATATGCATTCCTCTTTTTGAAAACTAAAACTTTTATGTCATTAAGAAATGAATAATTGCAAAATGTAAGTTGATGTACAAAAAGTGTCTGACTGCCGAAGTGTCTTGTTATATATATATATTTCTCTTTTTGAAAAGTGAAAGAGCATTTATGTATTGTATTAGCATTAGTAAATTCATAATTCCAAAATGTCAGTTGATGTAAATTAAATAAAAGTAGAGATTCAGTAATATATTTGTTACTAATTTTATTTTATTTATTTATTGAATTTTGTTAACCAGGTAGGCCCGCTGAGACCAAAGATCCCTTTTTCAGGGGCGACCCGGATTTAGTTACAAACAAGAATTAACAGTGTTCAATGACAAGGTAAATCACAGGCAGTTTACAGAGACTAGATGACAACATTACATAAAGAACAAAGTGGGGTAATAACATGAGGGATAGATTAATTACATGCAATAGGATCATTTGGTGTATTTTGAGTAACAGCTGCCAATATGTGGAAGGGTGCAGTTAAAGAGATGGTAAACAGATGCTGGTCTAGGGGTATGTAGGTTCAGCTTTAACAAGTGCACGGAATCTCTCTAGTAGGTAGTTTTTTAGGCCTTTCTTGAAGCTGCTGAAGGAGGAGGAGGAGGAGTTCTTTAAGAAGACAGGTAACACATTCCAGTAAAGGGGTGCAGAGTAGGCAAAGGATATTTTGCCCAAGTTGGTTCTGACTCTGGGGATGTCCAGATTTTTGCTGTCTGATGAATGTAGACATCACCTCATGGGCTTCTGGGCTATTAGTTCATTGAGATTAGGTGGAGTGAATACCCTGATAAATTTGTATGCAAGGCAATGGATTGGGTAGGACATCCTATTGATAAGTGTGGGCCAGTTCAGTGAGGAGAGGACCTCACAATGGTGAGTACACGAGAAGGGTGGGGGATTATGATACAAGGCAACTTATCTTGTACAGAACATCAAGTTTTTTCATTTATGAGTTTCTTAGAAACTGAAGTACAGGGGCACCATAAACCAGGGAGGGGAGTAAGGTACCGATAACCACACTCCTCCTGGTTTCAGGAGTTAGTGAGTTGCCCTGCCTGTAAAGTAGACCAAGTAATGGGCGGGCTGCCAGCACAGCCCTCCACACACCACCATGGCTGGCCGCTCCACTGAATGAACTGCTATACACTCATCCAGTATGTTCACTGGAGCAGCCAGCAGCAGTGGTGTGTGGAGGGCTGTGCTGGCTGCCCGCCCGTTGTTGAGGTATGATGGGGGGTGCGGGAGGTGGGCAGCTACCTGCTGGGGTGGTGAAGGGGGGCCACTAGACACCAGGGATGTAGACTACTGCATCGTGGCGAGTTGGGAGGGACCATCAAACACATTGTGGGTGGCTGCAGGTATGGTGCACCATTTCATGGGCTGGGGTCTCGGTGGCACCTTGCCATTTTGTGCCATGCGCTGACCATGCAGTTTCGGTTGGTGATTAAGTTACATGCCGACATTGTAGTCGGCAATGTGAAGCATACTTTGTTATGTGCGGCGATATTGTGTCCGCGATGATTTCACCCGGTACCAAGAGTGGAATCAGAGGAGGTGCACGGGGTTGATGAGATGTACCAGGGGTGCCTTAGTCTAAATAGAACTGCTTTAGTTTTCTTTTCATTCAACACTAATAGGTTATCAGCAGACAATGCTTCCAGGGCATTCAGGTTAGTAGAGAGCTTGGCATTGACAGTGCTAACATCATCAGCACTCCAATAAAGGATGGCAGAAGGTTAGCCTCCTCACAGTGATTCCCAATATCATTAATAAAAATAGAAAAGAGTAGGAGGCCTAATATGGAGCCTTAGGGGACCCTGTCCTTGACTGGGAGGTGTGAGGAAAAGGTACCTTTCTATTTAACAACTTGTGACCTGCTAACAAGGTAGTTGGTAACCAGGCAAAGGAATGCCTGTCAAGACCCAGCTGGGTCAATTTAAGAAGCAGCATTTCATGATTAACCAAGTCAAATGCCTTGATTAGGTTGACAAATATGGTGCCAGTAGGTGATCCTTTGTTAAGTGCATTCAGGGTGTCCGCCGTGAATTTTATGAGTGCCTTGTCAGTCGCATGGGATTTCCTGAAGTCATGCTATTTGTCTGATAGCAGGTGGTGGTTTTCTATATAGTCCTGTAGTTGGTTAAACACCAACTTCTGTATTTTAGCAAGTGGACTTAGGATGGAAATGGACAGATAGTTTTCAACTGATTCTCAGGGTCCGCCTTTGTGGATGGGCCCGACTGACACTATCTTCCATTTGTTACGGACAGTCCCTTCATGGAAGGACCTAATTAGAAGCCATGTTACTGGGAGAACAATTGCGGTAGCAGCCACTTTTATGAGCTTTGGTTCTAGGTTATCAGAACCTGGGGATCTGTCAGCTTTTATGCATTTAAGTAGGGCAAGTATCTCCCTTTTCTTAACCAATCTTATGTGGAACTTAGGTCAACTGTGTTCATTTGCATCAGATTGAATTAAGGGAGGGGACTTGGATGGTTGGGCTTGTACCTAGAAAAGCCGGTGAAGAACCAGTTAAAGGAGTTGGCAATACTAAGAAGGTTGTTTATAGTCTGGTCATTGGCACTGATGGAGCTTCCTAGGGGGCTATGAGAGCCCTTAATGAGGGAGTTAACATGGAGCCAAAATTTCTTGGGGTCAGATAGGGATATGCCTTGTATATTTCTTAGGTGGAGACTTTTTGTAACCTTAGTGCCTTTTTTGCACTTGTTCCTCAGGTCTCTATACTTCCCCAGTCAGCTGTCAGTGCTGACTCCTTGTAGAGATCCCAGGTCATATCCCTTAAGGCTATTCATTTTTTTGAGCTCAGGGTCCAGACACTTGTTACATCTCCCCTTAATTTTTAGCTTCTGTAATGGAGCATGTTGGTAGGCTGCTGACAAAAAATTGGCAACAAAGAAGTCAAGGGCATTATCAATGGTTGGTAGATCAAGGACTGGGAACTGACTGTTGCCAGCGAGTGTGGAGATAAATAGATCAGGTGTAATGTGGGAGTAATTTCTTGCAGATAGGAAGAAGTACCAGGAGAAGCAAAGGGAGGCAGGGAGGTCAGTAAGGAAAGCCAAAGCTCAGACAGAAGAACACATTGCAAAATCAGTGGTAGAGGGGACAAAACCTTTTACAGGTACATAAGTGAAAAAAGAAAGGCAAAGGGAGGGATAGTGAGACTGAAGGGGGAGGATGGGGGCCGCGTGGAGGATAACAACAGTAAAGCTGACATATTGAACCGGTATTTCTGCTCAGTCTTTACTGAGGAAGAGGAGGGTAATGGGTCAGAAGGGAGAACAAGGTGTGAGAATGGTGCAGAAATGGACACAAGTCCCTTTACACGAGAAAGGGTCCTGAAGGAAATGGAAGTAATAAGAGTTGATAAAGCAATGGGGTCAGATGGGTGCACCCCAGGGTCCTTAAAGAACTAAGAGAGGTGGTGGCTGAACCTCTGGCTATCCTGTTTAGCCGATCACTGGAAACAGGGGAGGTACCCAAAGACTGGAGGATAGCAGATGTAGTCCCCTTGTACAAAAGTGGGAACAAAGAGGAAGCGGGGAACTCCAGACCAGTCAGCCTCACCTCAGTAGTGGGGAAGGTCATGGAAGCACTACTGAAGGAGAGATTGGTGGAACATCTGGTTGTCAATGGACTACAGGACCCAAGGCAGCATGGTTTCACCAGGGGGAGGTCATGTCAGACCAACCTCGTTGAATTTTTTGACTGGGTGATTAGGAAGGTGGATCAGGGGAGGGCAGTGGATATGGCCTATCTGGACTTCAGCAAGGCCTTTGACACTGTGCCACATAGAAGACTATTACACAAACTGGGGAATATGGGTGTGGGCAGGACAGTAGTGTGGTGGGTAGGTAACTGGCTGGGGGGGCAGGACACAGAGGGTGGTGGTAAATGGCTGTCACTCCACAGAGGGAAGAGTGACCAATGGGGTACCACAGGGATCAGTGCTCGGACCGGTCCTATTCAACATCTTCATCAGTGACATTGTGCAGGACCTAGAAGGCAGAATTTCACTGTTCGCTGATGACACAAAGCTCTGTAACAGAGTAGACACACCAGAGGGTGTAGACAGAATGAGAAGGGACCTGCAGAAACTTGAGGAATGGTCAGGGTTTGGCGGTTGAAATTCAATGCAAAGAGGTGCAAGATAATGCATATGGGGCACAAAACCCTGGCACAAGATATCAGTTGGGGGTGTGAGGATAGCATGCTGAAAGCAGGAAAGGGATCTTGGGGTTATCATCTCTGATGACCTCAAGGTAGGGAAACAGTGTGACAAGGCAGCAGGTAAGGCAAATAGGATGCTGGGACGCATAGGCAGGGGCATCACCAGCAGGAAAAGGGAGGTCATAATTCCACTATACAAGACACTAGTGAGGCCCCACCTGGAGTACAGTGTACAGTTCTGGAGACCTTACCCACGTAAGGACATAGATAGGGTAGAGAAGGTTCAGAGGAGGGCAACAAAGATGGTGCATTGATTGCATCACAAGTCCTATGAGGACAGGTTGAAGGAACTGAACATGTACTCCCTGGAGGAGAGGAGGAGAGGGATATGATAGAGACATACAAGTATCTTACAGGGAGGAACAGGGTGCAGGATACACTATTTTTAAGCGAAAAGATGTTCCAGGACTAGAGGGCATGGGATGAAGTTGGAGGGGATGATTCAGAGGAAGCGAGAGGAAGAATTTCTTCACAGAATGGGTGGTGGACAAGTGGAACACCCTGCCAGAGGAAGTGGTGGGGCTGAAACAATCATGGGATTTAAGAATGCATGGGATAGACATAAAGGAATTCTGGCGGTCAGGGGTAAGAGGCAACAGACTTCTAGGAAAACATAAACTGAACTTACAAGCTCAAATGGGCATACTGGGTGGGCCATAGGCCCTTATCTGCCGACACTGTCTATGTATCTATGTATAAAAAATTCTGGGGCAGGTATGGTGAAGCTATTTCTCCAGATACAGTAGATAGGTGAGTGGTCACTTGGGGCATCAGAGAATATCCTTGCAGATTAAATTCCATTGGGGTTAGAGACTAATACCCAGTCAAGTAGGGTATGGTTCCCGTTTTTAGTATTGAGCCTAGTTGGCTCATTTATGAGCTGGGTGAGACTGGCCTTCCACGAGAAGACTCTGTAGACGAGATTTGGTGTCCTCTACCCAGTTCAGATTAAAGTCACCCAGGATAACCGTCTCTCTCTAGGCGTGTGGTCAGCCAGCAATTTGGTAAGTGATTCAAGTGCTAAGGTAGAGACTCAGGGGGGAGTATACACATCCCAGCTGAAGAGGTTTTGTATTACCAAGTAGTAGCTTCACAAATATGGTTTTGCTTGCAAGGTCATTTAGGTAGAATAAATCAGCGATAGTGGCATTAAAAGTATTTGTCACATAAGTGAGGGTACCTCCTCCTTTGTTCCTCGCTCGATCCTTTTTAAAGGTGGTGTAATTTGAGGGGGCGATCTCATGAGTGAGTATATGTGGTTTCAGACGTGTTTTAGATATGGCAATGATGTAAGACTTATACAGTACAGCCCAACTTTACAGCGCGGGCATTTTCGGCCTTAGGCTGTTGACTTCCATGTAGGTAATTTTGATTCCTTTAACCGATGTCCAGGAAGGATTGGAAGGGGAGAATATTTTGTAACTGAGAGTAGGAGGGCCAAGATTCATGTCTGTGTCACCACACATGATAAGAAGTAATGATGCCATGTGTTTGAGGAATCGGGTAAGAAATATGAAAGAATATTTTCTTCTATGGGGCGGGCATGAGTAGAAAATATCAGGACAGGTACCTTTCCACTTTCCAGTAAAGTGCATGAATTGTCAGAGGGTAAGGGTCTCTGAATTGAGCTACTATGGGGAGGGCCCAATGCAGGGGGGAGAGGGGATAGCTATCTTTTGACCAACCTGAATCAGTCTAGAGGGGGACATGATCCACCCAGAGCAGAAGTAGTATATAGAAAGTTGCTGCGAAGAGACCATAAGGCATCATAGTGGCAGAGATAAATAGGGTAACAGACAGGTGCCTCCCTAGTATGATGGGAGCAGAGAGCTGGTAGGAATCAAGCTGTACTGTATGATGGGGACAGCGAGAGAGCAGGAATTAATCAGCGCTGAATCAGGGCCCAGAGACTTATACCAGACAAGTCGGCAGGTCAACTATTGTGGCAGATTGGCAGAACAACTATTATAGTGAGGTTATACACTTATGAGGCACCAGGGAGTGCTAAAACTAGGCGCACAATATGTATGACTGGCTACAGCAGATCTAGTTCCTATAGTTGCATTACAGTGCTAGGAAACTCTAGTAGTGTGCTGCCAGAAGGGGGGCATACTATTTTTCTATTCAACGGGGTGCTGGCTATAGCTGATCTAGTTCCTATTGTGTGTTCCAGTACTAGCAAACTCTAGGGGTGAGCTGCCAGTAGGGGACAAGTAGAGCATACCAATTTACCATGGAGTAGGGGTGCAAAGATACACTGATTGCTTTTTTTTTTCTGCTCCCAATAAAAATAACACTAACTTACGGTGGGAAGGTGGGTGGCAAGTAATTATGGCACCACTCCCCTCTGTTTCCAAGGTGAGGTTAGGTGGAGTGGGATAATGGCACTGGACGCCAAGCACGTGGTCCCTTGCTGGCTGAATTACCTGTTCTGCATCTAGGCGCAGGGAGGGTGAAAGTAGGACCCTCCTAACTCTGTATTCTTGTGCCAAATGTGGGGGGAATTGCTGTTGAGCAAAACAAAACGAACAAGTCAGTGGGATGTGGCTACCTGTACAATGAGTATGCTAATATACGAGGAGAGAAAAGATGGGGAAGGGGGTGACAGAAGCAGGAGGAGAGAGCAGAAATTAAGAACTTCCGTAGTTCAGGCAGTTATCTGCAAGCACAAAATAAAGGAGTAATACACCCAGAATTTGTGAAAAACATAATTTGTGCAGAGCGTTTTGATTTGTGCATGAAGTCCTAGTGTGTCATTCCCTCTGTCTGCTATCAGGAGTTTTTCCTAAATTAGTCTGCTTCAGTGTTCACTCTGAGAGAAAAAAAGCATCTGCTGTTTGTAAGCACATCTGCACACATGCCAAACAAATCTAAATGTCTTGAAAACTTTACAAGCTACACAAAAACACCCAGTAGCGAAGTTCTTCATGACAAAAAGACCTTTATATTGAGGGTAGTCACTAAGCTGAACTCCATATAGTTTTTAAAATATAGCCATCTAATTAACCAAATTCCTTTTTTTTTTTTTTAACCAAATATCCCACTTTGGATAGCAAATATTTTAAAAACTGTAATGTGTTCGGCTTAGTGACTACCCTCATTGTAGCAATCTTTTTGTCCTGAAAACATTGCTGCTTGTTGTTTTTGTGTATCTTATTTAGTTTTGAAGATATTTAGATTTGTTTGGCATTTGTAATCCGAGATTTAAATTAAAAAAAAAAAATGTGTGCAGATGCGCTTATAAACAGCAGATGCTTTTTTTCTCTCAGAGTGAACACTCAAGTAGACATGCCAAACAAATGTAACTATCTTAACAATCATACAAGTTACACATACACAACCAGCATCAACATTGTTCACAACAAAAAAGACCTTTACAATGAGGGTAGTCACCAAGCTGAACTCTGCATAGTTTTTAAAATATAGCCATCTCTGCTGTTGTATTGTAAAACAGGGGTATAGCCAGGAATTTCAGATCTGCACACCAAGTGGACTCGCTGCTACCCCCCCCCCCGGGGTGAAGCCAGACAATATGTAAATGTACACCAGTACCATGTTTGCTACCTCATTTGGCACAATAAATACAACTTTTGTATTCCATGATAATGGTTGGTGCCATGCATGGGTAAATACAAATGCCGTGCATTGCTCCCTAAGACACCCACATACCAGGCCAGAGCCTGTAAAGTTGTATTGTCCTTGGAATGCAAATATAGTATTAGTGACCAGTCCTTCTAGTTTCAGTTCCTATGAATAAAATTACAGAAAGGTTCAGCATTTTCTTTGTTAATTTTCATGGATAAAGGAAGCAGTTCAGAGGCTATTTGCTACCCCCCCCCTTAAATAAAATTGCACACCATGGAGTACTTGGAGTATGCCTGGCTACACCCATGTTGCTGAATCTATGGGCTTGGCTACATCACTGTCACATTAGACAGGATGCATTGTAGGTACAAGAAAAGCAACAAACTTAGCTGAGATGGAGATCCCCAGACGTCAGAAAACTACCATAAAGCTAGCAGGCTAATTTAGGAAAAACTCCCGATAACAGATAGAGGGAAGGACACAGTAGGACTTCACACACAAATCCAAACACTCTGCACAACATATGTTTTTACAAATTCTGAGTGTACTACTATTTTAAATATTGCACTTTGCTGTTTAAAAGCTGCTGCCCAACAGATTATACCATATTACAGAGTGCAGCAAATACAAACACGTTGTAGCCATGGAACGCTGCAGGTAAAGTAGCACAACAGATTAAATTCAGCAGGTAAACAAACAGAATATTCTTAAGGCTACTACTCAGCTCAGCAAATAAGTAGCACTACAAGAGACTTAGACAGTTGGAAACAACAATCAGCCACTATCAGCTAATGTTTTTGGTAAACTCCACTGTTTGCAAAGTGAGGTTAGGTGTAGTGGGACAATGGTGCCAGACGCCAAACCCCGCATAGTCCCTTGTTGGCTGAATTACCTGTTCTGCATCTGTGAGGTGCAGGGAGGGTGAAAGCAGGATCATCCCAACCCTGTATTCCTGTGGCCAAATGTGGAGGGAACTGCTGTTCTGCATTCTGAGTGGTGCAGGGAGGGTGAGTTAGTCAATTGTTTTTACATATACTCTGAAAAGAAATAAACATAGAAACATAGAATTTGATGACCGATAATGCCTGCTTGGCCCGCCCAGTCTGCCCATTTTTCCCTACCTACAGTACCATCGCAGACCCTAATCTGTCTCTGTCTCTTTCTCTCTCCACCCCTTCCTTTCCACTAAGACTCCTTTATGCCTGTCCCATGCATTCTTGATCCCCACCACTGTTTTTGCCCCCACTACCTTCACTGGAAGGCTGTTCCAGCAGAGTACCACTCTTTCTGTGAAGAAATACTTCTTCACATGTCTCCTGAATCTACCGCCTCCCAGCATCATAACATGTCCCCATGTTGTTGAGCTCCTTTCATTCTGAAAAATACACCCTTCCTGTACCTTATTAATAACCATGAGGTATTTAAGAACTCTATCATGTCCCCCTCTCCCTCTTCTCTTTCAGAGTGTACATACTGAGGTCCTATAGACTCTCATTGTAGAGCTTTTGGTGCAGACCCAGCACCGTTTTAGTTGTCCTTCTCTGCACTGCCTTCACTCTTTCTATGTCCTTCTGGAGATGTGGTCTCCAAAACTGGACACAGTACTCAAGGTGGGGTCTTACCAGTGATCTATACAGGGGCAACACCACCTGTCTTTTTCTGCTGGTGATACTGCTCCCTGTGCACCATGACATCCCACTAGCCCTCCCAACTGCCTTGTCGAACTGCTGAACCACCTTTAGGTCATCTGATATTATTACCCCAGGTCTCTTTCCTGCTTGGTGGTCATCAATACCACTCCACTCATTTTGTACTCCACCCCTGGGGTTTCTCTTTCCTAAGGGCATTATTTTACACTTTTTCACATTGAAACCCAGCCACCATAGCCTTGATCACTCCTCAAGTTACAACCTGTTGGATTCAAGATATTCCACAACCTTTCCTTCAGAGTTGTCAGGCTGACTGGCCTATAATTGCCAGCCTCCTCCCTGTTCCCCCTTTGTGAAGTGGGACTACATCTGCCCTCCTCCAATTCTCCTGAACCACTCCTGTTTCCAGTCAGCTGTTAAATAGGACTGTCAGAAGTGTAGCCAGTACCTCCCTCAGCTCCCTCAAAACCCTCAGAGCACCCCATCTGGCCCCATCACTTTGTCCACTTTCAGATTAGTAAATCCCTTCAGGACTCTCACCTCTGAAAAAGAGCTAGTGTCCACCTTACCACCTCCAAAGCTTCTGTTTCTGTTTTGTAGCCCTCCTCTTCTCCAACCTCTGTGAACACTGAGCAAAGTATTTGTTCAGGATGTCTGCCTTTTCTTGGTCCCACTCTGCACAGTTCCCCTTACCTTTTAACCTTGTAATCACTCCTGTTGTCTTCCTCTTTTCACTTACATACTTTAAAATATGTATTGTCCCCTTTTGTTACTGCAAGGCTATTCTCTCTTAAGTTTGTAATTTCATATTCCTTACTGCTTTCCCTGCTTCCCCCTGCTTCCCCTGATACACCCTCCACATCCTCCTCCCTCTGCGTCGCCTTATACCTTCTGAACATTACCCTTTTAGTCTTTACCTTTTCTGCCACCTCCTTCAAGAACCATAGCAGTCTCTCTTTCCACTCATTTTTGCTCACTTACCATTTTAACTATGCCCTCTTTTAGCTTCACCCACTGTTCCTCCACTCCAACAAGGTTATCCCCCCAGCCAGGTCATCCCTGAGGCACTCAACCATCATTAAAGAAATCTGCCCTCCTGAAGTTCAGCAGCCTCACTCTAGTGTAGTTTGAATCTGTAGCCATCCTTATATTGAACCACACTGTAAGGTGATCTCTGGTCCCCAGGTGTCCTCCCACCTTGACATCTGCAACACTGTTCCTGTTAGTGAGTGCCAGGTCCAGTACTGCCCCATCACAACTGGGTTCATTCACTAGTTGCCTGAGAAATGCCCCTTGCAGGGAGTCCAGAATGTCCCTGGTTCTAGCAGAAGCCACAACTAGGATGCCCCAAGGTACATCCGGCAAATTACAGTCCCTCACCAGCAGCACCTCCCCCTTTTCTGTTATTTTGTCAGTGGCTTCTACCAGTATCTTATCCAACTCCACCCCTGTGCCGGAGGTCCCTGGATCATGCCAGTGTAAATAGTGGCTCCATTTCCCATCTCCAGGGTGACACATAGTGCTTCTGCCCCCTCTGTATTCCCTGTATCTTCATTGCTTTTATGCTTTGCCTCACATAAAGCACTACACCCCCTCCTTTCCTTCCCACCCGATCTTTCCTGAACAGAGTATAGCATGGTATGGCCATACTTCAGTCATGGTTTTCAGTGCACCATGACTCAGTAATGGCCACAATATCCAGGTCGGCCTCTGCTATGATGGCCTCTAGATCTGAAATCTTATTTTCTAGACTTCTAGCATCTGCAAACATGGCCTTCCAGATGTTGTTAGCACTCTGTTTTTTCCTTTTTTCCTCCCTCCTTTCCACCTCTCTTTTTAATGCTTCTGTTCCTATCCCCCTTCATTTCCTTTTACCCTACTTCTTTTATTAATTTGTGCACTTGTGGTCCTCCCACCTCGAGTTCTCCCTACTCTCTATGGTACTTCAGTGTGGGGGGGTAGTTTCTGCTTCCCTGGTTTGTTCCGCCACCCCCCTCAGCTAGTTTAAATGTTCAGAGTAACATTTAATCCATCCACGGAGGACTGCGGTTCCTCTCCTGGATAGATGCAGATCATCGCCCCTGTATAGGCCCATATCCCTCTAGGTGGACCCCTGGTTCTCAAAGTAGCTGAACCCCTCCTAACGGTACCATTCCTTCAACCATGAGTTGAAGCTCCTGGTGTGAGCACTGCCATAGACAGGATGCACTTCAGTGAAAACCAATGAGCTTACTACCTGTCCAAGATCTCTCCCCAGCTCCCTAAACTCCTCTAACAGTATCTTGGCTTTATCCCTAAACAGGGCATTGGTCCCCAAGTGGGTGAAAGTGACATCCAACTCCTCCTTCCATTCTGCTGTCCTAGCAATCCCCAAGATCCGCTTCCCATCCCTCCAGGTCATGGCACTGTGTAGGCACCTGACCTACCTCTCTGCCCCCTTCCTTTTCCCAAATCCATCTCCCTGAAATTAAAGTCCCCAACCAGAAGTTGCCTCCTCCTCCTCAGGGTCCTCTCTTACCCTTCTTGGGAGCTCTGTTATGGATGATCCCCACATCCTCCCTGACCAGTACCACAGGTGCCCCTCCTGGCAGTCCCACCCAGACAGAGTGACATAGAATTTTTGTAAAGGTACTGGTTGAAGAACTTGCCTCCCATCCACCATTCTCACTCTTCCAGAGCCCACCACAGTCCATCCATTAACCCTTCAAGGCATCCTTTGAGGTAATGGTGGAAGACCTGGCTGCCCCTGGGAGGGAGAGGAGTTCCCCTGAATCCTAGTCAACTGGGCTTGGAACCTGGCAACCTCCTCCTCAACTCAGAGAGGTACATACACATAGGGCAGCACCACATTCTCCAGAAGGTCTCTCTCAGAACTGCTGCCCCACAACCACTGCGCTGCACCACTCCCAGCATTTCCAATTCTTACTGTCCTTGTGTTACTTGGATTTGTGTACCCTTACCCTTGATAGGGTGTTTCTTGATTATTTTCCCATCGTGTTGCTTGCTATACCTCTTAATACACCTACCATAGATAGGGTACTGCTCCTATTCCCAGTTTTGACCTACCCTTTTGCTTTCACCTATCTCTTATGTATCCTTTACTCCTGATAGTGTGTTGTTAGATTTACCCCTTTCGTTATATGTTATACCCCTTTGTACACCTAATCTAGATAGGGTGTTGCTTTTATTCCCTGTTTTGGCCTGCCTTAGGGAGGGTGTTATTCCTATTTCCTGCTATGGCCTAACCTATATCTTCCATCCATCCCGGCAGTGAATACAACAACAGGAGTCAACAGGAACTTTACCTTAGTTGACCAGCAGAGTCTCCTCTCCTGTGCTTCCTCCTACTAATGCCTGCCAATGTCTAAGATGACAGACTTACTCCTATGCCACTCCTCCAAATATATGTCTTAAAACCTCAGTTGTTCAGACAACGCTTTTTAAAATCCAGACATGCCATAGCTAGACCATGATCCAAAATGGCCGCCAGGGAAGAATTGAGTAGGATTTTGAGTTGTCCACGCCTCACAGAAAATGAGAACTGTTTTTTTTCTGCTGCCTACAATATGTTAGGGAACCTTCATTTCATTTTCGATTCTTAAAAAACAGTTCAGTGAGTAAGCTAGTATACTTCTGTAGAAAATTACCGAGCTGGAAAAAGTACATTTGACTTCTAACTGACCTCAGGAATATTGAGTTGCAAAGACTCAAGGTAAAGTTCAGCATTCTGAGTACAATCCAGATAGAATGTAATATCTAACCCATCCAAGCTAGACAATATTTTGATGGTGGGGTAGAACAAAATGCATAAATTAAAACAAACACGAAATATGAAGGACAGATGACCTGCATAAATTTGTCTGGGGACCCCTATGTGTAGGGGTCCCCTAGCAACTATTGGGACTGAGGGTGCCAAAGGCTGGCCGGAGTAGGTGGGACTGCCCCTTGGCACCTGAAGAGAAGGGAGGCAAAGAAAACTAGTTACAACACTAGAAGGGTTCATGGTTACTGACCCAGTGAGGATCAACCAGTAGTTTAAAATATTTTATATATCTTTCTCCACTCACAAGTTACCACAAACTAGGGGCAGTTCATAGAAACATGGAAACATATAATTTGATGGCAGATAAGGACTGCTTGGCCCATCCAATCTGTCTTTTTCTCTCTACCTACACTATTACAGAAGACCGTGCCCAATCTACAGCTCTTTCTCCCAGCCCCCTTCCTTCCCACAATGATTCTCTTGTGCTTATCCTATGCATTCTTGAACTACACTACTGTTTTTGACCCCACAACCTCCACTGGAACGCGGTTCTAGGAATCCACCACTCTTTCTGTGAAGAAGTACTTCCTCCAGTCTCTCTGAAAGCTACCCCCCCCAGCTTCATAGCATGTCCCCTTGTTCTTGAGCATGTATCATTGACAGGGTGATGTGATTATGGCACCGTCATTTGGGCCCCCAAAAGAGGGTGAATCTGATCCGGTCACCCAGGAGTTCTGGGCACTGTTCTCTATGCCACCTTCACCCTGATATGCCAGGGGTGGAGGTGATTATACTTTTTTAACGGGGGTTGCTGGGGCCACAGCCCCACGCATTAACCCCCTCAAAACCATCAGCACCCTGTGTGTCTGCGCTGCAGTGCCTGGTGCCTTAATTGATGGCACCCCATTGCCTGCACTCCGGTTTCCCGCAGTGCTATTATAGGCACAACATCATGGGTGAACCATTCTTGAGCACCTTTTCTTCTGAAAACTCCCCTACTGTATCTTATTTACCCTCTTGAGGTTTTCAAAAATCTCTGTCATATTTTCCATCTCCCTCCTCTGTTCCAGGGTGTACATATTGAGGTCCTTTAGTCTCTCCTCATAGGGCATTTGACCCTGCACCATTGTAGCTGCCCTCCTCTGGACTGCCTCCACTCTATCTATATCCTTCCAGAGATGTGGTCTCCAGAATTTGACACAATACTCTAGGTGAGGTCTTACTAGCAGTCTATACAGAGGCAACACCACCTCCCTCTTTCTGCTAGTGATACCTCTCTCTATGCACCCCAGCAAACAACTAGCCCTCCCTGCTGCCTTGTTGCATTGCATGACCACCTTTAGGTAATCAAGTATGATTATCCACTGGTCTCTTTTCTGCTTGGTGGTCATCAGTACCACTTCAACCATTTTGTACTCTGCCCCAGGTTTCTGTGCCCTAAGTGCATTATTTTGCACTTTTTTGCATTGAAACCCAGACGACATACCCTTGATCACTCCTCTAGGTTTCTCAGGTCTCTGCTCATTCTTTCCACACACACACACACCCAGACCATCCACCCTATTGCAGATTTTGGTGTCACTTGCAAAGAGGCAGCTTTCAGCTCCTCTTCAATGTAACTCATAAAGATATTAAAGTGGACTGGCGTCAGCACCGATCCCTGAAGCACCCCGCTGGTCACCCTCCCTTCCTTGGAGTGAATTTCATTTACCACCACCCTGTCGCCTATCACCTAACAAAATTCTTATCCAGTGTACCACCTTTGGACACACTGCTAAGCTACCCAGCTTGCTTACTAGTTTCCTTTGTGGAATGGTATTGAATGCCTTACTGAAATCTTGGCAGGCCATGTCCACTGCATCACCCTGATCTAGTTCCTTGGTCAACCAGTCAAAGAAATCTATCAGATTCATTTGACATGACCTCCCCTCTCCCATGAATCCATGCTGCCTTGGCTCTTGTAACCCACTGGAATAAAGATATTCCACAATCCTTTCCTTCAGTAGTGATTCCATTAACTTTTCCACCATCAATGTCAGGCTAACTGACTTATAATTTGCCAGCCTCTTTCCTGCTACCAATTTTGTGTAATGGGACTACATCAGCCATCCTCCAGTTCTCCAGAACCACTCCTATTTTCAGTTAGCTGTTAAACAGACCTGTCAGAGGTGTGGCCAGTATTTCCTTGAGCTCTCTCAATGCCGCTGTATGCACCCATCTGGCCCCATTGCTTTGTCCATCTTCTGGAGGTCTGTACATCACTCCAGTGTGAACAGTGGCTTCATTCTTTGTCTCCAGGCTGACCCACAGTACCTCTGTCTCCCCCCCTCTATTCTCTGTTTCTCCATGGCTTTAATGCTTTGCCTCACATAAAGCACCACACCCCCTCCTTTCTGTCCCACCTGGTCTTTCCTGAACAGAGTATAGCCTTGTTCCAGTCATGATTTTCAGTGTACCGTGACTCAATAATGGCCACAAGATCCGGGTCAGCCTCTGCCATTTTGGCATCTAGGTACAGAATCTTGCTCCTTAAACTTCTAGCATATACACACATGGCCTTCCAGATTGTGTTTCCACTTGGCTTGTTGACCCCCTTTTCCTTTTTGCCATTCCTACTTCTCACCTCTCTTTTTAATGCTCCTGTTCCTTTCCTCCTTTATCTCTACCATCCTTCTACCTTTATTAATTTGTATCCTGGGGGATTCTTCTTCCCTCAGGTTCTCCTTACTCTCTACTTCAACCTGTGGGGGGGATGCAGTTTCTGACCCCTCTATTCCTTCCAGCACCCCCATTGACTAGTTTAAATGTTCACCAAAGTAACATCACAACTGTCCACTGAAGACTGCAGTTCTTCTCCTGGATGGATGGATGCCATCACCCCTGTATAGGCCCTATCCTCCCAGATGGGTCCCCAGTCCCCAATGTAGCTGAATCCTTTCTTTGTGCACCATTCCTTCAGCCATGAGTTGAAGCTCCTGGTGCAGAGTTCCCACTTGTGTCCCCTGTCGTAGACAGGCAGCACCTCAGCAAAAGCCACTGAGTGAGCTACCTGTCTAAGACCCCTCCCCAGATCCCTAAACTCTCCCTGCACTATCCCAGCCTTGTCCCTAGTCAGATCATTAGTTACCAGGTGGACAATAACATTCAGCTATCCCTCTCATCCTGCTGCCCTATCAATCCTTAAGATTCCCTTACCATCCCTCTGGAAAAAAACTTTAGAAATAATTTTTTTCCTACCTTTCAGTTCTCTCCAGCAACTACCTATAGGCTGGACTAACACTTGTTATTTCCATAGCAAAGAATACCAAGTGAACAGGAATGGATATTGTGCCCTGTAGCCACTATGGAGTACTCTTTTAAAGGGCCTGGGTCCAGGACATAGGATATTGCCCCACATACTGGTCCATAAACGACCTCCAAGCCCAACTCCAGGAGACATGGGCAACAATATCCCATCTAAACCAGGAACTATGCCAGGTCACAAGGACTTGAAAACAGCCTCGGCACCACCAGTACCCTGGCACTGACCCTCTACCACAGAGGACAGGTAATCCAGGGGGTTGGCAGATAGTGCAACAGGGAATAGCTTACCACTGCAAGGCTCACCAAGTGGACAACTCTCAAGAGGCAGCTATGCAGCTGCATAACAGGTCTGCCCTGCTGACAAGGATGCACAATGAACCAGGTGACTACTCAAGCCAGAGAGCTAGGGCTCAGCAACACCAACCTGGCATCACCCTGAAAAAGAATAGGGGATCACAAAGAAGGGACCCACATGTTCTTGAGCCAGGGAAGGATGAGCATACTGATTTGGACCAGGGGGAAGGGGTTCAGCAGCACCAAACATTTTGTCAGAACATAACTAGTACAGCAAACACTCCCACTAAAGGAAAGAAGAAACTGATCATTGTGGGGGACTCCATGTAATGTGGGGTCAAATCACAGTTAAATGGGACCAACCAAATTGAGATAGTGATCAGATGTCTCCCTGGGCCACAGCAAAAAGGGATGGAAATTGCATCAGAAAGGAGCGAGACATCAAGGCCATTGTCGTTCATGTAGGAACTAACGATATCACAAACCATTCCATTGAACTGGCCAAGGCACATATCTCAAATCTAGGCAATAGATTCACCTCTTTTTCATCCACCTTGGCCTTCTCTGAGGTACTTCCAATATGGGAGAAGGGAAAAGGCCAAGGAAAGGTTAGGGAAGCTGAAATCACAGAACTGAACTCTTGGCTCCACATGTGATGCTCAGAAAAGGGCTACACTTTGATGATGACCTTGAATTAGAAAATATGTTAGTTAGCGATCCTATAGGGAATAGTGATCATAATACTATCACATTTAATATTGTACAAACTTTTGTATATAATCCCAACTGTACTAAAATCTATCTGTATGACAAAGCTGACTTAGATACCATGAAACATATTATGGGAAACATCAATTGGGAACTCATATTGTCAGACTTTACCCCGGAAGATTACTGGGAATATTTTAAGAATATTATATTTCAACTTAAAGAACTATATATTCCATCCAAACTTGAAAATGAGACTAATATTAAAGCTCCTAAGTGGATGAATCAATCTATCAAGAAATGTATTAGACAAAAGCAGAAAAAATATATTAAATTTCAAAAGACTAAAATGTCCTCTGACTGGATTTCCTATAAACATATACAAAGAACATGCAAAAAATTGATTAGGAAAGCTAAATGTAACTGGGAACAAAACTTAACATTCAGCGTCCACAAATCTAATAGCAAACAATTTTATTCATATATCAATTCTCTAAGGAAACCTACATGTCAAGTAGGTCCATTATTGGACTGTGACACTTTAATATATGAGCCTAAAAAAATGGCCGATTTGTTTAATGCAAAGTTCTGTAAAAATTTTTCTGGATCCTCTAATCAAACTTATGATTATACCTTACTAGACACAGCCAATGTTTCACCAGTTAAATTTTCTTTGGACACCATTATAAATAAAATATTGAAATTGAAAGGAAAATATAGTCCTGGTCCAGATAATATAGCAGGTCATTTATTATTTTTATTAGTTGATGTCATTACAGTTCCTTTAAAATTGATGTTTGAATATTTTTTGGCCACCAATTTTGTTCCCCATGACTGGAAAGAAGCCCATGTCATCACTATTTACAAAAAGGGCCAAAAAAATAAGTGGGATAATTATAGGCCTATAAGTCTAACTTCTTCTATTTGTAAATTATTAGAGAGTTTAATTAAAGATTTAATTTCCCCAGTCCTGGATTGTCACGATGCAGAACAACATGGCTTCAAAAAAGGTAGAAGTTGTCTGACAAATTTAATATGTTTCTATGAACATATCAGCTTATTATTAGACAGGAATGTTCCATGCAATGTTATTTATATTGATTTCAGTAAGGCTTTTGACATCATGCCACATTGGGCCTTAATTACTAAACTTCTCAAGCTCAATATAAACAAGTTTCTAGTCAATTGGATAATTAGCTGGCTTTATAATCACTCTCAGCAAGTGACCATTAATGGGAGCATTTCAGCTAGGGGTAGTGAGACTAGTGGGGTGCCACAGGGTTCAGTCTTGGGCTCTTGTCTGTTCCAGGCATTTATTGCTGACCTTACTTCTGGCTGTTCCTCATTTACTATTAAATATGCTGACGACGCAAAAATAGGTGGCCCTGTACCTCTGATCATCAGGTTGTTGCCATTCAAAAGGACCTCGACCATATCACAACATGGGTTAAGAAATGGGGTATGAATTTGAATATCTCCAAATGCAAAATAATGCATTTGGGTTCTAGTAATTTACAAAGTCCCTATTATTTGGATGGCATACTACTTGAGACCACATCTGATGAAAGGGATTTGGGTGTCAATATTTCAGATAACTTTAATTACAATAATCATGTACACAATATTATTAACAAATCTAATAAAGTGATATGGTCTATATTACGTAATATTAGATCTAGAAAACAGGAAGTATTGTTGCCTTTGTTTCGTGCATACATTAGACCACATTTAGAATATGCCTCACAGCTTTGGAATCCTTATAAAAAATCTGAATGCCTGTTACTGGAAAGAGTTCAAAGAAAATATACAAAAAAAGTTTCTGGGCTATTCGCAGTTCCTTATGAGAACAGATTAGACATTTTAAAACTTATGCCCTTATCCAAACATCGACTTTGTGGTGATCTTATGTTATTGTATGATATTATTCAAGACCCTTATTTATTGTGTGAACTGGGTCTAGAATTTAAAAACTGTGGTCATAACATCAGGGGACATCCCTTACAATTGGTAAGAAAACCTTTTGTTAAGTCTAGCCGTAAATATTTTTTTACTGTCAGAGTTGTTGGCCCTTGGAACAGGCTACCACTAAATGTTGTTATCAGTGAAACTAAAAGTATTTTTGAAAATAGATTGGATAGTCTTATATGTAATGGGTATGACCTCTCCTATTATGTACTGGATTAGTATAAGAGCTTCATGGGCTTCTGCCTTCTTGCTCTTGCACCTAACCTTAGTATGAACCTTAGTATGAACTTTCATCAGCAACTGGAAAGATTTCTGGGAAAGGACTTAGTTTAAATTCAATGTCCTTCACCTTAACAGAAGGGGGTAAGGGCATTAGGGCAAAAATTTAATGTATTTGTGGCAAGTTTAAACTAGAGGATGGGGTGGTGATGACCAGACAGGAGCAGGAATATAGAATCCCAGTCACACCCCCCCCCAGAGCCTTGTAACAGCACCTATCGTCAATCACATAGACATAAACAACAGGAGCGCATGAAGGTTGTGCAAGTTAAATAAAGTACAAGGAAATAAAGGATCAAGTGTGCTGGACTCTGGAAGGCAATGATGACCAATGCCTGGAGTCTGGCTAGCAAAATCCCAGAACTCTCAGCAGCAATAGCAGATGCAGGATTGGACTAGGTCACAATCACAGAAATATGGCTAAATGAGAGCCATGAATGAGATGTTACAATCCCAGGTTACAAATTATTCAGGAAAGACAGAAAAGGATGTAGGGGTGTGGGGGGGTTGATATATATAATGGAGGACATAAAAGCTGTGGAGGTCCAAAGGTCCCAAGGTGAACCTGAGGTACTCTAGGTCACTCTCAAACTGGGCTCATACTCAGCCCTCAGACTTGGAGTGATATACAGGCCTCCATCACAAGGGGCAGAAGGACACAAAGCAATCTTTGAAAACGTACTAAAGATGGCCAAAAAAGGAGAAGTTGTGCTTATGAGGGATTTCAACCTCCCAGATATGAACTGGAACTCCTGCACAGCATCCACAACTAAGAAAGAAATTTCCTAAACACCTTGGGAGGGGCTGGACTTAACCAGCTTGCCGCGGCCCTGACTAGAGAAAGCACAGTCCTGAGCCTGGTGCTCACAAACAGCAGCAAGGTCCAGGAGGTGGAGGAGGGGTGCCATTTGGGGTCAAGTGACCACAAATCCATCTGGTTCAAGGTCAAAAAGGTCAAGAAAACAATCCACACTAAGACACTGGTCACAGACTTTAGAAGAACAGTCTTCAATCAGATGAGAATATGCTTTAGGGATATCCTCAAGAAGAAGGCAAAAGGAGGGGTAGAGGAATGTTGGATAAACATAAGAGAAGCACTAGCTGAGGTTACTGCAAAATACTCCAGGGTAGTCAGTAAGATGAAGAAAAAAAGAAATCTGATATGGTTCACAAAGGAGGTGGCAGCTGCAGTGAGGGGAAAAGAGACTAGCATTCCAAAGATACAAGGGCTCAAACAGCGAAATAGATAGGGAAGCATACAAGTGCAGCTTGAAGGAGGCAGGAAGGGTGATCAGAAAAGCAAAGGCACAGACTGAGGAAGACATAGCACAGGGGGTTAAGGAGGCAATAAGACCTTCTTTAAGCACATAAGCAACAAAAGGAAAAACAAAGGAGGCATTGGCAGGCTCATAAGCAGGGATGGGAGGAGGGTAGAAGAAGATAGTGAAAAGGCAGAAGTCTTAAATGAGTACTTCTGCTCAGTCTTACTAAGAAAGCACCTGGTAATGGACCCACCCTGAAGGGGGACAGAAGTCATCTAGGGGGAACGGACACAAGCACGTTCACAATAGAGAAGGTAAGGCGAGAATTAAACAAGCATTTGTCAATGCCGAATGTTGTCATGCTGGCATTGGCATTGGCAGTGGTGGAGCTAGAGATGCATAATAGGAATAGTAATGAAGTATTGAAGTGATGCCAACCCCACCCTCTAGAGAGCGACAGGCATTGGGGTGTGCTTTTGGATTGTCAGTTATAATCAAGGCCCCTAGAATTCTGCGGCCACATAATTTTGCACAGAACTTGCAATCTACCGCAGAACTTCTGCGGTGCCACAGAATTTGCAGTTCTTGGTGATTTTTTATTAATATTTCTGTTTATCCCTATAATCTAGTTCCCTTCCCCTCTTTTTATATCGAACCCTCTATGCTCAGAATGTGATGTTATCATTTCTATAACATCATAAATTAGCTAATGAAATTGCTGCATCCTGCAACAGAAATTAATAGTCACTTATCTACCACAGCTTCTACTGCCAGAGGCGGTGGCACAGCATATTAGGCATGGTGATATTTGCTCAACCTGCACTACAGCCTAATATAATTTTCAGTATTTTGTTATTGCACTAGGGCAACTTAAGAAACCTTACCAATAGCATAGACCTGTTAAGTCCATACCTTACTTTGTACAAACTTATTTGTGCCTTTAAGGCATAGAGATGCCATCTGAAATGAATAACTGGTAAAATGAATTTACCTGTCATTTTTAAGAAAAATAAAGTAATTATGCCCAGAAAAGTGAAACATAATAATGTGTAGACCTGCTGAAAGAACAGACCTGTTAAATAAATAATTGTGCTGTACACATTCTTGCTAGGGTTATTGATTACATATTGTCACTGGTTGATAGAGGCAGCCAAAAGTTATGGGGAAATGTGTTCAGGGCCAGCTGTTGATCCAGAGGGTAGCATGTTGTGCTTCTGTGCCAGCAATTCAGGTTCAGATATTAGCTCTGGGAGCTGGCTGGGTAACACAAGGATTGGGGGAACACATCACTGCTCTGAGCCTGGGAAGGTATGGTAGTGTTCTGTCACACGTGGACACACTGTGATGAGCTGGAGAGCTCCATCTTACAGTTGGTTCACATGCACGTCATGACCTGATGGTGTTATGTAATGTGTCAGGGAAAGCAGGTTGGCATGAAAATTAGTTTTGCAATAATTTCTCTATTCTGTTTATTCCATTTCCAATGGGACTTGTATGAATGAGGATGCAATTTCATGAAATAAAAAAAATATATATACACACACACATACATATATACAGTATCTCTCTCTCTCTCTCTCTCTCTCTCTCTCTCACTCCACACACACACACACACACACACACACTCACATATTTGTATGTATTTTACAGATTGTGTATAAATATACAGTATAAGTGATACAAAGTGGGGACCTCATGAGTGGTATAGAAAGCACATATAAATATATAACTGACACACAGTGGAGACCTGATTAATGGTATAGATACCATTTGTATAGAAATACCTTATTTATCACATAAGGTCCCCTCTGCATATTTAATTTATGCAATAGGCTAGGACCTTAAGGGAGAGATATTTGTTTTGCCTTTTTAGGCATAAAATTATTTCTATAAGTCTGTTATTTTTTGAACTAGTGTTACTATGCATCCCCCATCCTGATTGCTATAACCACTGCCATGAAAGTGAAGTCAGGATGACAAGCTGACACTGTGATATGGTAGTTTGTTAGTGCCGCAGAACTTCTGCAGAAATCACAAACCACCGCCGCAGAAGTTCTGAGGCAACTGGTAGTCTTGCCACAGAACTTGGTCCCACTGTGCTGCAGAAAAGTAGGGCCCTTGGCTATAACGCTCATGCCATAGTACCTCATCCTACCCTGTAGACACTGACAAGTGTCATGGTGTGCTTTGGGGTCTTTGGGCATTATACTTACTCCATTCCATAAGGAAATACGCTGACGTGGGTGCAGTATAAGAGCGTGGGGTGAAGTTTGTGGCAGAACAGTGCAAGACACACCATGATGCCTGTCAGTGGCTGCAGGGTGGGGGGGGTGGAATGGTGTGAGAATTACATCTGATGATCCCAAGTCACAGCCCTGATGCCTGTCAGTCCGCACGGTGGGGTGCTGAGTTGAAAACCCTAACACCGTAGGCGTGTAGTGGTAATTTCACTCTACGTTTTCAACATGGGCTGCTTGTCAGGCCACCTCATGAAAAGCAGCACAATCACTTTGTTAGCTGAAAGGTGGTTTTGCACAGTGGCTGTGGCATTTGGTGACAGAGGGACGAAAACACAGTTTTGGGCAGGATGTGGAGAAAGACAACTGTATCGTTCATGAGGAGGCATAAAAAATGGCAACGCTGAAAATCTGAAGTGACA
Source organism: Neoceratodus forsteri (assembly GCA_016271365.2). Lineage (NCBI taxonomy): Eukaryota > Metazoa > Chordata > Ceratodontiformes > Ceratodontidae > Neoceratodus > Neoceratodus forsteri. Next base: position 1,223,096,409 of record CM057458.1, read on the forward strand.
ATATGAAATATTGGTGAAGCAATGAACATGCATACAAACTGCACAGCAGACGTCTGAACCCAATTATTTGTGGGAGTTTTTTTGGCACATTTTCAACATAGGTATTTTGGGACCTCCCCTCATGAACAGTGGCGCTGTGATTTTGCTAATGCGTCCCAAAAGGTGATTTCCCTCAGTGAGCAAACCATTGTGCGCCACAGTTGCGGGAACCAAATTTTCAACATAGGCATTTCAGGACCTCTGCTCATGAACAGTGTCATCGTCATTTCCTCAAACTGCCCGGAAAACTGATTTCGTACAGCGGCCGTGCAATTCTGCGCCGGACATGCGAAAACACATTTCAACCAGGATATGTAAAATGACAACTGTACTGTTTATAAGGAGGTGTGAAAAAATGCCAATTTTGAACATATGGAGTGAAGATATTACAAATGCACGAAGCCACGAGGGTGCATGCAAACTGCGCAATGCACACTTGTAACACAGTCATGTTATGGAGTATCGTCACCAAATTTTCAGCATATGCATTTTAGGACCTCTGCTCATAAGCAGTGCAACTGTCATTTTCATAATTTGTCCCAAACACTGATTTCCCACATCGACCACGCTATTCTGCGCTGGAAGTGCGAAAACATATTTCGGGCAGGATGTGAAAAATGACAACTATACAGTTCACAAGAAGGTGTGGAAAAATGTCAATGCTGAATATGTGGCATGAAAATATTGCAAATTCGCTAAGTTACGAGTGTGCGTAGTACCTGCGCAATGCATGCTCGTAAAACAGTCATTTTGGGGATTTTTCCCACCAAATTTGCAACATAGGCTTTTTGAGAGCCCCCCTCATGAACACTGGCACTGTCAATTCATTCCTCACTCCCAAAAGGTGATTCTGCACAGTGACTGCGAAATCACCTTTTGGGACCGAATAATGCCATGACAGTGCAAGAATTCATGAGGGGGGTCCCAAAAACCCCATGTCAAAAATTTGGTGCTAAAATTCCAAGAAATGCCTGAGATATGCATCAAAGTTGAAAAAACCTATTTATTCTATTATACAGCTTACTGGCATGTCTTCAGTTTGCAGTTGGCTTTGAAGAGTGCAGACGTGTTCCTGGTCCACCGAAGATCATCGTTCCAGACTCTGGAGGTAAGTAAGGTGAAGGGGTGTGGGAGGTAGGGTGCACAGTGGGTGGGTGGGTGCAGGTTGTGGGTAGGGAGACTACGAGGGACCGTTTTTGTGTTACAGGATGGAAAAAAAAAAACATTGTGGGACAGTTTTTTTTCCTCAGAGGATTTGGCACACTGGGGTGGGCTCCCAGCGTGCCACCTAACTGTTTGTGGGGGTTGCTGCAGCTGATGGGGGGACTGGGCACCCTCGTCAGCACACAACAAAATGGGGAGGTGCTAATTTATGCCGACGGGGATTGGGCACCCCCCTCGGCATGTAACACATGGGGGGGAGTGCTTTATGCCGATGGGGAGTGGGCTCCCCCGTCAGCATATAATTGGGGCCACGGTAAGTCGGCAGGGGGATTGGGCACCCCTTAAGTCAGCAGTTGGGCAGCCACCCGCCATGCTTACAATGTGGCCGAGCATGTCGGGAGGTCCGCTGCATCTGACAAGCTTTGCTCAGATTGCAGTGGACCTTTCCTTAGATGTGCTCGCCACATTAGTATGCATGGTGTGTTGCCAGCATGCAGGCTGATTGGGGAATGAGGGACGCACCTACTGATGCGTGCCCTACATTCACTCAACACTGACCATGCCTCCAAATCTCCACTGCTGCAAGATGTTAGCTGCGCAAGTGTGCCAACATAAAAAACTAAAGATAGATAAAGCCATGGGGCTGGATGGAGTCCACCCACACTTATTGAGGGAACTTAGTGATGAATTGGCAGCAGTACTAGTGGATCTTTTTAGCAGATCCTTGAGAGAAGGGACAGTTCCCCAGGACTGGAAAAGAGCAATAGTGGTCCCCTTACACAAGAGTGGTAGCAGCGAGGAGACTGGAAACTACCACCCGGTCAGCCTCACCTCAGTGGTGGGTAAGATGATGGAGTCACTGCTCAAAGAAAGGATACTAGCATTCCAGGAGCAATCTGGACAACTGGATGCCAAGCAGCACAGCTTCACAATGGGAAGGTCCTGCCAGACTAACCTGATCAAGTTCTTTGACTCAGTTGCTAGGGCTGTGGACCAGGGGGGAGCCATTGATGTTATCTACCTTGACTTTAGCAAGGTCTTCGACTCTGTACCACACAGAAGGCTGCTAAACAAACTCAACCATACAGCAGTGGGGCAGAAAGTGGTAGCATGGGTAAGTAGCTGGCTTGAACAGAGAACTTAATCTGTGACAGTAAATGGGGCAGCATCAGGAGATAGGTAGGTGACAAGTGGGGTGCCACAGGGGTCCGTCCTCGGACCATTACTCTTTAATATCTTCATCAGAGATATCACAGAGGAGTTGTGAGGGAAGGCATGCCTCTTTGTAGATGACACAAAGCTCTGTAACAGGGTGGACACTGCACAGGGGGTAGAGCAAATGAAAAGTGACTTACTTAGGCAGGAACATTGGTCCCATTTGTGGCAGTTAAAATTCAATGTGAAAAAGTACAAAGTTATGCATCTGGGCAGAAGCAACCCAGAGACAGACTACTACCCAGGAGGGGAGAAGCTAGCAATCACCCATCAGATGAGGGATCTAGGGGTTATCATGACAGACAATTTGAAGGTAGGCGGACAATGCGAAAAGGCAGCAAAGAAGGCCAGCAGGATGCTGGGATGCATAGGAAGGGGCATCACAAGTAAAAGAAAGGAGGTGATCCTGCCATTGTACAGGTCCCTGGTGAGACCCCACCTTGAGTACTGTGTCCAGTTCTGGAGACCTTATCTCAGGCACTGCATAGTTAGATTTGATTCAGTACAGAGGAGGGCAACAAAAACGATACACAGTCTCCATAAGTTGCCATATGAAAGCAGGTTGCAGGAACTCAGCATGTACTCCCTGGAACAATGCGGGGATAGAGGGGACATGATTGAGACATTCAGGTTTCTGAAGGGTATAAACAGAGCTCTTTATGTTCAATAGCACCAGTAGAACAAGAGAACATGAAATTAAATTGAGGGGAGAAAGATTCAGGGGCAACATGAGAAGGTGTTTCTTCACAGAGAGAGTGGTTGACCCATGGAATGGTCTACTGGCTGGAGTCATTGACTCCAAAACAGTAGGGGAATTCAGTGCAGCTTGGGACAGACACAAGGGGATTGTCTCACAGAAATCCTAAACAGCAAGCAAGGGCTCAGGGCAGACTAGATGGATCTTTAGTTCCAATCTGCTGTCAATTTCTATGTTTCTATGTCTATGTTTCTATCCCCCTCATGATTGAATCGCCCACTGAAGTTGCTTGCTCCTCCTCTGGGGTCCTCTACCACCCACCTTTGGGTCTCCACTATGGAGGGCCACCATATTCCCCTTGGTCACTACTGCAGGTGCTTCCTCCTGTCAGTCCCATCCTGCCAGAGCAGCATAGGAATTTTGTGGTGGTACCAGCTGAGGAATGTGCCTCTGTCCCACTACCCCCACCCTTCCAGAGCCCATCATAGTCCAGTCATTCCTCCTCCCTGGTATCCTCTGAGGTAATGGTGGCAGACTTGGTGGCCTCTGGGTGGGGGGAGAGGTCTCCCAAACCTTAGCCAACTTAGCTTGGGTTTTAGCAACTTCCACCCTCAACCCAGAGGGATGTGTACAGATGGGGAACACCACAGTCTCCAGAAGGACTCTCTGAAACCTGCCATCCCACAGCCGCTGCACTGTACCACTCCCAGCATTCTCAACCTCTATTCTCCCTGCATTACCAGGCTATAATGTGTATAATATGGGGGAATCTTTACAGGGAACATACACAATGTTGCTTACATTTTTTAATATAACTGTAAATTTGAGCATGTGTGTAGTCTCTTATCATGCTATTGTATAGCTTGGTGTTTTTGTTTTGAAATAGTCATTTTTTCCCTTATATGGGGCCCCATATTAAAGCAGTCTTTTTTCCCCCCAACCTATATTCATTGTTATGGCTACATAGAAGAGCTATGCTGATGCAGTGCTATTGCATAGAGAAGGGGGTCTGAAAGCATGTGACCAGATACCAAATGCACCACAGCTGTCTCCTTACACTGAGTGGAGTTGAAGCACATCTCTTTGCATCCTCTTCATTCACTACAGTGTGCCCTCTTCCTCTATCTCCCCCTTATGCTGCACTATTTTCTTGTTCCTGGCCCACTGTCTATACCCCTCTAGTTTTCAGAGGAGGGAGTCCCTCTGGTGTCAGCAGACCAGCTTGTTTCCTGCAATAGAAAGTGAGAGAAGGTAAAAAAACAGGGGGCGTGGCCTGACCAAGCAGAAGATGGGAGCATAGTTTAGAATCTCTGCAGGAATGACTGCAGTCTAACCTCATCCAGCCTTCACCAGACCTTTCTTTGGTACCAACTCCTGTGACCATCCTGTAATCTTACTGCCTGACACAATTTGTAAGTCAGTTTTGATCCATCATCTACTTATATTCAATTATTCTACACTGTACTGCAGCATACTTGGCCTCATCCTTCAGCATTATGGCAGATCTCCAAGTACAGCAAAGCTCACTTGCTAGAGTGGAAGTAATGTTTTCTAAACTGATGGCTGAGATTTATGATCTAAGAACCTCCATCCAATAGAATGTGACCACTCTTGAAACTTTTAGCCAGAAAATTGCATTTAATGAGAAAGCAACAGCCTGTAACACCACTACTATTCATGACCTCCAGGCTACTGTCCGCAATCAAGATCGAACTCTTAAATCCCTACAAGCCAAAACTGACGATATTGAAAATCATAATAGTCACAACAATTTATGATTTTTGGCTTCCCTGAAGGTGTAGAATTAGGAGACACTACTGTGCGTTTATTACATAGGCTGCCTGCAATGCTTAAACTGCCTCCTGACCTAACGTTAATCATTGAGCGGTCTCACCGCACTCTGGGTCCCAGGCCAACATCAGACCAGTGACCAAGGCCTATCATTGCTCGCTTCTTGAACTATTACCACACAGAATTAATACTGAAATGAGCCAGACAAATGGGGAAACTTCAATGGCAAGAGTTTAATATATCCATCTACAGAGACTTTTCAAAAGATTTAACCATCAGAAGGAAGGCCTACAATCCACTTAAATAAATCCTCCACCAAAGAAGCACTGAATTTGCTCTACGTTACCCCGCAACACTATGCCTTTTCTCAGGCTCTTTCTTCAAGAATTTTGAAACCCCTGACGCCTTAGCCAACTATCTGGAGGTCTCTCTCTGCAATCTTACCCTGGGAGGTTCAGCAGCAATTGGCAACCCAAACACAGCTTTGGTATCCGCACAGAGGATGGACGATGAGGTACAGGAACATGGAGAAAGTGTTGCAGAACTCGCAGCCCCAAGCAGCAACACCGTAACTGATTTGACCTCAAGGCAATCAACATGGCTGCAAGAGAAGCTTCTGTCAGGGCATTATTCTTCAAGACTTTCATGCTGTTCTAGTGAGGTTTCACCCAAACACCCCAAGCTGCAACCTCTCACCTTCAAATCAATCCCTCTATTCCCTTGAGCAATAAGTTTGCTCTCTTGGAGGATGACATGCACGCCTCGCAGGAGGATCTTTCCCAGCAAAATTTCAGACGAACATCCCTCTAATGTGGGCCCTGTGCCTCGGGGATGTATTTCTGCCGATACTTCATGGGCAGACGTTGTTGCAAGTTCCCCCCTCAAATCTTTAGAGACACCCAAAAAGAAACTTAGGGCAAAGACCAAAAGCAAGAACATCAATAATCACATTCCTGCTAATAAATCTAAGGCGTCATGAGCTAATATGGTCAGTAATATGGTCACAGTTGCTATATCTTGGTAGGTTTTGCTTCCAGGATACTTAAAGGGAGTGCCAGTACACTTTTTCTGCCTAGCTGTTCGCTCTACAGTCTATGCTACCTGGTTGCTTTCGCTCCCAGCGGGCGCAGAAAGCAAAGGCTATACATCGCGGCGCGATCAATTTACTTTTTGTTGCAGTGTTTAAATAAGCAGCTTAAAGGTCTTCAAGGGAACTTTGGTATATCAGCAATGCATTTCTAACCCATTATTTTAGTGTTAGATCTTATACATTACCTCACTAAACAGGCTGTCTGTATCTAGCCTTTTACTCTCCAGTTTAGCAGTGCATCAGGTTTATAGTCTTTTGGCTGTTCTGTTGCTAATCTTCAGTTGGTATGCATCCTGATTATTGCCTTTTCTTTTTTCATATGTGAATCATTATATATTACAAGGCAACTTACCCCTTCCCTCTCCTGATGAAAGGTTCTTAAGTATTATTGGCAACTACATTTAATCTATCTCCCTCCCTACGCTCCATTATTCTTACTACCTCCTGTTTACAATATGGAACTATCATTAGCACTCAAAGAGGTGGGCTATGTTTGGTGTACTGTTGCAAAGGATTGTCAATCTACATCTTCCTTATGCTGCTTATTTTACTCAAAGCCTACAGATATTATAGAAATCCACTGCTGTGTGGTCCCTCCTGTTTTGGAGCTCACTGGGCCTAGTCTTCTAGACCTAGTCACCCCATATAACACCTATTTAGGTGATTTTCGAGTAATCAGAGCTGATTTTTACTATGACTATCTCTTCTGTCTACAGTTATCACCGAAGCCTATACCTCTCCACATAATCTCGATTTGCATTTGGCTCAGGGCGTAAGGACCTAAATTGACCTCCCCTTTCTTTTTTCCCACTCAATATTGTATTTATTATGTACTTACTCTGTTGCACTGCAAAGTATACTCAGAGTCACTCTAATGTGGTAATGATCTACTTTTCCTTTTATATTTGTTCATTTGCATTCCACCCGGCTTCCTGAATTCCTTGCTCTATATCTAGGCTGTACTGGCATCTCATATATGGTTCTTTAATTTACTGTTATTTCAAGTTGGTATATCTTGTACTATTACTACTAATGTTTATAAATAAGTTCTGGTGTTTAGCTTTATCCTTATACCTTGTCCTGTTAGCTTAGAATTAAGCTGAGGTTATTACTTTATTTTTTATTTAGTTTTTTTGTTGACCGGGTAAGTACACTAGACAAATCCTACCTATTTTCAGGCACGACCCGGGGGAGGGGGATACAGATGAATGCCAACTGACCTTGAACCAGATTAAGCTGTTGGTGGTATTTTTAGTGAATGAGGGAAATTTGGCTAGGACACCGGGGAAATTCCCCTACTCTTTTCGATAAGTGCCATGGGATCTTTAACATCTACCTGAACTACCACCAATCCGGGCAGATGGGACCTCGGTTTAACTCCTCATCTGAAAGACGGCACCTCAGAAGTTCAGCACCCCTTTCATACTGCACTACAGTGTCAGTATAGGGATATTAACCCAAGTGCCAGATGTTGGAACTGAACCCACAGCCCTCTGATCTCCTGGCCTCAGAGGTGGGTGTGCTACCTACTGAGCCACTGACACTTACAGTCCCCTGCCTTTCTTGGTATTATTCCCTTTCAGTTTAGCTTATCAGGAATACTTACTTTATTATATTACTGGGATCAGACTTCGGTTTGGGCCGATATTTATAACTGGTCCTCCCTAGCCTCCTCCCTATATCGATGCCCCAGAGTGTGGTGAGAGAGTCTCTTAGCCAGTTGGCTGACTCATATCTCCTCACACCCATAAAATGTTTTCTTTGTTATTTAGCTTACTAGTATTGTTGTCGCTGTTAATGACTTTTCTTCTTCCCCATCTCTATTCCAACTTTAATAAGATATCTGTGCTACTCATGAATCATACATCTCACTTTTTTTGTCTTGAATATTCCTGACACTCTCTGCATATACATAAGCTCTCTATATTGTAGTCTAATCATCCTCTGCCTCATTCATTTGTCCCTTCACACTCCAGCAATTATTCCCTTTCTTTAACACTAACAATATGAGTGACATACTTTTATATACATGGAATGTGAAGGGACTTAATTCTCCTTGTTAGCAGAAGCACATTTTTCCATATCTCAAAAAACATAAAACGCAAATTGCTTTCCTTCAAGAAAGAAAATTATTAGCAGAGGATGTTCATAGACCTAAAAAAGATTGGGTCAGTCAGATCTACGAATCATCCTATACCTCAAAAAAAAAAAGAGGAGTTGCTATTCTTATTCATAAGAGTCTCAAATGGTCCCTTGTAAACTCTGTTTCCGATACTGATGGCAGATGGGTGATGGTCAAACTGAATACCAACTCTGGTCCTGTTCTGCTTGTTAATGTCTATGCACCCAACTCCGATTCCACGGAGTTTTTTCATAATTTAGCTCAACAGATTCTATCATTTAACACTGATAATACACCAGTTATTCTTGGAGGGGATCTTAACTTAGCTTTAGAAGCCAGCATTGACAGAAGTAGCCCCACTACAGAGGCCAACCCTAGAAGTATTAAAGCCCTCTCATTACTAATGCAAGAAGTTGGACTGGCTGATGTATGATGCCTCCTTCACCCCCATGATCGAGAATTTACTTTTTACTCCTCTCTACATAAGACATATAGTAGAATTGACTGCTGGTTAGCCTCTCCTGTTATAATGGAAAAAAAACTATTGATTCATCCATCTCTCCCATCATAATCTCGGACCATTACCCTGTCAAATTGCAACGTTTGTGGGGCCCATTAGCGCCTAAATCTTCTTACCGGCGGCTGAACCCTCTCTTTCTCAAGGATCCAAATTTCTTACCCATGATCAAAGCACAAATTCAGGACTTCCTCTTTCACAATACCCCAACCGAATCTTCTGTGTCTTCTGTATGGGAAGCTCTTAAAGGTATGATTTGAGGGAAAATTATCAGTTATGCTGCACATAGGAAAAGAGTAAGGGAACAACAGCTGGCTGACTTGGAAAAATCTCTTAAGGCTGAAGAGAATTTATACTTTACTTCTAATAAGCACTATCCTGATTCTCAACTTCATCTTGAAATTCTTCAACTTAGAGTTAAAATTAATGAATTAATTTCTCGTAAAACTGAACTGGCCTTGTTTAAACTTAAATATAAATTTTGGGAACATGGTGATAAAAATTGGAAACCCCTCTCTTACCAGCTCAAAGCACAACAAATGGAACAACACATCCTAAGCCTAAAAGATGAACAGGGTACGATTCACTCCGACAATCTCTTTATAAACCGTATCATGAAAACCTTTTATCAAAAACTCTACTGTAACACAAATCCTTCATCTACTTTACAAATTCAACAGTTCCTTAAATTGTTACATCTTTCTCATCTTTCTGCTCTTGAAACAAATTCTTTAGATGAACCCTTCTCTCTTCAGGAAATCCAGAAAACGTTGTCTTCCTTGAAATCTGTCAAATCCCCTTGGGGTGACGGATTCCCTGTCGATTTCTATAAAATGTTTTCCGACACCATATGTCCCCTTCTTCTTATTGTTTATCAAGAAGCTTCCAATACTGGCAAGCTTCCTCCATCTTGCACTGAAGCAATCATAACCCTAATCCCTCAGAAAGAAAAAGACCCTACTCACCCCGCAAGTTACAGGCCCATCTCTTTTATTAAACACGGATGGGAAGATATTTGCTAAACTACTAACTTCTTGACTTGAATCGTTGATTCCCAAGCTAACTCATTGTTCATAAGCTGGTTTTATTAAACATAGATCTGGTTCTGATCACCTACGTTCCTTATTTAATTTAATTCACAAAGCCAAATCCCTCAAGACACCAGCTGCAGCCATAGCTATTGATTTTGAGAAGGCCTTTGATTCTTTAGACTGGGACTACCTTCATCAAGTTTTATCTTATTTCGGTCTTTCTCATACTTTTGCTCCTGGATCAAGCTATTATATAACTCCCCTGTTGCTAAAGTACTTACTAATTCCACTCTTTCCTCTTACTTTAATCTAGCAACGGGAACTAGACAAGGCTGTCCCCTGTCACCTTCCCTGTTTATTTTAGCCATGGAACCCCTGACTGCTTGTTTATGTCAATCTTTTGGCATTATTGGCATACCTGTGAGCAATTCAAGATATGTTTCTCTCTTTCTCTCTCCTATGTGGATGACCTCTTAATCTTACTTGAAAACCTGAATGAGGCTGGGCCCCTGTTGGTTGATTTGCTTTATAATTTTACTAAAATTTCTGGCCTTGCTTTGAATTATGGCAAATCACAAACTATGCCCCTTAATGACCACTGTAAAGCCTTCATGAACATAACTCTTGGATTCCACTGATCACCACATGGTATAACATATCTAGGAATCAAAATGACTATTAACTTAGGGAAGATATGGGACATTAACTTTAACCCCTTATTTGATAACATCAAAACAATTCTGGACAGATAGAAGCTTCTTAATCTCTCTTTCATGGGGAAAATTGCAGCCATTAAGATGTCCATTTCTCTCAAGATTCTTTACCTCTTTGTCAATATTCCTTTAGTCTTACCATCCTCCTTTTTTGCTAAAATTGATAAATTAATAGGTAACTTTATCTGGGATGGGAAACCACCGAGATTTAACCACAAGAAACTTTGATCACATTGGAAAAAAGGGGGATTCGGAATTCCCTGGTTCGAAGGCTACCTCTGGGCTTTCCAAATGGCCCAAACCATTAAATGGTTTCAGAAACCCTCCCCTCACTCACCACTATGGGTTGTAATGGAATCCACATTGTGCCCGGTAGGAGATCCCACTTCCTTCATTTTTAATCCCATTTCCTCTAAACTAAAATCTCACCCAACTATATCATCCTCTGTTCTTTATTGGAAGCTAACCTACAAATTCCTGAAATCCAATCAAACACCCTGGTTTTATGCCCCCTTATGGGGCAATCCACTGCTCACTCTAGAAGATCACCCAATTTTCTGTCGTACATGGAGGAACAAAGGCATTTTCTTTCTCGGAGATATCTTGGACCAGAATTCACTCACTCTTAGATCATTCTCAGACTTGCAGGTCACATGGAAACTTCCTAAACAGAACTTCTGGAAGTTTTTACAAATTTGGGCAGCTTATAACTCTCTCTCTTTAGTTTAGTGTATAGGCATACTCTTCTAAACCCATACATCTTTCACTGGACTAATTTATCAGTAAAATTAAATCGCTCCATTTACAAAGACATTATTGATAATCTACCTGATCCATCGATACAGGCCACAAATAAAAGGAGTACTCTTCTTAACTGCAATATTTCAGATGCACAATGAAGTAATCGTTGGCGTATTGCACGTAATACCTTTAAAGATGCCCGTAGTTCTTTAATACAAACTAAAATCCTACATCTTTGGTATAGAACCCCCTCTGTGCTTCAACAAATGGGCTTATTAAATAATAATAATTGCTGGCGCTGCAATTTGGCCAATGGGGATCTACTTCATATCTTGTGGTCTTGCACTCACATTAATAAGCTCTGGCATAAAATCTGTTTACTTGCCTCCAGAGTAACAGGACAAAAACTACCTTTTAACCCCTAGCTATTCCTTCTAGGCATCCTTATCCCCAATAGCTCTCTCCTCTCACATGCACATTTTAGATGGCTAAACATACTTTCTCTTCTGGTCAAACGTCTGATTTCTTATAAAATGGAAATCAACTCTGGTACCTTCTCTTTCAGATGTTCTTCAAAGCCTCTCTCAGTATTCCTCTCTAGACCGCTTAACTCATGTTACTCATAACTGATTAACTGTATACGACAGATGTTGGCAGGATTACTTCAAGTACATGAACCTAGTTCTTCTAGACCCTAATTCTTAGGGATATTTAGCCCTCTTTCTTATTTTGCTCTCAGTTTAGGTTTTCTAGAAACTTTTGTGCACTGATTTCTCCTCTTTTTTCCTTTCTTCCCTGTTTTCTCCCTCTCTCCTTCTCTTCTTCCTTGCTTTTTTCTCTCTTCTTTTTTTCCTTCCATACTTTTCTCTTATCTTCACCTCTCCATTACTGAACATTGTTCATATTACCACATTTATCACTTTTTGCAATTTACTGAATGCCTTGCCATAGCCTGCCCTAGGATGTATTTCGTACATGGTTGCTATTTTTGATCCTATAATACCCTATTGATTGTAACCCTTCTGCTCCCCACTTACATCCTGTCTAGGTTTGTGTTTTATTATCAATACATGTATATAAGGTTTCTCCAATATGTTTACCCTAAATATTGTTTAGTTAAGTGATATTTTATACCTTACATGGAGGATAGTCTTCTATTGTATAAGATGTGTGCTTTCTTATATACTCGGATTTCAATAAAGAGATAAAGTGAAAAAGAAGGTAAAAAATATATTAGTGCTACAAAAAAGTAATTGTTGCAGTCACCAAGGTGACTCCTTTGTCACAGAGAACACAAAGACAGCAAAGGGATGTAAGGTGTTGTGGTGGTATTGCTACTGCTGCCTGGGGGCTGAGCCAGTTCTGTCTTGTCATGCCGGTGCTGTTTCATTGCTTAGCAGCCAGTTGACCTGTATTGCTGGGAACTGAGGCTCTGTGCAACAACATTATGTTGAGTAGTTTTTTTCAGGAAAGGTAGATGGGAGCCGAGATCCAGGCAGCAGCCAGTTAGGCCCACTAGCAGACCATGACAGAGCGTTCTTTTATTTCAGAGGTGGAGGGCTCTGTACAGTGGCATTGTGTTGGATGGTGGCTTCAGGAGAGGTGGAGGGGAGCCGAGGTCTATTTTTTTTCTGTTTTAATCTGATGGTTGACGTGTCAGGTATCCCAGTTTTGGTGAACTGAAAATGGAAAGAAAAGATTGTTATTTGAAATGATGGCATGGTTTCACTTCTCAGTTTTACCATGTGTGCTGGGTTTTATACTATGAGTTTATGTTTTCTGCAAAGAAAAAAAAAGAAAGCTTTTAAATTACATTTCACAGTATGCAGGGTTGGAGCAAAAGCTGACATTTCTGCACTTTCATTTTATGGAGCTGTGGGTGAGAAAAAGATTAACTGTAGTGGTAAAACTTTCAGTTCTTGTTGCTAAATCAAAGCTGAACACCCACACTATAGGCAATACTATTGGAAGGGTTCCCCTGCCTGGGGGATCAGTAGAACTCCCACCCTGCAGGCAGCTCAGTTGGAACAGCCCCTTTCCATGAAGGGGAATGAGGAAAACATCCACACTACCAGTGGCATTTTTGGAAGTGGGATGAGGAGAACACCAACCCTTCTAAAATAATGTTCAGTTATTTATAATCAGCACTATACTGACCATATGAGCAGCAAGCTGTCACTACTCATCAAACACAGCCTTGCAGTTCCTGATGTAGTTTTATGCTGTTATAGCAACTCAAGTGTGGTATAAATGAGCCCAAAACACAATGTTTACCTCACGTTTCTACCCAGTTCTTTTTAATTTATTTTTGGCAATATGGAAGGATCCCTTGTTCTGACTTGAACTTAGTAGGAGGAAACAATTGATTCCTATCTCCAGATCAGTCTGCTTTTGACTATTAACATTTTTGTTTCTATTTCCAACTATAGTGTGATGGTCCATTGCTGTGGAACTGCATTTCGTTGAACATTAGCTTTACATAATTTTAAATACGGTATTTTCCACTTTGCATAGCTGTAAGATATGAGTTACTAGAATATGTTCTGCTAAAGCAATCGACCTTCACATTTCCACTAGTAGAACAGAATAATAGAATAGAATAGAATAGGTAAAAAAAATCTGTCTAGTGCAGGACATTTTTGAAATGGAGGAAAAAACTATTTTGAAATGTATTCATGTTTGAAGACAGAGCTTGTACATTTTTGCTGTAACAGATGTCATAGTGGCTTGTCTGGTAAACAGTTGTGCTGGAGGTTGTAATGCTTTCTCATACAGAGCTGTGCTCAAGTTTTACATGATATAGTACTGTGACAGATACTAATATACATTGTTCCTCATTTTCCTATGTAACAGCCCTTTGACTCACCTTGGCTGCTCTGGGGCCCTTGGGTCAACTCTGTACACACCTCTGAGGGGAGGCCAGTCTGGGTCCTGCAGTGGATAATAAGTATGGTGCAGTGTCTTGGCCTGGGGTAAGTGGACAGAAAACAGGTTACTCCCCCCCAGGAAAATACGTTAACTGCCACCCAATACACTTTGCCCACACAATAACAATCCCACATCCACAGTAACTCTATTACAAGAAATCACAGCAACAGTAGTTAACATGCAAACAATTAAAGTATTTACTGGGGGAGGGGGAAAGGTGGATATCAAACAACACAACATGTTTGCAGATCAAGGATACCCCACACTATAAACCTTGCCTCCCACAAATGGGTGCACCCATAAATGTCCCTAGACGTGGTGGGTACCTCACCGGGTGGTGATGCAGGCTAGGCGTCTTTCATTGGGCCCAAATAACTTTTAAACAGTTTCACTTTAATTTTACTGCCTGTGCACAGCTTTGTACTTGGAAAAGTCCAGCACATGACTTACCCCCTATAACCTAGCTAGCTAGCTAGCTAATAAAGACTCCCCAAAGCTGCAGCTTGGAGTACTTACAGTTCAGCAGTTCACAGGGGGTTTCAGCAGGCTAGAGCTGTTACAGAACCATGAAGGTACGCTGCTGGTGGTGCACCACTAGTCTGTAGTGCTGAACGACCAGGGAAATGTAGAATGCCGGTTTTCACCTGCTTGACCTTGCCAATTTCACCTCAGAGGCCTTTGTAGACAGTTTTCACCAGACAGGCCTCTCATCATCTTCCACCACTGGTCTTCTTCCTCCTCTTCTTTGGTCTAGGGATAAGATAGACATAGTCCCATAGACCCCTCTGTTGCACACCTGTGTCACACAATTACCAGCTGGGCTTTTTCACAGTTACTTACCCCAGCACTCTCTCTTTTGCCTTCTCTGTACACAGCAGTGCTGGGCCCTTGCATAGTCTCTAGTCACTGCATGCTCAGGCTCTGTTCTTGATGAAATTTGCACTCACCACAATTACCCCTCAGTAGGCTGGCCCGGTGGCGCTAAGGGTTGAGGCACTGGATGCCATGCCAGCAACCCAGGTTTGGGAGTGAGCCCAGGTCACCAGGGGTCGGCCGGGGGAAGGAAGAGATTGAGCATCTGGAGGACTGCTCTTTCTTCCCTGGGAGGGATGGGAGAACGATCTCTGAAGGAGGCTGGAGGTAGCCAACTGCAATGTCATGGCATATGCTTGGGGGTGAAGCCATGGCAATACATTGCCTTAATAAGTCAGGCTCCACAGGGGATCCACCTAAGAAAATCCCTCCTCCTCCCACCGATAGGCGAAAACGCCTCCCACCCAAGGACCACACTTCCGGAAGTCGGACCCGGCTCTCTCCGCTGTCTGTCTCCTCTCCAGTCCGGGTGCTCAGTCCTATAGAAAGAGCACCCTGGATGGGGTGACCCTTCCCTGGAGGGTAAACCTGGGGGATGCCTGGTATTGGGGAGGAGAGGAGTGAAGTTGAGTCACGCAGGGAGGTAGGGTTCGAGGACTAGGCAGTTGCTGGAGATAGTTATGTGAGGCTCAAGGAAAGGGAGACAAAAAATAGAATTTGAAAAAAAAAAACCAAAACAATTACCCCTCCATGGGGGAGCACAGTAGCTCAGTCTTTGTGCAAGGGTCACAGTGCTTGGAAAATCAGGCAGCACACACACAGTCTCTCAGCTCTCACTGTAACTTTCCGCTGTCTCCCTCTGGCTGAAAACCCTGGCTCCTGGTTGTCTGCAGCAAACCCCAGAACCCTTCTCTTGTTCCTGTTGCAAAGCTCCAAGCTCTTTCTCTGGCTGTCTTTTCAAGATTCTGAGCCAGTCAGGCTGTTGGAGCCTGAATGCTGGTATAGGGCTTGTGAAGCCCACTCAGTCTTTTCTCACTCTGCTGAAAAAAAAATCATTTTGGCAGGCTAGCAGTCCTAGTTATACTTTTTTCACAGCCCTCCACTGATTGGTTGCAATAGTCCTGAGCAAATCCAATGCCCTTTCAACTTTACCCAGCAGCTCCCTTGATTTTGTAGTCCAATGGGGGTTGCCATCTTTGTTTACATTCAGACCCCAACACACTTAGCCCCATAAATGATCAAACAAGCCCTTTCATGGGTTGAGAGTTACTTATCCTGGCTCCGACTGGCCACCTGGAGCCAGGGCACCTTGTATTTCATATGTGTGAGCCCCCTTACTCCCTATAGGGGGTCCCAATCATATTCCCCTTTTTGCACCCTTTAAGTGCTCTCTTTAATGGAGCCAGGGCTCCTTTAAATTTTTAAGTTCACAGCAGCCACGCATGCTCATTATGAGTGTGGCCACCATCTTTATTGTTTACATTTTGGTCAGTCTGGCCCTTAGCTTCCTAGACTGGCCAGAAGACCCCTCGGGCACCTGGAGGCACAAAACATCAAGTGGAGCTTGGCCCCTTTCAGTGAATGGGGCCAAGCAATGGGATATTGGTGGCTGTGGCCATGAAGCACCGGCAGGGCCAGCAAGCTCAAGTCCCACCATGGACCACTTACGGGGAGACCAGCAAGGGAAGGGAGGGCCATAGTCCTTCGAGGTAAGCCCAGTTGGGGGCTTACACCTATTTTGGAACTTTCTCCAAGGAATACATGTTATCAGAGGTAAAAACATGTTTATAACAAATTAGCAATTTGTTTAGCCAGTCGAGTGTAAACAGCATTTTTGGACCATTTAATAGAATTATTTAATACAATCACTGTTCGTATAGTGTCCTTTTTGATTCACATCAAATGTAAAGCCATGTGTGCTCCATGTGTGAAATTATCTGTGTCAGGTTGATGCAGTTCCCTCTCCGAATGGACAGAAGAAGCTCAATATTGATGACAGTGCCCCTCAAGTCTGCTTAACACTTAAAATCATTATTAAATGGGAAACTAAAATAGTTAACTTGGTGGCAATAAATTAGAGGTTTATCAGTTGGATAGACTCCCCTACTGCACCTGCCTTAAAAAGAATGATGTGTCTATTTGTGGAGAAATATACTTTTCCTTCCAAAAATACTGTAGACCGCATTTTAAGTGAAGCGACTCTAGGCTGTACTAGGCATCTCACCATGTTCAAGACAAGAAAGCTATAAAGCTAATGCTTCTAAATAATCCTGTGCTATTTTTTGTCAACACTCGTCACTACAGTAAATGATTTTTAACTAATATTTAATTGATGCAATGGATGTTTCAACAGGCTTAAGGCTCTTCCAGCCAGGAATTTGAGCTCCAACCAATGACGAGACTGCTGACTTTAGAGCAAGCCAGTCAGGTTGTAAGATCACACTGCCCACTCCTACCAAGATGTTCCTTTTGGCCCACAAGTTTTTTTAAGTATCATTTTTATTTTGCAATTTGTTGGCCAGTAAAACCAGCACCAACACAAATCTAATTCCCAGATGTGTCCCTGGAACACAAGGATGTTAACTGAACAGTGGTGATAATAGTGGGGAAAAAAACCCTAACCTGCTCAGGGGCACATAGTATGTACGTGAAGTTTCTGCAGACTGGGATTCCCAGGTAGAATTCAAGTCCCAACCAATTGGGAGACAGCTTGTTCAGTAAACTGCCAATCAGGCTGGAGGGATGTGGGGCTGAATTTTTACAGCTGCCTAGCGAGAGCTATGCTGATGGGGACTCTGGGGGCATGGCCCTGGCCAGGTACTAAACGCACTGCAGCTGTCTTCTTACACTGAATGGAGTTGAAGCACATCTCTTTATGTCTCCTTCATTCACTACACCATGCTTCCTTCTTCTGTCCCCCACCATACTGTTTTCTTGCTCTTAACATGAATTCTCAGCTGCACCAATGACTGA
The DNA here is from genome assembly GCA_016271365.2 of Neoceratodus forsteri. Lineage (NCBI taxonomy): Eukaryota > Metazoa > Chordata > Ceratodontiformes > Ceratodontidae > Neoceratodus > Neoceratodus forsteri. The sequence continues at coordinate 1,223,114,243 of CM057458.1, forward strand.
GTTGTTCAGAAACAGCTAAAGGACAAGGTATTTTCTTATTTCCACATGCTGCAGTTGTTTGTTTCAGTCTGCTTTGTCATACTATGGATATTAAACTGAATGTTGCCACTCATTAATCCTATTTGGGTTTAGGGAAACTTGCTGGGATCTGTCATGCAGACATTGATGTTGCCAGATGCAGTGACACAACGAGGTTGTTTGGTCAAGGGTACATCAGTTGGTTTGGACCCAGTAGAGGATGTGATGTCCTCAGTGACAGAGTTGTCAATCAAAAACTGTAAAATAATAAAGAAATACTAAGTTTTGTATAACAGTTTTTTTCCCATTTTTTTTTCTGGGCTTATTTTATTAATTAATTAATTTATTTATTTATTTATTTATTTATTTATTTATTTATTTATTTATTTATGACTTTGATAACCAGGTGAGTGCAGTGATCCCAGGGACCGTTTCCAGGCACGACCCGGGTCATAACACATGGCGCAAGGAGACAGTGGAGTACAAGGTAACAGTAATACACATGAAACAGATTTGATACAAGCAACAATAGTACGCACAATATACAGGTTTGACGCATAGGTCCATTTGAGAACAGTGAATACAAGGTTTCAATATCGGACATGAGGAGATTTGGTACAAAACAAACAAATCATAGGCACAGTGTACAGTGTGTGACTGCATCGTCCAGTGAGCAAGTAATACACAGAATAATCAGTAAAAAAATATATATACAATATGTACAGGCAAGGAAGTTAAATATTACTGTGAAAAATACGATGCAACATTTATGATTTTTTGTTTCAATCTGCTTTGTCATTATACTATAGTTATTAAACTGAATGTTGCCACTCATTAATCCTATGTGGGTTTAGGGAAACTTGTTGGGATCTATCATGCAGACATTGATGTTGCCAGATGCAGTGACACAATCAGAGGAAAATCATAAATGTTGCATCATATTTTTCACAGTAATATTTGACTTTCTTGCCTGTACATATTGTACATATATCTTTTACTGAGTATTCTGTGTTCGTGGCCACAGTCCTGAAACCAAAAGTTGGAAGCTGCATGTCTGGCCCTGGGTTAGTTTTCCTGTGGAGAGAAAATACAGATTTAGATTACTATTACCAGCTTTTTTTTTTTTTTTAGGTTTTAATCTGATGCTTGATGTGGCAGGGATCCCAGTTTTGGTGAACTGAAAATGGAAAGCTAAGGTTGTTATTTGTAGCAATGGCATGGTTCACTTCTCAGTTTTACCATGTGTTCTGGGTTTTATACTTGAGCCGGGATATTCAGACTGTGCCAGGCAGTGGCGCAAGCCTGCGTGCAGCGTAACTGTGGTGCGCCGGATCCAGGTCCAGGTCCAGGTGATATTCAACAATGCTGCACCATGGCGAAGCACCATTGAATATGGCATGGGCAGTGCACAAACTATGCATGGCACAGTGGCACTGTGCCGACACAAGCCACAGATAGGGAGCATGGGGATTCACCAGCCCAAGTGCAGTTGTGCTAGATGCATCACCCGTGATATTCAGCAGGGGGCATGCAAATGAGGCCATAATATAAGCAAGGTGCAAATGGGGCTATTTACATGTCATTATGGCTCCATTTGCATGCCTTGTGCAGGGCAGGTTGGTGACTTGCGCCTGGAGCCCTGCACAGCAGGACGCGTGCTGTGGGAATCCTAGGTCATCCTCTGCCCCATAGCCGTGATCATGGTGAACTCCCATATTGTAATGCCCTGGTGATCCAGTGGTGCCCCACCCCACTCACCCACACAGAACCCCATGTCCACCCCCCTTCCCCCGTCATCGGTGGTTGACAGCATCCCAACCACACACCACCTGGCCACCCGCCAAATGACAGGTACAGTATGGGCTGTAAGCCCATTGATCTCCAGTGTGGACCAATGGGCTTGCAGGGCATACTGTACTAGAGAGTCCCAAATATGTGAATGGAGTCATTCACAGATTTGGACCATTCATGCCCAGTATGCCTATGCGAAGCCCACTGGTCACACTGGGACCAATGGGCTTCACAGACCATACTGTACCTGTCATTTTGTGGCAGCCTGGAGGGTGTGCGTGTGGGCAGGATGCAGCCACCCACCAATGGTGAGGGGGGAGTGGGGTGAGCATGGGGTGTGTGGTGGTGGATGGGGAGTGCTACTGGATCTCTAGGGCATTACGATATGGGATTTCACCATGATCACAGCAACAGGTGGGGGGGTTCCACTAGACTGCCAGGGATGTCATATTACCATTTTTCAGGGAATCGGGGACTCGGGTGGGAGAAGGGGACCACTAGACCACCAGGGATGGGCTTGTTTCATACTCATTGGAATACTGGGGACTGGGGGGCCACTGGACTACCAGGGATATCTTTATTATCATATACCACTCGATTGTGGCTATGGGCAGGGGGGTCCACTAGACCACCAGGGTTGTAAGTGCTTACGGACAGTGTTCTGGGCGGGCGGATGGCCACCCATGGCTTGGCTGCTGTGTTGCACCCTGCAATACAGCAGCCTACCTGTGGGTGGCTGGGAGTTGCTCCTACTCTGCATGGGCTCAACTTTGAGACCCCTATGTGGCGCACTGTAGGAGTGTGCCGGCATAGGCGTTGTACATCCTAGGCTGAATATCAGGATGTGCCACATATGTATGGGCATGCCCCCTGCATCTGTGCCACATACATTATCATTGCACCCCAGTGCATCAGGATTTGTGCTGCACCAGGTAGTCTTCTCAATATTCCACCAGGGAGCGATGTGGGGTTGTGCTGGTGCAACTCTGTTGCACCAGGCGCAGCCCCTTTGAATATCCATGCCAATGTGTTTACATTTTTGGCAAAGAGGAAAAAAGAAAGCTTTTAAATTACAGCATTTCACAGTATGCAGGGTTGGAACGAAAGTTGATGTTTCTGCACTTTCATTTTACAGAGCTGCTGGTGAGAAAAAGATTAGTTAACTATAGTGATGACGTTTTTTTCAGTTCTTGTTGCTAAATCAATGTTTGCCTGTTTAGTGATCAGTGAGAGTCACTGTAAGGGGGCATGAAAAGGAGATTTAACAGTACATGTTTAGTTTAGAAGATTTAACGAGCATTGCTAGATAAGTACTTTTTTTTGTTACCTGAGAAGGTACTGCTACTGAGGCTATTTGTGAGTTTACAAAGACATGATCGTTGGCTCTTTTGGCATGCTGCAAAAAAACAAAGTGGGGATTTTAGATACAGTGTGTATGATAAACTCTGAATGTGCAAGGTTTGAACAAGAAGTTTGTGGCCTGACACAGAAAGAAATGCACTATGAACCTAGTATTATTTTCAATAAATAGGTACACTAATATGAATAGAATATGACCTACTGGTATAATGATCAAATGTTCTTTTTTGTAGGTACATGCTGAACAGTGTTTAATAGGTGAAGATCATTTGAGAATGGAGAAAATGGAGATCAGAGCAACCATCAAGTACCTCCATATCAAAGGAATGGCTCCAATGCAAATCCATTCGGATATGGTCAAAACATTTGGGAAAGAAGCCCCTTCATATTCAACTGTCAAGAAATGGGATGCTGAATTTAAGCTTGGCAGAAGTGTTGAAGATGACCCCAGGTCAAGGTGCCCACGAAAGGTGACCACTGAGGAGAACATTGATGCAGTCCATCACATGGTGATGGAAGACAGACAAGTAACTATACAGCATGTAGCCAGCACCTTGGGAACCATTTTTTGAGGGCAGTACAATCAATCTTGACTGAAAACCTGGGCATGAACAAAGTGTCAGCAAGATGGGTTGCAAGAATGCTGACACCCAATCAGAAACAAACCAGAAGGGACATTTCAAGCTAACTTCTTGCACAATGTAAAGGGGATCCAGCAAACATTACCAGTCATATTGTAACAATGGATGAAACCTGGGTTCACCATTTTGATTTGGAGTCTAAACAGCAAAGCAAACCATGGAAACATCATGTATCTCCAATGCTAAAGAGGTTCAAGTGGGCCACAAGTGACAAAATCATAGCCTTGGTCTTTTGGTACTCTGAAGGTATGATCATGATTGATTATAAAAAGGGTCTGAGAAATGGAGCTTTCTGATTGGCTGCAAACATTCTAACAGCCTTATGTTAATCTTTTTTTATCATACATGTAGAGCATAACTATATGCTAAACAAGGTTTAACACTGCTTAAAAACATGTTTTATTAAATTACTAATAAGCAGAGCCTTAGGATTATGTTGTTAGTCATTAATCACCTCTAGGGCATGTGGCACTCAGCTACACCTTGTGCCACAGTACATCCCTAGAAGGTGATTAATAGACCATTAACATAACCTTTGGTCATGCCTTATTGCTTAATTATCTTGAAAGAGAAAGACGATAAGGACTGAGTACAATGCTGAACAGCTGTGCAAGCTGAGAGAAGCCATCCAAGCCTCCCAGCCTCTGCATGGGAGGCTGGGAAGTAAGTTATCAGGCACATTGGTGGGTGTAAAGCTGGTGAAATGGGTAGGGAACTGGCTTCAGGGAAGGCAACAGAGGGTGGTGTTGGGTGGGGAGTTCTTATCCCCAAGGGTAGTGACAAGCAGTGTTCCACAGAGTTTGGTGTTGGGACAAGTGTTGTTTGGGATATTTACTGCAGACATATCATAGGGCATGAAGAGCAAGACCAGTCTGTTTGCTAATGACACCAAGATGGGAGTGGTGGTGGATAACCTAGAGGGATGGCAGGGGTTTCAGGATGACTTGGAAAAGCTGGAAACTTGATCAGACACCTGGCAACTGAGATTCAATGCCAAAAAGTGTAAGGTGGTGCATTTTGGGGCAAAAACCCAAGAAGGACTTACAAGCTGGGGGGAGTGCAGCTAGCTGAGACAGAGGAGGAGGAGGAGAAGGATTGGGGGTTGCTCATTATGGGGTCAATGAACAACTCTGCACAATGTAGGAAGGCAGCTGCAAGGGCCAATAAAATGCTGGGTTGAATTGCAAAGTGGTATATCCTTGAGGAGGGAAGGAGGTGATTGTGCCACTGTATAGATCATTAGTTAGCGCACACCTGGAGTACTGAGAGCAGTACTGGCACTCATATCGGAAGAAGGACATTAAGTTACTGGAGGAGGTACAGTGCAGGGTGACAAAGATTATCCAGGGGCTGAGGGAATTACCACACGAGAGAAGGCTGAGGGAGTTGAACATGTACTCACTGGAGGAGAGGAGAGGAGAGGCGGGGGGATAGGTTTGAAACCTTAAAATACATGAAAGGAATAAACAAGACAGATACAGAGGGGCTGTTCAAAGTAAGGGAGAGGAGGGCCACCCAGGGCCATGATATGAGACTGGAGGGAGGAAGGTACAGGAGGGAGATGAGGAAACACTTTTATACAGTCAGGGTGGTAGCTGGGTGGAATGCATAACTGGCAGATGTGGTATCCAGCAGAACAGTGGGCTGCTTCAAAAGAGGCTGGTACAGGGAAATAAGGAGGTCAAGGGAGGGAGGGTGGGAGGGAGGGGCAGCTGCAGGTAAGGGTGCTAGCTGCACATTCAAGCAGACTTGATAGACCACCAGGCCTTTATCTGATGGCAAATTTCATATGTTCGTACCAAAGCCAAATGTCATGGAAAATTGAGATGAGGTGTTTTGCTCCTGCAAGACAATACTTCACCCCACACAGCATAGGCTGTGGTGACTGCTGCACCGAATGTGAATATTAACTGCTTCCTCACCCAGTTCTACTAACCAGATCTTGCTCCTTCAGACTTCTACTTGTTCCCAAAACTGAAGGCTGAACTTCATGGAAAGAGATTTTCTGATGACAAAGAGGTGATAGCTGCTGTGGAGGGGTTTTCAGGGGGGACCAAAACATAGAATTCTACCATGAGGGGATAACAATGCTAGAATGATGCCTGACTAAGTGTACTGAACTATAAAGGAGACTACATTGAAAAATAAAATAATACTTGGTTCATAGGGCATTTCTTTCTGTTTCAGGCCACAAACATCTTGATCGAGCCTCGTAACAGAAGTGTACCTTTTTGGGTGGTTGGCTTAGATTAGGGGATGGAAACTTGTTGAGTTATGCAGTGGGATTTTCTTCTTGGGCAGCATTTAAAATGATGTATTTGTTTTCAGCCAGTTGACATGTTTGCTGCTGCATTTATTTTAGAATGTGTTCCATTTGATTCAAAGTGGAAGGATGGTCTTCGTGCAGTGTGTTATGAAATTCCTGTGCCCTCACAAGTGATGATTAATGACGTTTTCGGAACAGACTATTGTGTATTCAGTAGTTTATACAATGTATTTCAAATGGTAAGGCTTTTAAGAAAGAGTTTATATGAAGATTTAACTATCTTTGATTTCATTGCTCTATTTTCAGTTCAGAAGAATCCATTATGCTATTATCACCAGGCACTGTACCAGCTGCACGCCACAGAGTTCTAAGATAAACTGGAGCATTAGTACCCTATGCTGTTAGTAGAGCAAAACAAAGCCACCAACAGGGTGCCGTTCTGCTGGTCTTTTCAAGATTAGAACAACAGTAGAACGTTTTCTTATAGCTCTATCCCTCTTAGTCAGCATCAATCTGTCATCAATAATTTTCACATACCAGCTTCATGAGGTATGGCCATAAGAAGATTATGTCGAAAATTTGAGGTCAAAATCTAAATGAAGAATGTTATGAAGTAACATTGAAAGTCTTCAGTGTTTACTTATACTTCACGATTTTCTACATTTAGTTGTCATATGTTCAACACAGCATTTTTTTCAACCCACCTCATGAATAAGGTAGGTTTTATTCTTCAAATCCCCTCCAAAAAATGTTTTTGCAGGCAGACCATGAAATCACCTTTCAGATGGGATTTTAAAAATTCCACTTGTCTTCATTATCAGGTGGGGTAATAAAAAGATGTGTGTGTGTGTGTGTGTGTGTGTGTGTGTGTGTGAGTGACTATTCACTACAAACCAAACCACACATTAATTGTATATCCCTTGTCAGATTAATGAATTAGCAGCCATTCTGGCTCTGACCAGAGTTTGTTATAATCACTTAAAGGGAACCACCAGGCAGAGTTTGGCAAGACAGATATGCAGAGCGTGGTTGCGGAAGCACATGGTCCTTTGTGCATGCACAGATAGAGCAGCTTGGATGAGCATGGTACCACATGAATGTGCCTGCTCACAATGTTTACTTTCTCGGTGCAGCAAGGGCTAGTACTGATGCACAGCATGGCAGAAAATGTTGTCAGTGTAAAGGGGTTTACAAGTATGAGTTTTAAAGAAATACCTGTGCCCTTGAGGAAAAAGACCCAGAAACAGAAAGCAGAATGCACACAGTAAGACAGCATTGCTACACAGCATTAACTGGTGTTTCCCTGTAAAGGGCCACTGTCCGTCTGTGGATTAATTTTAAGTGTCCCTTTACTGACTGTTTCTTCCAGTGTTGTGAGCCAATATTTGCATGCTTTGTAGGTAAAAAGAGTATTTGAGCCACAAATATAAACATAAACTTCCTGCTCTTATCTGGAGCAGTCTGTTCCTTTATGTGTGTCCCCAAGAGTGCGGTGGCATCGATTGTGCCAAACTCATGCATGAACAAGTTTGGCGATTTTGGGTCAAATAAAAAAAGATGGCTGTGTTCCATTAACTGAACTGATTTCAGCAATACTCTTTTATAAAACAAGGGTTTTTTTCAGTGTAAAAATCACAGTTTGAAAAAGTGAATATGGACTTGTCACATGTGCAGCAAGGGCCCTAAATCAGATAAAAATAGTGCTATTATAAGACAAGAACACAAAACAATACATTGGCAATAAAACAGACTTCAAAGAGGATGAAATTTACTATTAAGAAATATAAACAGCATTTCTTATGTTCTCTTTAACAAATGGCTGGGGGCAGAAAATACTGTGTCTTTTGATATGTTGTAGTGCATTTCAGTGGTCTTCCTAGGTACAGTTTCAGGAAAGTCTAACTCAAGTTTTGGGATATTATCACCAAGTCTTCAGGTAGCATCCACATAACATTATACTAGAAAATACAAATAGAAGAAGTGCTGTGGAACATCCCTGAACAGTGGCAGGACACTGATGTTTTTTAAAGAGTCGGAGGGACTCGGGTGCAATGGGCACAGAGAATGTTGTATGTTTATAGAGTGAGAGGTGAATGAGGTGAGAGAGAGTGACTGGCTATGCCAGTTGAGGAGGGCTTTGTGTTATTTTATTTTCAGAAGTAATGAATTTCAATTGAACTGTGTGTAGTGATCTGCTTCACTACCTTCGCCATGGACAGTGACGTGAATGCACTTCACCTAACACTCCTGACACAGTTGAGACAGGTTTGAAAAAATGTAATATTCAGGTATAGATGTACCTTTTATTTTGTTTTTTGTTCTGTAATTCTCACCCTTATTTGCTTATTACTAAGGGTATTTTCATGAATACAGGATCTCTGCCCTTTTAGCTCTGGCTGCCTGCCTACACCTGACATCATAATTCTGTTTATGACATCAAAATATATTGCTGGGGGGAAAATTATGATGTCAAGCGAGTCTGTTGCCCAACAGCATTTCTGTCTATTTCTCTCCTGGTAGTACTGCAGTGGATTGGCCACCGGCTGCCATATTATCTTGCTTGTGTTTCTTTTTTCAAAGCCTAAAAAAAGTATTTGTTCCACTGATGTGTTTAAACCCCACTATTCCCCTTATGTATATGGCCAAAATGCTCTGTTTTGTCTGCCCATTTAAAAGGTAAAAAGTCATTTTTTCTCCCATTTTCTGTGTACATTTATTAGTGATGCTGCATGGTACACGTGTAAATAGGAGAAAAAAACATAGGGAAATGTAGAAAAGGGTCCCAAAAGTATGGAGTATGCTTTTAGAGCCAGTAGTAGCCATGCTCTGTTCTGCTGAGAGAAAATGTTGTCTCTCCCTGCATCTGCTTTTAGATGTTGTTTTGGTATTTGGCCTCTTTCACTCGGTCTAAAAAGGGTTAGCTTCTGAAACCCTTCTCGTTTTGAGAAATTTCAGGCTAATTTGTAGAAGCACTCTCTCTCATGTTCATGAGGAGCAAGCGCTATGTGCGGCCTGCAAGGTAGCCAGTCGGCATTAGAAATGACTTTTCCCTTATGCTGTAGACTCGCTGGGTTGTAGTTGCAGGTCTGCTTACTTTTGTTGCTAGCGTTAGTCAGAGAATAGACATGTTTTTAGCTAGTAGTTACAAATATTAGTGAAACAAAACCTGTATTTCTGGCTCAAACTAAAAGGCTTTCAGTTTAAAGCAGATAGCCACTAGGTAACATATTAAGCCCTGCAGGACAGGTATAACACTGTACAGAATTAAAGCAAAACTGTAGTGTTACCTGTAGTTTCTTAGTGAAGGTGGTTTCTAGAGGAGTATTCCCAATCAGAGGAGACCTTCTAGAAAGGTACAGTCTCCTATAGAAAGTCAGCAGCACCCTCTCTGTGCTATTTATGAGATGTGGGATGTCAGTCGCCCAGAAATGGGGCACAGTCTAGACTTTTTAACACCTTTTTTTGAACAAAAGCAGAATTTGTATGTGTTATAATGCACTTATTGTTTGCTATTATCCAGAATGCATTATTCAGTAGTGCTAAACTGGATAGTCAGTAAGTATATGTCTAGGTAGAATGCTATATGAAATATTTGAAATAAAATAATTAGAGGTGGATGGACCTTACTCTTTAGGGGAGGAGCCTGGGTGCTTTAAAAACCCAAGATCCAGCACCTCTAGTTAAGATGTAGCCTGGAGCTGGTGCTGCTAACATCTCCAGTTTAGGGTTCTACAAAGGGAGACCTGGCACAGTCTTTATTACCTCTAGCTACCTGTAGACCCCGAGCTGTGTTTTTGCTTTGTTTATTTTCTTTTAAGTTGTTGATAGTATTCAGAAACAGTCATTATTTTGTATCCTGCATTATTTATTTTTTAATTTTTATTTTCTTTATTTTTAATAAAAATAACTACCTCTTGTTAGATGTGGTGTACCTGATATGCTGTGTCTTGCCCGATCATCATTACCCCGTGACATTTGGTACCAGGAGTGGGGTAATGTGAAGGTCTGTGGCATATAGGGAGACTTCACATTGGATACTGTACCTAGTATCCTGATCAGCACTGGCACAGTGCTGCATGGCCAAATTGGAAGACACCATATTAGCAGAACAAGGTGTCTCCACCAGATCGCAAGTGTTTCAGACTGGGGAATCTTTGCTACCTGGTCTGGATCTGGTCACTAGACCCAAAGTTCCAATAGGGACTCTGCCATTGGATACTGCTATGGAGGACAACACAGCTGCAAAACTAGAAGAGAACAATCTGGAGGAGGATAAGGAACCAGAGGAATCACTAGAGACACCACCGGAAGACATTGCTGTACTGTTAAAATGGCTTGCTGTTAGACAACTGGAATTAGAATGACAATGGATGGAGGACCTACAAGAAAGGGAGAAAGAAAGGAAGGAATGAGATCAGGAGAGATGTTGCCAAGACCAAAGGTGGGCTGATACCATGAAAGTTTTACAGATTATTAGAGCAGGTCAAGAAGCTGCTAAGGTCAGTCCTAAGGACATAAAATTGACTAAAATGTTGCCAACTGATGATATTGAATCATATCTCAGGACTTTTGAATATGTAGCTCAATCCTGTGAGTGGCCCCAACAACAGTGGGTAGTCTGGCTAATGCTTTACTTGTCTGGAAATGCCCAGTTAGCCTATACCAGTATGACTGCCCAAACCTCAAATGACTATGCAGCTGTGAAAAAAGAAATTTTAAAAAGATATGACATAAACCCAGAGACATACCGTCAGCGATTTCAGACACTTAAACATTTACCACACATACCCCCCAAGACAGACATTTACTAGGTTGCATGACCTTGCATTAAATGGTTACAACCTGAAGAGAAGACTGTTAAAGATACCATTGAGTTGTTGGTGTTGGAGCAATTCATTACTATCATGCCCCCGATGTACAACTATGGATGAGGGAACACAATCCAGAAAACCCTGAAATTGCCTTGACGTTGGCTGAAGTTTTCTTGTCAGCCAGACAGCCCCTGTGGAAGGGATACTGTAGAACAGACGGTGCAGGCCCCAGTTCTTCACCAACATCAGCTACCACCACGACCAATACATCAGTGGTAAGAACCCCCTATATTCCATCTACAGGGACAGGGACTCTTAAGCCAAGGGGGGAAAATATAAGTTATGTGGCAAAAAGACCTGACTCAAATATAGAATGCCACTACTGCCATGGCATAGGGCACATAGCTAGATATTGCCCAAACAAGAAAAAAGACCCTGCACATTTAGCATCAATGAATTTGGGTGCCTTTATCATTAAAGCTTGAATTGCAGGAAGAGACGTTGAGGGGTTAATAGACTCAGGAAGTCATCAAAGTCTCATAAGAGCTGATTTAGTAATGATGGTACCACAAGAGACTCTGACTACTGGGATCATTTGCATACATGGGGATATACATCAATATCACACTACAGAACTAGAAACAACAATAAATAGTATGCAGAGGTTGTTAAGGGTGGGGGTGGTACCTACCTTGCCAGTTCCACTAATCATAGGCCAAGACCACCCTGACTTTAATTCTTTGGTCCTGGTCTGTGATTCCTTCTTAGTAGCAGTGAAAACTAAAGCACAGAAACAACAGAAGGGAGAAATGGAACTGTTTTCTTTTGCAGATGAGATATTTGAGACTGTAAACAAACCCAGAAAAACATGGGCTGAAAAGAAGAAGCTGCAGTGAGCTTAGAAGAAAGAACATATGTATGTGGACATTAAAAGCTCTATGCCTACTGTGTCTTTACCTGATATTGTCAAAGACCAGCATGATGTTATAACCTTGAAAAATTTTTTTTCAGCTAAGGAAGAATGGAAGGTGATTCTGGGGCCCCTATGGTGCAAGAACAAAATGGTATCCTATATAGAATGTGTACTGACCCAGTTACTAATGAAAAGGTAGAACAATTGTTAGTCACCATGAAGTATAGAAAAGATTTGTTATTTCTAGGACATGATCTCCCTAGTGCAGGACATGCAGGCAGGGACAGGACCACTGCAAGGATATTGCAACAATTTTACTGGCCTGGAGTACAAGAGGATGTAGCTTCCTATTGTAAAATCTATCCTGAATGTCAACAAATAGGACAGGTTAAGAACAAAGAAAAAGTGCCTCTAATGCCCCTTCCTTTGGTTACCCAACCTTTTGAGCATATTGCCATGGATATTGTGGGTCCATTGGAAAAAGAGCAAAAAGGGCAACCACTTCATCCTGGTAATATGCGACTATGCCACCAAATATCCTGAGGTCTTCCCACTCAGGAACACCACTGCACCCAAAATTGCAGAAAAGCTAGTGGACTACTTTAGTCGCTTAGGTATTCCCAAGGAAATTCTTACAGATCGAGGGGCTAATTTTACTGCTGAATTATTGAAAGATCTATATAAGGTCCTAGGTATTACAGCTTTACTTACCACCCCCTACCGTCCACAAACAGATGGGTTAGTGGAACGTTTTAATCAGACTCTTAAACATATGATTAGAAAGTTTGTGGATGATGAGAGTAAGGATTGGGACCATTATTTACCCCTCTTCCTTTTTGCATATCATGAGGTGCCACAGGCATCAACTGGGTTCTCCCCCTTCTCCTTGTTATGTGGGCGGAACCCACGTGGCCCTCTACATGTGGTAAAGGAAGCCTGGGAAGGGAACACCATGGTAATGCATGTTAATATACTGGAATATATGACACAATTGCATAAGAGATTAGTGTCATATACAGCTCAGGCACATCACAACTGTGTGGTAGCTCAACAAAAACAAGATCCTGTGTGATGCTAAAATGCAAGAAAAGTCTTTCTTAACAGGAGAAAAAGTACTACTTCTACTCCCCTCTTCTGAAAACAAACTAAGGATGAAGTGGCAGGGGCCCTTTATTATCAAACAAAGTATGGGGCCAGTTACCTATAAGATCGAAGCCCCTGAGGGGTTAGTGTCTCCAAATGTTTAGGGATTTCTAATACCGTGGCAAGAATGGACCCCATTCTTTAGCCAGGGCATATTCAAAACTCAAGAAATTAGTACTGTATTAATCTTTGATGTTTGCTGAGAGCGCTCTTCTCAGCACATGCAACGTCCCCAAAATAGCTTCCTTTTGAAGTTCATAAGGTGTCACAAATATTGAGGCGATTTAAATGTGCCTGAAAATTCTTTTGATTAGTCCCATTGTTCCAAGCACTACTGGAACAATCTGTGTGTCCTTATTCCACATCAGTTTGGTTTCTGACTGCATATCTTGGTATTTCATGATTTTGTGTGTCTCTGTACGCAGCACACTGTAGTCACTAGGGTGGCTATTTCAATCAGTAATGCTACCTTTGTCCTCTTTTCTTGTATTACAATATCAGGTTTTCTTGCTTCCACTTTCTTGGCTGTTGGTATGGGGTGATCCCATGTGATCATTACTTCTTCATCTTCGTGATTCTTTGTGGTTCATGTTTCCAGTGTCTCTCTGCTACCTGTATGTTATAGTGTTTGCACAGTTTCCAGTGGATCAATCTTGCTACATTGTTGTGTCTTTCAGTATACAGGCCTTCTGCCATAAGTACTTCACATCCAGCCACAAGATTGCAACTGTTTCTAATTCTGTACTACAGAACCTGCACTTGTCTGTTTCTCCTGTTTTTCTATGGATTTTGTGAACCATCTTGTGCATAGCCCACTATCTTGGGCTGCCATTATTAGTCTCTCATCTCGTGGCCTAAATTCACCTCTTTTAACCACTCATGGGTCAGGGCTTGATCGACCTGTGGTTGCTCCAGTAGCTCCTGTATTTTCCACTATAATTATGGACTTTCCAATTGTTTTTCTTTTCTGTTGGTCTTTATCTTTATACCTTTTTCTGATTCTTTGCATTTTCTGTTGCTGACAATTCCTTATCTACCTTTGGATTGACATCAATCTCTGCTACCCTTCTGAAGGCTTCTCCTAATTTGATGAGTGAAGTCATTTTAGGCTTATTTTCTTCATGATGCAAGACCTTGACTATATTTGGGTCCAAGGATGTCAGTAAGTATGTATGTAGCCCCACTATTGTGGATCTATATGTGTAATCAATCTCAATGAGGCCCATGCCTCCCTCTGCCCTAGGGATGTATAATCTTGGCATGCACTGATTTTTGTATATTAATTGGTAAGCATGAAACATTTTTCTTGTTTTTATATCTAGCTGGTTCAACACTTTCTGTGGCCAGTCTATCACACCAAAGCTGTATGATATCACTGGAAGGCGAGTTGATTTATAGCTTGCACTTTATTTCGTGTTGTCAAAGCAGTTTTCAAAATTAGCTTTAACCTTCTAAAATATTCCTTGCTTACTTTTACTCTCATTTGTTCATGTTGTGCTGTTGCTCCTTCATCTATTCCCAGGTATTTATACACTCCCTCTTGCTCAAGTTCTTTTATGTCACAAACCTCCGCCAGATTCATGTTTTCTTTACGAGTTAACTTTCCTGCTACAAATGTTGCTTTGGCACATTTGTCTAGGCCAAACGTCATCCGTATGTCATCAGAAAAGGTCTTAACAATTTGTAGTTGTTCTTCAAATGTTTGTCAGATGAACTGTAAAGTTTTAGGTCATCTACAAATAGAAGGTGAGATGTTAGCTGTTGATTGTTTTTGTTTCTGGGGTTCAAGCTGTATCCATAGCCTAGGTTGTTGATTAGGCTGCTCAAGGGATTGAGGGCAAGGCAAAACAGAAGTGGTGACAAAGAGTCACCTTGAAATATCCCTCGTTGGATACTTATATTTGGGATGGTGATTTGACCTTTCTCATGATTTAATTGCAGGGTGGTTTGCCACTTTGTCATTGTTGTGATGAAGTTTATCAGTGTGGGATGTATCCTGTAGATCCGTAAACACTCAGTGATCCAGGAGTGTGGGATACTGTCAAATGCTTTTTTGTAATCGATCCATGCTACACTAAGATTTCGGCATTTTTTGCAGCTCTCCATAATGGCTTTGTTCAACATGAGATGGTCCTTTGTGCCATATGATTTTCTTTTATTACCTTTTTGTTCTATTGCCATGAGTTTATTGCAGTCTAAATGGTTGTAGACTCTATCTGCATTGATTCCAGTATATAGTTTATATGTTGTTGGTAAACAGGTTATTGGGCGATAGTTCTTGGGGAGACTGGCAGGTTCAGATTTAATAAGGAGTGTGGTATTCCCTGTCGTTAACCAGATGGGTGTCAAGTCAGGATGTGCGTATAAATAGTTTTTTGAGGTAGCTAAATCTTGGTGCAAAGATGTTAGTACTTTCAGCCAGAAGTTGGGTACTGCATCTGGACCTGGGGTTTTCCAGTTGGAGGCCTTCCTTATCTTCATTTCTATCTCCTTAGCAGTTACGTCAGGCCACTCCATATCTCTAGTAGTACCATTTCTAATGCTGTCTTTTATTTCCTGTATCCACTTTGCATCCCTATTATGTTCAACTGGGTCTTCATAAATACTTCTCCAGAATTCCTCAATTTCTTTCTTTACTGGTGGAGTTTTTATGTTGGCTGTTTTCTTTCCCAGCTCCCTATAGAATTTCTTCGGGTCTTCTCTAAACCATCTATTTTGCATTTTTTCATTGTTCCTTTCTACGTATCTCCTGAGCTTCTCGGCTTGAGCAGAGATCTTAAGCTTGTTATTTGAGATGGTAAAATTTAGGTCCTGATCTGTTTTAATACAGCATTTTTCTTTGATTTCACCCACTTTCCTGATGACTTTCATTGATCTATTACCTTTTCTAAACTCCTCCAGCAGTGATACTTCTGATCTTAGTTCCATAATTGTCCCTTCTATCCTCTTTTTCCATGGTGGTATGCTGAATTTCCCTCTCTTTTTGTTCTTCATTCCTTGCTTTTTTGGCACTTCTCTATTTGTTATTAGTCTCGCTGCACAATAATGTATTCTGTTTATTTCAGTGACATCATATGGATCCCTCTGGATGGTTCCAACAACTTTGTTTATCTGTTTTATGTGTTCCCTAACTGTGTATGTCAGGCGTAATTTTTGCAGTCTTTCCCTTTGATGTATTTTAATATATTTGTCCATGTCAATTAGGTCTAGCAAGTCTTCTCTCATGTTTTCTTCCTCTTGGTTAAGGGTTGTTCCTGTAGTTGGCATTTCCTGCTCTTCCACTCTCTGTATGGGTTGAACTGGAACTTCAGTTGTTTTGCTCGGATATGGCACTTGATGTGCACTTTGCTGGGTGTCTTTAGGAGATGTGTCATGTTTCGTTTCATGTACTAATATTGGCTGAGCAGTTGTCTGCTGTAACGGCTTACCAGATGATATTGGTGGAGGCTGAGTCTCTACCTCAAATTCTTCTTTCTTTAACTGTTCAAGGACTTCTATTTCGATGTTTGCCTTTCTAGATCACTAAACTGTGCACTTTCATTACATTCCACTTTTGTGTGGTTATTCTTTCTTTGTGATGTTTGCCATATCTGGATGTCTCTGTCTATATGTCTGTTCGAATATGTCTGTAATTTTCGTTGTTGTGCTGGTAAGAGCGGCTTTCTTTTTGGCATAAATGCTACACCATATCAGATCCCTTTTCTTTGCTGTGTCCCATGTATCTGCTCTTCCTGCTATGAAAGCCTCTGGTACCTCTTTCTTCTCTTTTGCTACCTCTTCACTTGCTTCCTTCTGTAGTCTGCCCAAGTTAATCTCATCTATGTACTTTTTTGTTTTTATTTGTCCTATTAGGGATCTAAAGTTTGAATCTGTCACACTGTTCAGTTTGTCTGTGGCAACTATTTTTCTGTGCTGCAATTTGTTCTGAAGTCTGATGGTATATCCTCTTACTGGAAACTCAGGGTGCGTCACATAATAATAGCAATACATAATTTCTAGTTTGTCCTCGTAAGTCCACTTAACTGTCTGCAGTCCTCTGGGCTGGCCTATCAGTCTTTTTACTGTTTGTGGCTTGCTGGCTTCTGCTGCCACTGTGGGACAATGCACTCCATGGTCTGACACTGTGGCAGGGGCGGTACTATTACTCGAGGATACGGCACTATCACATCGTCCAACCCTTGCCCTAGTGCTTAGGCTAGGGTTGGGCACTTTTTTATGCTGGGATCTGTGCGCCCAGCTTTCAGTTTCATTTTTGTCTCTTTCCATACTATATATTATCTATACAGTAGTATCGCCTTGGTGAGATTCTGTTGAAACAGGGCCCACCACGTGAAGGTACTCACCAAGACTTGAGCACGAAATAACTATGGCTTGTCACTAGTGTCACAAATTGCTCCACCAACGATTCGTCACTGTCACTTCATCACTCCTTCCGAGCCCCCTAGTTACCTATAAGATCGAAGGCCCTGACAGTAAGGCAGGTCCAAAACTCTATCATGCCAACCTACTAAAGAAATGGCATGATAGATCGACCGACCAGCCTTGTCTATTTGTGATTCCAGAAACTACCTATTCTGACATGGAGATGGCTTATAAGAGGTTAGAACAACCAGAAGGTATCAATGCCCTACAGATCAGTTCTGACTTGTACGAAAGAGAGCAGAATGAATTACAAAGTTTATTACATCACTATGCTGCCACCTTTACCAGCATACCAGGGAAAGCTATTGGTGTACAGCATGTAATTCAGACAGATTCTGCTCCCATTCGACAAAAGTCTTATCGATTGCCAGAACGTGTGAGGGATGATGTTTTATTTATTTGGTTTTAGGATTACAAATACCTTTGAGCCAAGATTCTTTTACAAAGGTTCCACGTCAGCTGAAGTACAATACAGGTGATACAACAGAAATAACAACATTGCAGGTAAACAGTGCATTATACAGTTATTAATTAAGGGAGGAGGCAACACATGAGAAAGCTCAGTACATAGAATGACCTGGAGCAGCATCAACTAGGAGAGTGGTAAAGAACAATGGAGGAGGAACGGGATGGCAAGATGGGTGTAGCAGCAGCCGGAGGCATTGTCAGACATCACCGGGAGAAGTGCTGGAGAAAGGAGGTGGGTAGGGGAGAGGGGAGGTGGGAAGGGGAAGGGGTCATGGGAGTGGAGATAAAATAGGAGATAAGTGCTATGAGGAGGTGGCAAGGCAAGGCTGTTGGTGGTGGCAAGTATTTCTGATTGGGTGAGGCAATCACAGGAGCTATAGACTTGGAAATCAAAAAGATGAAACAGCTAGGTATAATTAAGCCCTCTGTCAGGCCTTGGTCTTCACCTATAGTAGTAATGCCAAAAAAGGAAGGTAGCATACGCCTATGCTTTGATTTCAGATGATTAACTCAAGTGTCCCAATTCAACAGTTATCCCATCCCAAGAATTTATGACATTCTTGATCGGATTGGGCAGGCTCAGTACATTTCAACACTTGATTTAACCAAAGGCTACTGGCAGATCCCACTAGAACAATCATCAAGAGAGAGAGAATAGCTTTCAGTACTCCGCATGGTCTGTATCAATTTGTGTACATGCCTTTTGGGTTACACAGTACACCTGCAACCTTCCAAAGGTTTATGGACCGACTGCTACTACCCCATGGGGAATACTGCTCAGCCTACTTAGGTGATGTGGTGATATTTAGCCCTGATTGGACCACACATCTTTGTCATCTTGCCAATGTCATTAAGACACTACAGGATGCAGGATTAACCACTAATCCTTCTAAATGTATTCTAGCAGCTCAAGAAATCAGGTACTTAGGTTTTATTCTAGGACATGGGATGGTTAAACCTGAAATTGAGAAGGTGGAGGCAGTTGCCAAATGTCCAGTACCAGAGACAAAAAAGCATGTCCCTTTCTTTTCTGGGCCTAGCAGGATATTACAGGTGCTTCATTCCACACTTCGCCACTACAGCTGCCCCGCTGACCAATTTAACCTGTAAGCAAATTCCCAACAAAGTACCTTGGTCTCCAGCTTGTGAAGAGGCATTTCAGATGATCAAAGCTGCAATGTGTGCCTCTCCTGTCTTGAGATCTCCTGATTTCACACAACCATTCGAGGTTCACACTGACACCTTGGAAACTGGTTTGGGAGCTGTGCTTAGCCAAACCATCAGAGGGGAAGAACATCCTATTATTTATATGAGTCGGAAATTGTTTCCCTGAGAGATGAAATACACTACTATCGAGAAGGAGTGTCTGGCCATCAAGTGGGCTACTGAAGCTCTTAAATGCTATTTATGGAATAGGCTCTTTACCTTAATCACAGATCATAACCCTCTTCGTTGGTTGCAACAGATGAAGGATAAAAATGCATGGGTCCTTCACTGGTACCTGGCATTGCAGCCCTATAACTTTGAATAAAACATAGACCTGGAAGCCAACACAAAAATGCTGACTATCTGTCGCGTTATGGTGCTAGTCAGATGTCTAAATCATAATTCATGTAGCTGTGATATCAAACCCCAGAGCAAATTGTTGTATGTGTAGTATGAGGTAGTGTACTGTTTTACTACCAGTTTTTTTTTGGTTTTTAGGGTGCCCTGGGGTGGAGCTTTTGTGAGGGTGGGTGGAAGCTCCTACCCCCATCCCCTTTGGGATGTGGTTTACAAACCTTAGGTAAACCTATTGGTTTGTTCTTGAGTAGGGGGTGTGTGATAGTCAGGAAAAAGAAATATTTTTGAATCATCACTGGAGTAATCTCTACAGCTCTCTCTTTTCTGTAACCGCCCCCCCCCCCCCAAGACTGTTACGCAACAGCATTTCTATCTATTTCTCTCCTGGTAGTACTGCAGTGTATTAGCCACCTGCTGCCATATTACCTTGCTTGTGTTTCTTTCTTCAAAGCCTAAAAAGAGTATTAACTCCAGTGATGTGTTAACCGCCCCTTCCCCTTATGTATATGGCCAAAACGCTTTGTTTTGTCTGCCCATTTAAAAGGTAAAAAGTCATTTTTTCTCCCATTTTCTGTGTACATTTATTAGTAATGCTGCACGGTACATATGTAAATAGGAGAAAAAACATAGGGAAATGTAGAAAAGGGTCCCAAAAGTATGGCGTGTGCTTTTAGAGCCGGTAGTAGCCTGTTCCGCTGAGAGAAAATGTTGTCTCTCCCTGCATCTGCTTTTAGATGTTATTTTGGTATTTGGCCTCTTTCTCTCATTCTAAAAAGGGTTAGCTTCTGAAACCCTTCTCATTTGGAGAAATGTCAGACTAATTTATAGAAGCGCTCCCTCTCATGTTCGTGAGGAGCTAGTGCTATGTGTAGCCTGCAAGGTAGCCAGCGGGCATTAGAAATACCTTTTTTCTTATGCTGTAGACTCACTGGGTTGTAGTTGCAAGTCTGCTTATTTTTGTTGCCAGCATTAGTCAGAGAATAGACATGTTTTAGCTAGTAGTTACAAATATTAATAAAACAAAACCTGCATTTCTGGCTAAAACTAAAAGGCTTTCAGTTTAAAGCAGATAGCCACTAAGTAACATATTAAGCCCTGCAGGACAGGTATAAAACTGTACAGAATTAAAGCATAACTGTAGTGTTACCTGTAGTTTCTTAGTGAAGGTGGTTGCTAGAGGAGTATTCCCAATCAGAGGAGACCTTCTAGAAAGGTGCAGTCTCCTATAGGAAGTCAGCAGCACCCTCTCTGTGCTACTTATGAGATGTGGGATGTCAGACACCCAGAAATGGGGCGGAGTCTAAACTCATTAACACTTTCTTTTGAATAAAAGCAGAATTTGTATGTGTTATTATGAATTTATTGTTGTTTGCTGTTATCCAGAATGGATTGTTCTGTAGTGCTAACTGGATAGTCAGTAAGTATATGTCTAGGTAGAATGTTATATGAAATATTTGAAATAAAAGAATTAGAGATGGATGGACCTTGCTCTTTAGGGGAGTAGCCTAGGTGCTTTAAAAACCCAAGTTCTAGCACCTCTAGTTCAGATGTAGCCTGGAGTTGGTGCTGCTAACATCTCCAGTATAGGGTTCTCCGAAGGGAGACCTGACACAGTCTTTATTAGGGCTCTAGCTACCTGTAGACCCTGAGCTGTGTTTTTGCTTTGTTTATTTTCTTTTGAGTTGTTGATAGTATTCAGAAACAGTCATTATTTTGTATCCTGCATTATTTATTTCTTATTTTCTTCATTTATTTTTAATAAAAATAACCACCTCTTGTTAGATATGATGTACCAGATATGCTGTGTCTTGCCTGATCATCATTACCCCGTGACAATGTGTAGAGAAGCAACAAATGTACATATAGTCTAGGGGACAGGGATCTTGTTTTCATGTGTAACCCCCTTGTGAATGGGGGGGTTCTTGAACGCTTTCTCGGAGCTTGTTTTATGCTCCATGCCTGGCTGGTAATCGGCATAAAAGCCACTTAAATGGGGAACAGTTGAACGCTTCTAAAAGCCTCCGAGGGCCATCCCTATAAGGACTGCCTGTTGCAGCCGTAAGTAACTAAAATGGAGGGGGACTGTGTTTTTGTATGCCCGAGTCCCGCCCGGGACACTGAAAAATTAACTCCCGTTTGCTATTGCTAGTTGTGCAGAGGGAGTTCTGTTGAAGGATGTGATTGTTTGTGGGAATGATGTAAATTAATAATGATAAGGGGATTGTTCTAACCTGCCTTTCTTTGCAGCAAAGACTGTGTCAGTTGTTCTCTCCATTTTGGTCCTGAACTACTGAATTGGACCAATCAGTGCCTTGGGACCCTACTGAGTCGACTGACCAATAGAGAGACTGCTTGCATTTTGGAAAGGTATTATGGGCTATGGCACTTTTTTCGCACCACTGAGAGTCGGAAGAAGTGACTGGCATGTTCAGCCAACCAATAAAAACAGGTAGCTCGTGTGGAGAGGACCTCATACTGCCAGAGACAGATGCGTTGTGGCTGGTGAGGAGTGAGGAGCTCTGTGCTTCTGCGCTGGAGAGTGTTCGCGAGGAAAGCGCGTGAAGGCCGGAGGCGGCCGTTTGTTCAGTGAATCCAAATTGGACTAAATCCATCGGCGGGCGGTCAGAGGAGGCTGGTGCCAGCCCAGCTACCTACCAGGCTCGACCCGAAGGGACTGGAGAGAATTGCTGAAGTGCGCGCGGTCCATCTGTGATGTTGAAGCTGCAGTTTCTGCCTGAGTTTCTGCAAAGTTGATAAAAGTCAGAAAGCAGCTGCCTGGTATGGTACCCCTCTGTTATTTACCATATAAGTGTGTGAGGAGGCTGGTGAAATGCAGGCTCGGTCCTATCAGGGTTACGAAATCGTTATCTATTGGAGCTGTGAGTACTGAATCAGGGTGGCTCCCTGCCAAGTGTGCAACAGTGTTTTTCAATGGTGTGAATCCATCTCCAACTGCAAAAAATTACACCCCCTGCCTATTCTGATTTCTTAGGATCGTAACTGTTATCTGTATCAAGGGCCCCAACCAGCTGCCATGTGTGAACTAGCCGTTAGGGCTTGGGTACCCAGGGACGGTAAAGACTAGGTTTAGGCCTGTGCACAGAGCCATAGGTAGACAAGTATAGTGATAAGCTAATCAACTTGATTCCCCCTGTTCTTGTTAGTTTCCCCTTGAATAAATCAGATTGTCTTTGTGCACCTACACCCTGGCTATTGTGTACATTACTGGTGAACTGCTACCTGGTGACTGCAATATAACCGTGCCTTATTTTACAGGGGGTCTCCAGAGGGAGTAGAGAGATGTTAACCAGGGGGTGAGTGTATTGGTGAAAAGTGTTATTTGTACCCTGTGTAAGCCACTAGTGGGACGAACGGGGGGTTGCAGTAACCCAGAGGGCTGTAACCAAGGCAATCTCGGCCATATTGACCCCGACCTCTGGGTGGAGGCACCCGCCAACAGATCCAGGCCCCTTATGTTGTCTCTGTAGGGGCAGGCAGGGGTAGTAGCCTTAAGGGTAGCACCCCCTTGGGGTTACACATGTAACTGTTTTCAGTAATAAAAAAAATGGGGAATTAATTATTGAAAACGGGATGGAGTTGAATATAATCTTACTTTTTTCAGAGTTTTCCTAATGCTGTCAGGGGCTCTTTAACCATTTACAAAACTTTTATAGTGTGATATAGTGTAAGTACCTTACAGGGGTGAACAGGATGCGGGGAGGGGTCTCTTTCAAATAAATAAGCATTTGTCAATGCTGAATGTTTGCTGCTTGCATTGCTGTTGTACTGCTTCTTGCTTGTACACATTTTTGCTATATACAGTATTTACCCAGGCGTCCTGTTTTACGCATGTTTAGATTGCATTTACCCAGAATAGGCCAACCGAGAGGCAATATCTAATATACAGTGGGCTCCCACACTTTGGCCCCAGATCAACAACAGTCTTTTTATGACCTGACATTGTGATTAAAACTGGTGGAATTTTTTAAATCCCATCTGAAAGGAGATTTTGCAATGCGACTGTGAAAACAAGTTTCACAGGGGATTTGAAAAATGATACCTGTCATGTTCTGGAGGTGGGGTAAAGCAAGGGATATGCTGAACGTTAGGGGCCAGAATATGGAAAAATAAAGCTATGAGTAAATGTTAGAACAATTCAGCATTTCTTCATAACTGTTTTTTTCACATTTTGACCCCAAATTTTCAACATACTTTTTTTATGACCGCTGTTTTAGAACATGGCTGGGATCATTTATAACATAGTAGCTGAAACGTTATTTCATGTTACAAGTGTGGAAGCACATTTTGGCCAAGATTTGAAAAATTACAGCTGTCATGTTCATGTGGCAGTGTAAAAATGACTATGTTGAATATTTGGGGTCAAAATATTGAAAATTACCAAAGTTGAGAGTGTGCATTGAAAAATGTCAACGTTTGCTTATAACTTTATTGTATTTTAATATTTTACTAAAGGTGATTTCTTGCAACAACTGCAAAATCACCTTTCAGGATAGATCTGCATCATTTCACCACCCTTGTTCATGAGGTGGGGTCCCAAAAAGGCCATGTTGAAAATGTGGGGAAAAATATTTAAAAATGATGAAGTTATGAGGACAAGTTCAAAACCCACTGAAATATGTTGAACCGCATTCCTGATTTCCTCAGTTTCTGGTCTAGCATTGAAGACTGAAGATGTGACCATGGTACAAAAAGGATTATGGTATTGGACCCATGGTAGGTAAGTAAGGAGTGGGGTGGGGTGGTGGGTGCTGAGTGGGAAGGTCTAGTAGGGGGACCGTAATGTCAGTGGTGGGTTGGCAATGGCAGCAGACATCGATGGATAGAGCATAGAAAGCATAGACTTTGACAGCAGATAAGGACCGCTTGGCCCATCTAGTCTGCCCATTTCCCTACATACAGGATAGGCCGCAGATCCTAGTTAACCAACAGCCTATTTCTTCCTACCCCCCACAAGAATTGCCTTATGTCTGTCCCATGCATGCTTGAATTCTCCCACAGTTTTAGACCCTACAACCTCCTCAGGAAGGCTGGTTTTGTTTTTACAGGGTATATAAAAAAGACTATCAGGGATGGTATTCTTTATTTCAGGTACTATCACTGGGGATTGGGCACCCCAGGGTCAGCTTAACCTCTTGGGACATGGGATGTAATGGGGAGGTGGGAGGGATGCTTCATAGAGGGTGGGATTACAGGAAGTAAAAAACATTATGAGGGTCAGTTTTCTTTATTTCAGGTATTGACACTGGGGATTGGACACTCCAGTGTCAGTGTTATGTTTGGTGGCTCCAGGGTGAGCTCCCCAGTGTTGCATAGTAAAAATTGGTGGGGTCAGGGGTACTAGCCAGACCGGAGATTGAGCACCCTTGTATCAGAAAATTAAGAAGGATGGGGAAAGCAATGGGAAGTGGGAGGGGTACTTGGCAAAGGGTGGGAGGGATTGTTTTTTTCATTGGGGGGGAGGACCACAATAGGCTGATCATGAAACCAATCAGCTCTGCTTGCCAGGTGGCATTATGCAGATCAAAGGAAAGAGCTACCATATGATTCAGGCAGCTCTTTTCTTTGAACTACAAGAAGTTTCTGCCCAGCAAGACCAGGGTGTTATGATTAGCCTAGGTAATGATTGGCCTGACACTGTCGAGCCCTTTGCTGACTGCCCTGCATTGAACTGACCGTGACACACCTCTCAAAATTATCATACCAATATGTTTGCTTTGTGCAAGCACTAGGATGAACATAAAAAAGAGCACCAGGACCAGGGCACATGAGATACAGCAGGGGGGAAGAGGTGAGTTCAAGATGGATGTGAGGAACTATTTCTTCACTGAAAAGGGGGTAGATGCCTGGAACAGACTATGAGTGGAAGTAGTTGAGGCTAAAACAGTGGGGAGTGTCATGCATTCCTGGGACAGATATATGGGCATATTAGAAAAGAGACAGGGGCAAGAAGGTCACTGGGGGCCAGTTAGGATCTGCAGAAGCAGATTAGGCAGACTAGATGGGCCAAATGGTCCCTATTTTGTGACAAAGTCTTATGTTTCTATGTATAGTGGATCATTGTTCAGCATGGATTTCCATCCTTGCTGAAATGTTGTACCACAGTTCAAAGGTTATGGAACATTTTTGTACTCTTCTGTGGTACAACAGCATATCAACTGATTGGAAATCCACAGGTCACCTGCAGTAAGAACTGCAGTGAGAACTGCCATTGTGCACACAATTACTTTCAAAATGTTTAAAAAAATGAAGCTACTGGTCTGTGGGACAGGGGGAGAAGAGGACTGGACACAAACTCAGTTGGCACGGAACAAATATGAAAATACACAGATAAGTACGGTGCCAACTTTTTTGTTCTTTTTTTTTTTTTGTCACTTGGCTTTTTTAAAACATGACTGTAAAGCATCCATTCCATCATGAGTCTTCAGATGTCTCTGCCTTCACTTTCACCACTCATTCGGAAATGCACCCATCTCTCCCTGGATTGGGCCCTTATTCTAAAAACGAAACAAAAAAGCCCCACAAAAAACAATACACTATATAAAACACTGGATGGGCAACCTCATGTCGAACCAGCCTATACTGCTACCTCAGGGTATTGATTAGCTTGGACCTCTCAAACTTTGCTATCGATTTCTAACGTAATCAGAACTACTCTGTGGCAACACAGGCTAGTTATTTGTGGTTGCCCATCCAGTGTTCTCTGTATACAAGTAAACATCCAGCTGCACATATTCTGACACCCCCCCCCCCAAAAAAAAGTTACCAGAATGAAACTGGAACAAAATGCAATGCAGTCTTTATTTACATATAGTAATCTGTAACAACAGGCTGAATTATGATCTAAAAACATCTAGTATTTCAGCCATTTTGAGTGGAAAAAATAATAAAAAACATGTTTCATTATTTCTTCACCCACAAAATGTTAAATGCTTCAAGAACAACACAAAAACTGACTACACAATGCTCTCAGCAGCTCCTTCTAACTCAAGAAGAAAAGGAGAACATTATTTGCAATAGGAAAGGGAGCCTAACTTAGCTGTCGACCATTGGATTCCGGCTATGATATTGTACTGCTGCTCAGATTTCATGGCAGTGAAAACTATGCCCAGTCATCGGTGAGAGACACAGAGGCATTTGGAGTCCCTAGTCAACCCTCCTTTCCAACCGCAGAATAATGGCAGTCAATGATAAACACACACTTTGTACACAAGCCCACACTCACAGACACTGTGAGCTGTGTCTGGCACTTTTAACAGGTTTTGTATGGAAAAAAAATAATGGCAGTAATATTTGCCATGTGGAAAAGTAATGAAAACGTAGCTGTATATTTTTTTCACTGTATCAGGTGAAGTCCTTTCAAGTAATCTGTGACAAGACTGAGTCTGTGACTGACTTGAGACATTTAAAAAAATAATTTCATTCGAACCCAGGAAGACTTTTTTTGTCAGAGGACAGCTGTAGAGAAAACAGTCTTTAGTCATACCTCTCCCACACTGAAGGGCCCTGGAAGCTCCTTTCGTGCTGGTTGGCATGCCATCTGGTCTCAGACTCTCTTCTGCTGCACCAACACTATGAGCATTCTATAGTGGCTGGCACATGGCCGAGGCAGCAGCCAACAACTGCAAGCTGCAGCTGCCCAGACACACAGTAGCCTGCTCCCTTACTTCCTTTATCTTCTTGCATGAAGTCTGTGCTGCATAGGAATTATTCTTTTTCCCATACTCCTTTACTTGTGCATTCATGGCTCAGTTGGCCTCTAGTAATCCTCAGCTGGACAGTGCAGAAACATTTTGTCTTCCACAAGGCAGTATTACATTGTGTGCATGCATGTCTGTTGGGACCTCTGTACAAAAATAATACAAAAATAGATAATATAAATACACATAAAACTAGAGGACTTTGGGCCTGAAAATAGGCACAAAACTGTGCATAAAAGTGTTTGTGTGTGGGAGGGCACCAAAAGACAACATAGCCCTCCCAGTTTTTGCAATGTGAAGGACCATGGCTGGTCTGGCCACTGTAGTAGCCACCTCTGCCACAAACATCCAACCCTCTCCCTCTTTTCTAGATATCTGACCCTCCCAACTATCCCAGAGCACAGGAAGCTGCCTACAGGAGAGCACAGTTAAACTGCTCATAAAAGGGAAATTATGAGGCCCTGATGGTCTCTTGATTGAGTTCCATCAGACTTTTTTTTAACAGAGTTTAGGCAACCCTTAAATGATATTATTGTGGACTGTCTGGCTAGCGACTCTGCAATTCTCCATCTCTCGGACTGTTCACAATCACTGTCTTGCCAAAGCTGGTGAAGGACCTCCCTTCCCACATTTGTGCCTCCTACAGACCAATTTCACTGCTTACTATGGATTATAATTTGATAGACAAAGTCATTGCAAGAGCACTAGAATCCATAATTCCAACCATTATCCACGAAGATCAAGCTTGCCTTGTGAGTGATAGATATTCATAAACAAACATCAGGTGAACCCTTAATGTGGTGGGAGTTGGTCAAAGGATAGAAATACAACAGCATGCCTTCTAGCCATAAATGTGGAGAAGACATTTGATCTAGTAGAGTGGGAGTTTATGTTTCAAACCCTGCAACAATTTAACTTTGGAAATTCGATTATGACTGCAAGCCTTATGTCAGGACACACAACAGCAAATTCTGACCAGTGCAATCCTGTAAGCCCTTCCATTTAATCAGGGGCTCTAGGCAAAGTTGCTTCTTATCGCCCTTCCTCTATATCCTGACCATATAGCCACTGGCTGTGGCTGTCAGTAATCACTCTAGAATCGGGGCTTATCAGTGGGAAACATGCACCTCACAGTATCATGGTTTGCAGATAATATTTTATGATGCAGTATTTATTTATTTAACTTTGTTTATTGGGCGAGTGCACTGGTAACAAGTACCTTTGTCAGGCACAACCCAAGTGCAGAAGCACAGACAAACAGGAAAACAAATTACAATGAATACATATGAATTTACAGCAAGTTGTAGGCAAACATAAGCACATATGGTGCCAATACTTGTAAAAATACTTGTAAATATACAATGTAATATACAAAAGTGTTTGTAATGTAATAAACAAAGGTGGAATTGAGGACAGAGAATGGAGGAGGAAGATGAAGGAGGAGAATGAAAAATGTGACCGAGATTGGTCAGAAGGTGTGATTAACTAGTATAAGATGAGATGTCATGACAGGGGGAGGTGATTGGAAGCAAGAGCAGGCTTGGACTGAGGAGCAGTGTGACTTTAGGAGCTTGGCAAAGATATAGGAAGAGGAAGATGTTTTGACAGAACAGGATAGGGATTTCCAAATTGAAGCTGCACGATAACTAAAAGAGCACTGACCTATATTTGTGCGAAACTTGGGTATTATTATGTTGTTTTTGGTTGCAGAGTGGGAGGAAGGAAGGTTGACGAGAGAGATTTAACTACTGAAGTAGGCTGGTGTCCCAGTATGCATAGTTTTCTTTCGTAGTGTTACTATAGCTAGATTGGTTGTGATGTCGGGGGAACCAGTTAAGGGATTTGAGAGCTCTACAGTGGTGAACACTGGATCTGCAATCTAAAGTAAATTTACATATTTTGTAGTATAGAGTGTGTTTTGGCTGTAGTGTGGGTTTACTGGCAGCATTAATTACAACTGAGCCATAATCCAATGATGGGATTCGATTTTCCAGTGCAGTATGGGTTCTAACCTCAGGAATTAAGACATGTCAAACACGATAGGGAGCACCTAGCTTCTGATATAAAAGAGAGGTGGTGTGTTGGAGATGGGATTCGAAGGATGACATAGGACCAAGATGAACCCCGCGGTACTGTACTTGAAAGACAGTATCTTAGCTATGGTGTACCATTGCTGGTAAGGACACAGAAACTGGAGGATACCTTGTTTATTCTGTACCTAGTCCCAAATAGCATGGACTGTGTCTTGGGAAGGTTGAGTACCATATTTTTCATTACAAACCAGTTTTGAAGCCTGGCTAGGCAGGAACTGAGGGAAAGGTTAATGGCATTAATGTTGTCACTATGTGTAACGAGAACTGCGTCATCCACATACAGAAGGGTCTGTACAGGTTTGCAGACTGCAAGCAAATTATTTATGAAAAGGGTAAACAAGAGGAGGCCGAGAATAGAACTTTGCAGTATGCCGCTTGTGATTGTATTAACTCCTGAAAATGTGTTTCCAAGCTTGACAGCATGAGTTCTGTCAGTCAAGTAATCTTTGAACCAGGCAAGTGCTGGTGGCCCTAGGCCGATAGCATCAAGCTGATGTATTCGTTTCTTGTGGTCGACCACATCAAAGGTGGACTGGAACGGGACTGCTGCAGTAGAGTTGTGTGGTACCATTCCCAGTATCGATTCCAGATTCTGTACAAAGTGTTTTTAGCTGCTCCACATGATGTGGACTGTCAGTTCCAAATCCAGTAAATATCTCAGAGGATTGTATTCATTTATATGAGTTTTTAAGTCAGGGAAATTTTGTAACTTGCATCATAGGATCAAACCAAACAGTATTCCCTTGAGTCGGGACAATTTTTGAATCAGTGTGGAGGTGGTGGCCCATGCTGTTTGTGGCTGTGTAGGACCTAAGCAGGCTGGAGGAGGAGGAGGAGGATGAGGAGGTAGTGCTATGTCTTGCTCGCTGGAGCAGGCATGCTTTGCCTAGATGGTAATGGCATTTTTATGCTGCATCATTGTGGAGGTGGTGGCCCATGCTATTTGTGACTGTGTAGGACCCAAGCAGGCCTGAGGAGGAGGAGGAGGCGGTGCTGTGTCTTGTTGGCTGGAGCAGGCATTGTCTCGAAACATCACATTCATGTGGTGAAGGCAAGTAATCAGTTAGGCACAAGGAAACAGTAGCACAACAATTGGGGATGGGGAACAGTAAAATTATTGAAAATAGCAGAATTAATTTGTGAATCATAAAGTAAAGGACTATACTGATGAGGGAAAAGGAGGGGAACACATCTTTTTTATGCTTTAGCCTCATTGAGGAAGCAGCCCTAACAATCTTCTAGACTGGAGTTGCCACCAGATGGGAGTTCTCTCACCATTACTGCTTCATCCACCTTGGTGGTAGAAGACAATCTGCTAATACTGACAACATCTTGCTCTTCATAATCATCATCATCATCATCATCATCACCATCACCACCACCCCCACCCCCACCACCACCACCTTCATATGGTAGGAACATGGACATGATTGCCATGTGCGGAATGTTCCCCTCATTCATTTTAAAAATGTTAGCAAGCCAGCATTTTTTGGTGACAGATTGGTGCCCCTGTCCCGTACAATGGCCCCAGTGGAACTGAATACACACTCCACACTAACACTCGAGGGTAAGCAGTTGAGGTATTTCATTGCAACCGAGGTCAGTGCTGGCCACTCAGTGACCTTGCTGTTCCAGTATAGCAAGGGCTCTTCAGTGATGGTAAGGTGCCTTATGTCCACCAGCTATGCATCTACTATGCGTTGCACTGCCCATAGTTCTGCTGACTCACCAGCCTCTTCCTCCTCTTTTTCTTCCATGTCTTCAACTCACACCTGACATAAAACATCCCAAATAGGATTTGGTTTCTTCTCTTTTAACTTGCATGTTTTCTCAGCCAGTTTCCCATGTAAGGTGGTGGAAGCAACACCCCAGTCTATGTGGAGTTTCATGCTGTGCCTTAGATAAATGTGTCTTTACCATCTGTGCCCTGTGTACCCTTCTTATTCAAAGATTAGACAACTTTTGGACCTGCTCACCCCACCTTCAATTATTGGTGCCAGCTCATGTTTATAGCGTGGGTCCAGCATGGTGGCAATCCCAAAATCTTCAGACTGCAGAATGCTGGAAATATGTGTAATGCAGTCTAAGATGTGAAGCATGTGTTCCATTAAGACACAACTTCCACTATCACCATCTACCTTCAGCACTTGCTGCACATTCACCAGTGTCTGCCTCAGCACACGTAGTAGTGGAATGGCCTGACTGATACAGGCAGTGTCCCAACTCACTGCCTGTGCTGCATGTTCGTATGGCCCTAAGAATCATGATCAGGCCAACCATTTGGTACCACCACTCTGTTGTCAGAGACATGGACACTCCAGTATTGTCACGGCTTGTATGTAGCAACAGGTGACAACTTCCAGCTTCATACGGTGCTGAGGCAGTCTGTTTTGTATCTACATGGGCAAAGTGGACACAGATGCGAAGGGCCACAGTCAACATGACCTTGTTATCAGGATGGGTTAGAAACTGCAACGAGATTAAGACAGTATGCCAGGCATGGGACCTTGACAAACCACCATCACTGATGCATTTCACAACATTTGAACCATTATCACTCACAATGAAACCTGCTTTCAGTGAATGGGGTTGAAGACACTTATCAATCTCAGTAAGGAGCACTTCCAGTATTTTCTCACCCATGTGTGATCCAGGTATACTCTTCATTGTCAGTGTGGCATGCTGGTGAATACACGGAATGTTGCTACCACCACAATTGGACTTAGTGCAAGTTTTCCTAAGCCCAGAGTAAAATACTACCCCAGGTATGCCCAGTGCACTGTAATGCACAAGTAGGAGCTACCAGCTGTTTGGCCACTGGTCCATATATCCATGCTCAGGTGTACGTATGGTGATGCTGAATGCTTCAGGGCATGGTTTACCATCTGTGACACTGTCTCCTAGAGTTGAGGAATGGCACATTTAGAAAAGTATGTTCTTGATGGAATCTGCCATTTGGAACAGGTACAGGCCATTAACTTTTGAAATCCAATGTTGTCAACAAAAGAAAATGGCAATAGGTCAATTGCCAGCATTTCAGAAGTTGCTACATTTAGCTCATGTGCAGTAGCATGATTGGGAGTGAATTTGGAGTGTCGCTCAATTATGCTATGCAGTATAGGCTGGGCCTTTCTTGGGGTTGGCTACCAAACAACTGGACTCATCGTGGCAGTATTGTTGGGGTGGTATTTGACTCCTGAGGATTCATATGTGCTGCTGCTCAAGTGACACCAGTGATTGTGGGGGTCTGTGCTTTTCTAACTTCGAGTGGTACTACTCAACCCACCACTGCTGCGATGCCCATTACTAGGCAGACCCACAGAATCCTCTTCCTCTTTGTAGTCCTCCTCACTCTCCCCTCCATCTGTCTGGTCTATTGCCCTGTCACTGCTGTTTGCCTTGCCTAATGATGATGATGATGACAGACAGGAATTCCCTGCACTGGCTTCTTTCTGGTGTTGACACCAGTGTAACAAGTGCCTATTCTTCAGGTGTGTGTGTGTTGCCCACTGGTGCCTAGGTGGCTGCCCTTTTTCCCCACTACTAACTCATGCTTGACATAGCTGACAGATAGCAACTGTCTCATCAGCAGGGTCAAATATATAACAATCCCAAACTAGGGGTTTTGTAACCCTAGATTTACCATGGTGACATAAGTGGGACAGCTGAGGGGAAGGGGTGGAAATGTGTGTTTTTTGGGGATGATTTCATAACTTCAGTAATATTGAGGGGGGCTTTGGTAGTTGGATAACTGCAAACAAGGTCCCCTGCGTTATCTGCAACACCACCCTTATGCTTGTTCTCTTCAGGCTCCCATAGGGGACCCAACAAACCATCAGCAGCACAGCTGCTGCTGTCCTCCACAGGTCTGCCCTCCTCATCATCACCATCTCCAGGATCTCTGATACTCTCATCATCAGGAGTCTAGTGTGGCACGTATTTTCCAGATCTCCCACCTCAACCACTGACTCAAGCTCCACACTATCAGGCTTAGCACCACCACTACTAATAGCCACGGGGACACCAACAACTTCCTCCTTGACCAGTGTTCCTTGTTTACTGCAGCTTCTCTTGTCACCTACCACATCTTCCACCACCATGGCTACTATAGATGTGGCAGAGAAAAATGTGGCTACACTAATGCCACTGCCGCTAACTACTCCTTCACTACTACTAGCCCTGTAGCCCATAGACCACGTTGCTGCAGATGTAGTTTTTTGACTGCAGCACTATTTTGCCCCGCAGAACTTGAACATTTCTTTGCTGCCTCCCAGGCACCTCTCCCTTTAGTAGAGCATCTCTTCCCGGTTATTTTTACGTGCTAATTGTAACTTGATTTGGGATGAAAAATTACAACATTTAAAAAAAGCCTGCAGTACAAATAAGTACCAGGAGCAGACAGCACCTCCCCCTAGGGAATCAGGGATCAGCAGTGTGATCTGGAAAAATAAAGCACCACAGGGATTAACACAACACACACAACAGGGGTAAAAGGGTTAAATAAGATAACTACCAGCAACAGACAGCATTTACCCCTAGAGAATCAGAGACAAGCAATGTGATCTAAAAAAATACTATGCTAATAGTATGCAGTGGAACAAAAAAAGGTTTTTTTAGTACAACACAGGGATTAATTAACTAACACGATAGTACAAATAAGTACCAGGAGCAGACAACACCTCCCTCTAGGAAATCAGGGATCAGCAGTGTGATCTAAAAAATTACTACTAAAAACAACCAAACAAGTTATTATTTTTTCTTTTTTGTTAAACAGAGCAGGGATTAAAATGACAGGGGTAACAGGGGTAATTTAATATTAAGTATAACAAAAAGTGACAGATCACCGTCATTTTAAGAAAAATATAACTAAAAAAAACTAAAACTGCTACAGAAAGACACTGACAAAATACTTTACTTAAACACACCAAACTAAACCACAGAAATAACAAGCATTTGTAAATGCCGAATGTTGATTGCGTTGGTCTGTTGGGCTCGCTCAGTGGCTCTCTGTCACTGGCTCAGTCTGTTTGTCCCGGTGCTGCAGGCTGCTCTTTTGTACTGGGCTGCTGTCTGCTTTGGCACCTTGTTCTGCCTAGGAAGAAATCCGCAGCTGTCCAGACAGAGCTCCGTTGAGGTGGCTCACTCCCCCTCTCTCACTCGCTCATTCTGTTTCTCCTGGCGCTGCAGGCTACTCTTTTGTGCTGGGCTCCTGCCCGTGTTGGTGGCTTTTTCTGCCCACAAAAAAATCCACAGCTGTCCCGATAGAGCTCCACTGAGGTCGCTCACTCCCCCTGTCTCACTCACTCATTCTGGTTCTCCTGGCGCTACTGGCTGCCCTTTTGTACTGGACTCCTGCCTCTGTTGGCGCCTTTTTCTGCCCACAAAGAAATCTGCAGCAGTCCTGACAAAGCTACATTGAGCTCGCTCACTCCCCTTCCCTTACTCGCTCATTCCGTTTCTGCCGGTGCTGCAGGCTGCCCTTCTCTACAGGGCTCCTGCCTGTGTTGCTGCCTTCTTATGCCCACATAGAAATTTACAGCAGTTACAATACAGCTCCGTTAAGCTTGCTCACTCGCTCATTCTGGTTTTCCTGCCACTGCAGGCTGCCCTTTTGTACTGGGCCCCTGTGTGCATTGCTGCCTTTTTCTGCCCACAAACAAATCTGCAGCAGTCCCAACAGAGCTCTGTTGAGCTCACTGGCTCCCCCTCCCTCACTCGCTCGTTCTGTGTCTCCTGGCACTGCAGGCTGCCCTTTTGTACTGGGCTCCTGCCTGCATTCGTGGCTTTTTCTGGCCAGAAAGAAATCCGCAGTAGTCACAACAGAGCTCCGTTGAGCTCGCTCACTACCGCTCTGTTACTTGCTCATTCTGTTTCTCTTGGTGTTGCAGACTGCACTTTTGTATGGTGCTCCTGGCTGCATTGGCACCTTTGTCTGTCTACAAAGAAATCTGCAGCTGTCCCGACAAAGCTCTGTTGATGTCGCTCAGTCTCCCTCTCTCATGCGCTCATTTTGTTTGTCCTGGCGCTGCAAGCTGCCCTTTTGTACAGGGCTCCTGCCTGCATTGGTGCCTTTTTCTGCCCACAAAGAAATCCGCAGCAGTCCTGACAATGCTTCTGTGAGTTTGCTCACTCCCCCTCCCTCACTCGCTCTCTCATTCTGTTTCTCCCAGTGCTGCAGGCTGCCCTTTTGTACTGGGCTCTTGTGTTGGGGCCTTTGTCTGCCCACAAACAAATCCGCCGCAGTCCCGACAGAGCTCAGTTGAGCTCGGTCACTCCCCCCTCTCACTCGGTCGATCTTAATCTGTCCCAAACACTGATTTCCCAGAGTGACCGTTGTATTCTCCGGCAGGAGTGCAAAAACATATTTTAGCCAGGATGTGAAAAATGACAGCTGTAGTGTTCCTAAGGAGGTATGAAAAAATGCCACTGTTGAAAATATGGCGTGACAATATTGCAAATTTGCGAAGTTACAAGGGTGCATGGAAACTGTTCAACACACGCTTGTAACATAGTCATGTTATGGAGTTTCGTCACCAAATTTTCAACATAGGGATTTTAGGGCCTCTGCTCATGAACAGTGCTACTGTCATTTTCTTAATCTGTCCTGAACACCAATTTCCACAGCAACCACATTATTCTGCGCCTGAACTGTGAAAGCACATTTCGGTCAGGATGTGAAAAATGACAGCTGTATTGCTTATAAGGAGGTGTGAAAAAAATGCCACTGTTGAAAATCTTGCATGACAATATTACAAATCTGCAAAATTACAAGGGTGCATTGAAAGTGCGCAACGCACACTTGTAACACAGTCAATTGATGGGCTATCATCACCAGATTTTCAATATAGGCATTTTAGGACCTCTGCTCATGAACAGTATCATTGTCATTTTCTTAATCTGTCCCAAACAGTGATTTCCCACAGTGGACGCTCTATTCTGCGCTGGAAGTGCAAATACACATTTCAGCCAGGATGGGAAAAATGACAGCTGTACTGTTCATAAGTAGGTGTGGGAAAATGGCAATGTTGAAAATCTGGAGTGAAAATATTATAAATTCGCGAAGTTACGAGCATGCATGCAAACTGCGCAATGCACCCTCGTAACACAGTCATTTAACGGAGTATCATTACCAAATTTTCAACATAGGCATTTTAGGACCTTTACTCATGAACAGTGTTACTGTCATTTTCTTAATCTGTCCTGAACACTGATTTCCCACAGTGACTGTGCTATTCTGCACCGGAAGTGCAAAAACACATTTCCACCAGGATGTAAACAATGACAGTTATACTGCTCACAAGGAGGTGTGACAAAATGCCAATGTTGAAAATCTGGCATGAAAATTTTGCAAATTTGCGAAGTTACGAGCATGCGCATGGCTGCATAACGCCATTTCGTAAAACAGTCATTTATTTGATTTTCCACCAAATTTGCAACATAGGCTTTTTGAGAGCCCACCTCATGAACACTGGCACTGTCATTTCATTAGTCGGCCCCGAAAGGTGATTCTGTGCAGTGACAGCGAAATCACCTTTCAGAGCCGGTTAACTCCATGACAGTTCAAGAATTCATGAGGAGAGGTCCCAAAAACCCCATGTTGAAAATTTGGTGCCAAAATTCCAAAAAATGCCTGAGACATCCATCAAAGTTGAAAAAACCCTATTCATTCCATTATACAGCTTACCGGCATTTCCTCAGTTCGTGGTCGGCTTTGAAGAGTACAGACGTGTTCCCGGTCCACTGAAGATCATCGCGCTGGACTCCTGAGGTAAGTATGGGGTGAAGGGGTGTGGGGAGGCAGGGTGCACAGTGGGTGGGTGCGGGTTGTGGGTGGGTGCGGGTTGTGGGTGGGGACACGGAGACCTCGAGGGACAGTTTCCTTTTTACAGGTGTTAAAAAAAAAAAGATATCGCATGGACCGTTTTTATTTACAGGGCATGTGGCACACTGGGGTGGGCCCAGTGTGCCAACAGAAATCTTGCTTTGGGGGCAGCTGTAGCCAATGAGGATTGGGCACCCATCAGCAAACAACAAAGGGGGAATTCCTTTCTGCCAGCGAGGTTGGGCACCCCATCGGCAGACAATAAAACTGGGGGGTTACATTATGCCAATGAGTAGACTCCCCATCGGCAAATAAACATGGTGGGGGGTAATATCATTTGTGAACATGGCGGCAAGCTGTCGCCATGTCCACAAACAATATCAGGGATCCTACATCCCACCCTGCAATTACAGGTCACTCCCTCATTGCAGCGGATGGCTGACGCTGCAATGATGAGGCGGCCCCTGATTGCAGCGGCTGATTTTTTAGAAGGTTGTGGCACACTGGCTGAACTAGTGTCAGCAGCAGCGTGCCACGGCATTGGGGGATGTGGGACAAGGATTTGCAGGTTGTGGGGGCATTAGCCACAACAGTGCCGCACCTCCACAACCTGCTTGTGGAGAAGGCTACCGCAACATGTTTCTTGCACATGAGCGCAATCAATGTAAAAATGAGAAATTGCTTTAGACTAAAGATCACAAATGATGAACAAGAAAGAGTGAGAAAAACAAAATATAAACAAATCTGCTTAGACAACAAAGCTCTGGATCTTTCTGGGCTGTCTTGCTTTGTAGTATACCTACCCTCCCCCACACCACTGCTTAGACTGACAAAACAGAAACCACTACTTTGAAATAAATAATCAATGAAAAAATAAACAAAAAAGCACAAATCTAGCAGCACAAGGCCCTTTAGAGCTGTCCCGGTGGTGCTGAGGGTTGAGGCACTGGATGCCACACCTCATGCCATGCTGGCAACCCAGGTTCTGGAGCGGACTTGGGCTGCCAGGGGTCAGCAGGGGGAGGAGAGGATTGAGCATCCACAGGACTGCTTTCCTCTCCTCTTCTGGGGTGGGTTCCGGGGATTCCCCATATGGTGGCAGCTCCTAGTGGTGGTTGGGGGTGCTTCACGTATTGGGGCAGCCAATGGGGGTGATGGCAGTGGGTGACTGTGGGAGGGGCAGGTTTGTCCATCGCCCTGTCACCATTGCAGCAATACCATGGGGGAGTGTAACAGAAAAAACCCTACCTGCCCATAGGTGAAAGCAGAACCAGTGGTCGGCCCCACGTCCAATGCTGGGCTTCCCAGCTCCCGCGTCCAGTTCTCCCTCCAAGTCCCTGGTCGCTCTACTAGATTGTTGCTAGAGTGCCAGGAGGAGTTCAATAGTCCCACCCCAGTGGGCTCAGAGCTGGGGGGGGTGTGGCCAGGAGAGGTGGAGAGGAGAAGGGCCCAACCAGAAAGTCAGGGAGCTGGAGGCTTCAGGTGGATGGAGAAGCCACACTGAGTGTCCACACTGGAAAGAGTCCAGTAGGTAGGTAAATAAATAGAGTAAAAAAACGAACAAACAAAAAACATGGCCCTCTAGAACAATTTGTGAGCAATTTAGATTCAAAAAGCTTGGGTTTAAGATGTATTTGAAACTTTTTTTTCCTCAGACAAGTACACACAAACTTCTCTCCTACTCTGCCTTCAGAAGACTGCCCTGAAGACAGCCTCCTCGTGGCATACAGCTTGTTTCAGCAACATGTGACCTTCAGTCTCATAGTACATTGCAAACTTTGCCTCTGTACCAAACTTCGCTGGTGAGGTTGTCAACTTTACATTTTGCAAACTTTGCCTCTGTACAAACTCCACTAGTGAAGTTGCCAACTTCACATTTTGCAGAGTTATCAGTTTACCATGAATCTGAACTTCACAAGGCAGATTCACTTTGCGAATTGAGGCAATCTCATGAATTAATCCACAGAGCGAAGTTTTCCAACTTTGCACATCACTATTGCTGGACAAGTGAGAATTTGGCCAACAGTTGACCAAAACAAACAGCACTAATCATCTCGCTGGTGCTTAGTCTAGCCCCTGATTTGCATACTTACCTCCCTGTATATTTTGGAATGACTCAGTTCTGCTGGTTGATTAAGGCATATGTGCTGAATGTTTTTTTTTTTATTCTCCCGAACTGCCCTGCCTTGGCCTGTATGTGCTTGGCACTCATCTAGCTCTGACAACAACTCAGACATCAGAACCCCCCCCAACACTTCCCTGTGGGGAGCCTTTCCAAGATTGGGCCTTTAGGGGCAGCCATACCCCCTCCAGACTCTGTCGAATTTAGTGGCAGGGAGGGCTAAGGGTTTTCCCTGTTCTGTCACCCCAAGACACTTGGTTGTGAATGTTCAACACATGCTATGCAAAGAGTGTGCATGCACAGTGAAGTTAGGGTGTTTCCCCTCCTCCTGCTATCCCAGATTGGTTTGCACCATCTAGACACCTCCAGGAGGTACTCATGCAGGGATCAAGTGTCCTACTCACCTGATGAGGAGTGCTTTCCTGTGAGACATTTTGCCTTCCTCCCTCTGTTGGCCCTCCAGTGTTCCAGGGTCATTCCCAAGCTTGGGTCACTGGCATGTAAGTGGCAGCCCTGCCACTGTGTCAACAGGCCAACCCATATGTGACGTTTTAAGTTATCTTTATGGAGTAAGAGTACAAAAGCCACAACACACTATGTGGTGAATGAACAGTTACCTGCAACTAGTAGTTTACAATGGACAGTATTTCTGACTTTTTTCTTGAAAAAACAATAAAACTGAATTCAAAAAAAAAAAAACACCCTGCCCCCACTAAAACACCTAGCACTCACTTCCAGATTCTTCTTTCTGATGTGGATGAAATCCTATGAAGGCAGACCACTAACAGTATTTAATTTACAGTATTTGATTGTCTTTCTTTCTTTCTTACTTACTTACTTACTTACTAGGTGGGATCTTGGAATCAGATTCCTTTTTCAGGAAAGACCCTGGAATAACACAAAAAAGACAGTACAGATGAATCAGTAAAAATAATAATACTAATAAAATATTTCTTTACACTAAAAGGAAATATGTTACCACAGTCAGAAAGACTGTAAGTAACAGAACCACAGCAAGGTACTTCCCCATGTCTGCGGGCCAGAAAATACAGCACAAACAGGAAAGGAGACATTGCCTCACACAGACTTTAGGAGAAAAATACAAGTGCCTGGGTCCATGGGAAAATTCAACAAACAAGGGGTCCTGCACAGCAGCAGGGGATTCAAACCTGGCATTCACAAATCAGCAACAGCCAATTGTAAAGAATAACAGTATTTTATTATGGTACAACAATGTTCTCATAGGCTGTGAAAAAGTCAGAAATAACATCAAGCACAGCAGTGTGTGATGTGCGGTTTATTCAATTAGTGCAAAAACCTATGTGCAATTGAATTCTGGGTATACTGGTACAGTTCACTGACCAGTGCCATAACGTGACTTCAGTCATAGATTACACACTTTTAAATGCATATATTTATTTGTGAGTGCCAGGTTTGAATCTTCTGCCACTGTGCAAGACCCCTTGACTCAAGATACATCATACTAGATTGCTTCAGAAACATAAATAGTTACACTATACACGGCGCAACTAAAATTCATAAATATCACCTAAAACCTTAAACAAAGAACCACGTGTTCCTCCACTTGGTTCTCATTTATTAGGGTTCACAATCCTCCAGAGGCAGTGTTTACTTATAAGAATCCAGTACAGTTCCTTAAAATTAGACATCCAGGTGACTGAAATTAGACTGTTTAAAGGAATACTACAGTCAAAATTTGCAAAAACACATTGCATGCAGAGTGTTACAATGTGTGTCTAGTCACAGTGTGCCCTTCCTTTTGTTTGCTATTAAAAGTTTTTTTCTTTTTTTTTTAATGTGCCTTCAAATTTTATGAATCCTGCGGATCCCCATGTTAGCATTTTTTATCGCTCTTATTTTTCTTACAGTGCCTCCTGTCCCAAGTGATACTGATGCACCTGGGACCATAGATTCAGCAAGCACTGGTTTAGAGTCTATTTTAGTGCAGTAGAGCTGGGATTTTAAGTAACTTACCTCATCCAGTGAGCACCAATACAGGCTGCATTAACACTTTTGCAAACACTTGAGGGATAATTAAGAGGGCTGTTCTGTAGGGAAACAGCTAGTGCCTAAATTAATTATGGAGTTGATGACCTGGGGTGATCTGTGTGCTTTTTATGGCTGTGTGTAGTGTGATGAAATGAAAAGCTTTAAAAAGAAAACATATACTCTTGCTAGCTAGACCTAGACACATACCCAGAAAACAAAAACATTGAATTAGAGTTATTTAGTTGAAGACAGAATGACAGGCCCCTAACAGCAGATTGCTACTATAGCAGCTTTCACTTACTGAATTAGTGGTCCTGAATGCATCATTGTCACATGGGACAGGAGGGACTGCAGAAAATTCTAACATGGAGATCCCCAGGAGCTATCAAACTAGTATGCAAATTTTGAAAAAATCCTAATAGCAAACAAAAGCCCTGTTTAGACTGCTGGAGTGCTTTACTTGCACTCCGCCACCATCCTGCTGCGCTCTTACTTAGTCCTGCAATTTTTGGTTTATACCTCTCGATGCTCAAGCACCACAGATGGTGCTGAGAGGAATGTCCATGCTAAGTGGTCTGGGCATTAATCAGTGACACATGTGTTGAGTCACTGATGACATGGAACCAACCCCCCCTTCCCCTGAGTCTCCATTCAAACATCCTGAACCCCAAAACATGAACCAGTAGCATGTCAAGTCCACAAAATAAATACACCGACCTCCAGCTGCATAAAAAAATAATTAATTGTTCGCAGGCTGTGTACCTGCTTGCATGACTGGTAAAACAATGGCTGTGTCCTAATATTTCCTTGTTCCGGAAAAAAAAAAGGATGGTGGGAAGTCTAAAGGATGCTGGGAGAAATGTGACTGCAGTGGATTGAGCATTTCATCAGTTTACACCAGCGGTTGAGTCGCTCAATGCAGTACATGTCCCCACAATTTCACCAGAGCAGAAATGGGAGCGAAGCGATACTTACAGTAAGCCAATGCAGTGAATGTCCACAATGGAGACTTTGCAGTGCATCAACTGGAATCATACCTCTCAACCTCCTTCCTTATAAATCAGGGACAAGGATTAAAATAATGAGGGACAAAGGGCCAAAATCAGGGACACATCTTCAAAATTAGAGATATCCACCCAGAAGGCTGGCAGAATATGGGGCTTAGTGCAAAATGCATTCTCTAAAGAATAATAAGTAACTTTAATGATTGGCATTATTTTGTGCTTACAATCCCCACTATTTAGCCACAAAAATACAAATTTTAGGAGGGACAAAGTAAAATTTTGAGGCAAAATCAGGGACATCCCTGAAAATCAGGGACACTTGAGAGGTATGACTGGAATGCATAAGCTGATGTACTGCAAACAAGGAAGTATAAACAGGGCACAAGAGAAGGACACACTGAGACTATACACACAAATCAAAACACTCTGCAAAACATGTTTTTGCAGAGTTTGACTGTAGCACTCCTTTAACTAGCACAGAGATATTTGCTGGAAAAAAAATGACGGGTTTTCTACAGTCAAGTGACCTTAATGAACCAAGGCAGAGCTCCAAACCTAAAGGTCTGAAAAGGTGGAGTTTAATTTTTTTGTGGCACTGACCTTGGAGTTTAGGGCAGATTGTTTCTGAAACAAAGTGTCCATAAAGGATCTTATAAAGTGTTCTACTGTTAGGAGTTTAGTTTTCTGCCAGATCTGCTGCAGCAGTAAATTAATGATTGTGAAGGAAGAAACCACAGTCACTGTTTATTTGCTGCTGACTGTTTTAAGCAAAAAGATAAGTGATTAATGTGCAAGAAAGCTGTTATATCAATAGCTCATTTCCTTGCTGATGGGCAAGCAGTGACGGAAACAAAGTTCACCTATTGATCTCCTATATTAATCAACAAACACGTCTGTGTTATAACTAAATCATGTCCTCATGCGTAAATCAGAGATATGTCAAAGGAGCTAAGTAGTGTTTGTTTTAAAAAAAATCCCTTTTCTTTGTTCTCCCTAGTCTTCCAGTGCAGCGTCTGTCTATGTATTCCCTCCAGGGCACATCTTTGCAACATCACAGTCCTGGTCCACTGTGTCTGCTCTTCCCAGTACTGCCCCCTGCTTGTTTCTCCCTTCTAGTCAGCAGTAACTTAGCAACATACAGTAACCTGAGGTCAGAAAAAACTGTAGGTTCATCAGGTTGGCGTCATCCACTTTATAAGCAGGGATGATAACTATGCTGTGGAAACATGCACCAATTTAGTGATTCCTTACCCACTCTACTACCCAGGGTACACTGCAGTTCTCTTGGTATGCAGAATCTTATTCAGGCTTACTATGAAGACCTGTACTGCCTTTATATCCACTGTCTAAACTGGCAGACTGTTCCATAGAGTCACTGCCCTCTAGAAACATAGAAACACAGCATTTGTTGGAAGAAAATGACAGCAGCACCCCCCCCAGTCTACCAACGTATTCCCTGTCTATTCAACAACTACAGACCCTATCTGGTCTCTTGTGACCCTCTCTCCTGTCTGCTTCCGTGCTAATATTCCCCTATGTTTATCCCATGCATGCTTGAAGCCTTCCGCTGTTCAGTGAAGAAACATTGTCTCACATTTCTCCTGAACTCCCACCTTCCAGTTTCATCACATGCCCCCTTGTCCTTCTGCTTGACCTCATTTGGAAGAGGCTCCCCTCCTGTACCCTGTTCACCCATGTGAGGTACTTGTAGGTCTTGATCCTGTCACCTCTTTCTCTCTCTCTCTCTTTC
Organism: Neoceratodus forsteri; assembly: GCA_016271365.2. NCBI lineage: Eukaryota > Metazoa > Chordata > Ceratodontiformes > Ceratodontidae > Neoceratodus > Neoceratodus forsteri. The sequence continues at coordinate 1,223,158,157 of CM057458.1, forward strand.
TTCTCACCTCTCTTCCAGGGGGTACATGTTGCGATCTCTCAATCTCTCTTTGTAGGCTTCCCTTGCAAGCCCTACATCATTTTACTTGCCCTCCTCTGGACCAGCTCCACCTTGTCTATGTCCTTTCTGAGGTGCAGTCTCCAAAACTGGACATAGTACTCCAGGATGGGGCACACCTGTGAGCAATACAGCAGCAGCAACACTTCCCTCCTCCTGCTGGAGATACCCCTTCCTATGCACTTTAGCATCCCACTAACCTTGCCCATGGCCTTGTCACATTGTGCTGCCACCTTGAGATCCTCTGATATAATGACTACGAAGTCCCTTTCCTGTCTAGTGACTGTCAGTACTCCCCATCCTTTACTCAACACTTGGATGTCTATGCCCTGGGTGGATGATTTTGCACTTTTTGGCATTGAACCTCCAACTGACATGTCTTTAACCACTCCTTAAAGTTTCCCTAGATTCCTACACAGTTTCTCCACCCCTCTTGAGTGTCCACACTGTTTCAGATGTTGCTGTGATCAGCAAAGAGGCATTCGTACTCTCCTTTTCTTCTGCAATGTCCCCTATGAAGACATTAAAAAAGAATGATCCCAATACCAAACCCTGTGGTATACCACTAGAGATGTGTGAAATTCAGAAATTATGTTATGCAAAATACTTCACAAAATTCATGCAATTCGTGAAATATTTCTCGAAGTGCATGAATTACTGGTTGCTGGTCGAAGTGCTGGTGCACAATGCGTAATTTCGTCAATTAGACATGAAATTGCATGTGCAGAACGGTGAAATTCCACCAGTTAGTGGGCAAAAGTTTGCCATTTTGGGTGAAATTGTGCATTTCACAGTGAAATTCCACATCCCGTGGATGAAATTTCACAATTTCGCATCCAGTTAAAAATTTCATGGAACAACGGAATTTCGCAAAATGTTTTACATGGTGAAATTGTTGATTTCATGGCAATTTTGCAGGCCAAATTTAATTTCACAACATCTCTATACACCATTGGTCACTCTCCCATCCTTTGAATGAGTGCCAATAACCACCGTCATTTGTCACCTATCAGGTAACTGGTTTCAAACACAGTTTACCAATTTGGACCCAACTCCTAAGCTAGTCAACTTACTAAGCAACCTCCTGTGTGGCACAGTATCAAAGGCCTTGAAGAAATCCAGATAGGTTATGTTCACTGCCCTACCCTGGTCCATTTCCCTGGTCACTGGGTCAAATAAATCTATCTGGTTCATTTGGCATGACCTTACCCCCATGAATTCATGCTGCCCTTTGGATTCTAGATGCTCAACCAGCCTTTCTTTCTGTAGCGTTTCAATTAATTTCCCCACCACTGATGGTTGACAGACTGGTCTATAATTGCTAGCCTCCTTCCAGCTGCTGCTTTTAAGTAGAGGGACCATGTCAGCCCTTCTCCAGTCCTCTGAAACCACACCTGTCTCCAGTGAGCTGTTGAACAAGGCTATCAGCAGGGCAGCTAGCACTTCCCTAAGCTCTTTCAGTAGCTGGGGTAATATCTCATCTGTCTGAAGGAGTGCCTCCTAATGTTTCTCCTGACTCTACCACCTCTGAGTTTCAAGGCATGTCCCTGCATCTTGCTAGAGAATACAGATCATACATCTCCATCTGTTTGATCTTTTTTATACCATTGAGTATGCAGAAAACGGAGTTTATATGCACTCTCCAGACTCCTTTTCCCTATCAACTTGTTAAGGGCCACTAGCCTCTCCTCATGCTCCCCCATACTTGCGATCTATCTGTATCCTACATAAGTGCATTGCTTTCTGTGTGGCACTTTTTTTCTCTATACAGTAATTTGTATGCTGTTAGTTATAATTATTGTATCATCCTTGCATAAACATGTATTGTTCTGTATTCACCGCCAGGCATGGATAAAAAGAGTTTTAAACTCAGCCCACCACCTGGTTAAAGGGGAACAGTCAGCACTAAGAGCACCACACAGCAAAGTGTGGAGCTGGTCTCAATTTGTACTTTGTGTGCAAAAACATTTCTTATTTTACTTACTGTTTACTGCAGTATAGTAGATTATTGTATCAGCTTGATCCTGCTGACTTGCAAGCTGACATTTTTTGTAACTACAAATCCCAGAATTCTCTGCAGCTGACATCAGAGGAGAGCTGCAAAAGTGAGAGATGCAATAGCTTGCAGTGCATGTTAGAGCTGTAATAAGCTTTGATCAGATGTTTGCCAGTTCCGCTTTTCTCCTGGGTCTAAGCACAGTCCTCTGGCAGACTAAAACATTGATGTCAAGTGATGATGGTGGGAGGGCAAAACATTAGGTTGGCAGGCATTATGGCATCTGATGCATAGCCTCCACATGTTTTTTCTTGCTGTTTGCCACTGTTTATTTACTTTGGGAGAAGCTAAAAATACTTAAAGAGGCTATTTAACTCCTTTGTGGTGTTTTCACATGCATGGCATTTGAGGTGAGTGCTGACTTGTCTTGTGGCCTTACTGATGCCAGGTGACTTGTGGAAGACCACATATTGAGGTAATGGCTTTAGTGGGATTTCAACCAGGGGTCATGGTTTCCAAGCCACATTGATAATGCAAGTCTGACTAGCAGCAGCAATGATGTGGAACACTTCTCTCCCCAGTTAGGTCTGGGCTTGCATGCTTTTCTTAAAAGGCCCTATCCACAAAAGCTCAGTTAATTTCTAAGCAGTTTATAAAGTTAGTCAATTTACATTACCTACTAAACCTAACTTCCTATTCTTGGCATCTCCAGATTTACCCACTAGCCCTGTATGCCCCTATCTGCCCTGGGTTAATCCCTGTAAAATGCACCAAACCCCAAACTACGGCAGTGCTTTAGGCCTGGTGTGGACTGACTATATGTTGCAGCAGCAGAATGGGTGAAGAAAGAACAGTGTTGCTCAGCTCTGACAAGTCATTTGCTATCATTTTCTTTCCAACACCCTGTTCACATGCACGTTGCAGTGCCAGCATTAACTGAGGTCACTTGGTGGCACTTTGTCTCTGGAGTTCCCTCTCTGCTTTACATGCACTGGCACTGGTGAAATTTACTGAAGCCACTCAGCGGCCCTTTCTAGCCTGTGTCACTCCCTTCTCATATACTGGTAGAACCCACCAACGCTCATGTCGTTAACAAATAAGTCCCTCCAGTGCCAAGAGCCATCTCTGCCAGCAATATTAAACATAATGTCCTCTTGGGTCAGGAATCCCCATTGCTGCTAGTGTTACCAAAAAAACTCTCCAGGGCCAGAATCTATATTACAAGCCACTCTACAGGACTCCATCGGCATTGGGACAAACATCCAGAAATTTCTGGAAATCTTTAGAGGGACCAGCAGCTTCAGTGAGGTAAGATGACAATGCGAGGGATAGCATGAGATGAGAAGCAGTAGGGATATCCCCTCGAAACCCTTTCATCCATCAGTAGTTCTGTGAAAGCCAGGTGGGTGGCAAAAATTTCCTTCACTTTACATCTACCTGCTAGCAGTCTCGCCCAGCAATAAAGAAACCACAAACTCTGTCACAACCTCTGCCTGCTGTTTAAGCACAGTTCCTGCAACCACATCGAACTGCTAGCATGCCCAGTCCCACAGCACCACCATTTAATTAATAACTCTGAATGTTCTGAACTGTAAGTCAGTAACAATGAGTCTGTTTCTTACTTAGCTTCTTTTTTTTTTACTCATATCCCTTCTGATATTAACTATTCAGTTTTCCAAGCTGCCTCTCAGTCTTTTAGGACTTGCAGTCCGGGAGAAAAAATGCGAGTTTACTCAACTGGTATAGGGGGTTATAGAAGCATTCTATACAGCACACCGATGATGAAAACTAAGGGGTGATGTAGACGTTCCCTGATAGGCTGATGAACAAAACTTGAAAAGAAACCTGTCAGGAATTTGATCCTGGCTCCTCCCACTGCCTGTTGAATCTTCCTGTTTGACTCTTCCAAAGCTCCTCCTATACCTGGGACACAGCCTTCTAAAAAGAGGTTAGTTATGTATTGAAGAAGAATATGGGCAAGGCAATTTTATTTCTATGGTGCCCAATCCCGGAGGCTCTGGGCACCTTACATTAAAACAGGTAGGAAGCAACAATACAATATTCTATACAATATACTAAAATAATATATAAAACATACATACAGCAGCATTAATGAAACAATGAATAATTCTGCAGCATAAAACGCAGTAGTCAGTACTGGCCAAATAATAATAAACTTTATTTCTCTAGTGCAATTCAGAATATCAAAGTGCTTTACAAAAATAAGCAGAGCTAAAATAGGTCAATAAATAATTAAAATAGGAAGTAATACTAAAATCCATCCTGATTAATTCTTCAATTACAAAAGGCAAGACTAAATAGGTATGTTTTCAGTGTAGCTTTAAAGCGCTCCACTGTCTGGCACTCCCGAACCTGACAAGGTAGAGAGTTCCACAGGGTAGTGGCTACATAAGCAAATGCCCAAGCACCAGATGACTTCAGCCAAACCCTGGGAACCTCCAGCAGTCCCTCATCAGTGGAACAGAGTGGGCAAGAGGGGCAATGGGGGCACAGAAGCTCTTGCAGGTAGTGCATCCCCAGTCCATATCGGGCTTTATAGGCCAGCAAACCGACCTTGAAGATGATCCTCCACCATACTGGCAGCCAGTGCAGCTCATACAGCACAGGTATAATATGGCTAGCTCGAGAAAGCCCTGTCAGTAACCTGGCTGCTGCATTCTGCACTAGCTGCAGCCAGCAGACATCAACCCCCGGCAGCCCTAGGTACAGGGAGTTGTAGTAATCCAAGTGGGAGGTCACAAAGGCATGGACCAATGTCGGCAAGTCATTGGCGGAAGCAGATGTTTAATCTGGGTGATATTCCTCAGATGGTAGAATGAGGTTTTGATAACAGATGATACCTGAGCCTTCAGGGTCAGCCCCTCATCAAGAATAATGCCCAGACTCTGCACCTGCTCAGCAATCATCTGCTGGCAGTTGCCTAATACAAGACCAGTTGACTGACCTGCCAAAGACCCCTCTGCTCTCTGACTCAGATCCACAACCAGCACCGCAGTCTTGTCTGAATTTAGCTTCAACCAGTTGGCACTCATCCAACCCTGGCTCTTGGATAAGCAGCTGTTAAATACCGAGATCGCTGTATCCTGTTCAGGTGCAAAGGATATGTACAGCTGAGTATCATCTGCATAGCAGTGAAAACCCATCCCGTACCACCTTACAATGTCCTCCAGTGGGAACATGTACACTGTGAACAACATGGGAGACAGCATAGAGCCCTGCAGAACCCCACATGGCAGGGAGAATGGGTCAGAAAAATAAATTCCCAACACCACTCTCTGAAACCTGCCAGTAAGGAATGATTGAAACCACCTGAGAACTGTACCCAAAAGTCCACAGATAAACTGCGGCACTCTAGCAGTATCCTATGGTCCACAGTATCAAATGCCATGGAGAGATCCAGGAGGACTAAGATGGAATGACTCCTCCAATCTCTCGCTATAAGGAGGCCACTGAACACCCGAACAAGAGCAGTCTCAGTGCTATACCTCTTCCTAAATCCCAGTTGGAAGGGATCATAGATGTCATGGATTGCAAGATGGTCCTCCAGCGTGACTACCTGCAAAGGGAAGGTTAGAGATCAGCCTGTAGTTAGCGAGACAGTCTGGGTCAAGAGAAGGTTTCTTGAGGTGTGGAGTCACCATTGCCTCTATCAGGGAGTCAGGAAACACTCCGGTCTGTAATGAACACTGGACAATCTCAGCTAGGACCAGCCCAATGGCTTCAAAACATCCCACAAGGAGACGTGTTGGGCCCCGGGTCCAAACCACAGTAGGCTGGCCACATTTTCTGGATGACCATCATGACATCTGTGATCACCACCTGATCAAAAGTTGACCAAACAGCCTGAGGTGGTGCGACTTCATGCCAATCACCGCCACTCCCAATGGCGTGAGCGAAGCAGATCTCTGACCTTATGTCGGCAATCTTATCTGCAAAGAAGCGAGCAAACTCATCACATTTCTCCTGTGAGAAAGATCTCCATAACTGCAGACAGGCTGGATTGCACAGTCTGTCTACAGTTCTGAAGAGCTGGGCTGATCAATTCTGTGCAGCCGTAATCTCACCGGGCAGGAACTCTGCCTTCTTATGCGAGATCACAGATTCATAGTCTTTATAATGTACCTTCAATCTAAGCTTATCAGCATCTAGGCCAGATTTCTGCCAGCAATGCTCCAGCCTATGCCCAGCCCTCCTCATCTCCCTCAAGGTCCCATCAAACCATGGGGCGCTGGGGACAGTAGAGCGAGGGTGAACACAGACTGGAGTAATGGAATCCAGAGCCTCCACCATGACCTTATTATAGGCCTGAAGTACGTACTCTGAGTACAAGCTTGCACATGGGAATACTGATAGGTCCAAGACTGCCATCAGGCCTTCTGGGGTCAAACCCCTTAATGGGAGGTACTGGATCATTTCCAAAGAGGCAGGCCTATAAGGGGTTGCCTGGATATTGAACCTAATAGTGCAATGGTCAGACCATCCAACTGGTCCCACCACCAGATTGGCGCTCTCCATACCCAGTAGGAAAACTCGGTCCAATGAGTGACCCAAACTATGAGTCGCTGAGGAAACAATCTGTATGAAGCCAAATGAATACATCAATTGGAGGAAATCTTGTCCAAAGCACGAGAGTTTGTCATCGAGCCACATGTTGAAGTCACCCAGCACCATCACTCTGGAAATAGGTGAGCCTTTAGCCCCCTTCTTAAACAACTCGACTGACCCGGCCTCCCTGTCAGCAGCTGGTAAAGTGTTCCACAGGGATGGCCCAGTGATACTAAAGGCATGGTCACCAGATGTCTTGAGCAGAACCCTAGGAATGTCCAGGAGGCCCCTAGTCCGGAAGCAGAGGGAGCGAATCAAGGAGGCAAGTGTGAGGAGCACAGCCAGATAGCCAGGGCCCAGTCCATATACTGTAGGGCCTTATAGGTGAGCACGTCCATCTTGAAGAGGACCCTCCACCTGATAGACAGCCAATGCAGGGCCTGCAGGACTGGGGCCACATGACTTGACCTAGCCAGGCCCATCAGCAACCGAGCCACTGCATTCTGCACTAGCTGCAAATGGTGGAGGGTCCCTCCAGTGACCCCAACGTATAGAGAGTTGCAGTAATAAAGCCTTGAAGTTACAATGGCATGTACCAGTGTCAGCATGTCCTCAGGTGGAACAAGGGGCATAATCCTGGCAATATTCCTCAAGTGGTAAAAAACACTTTTGACAACAGAAGACACTTGTGCCTCAAGTGTCAATCTGTTGTCCAGGATCACACCAAGATCTTACACCCTAAGGGAAGCCACCAATGGAGCTGAACCCCAAAACAATCCTGTACCCATTCTGGAGGCACTCCCATCACGCCTGTGACCTGGCTCGACTACCAGTACCTCCGTCTTGAGTAGGTTCGGTCGCAACCAGCTGGAGGACATCCAATCATTGATCTCGATCAGACAGTTGTTAATCACATCTACAGCATTGTGTGTTCCAAGGGCAAAGGACAAATACAGTTGAGTATCATCTGCATAGCAGGGAAAATCCACACTGTATTGCCAGGTGAGTTCTTCTGGGGCAGCATGTATACTGCGAATAGCATCAGCGACATGATCAAACCCTGAGGTACTCCACATGATGGGGCTTTGGGAAGGAGGAAAAATTCCCCATCACAACCCACTGCACCCTGTCAGAGAGACAGGACTCAAACTAGTTGATGACAGTACCAATGAGTCCACAATACTCACAGAGACAATCAAGAAGCACAGTGTGATCCACAGTATCAAAGACTGATGAGAGATCCAGAAGAACAAGAATTGACCTGTCTCCTCTGTCTCTAACCCTGAGGAGATCATTATGCACCCTAACTAATGCCATTTCAGTGCTATGTATGGCCCTGAAACCCGACTGGAATGGCTCATAAATATCAGAGGACATGAGGTGGTCTTCGAGCTGTTGTGCCACAAGCTTCTTAACAACCTTGCTCAAAAGTGGCAAGTTGGAGATAGTAGGGTAGTTCACCAGGACATCAGGGTCACAGGATGGTTTCTTCAAGACAGGTCTCACCAGGGCCTCTTTCAGGGCTGCTGGGAAGACACCCTCTGACATCAAACACCGGACAATCCCAGCGAACACTGGGCCAATGGTCCTGACACATCCCATCCAGAAACAAGTTGGGGCCAGGTCCAGTTCACAATATGTAAACTTCTCCCAAACAGATGGAGCACATCTGCTCCTTCCATGCTGGACACTGTGAGGCAAAACTTGCCTCACTGACGGAATCCCCGATCGGATGGAGGACACCCTGTCGGATAAAAACAACAAACTTCTCACACTGAGTTGTGGAAAAGGCATTTTTTGGCTGTAGACAGACTGGATGTAAAAGTCTGTCCACAGTCCAAAATACCTGAGATGGTCTTTTCCTCCCTGCGGCAATTTCCCTGGATAGAAATTCTGCCTTCTTATGATTACTTGCCCCTTGGTATTCATAGTAATGAGCATGCAAGGCCAGTTTGTCCGTCTTTGTCCGAGTCTTCCAGTTTGGGTCAATGACAGTGAAGAGAACATTTTTTGAAACACAATTGATTTCTAAAATGTGGAGCTATGATCAAACAAAGATTAAAATACAGTCACATTACTCTACTAATTAAATAACATTGAATAGCGTTTCTAAGCAAGCTACTCTAATAATTAAAGAACCTTGTAAACATCATCCCATAACAACAACAATCTGACAACTGAGAGGCACTGGTTCTCCTCAGGCATCCCTGGTGCCTGGAGAAATTTGAAGTGTTGTAAATGGTACTCCCATAATCAGCTTTACCAGATTAGCAAACTCTCATTACCTAATTACACCCTTTACAGCACTCCAATAATGAAAACAAAGGGGTAATAAAGAAGCAGTACTCAACATATCCTGGGAAGGGGCAAGGGGAAATGGCTCAGAAGCAGCCTGCAAAACACTCTGTCCAAAAGAAACAGAATCAGTGTTGAAGATGCCAATGGGGCAGTATAGCACAGTGGTTTAAGGCTCTGAGCTGCAAATCTGGAGACCTGGGTTTGAATCCCACAGCCCCCCACTTGCATACTGTGTGATCCTGAACAAGTCACTTAACTTCCCTGTGCTCCCAGGTTGCACCTGTAAACAAGCTTTCAGCTTAGTGTGTCTCACCTGGTTCAACAATTGGAAAAAAAAAATGAGGTAACATCAGGTGAAGGTGTACACTGATGCCAAGGTGGCTAGCAACCTGAAGCATGATGAAGCATCTGTGAGACTTTCTGAATGGGGCTGTCCTGTGAAAGTACTCTTTTACCAGCTAGAATCTGAAGCACCTCTATTTCTCTATTTGTGGAGTTTTAGGTGAAGGGTCAAAGGATGGCAGGAATATGTCTTGTGACAGAAGGAATGCTGTGGAAAAGGAAGGAAGGACGGGAAGAAGGGAGGAAGGGAGGGAAGGACAGTTTTCAACACTACAAGATCTTGCCAGGTGAAATCTTAGGAATGGTTCTCTGCAGGACAAGGCTTGTAGTTCACTAGTTCTATGAGTCAAACAAATGGCCACCAGAAACAGTCTTAGGAGTCAGCAAATACATGGTGGTATACTTTAGAGGTATGAAGGGGGATTTGGACAGGGCAACTAAAACCTTGTTTAGCTTCCAGGCTGCTACCAACAGTTTAGTCTTGGGTCATAAGTTTTCAGTTGCCTTAAAAAAAGTTGTACTTGAGGGTGAGAACCAGGTACTTTTGCCTCAGAGTCACCCCTTACTGTACCAATGGGGACTTCTGTAGTCTTAGAGATGCTGGTACCAGTCCCTTGTCAAATACCATCTGAAGAAATTCTAAAATTTGAGGAATGGAACAGTTCAGGGACTCAGAGCTAGGCACTATGCACCATCAGGAGAAAGTTGACCATTGTCTGTTACAGGTGCTGTTGGTGGATCGGGGTTGTGCCTGAAAGGATGGTCTTGGCTATGCAATCAGAATACCTGGTTTTTAATAGTCAAAAATGGGCAAAGTGGAACACAAAGTTTTGCATGGCGCTTGCCCATTGCCCATGACCCTGTGGATGCTACATTCAGTCGGATAGTGCACAGGCACTATCCAACTGAATATAAGGGCATGGAGATACAACGCTAAGCAGAGTAGTGCTGCTCCAACATGGAACCAAGCAATGCAGGAAACAGCATCACCTGACCTGATAGTTCCAGTAGCTACCAGTGTGATATTCAGATGGCCCCATGCAAATTAGTCCATTGGGCATGCAAGGTAATAAGGGGCTATTTGCATGCTCATTACTGGCATATTTGCATAGGAAGTGGCATCAGGTTTGCATCCCTGTGATTGGCACTGCTCACACCTTAATTGCCCAGTCCTGTACAATGTATAGATTTGATGGAGTCTGGTGGCACTCCCTCACACCCTCCAAACCCTGGCCCAGTTAAAAGAAAAAAATCCCTGGTGTCCAGTGGTGTCCCCTGCCCTCTGATCACCAGCCCCATTATGTTAAATAGACATCCCTGGTGCCTAGATGTCCCCCTCATCCTCTGATTGCCAGCCACATTATGTGAAATATAAGTCCCTGATGCCTAGTGGTCCCACTGCCCTCTGATAGCCAACCCCATTATCTGAAATATAAGTCTCTTGTGCCTAGTGATTCCCCACCCTCCTATCACCAGCTCAGTTATGTTAAATAGAACTCCTGGGTGCATAGTAGTCCTCCCACCCTCCAATCATCAGCCCCATTATTTGCCTGTGTTCAAGGTTTGATGACTGACCCAGTCTGTGTGTGCTTTGAGCTCTCCCACTAGGTGGTCTCTAGAATGTTGATGGGAAGCTGTGACTCCTCTGCAGTCCACTTTCTTTGTGCCTTGCTGTTGGCTAGGATGCCTCCTTATCCTAGTAGGCATGCATCCATTTCAATTGTCACGTCACTTGATGATCTAAGAGTGCACCATGTTTCAGGTTTTGACAGATATTCCACCAATGCAGTGGAGTGTCTCACCTTGGGGAGGGGTGCTTGACACTCGAGGTAATTCTGAATGGCATGGATCCACTTCCTCAGTATGAACAGTTGGGGTCTCATGTGCCACCATTCCCAGGTGTGTAAGTCTTCTATGTATGACACCATCAGGCAGAGGAATTTCAGTCAGCACAAATTGCTGGATGTGCCCTCCTGAGGGCTGTCCTGTACTGTGATGCAGTGGTGTTGATTCATTGTCCAAGGGCTGAACCATTCCTGCAGTATTGAAGATCACCCTGAAATACTGTAGTCACCATGCGGGGTTGAGATTGCTCTTAAGGCAATTAATAATCCAACCATGCTGAGTCAATGTTTATTGTACCCTGTTTCTTGTCATCTTAGCTTTTGTTCTAGTTCTTGCTCTTATTAACCAATCACAGAGTTAGGGGATCACGTAATTTCCCTCTTTACACAGGCTGACTGCCGGGGAGGCAATTACTTTTGTGAAAACTCTTGGTGTTAATGCCAGTCCAAATAGTAGTCTGTGGTATTGTAAGTGTTTTTTCAGAATGTGGAATCAGAAACATCTGAGGTGTACTGGGCCAATAGGTATGTGGAGATGGGAATCTTTGAGTTTCACTGATGTTAGAAAGTCCCCTCTCCTGATTGATGCAATTGTGCACAGAGTCTCCATCTTGAATCATTTGTAGCAGATGAACTGACTGATGAAATTTAGATCTAGAACAGGGTGAAGGTCCCCTGTCTACTTGGGTACCAGAAAGAGGGTATCATTGATGCCAGGGCCCCATTCATTGTGCACCACAGGGGCTATGGCTCTGTCAGTTAGGAGCTGATTGAGTAGCACTCTGACCTGGGGTAGTGAAGTTTTGGTCCTCGAGGCTTGCAATAGCAGGAAGCTGTTATTTCTCAGAAGCTGCTGGTGTTCTATTGCATGCTAACTCAAGGACCCATTTGTCTTTATTGATGTGGCCTAAGTCGCAGCAAATGTTTGGAGTCTGCTTTCTACTGAAAATTGTGCTTCCTGGGCCTACCTCTTCTCTTGTTTGCTGACTTCTGTAGTTGCCTGTGTATCTGGGTCCTCCCATGGACCCTTGGGTGAAACTACCTATTTCAATTGTTACAGTCCCTTCATTTGTTAAAGAAATTTGACTTGGAGCTGAAGTTGCAAATGTTGGAGTTTTGGTAGTAGTTATTTGTCATCCCTCTTTGAAGTGTTTTGAGATAGGTTTTTGAAGTTGGGGAGAAAACAGAAGTCTGCTTGGCTTGTCTTTGGTGAGGTTCTTCCCTTCTTCCTTTATTTTTATATATTTTTTCAGACTGGATCCAAAAACTGTATTTCCTTTGAATTATAGCTTCATCAGCATATTCTTGGGATCCAGGTCCCTATGTCATAGCTTTAGCCACAAATGGCAATAGACTTGATTAATTGCGGCTTTTGCCCTTGCTGTCATTTTGAATGTATTTATGGAAGCATCTGCAATATACTAAATCACCTGGATGGCATAGCCCAGGGTGAAACAGAGCTACATAACAAGTCCTTTTCAGACAATAACATGCATGGCTTTAAAAGGGGCAGGTCATGTGCAACAAATCTGCTGGCCTTTTATGAAAATGTCAGTCAGGCAATGTCTAATAACCATCCAGTGGACATCATCTTTTTAGATATCGAAAATGCTTTTGATAAAGTCCCCCATGCATGCATAATCAATAAATTAAATTAATTCAATATTGGTAATTCAATGATACTTTGGATTAATAGCTGGCTGTATAAAAGGACTCAAGTAGTGAGGCTTAGAGGTAGTATCTCGGGGACAAGGGAGGTCAACAGTGGGGTTCCCCAGAGCTCCATCCTGGGACCTGTATTATTTAATTTATTTATATCAGACCTTGATAACAGTATCAAAAACTGGTCTGTAAAATTTGCTGATGATTTGAAACTGGAAGCAGTAGTACAAACAAACATCCAAACAGATAACCTCCAAAAAGATCTCTTGGCAGTAGAAACATGGGCCACATCAAATGGTATGAGTTTCAACACAAACAAATGCGTAACTCTACACATGGGTAAACATAATAAATCAAATTACTACACACTTATGGGTAAAAAACTAAAGAAAGTGGAGAGTGAAACCGACCTGGAAATGCTAATTGATATGGACTTCCAGTTCGGAAAACACTGTACAAAAATAGTAAAAAAAAAAATAAAAATAAAATTCTAAGTTGCATTAAAAATGTTTTTGTTTCCAGGGACCCAATCTTCATTAGAACAATGTATACATCCTATGTAAGGCCTCGTCTGGACTATTGTTCGGTAGTCTGGAGTCCTCATTTGAAGAAGGATATCTCCAGAACAGAGAGGGTCCAGCACATAATGACTAGACTGGTAAGAGCATATGGTATACGAGGATAGATTGGTAAAACTTAACTTGTACTCTCTTGAAAGGAGAAGAATGAGACGAGACATGTTACAGATGTATAAAGTTATCAGAGACCAGGAATTAAGAAACATCATGGGTCTAAGACTATGCGATAACAAGAGTAGATTAAATGTCACAATCAGCAAATACAAATGTTTCATTGTCAAAATAACAATAGAAGAGGATTCTTTACCTATAAGGCTGTAAAAACCTGGACTCTATTACCAAAAGAAGTAGTGGAGGCTAAAACACTAAATTAATTCAAAAAGAGACTAGACATATACTTACTGGATTAAAGGAATTAAAGCCCCGCAATGGCGGGAGACAGGTTTTATGGGCATGATGCCTTCTCCTGTCTAGATAACCTAGCATGAAACCTAGTAGTATGAACCTAGTACTGGACTTGGGAAGGCTTGTTGGAATGGTTTCAAGCCATTTGAGAATGACTCTAGTGCTATGGATTGATGATGTGAATGCTGTATTAATCATTCCCAACATTTCATGGGACTTCTTCATAAAGTCTTCCACTCTTTCAACTGCTGGGTCCTTTAGGGTGGTGGAGCAATCTGAGGGAAGAGCAGTGCACTGGCTGAGAAATGCTATTTGGGGTTGACTTTTGAAGGCCCCCCCATATTTTGAGCTTGTCTTCTGGCAAAGGGTACCTTTTGTCGAAGGGCCTTTTCTCTTTCATCCTCACCATGTCTGGTGCATCCCATTCATCAGTCAAGAAGTTATTCAAAGTTTTACAGATAGGAAAAAAGGCCTCTGACTTAGTACATCCTCTGACTAGGGGTTTAGTTTCTACTTGGTGGGTGTGGAAAGAGGCTCAAACTTCAGGGTCTCTCTGACAACTTGCGTGATTTGGGGGATGGTGTCATAAGATTACAGTTTGGCAACTAGATATTTCTTTTCCTCTCTACTCTCTTTCATCTTGCCATTGAGGTCATGCAGATCAACGAGTTTCCTCCTGGGTCTTTTTGGCTTAGAAGTATTGTCTGGCCGTCGGTCATTTGTCTCTTCCTTGGGCCTCTTGTAGGTTGCCAGGACATTGCTGCAGTTCATCAATTTGTAAAAAAATCCCAGCCATCACTGCTGGAAAGAAGTTGGCAGGAGAGTCATTCAGGTTGTCATCTTTGGAAGTACTGCCCTTTGAGGGGTCATTCTGAGTGTCTACATCAACTAAACAAAGGGAGCAAAGGTCTCCAGCCTGGTTTGTGAGTAAGATTCTGGGCACTTTTTGCAACCTTTCCTGGTGTGATCTATAGTGATTTGCTCAACCCCTGAACTGGCAGGTGCAAGGTTAGAGCCAGTGAGAACAATAAGGTGCACTGTGCCACATCATCACCGGAATGCAGAAGTGGCTAAAGGTAAATATGACTAAAATCAAAATAAACACATAACTCACTGCTGATGAAATATGGAATGCTATGTGCTGTGATACTGGAGTACTGAAAAACTAAGGATGAGCAGTGGAAAGTCATCCTGCCTCACCCCACCTCCCCTCTCCACACAACCCTGCCACCCCACCCCATCCGCACTGTCCACACACCAACAGGTGTTGGGTGTGCCATGGGGTTATCAGACCTACCATTCACCCCATTCGATTTGTAAGGAAAGTAAGATGGTACAGTATAGAAGAATGGGGTGAGCGTTAGGGACGATGACCCCAAGGCACACCCCAACACCTGATGGTGTATGGACAGTGGGGGTAGGGTGGTAGTGTTGTGTGGGGGGTTCCATACTTTTGTTGTTGTAATATGAACCCTAACTGATGCATTAACTGAGTTTTTTGCAATGAATTTCCTTACTTTTTGTGAAAGTATCACCATATCCGTAGCTGTTGGCCCTGCACTCCCATCTATCCGTAATTGTAGAGACATTGTAATTAACCTTCATCTCCCTGTTGGAGTACTCCCATGCTCCATGATTTTCCTTATTTTATTGTGGGAGTGCAGGGTGCAAAGGACTCTGTGCACACATCCCTCCATAGATGCGTGAGCAAATTATCACCACAGCCATCTAGTTACCCCAAGACATGTACCTGGTACAGAAAATTTTCAAATCCGAAACATAATTCTGCACAACTGTGGTGCCATTCCACACCACAGGTACGAAAACACATTTGGCCAGGATCTGAAAAAGTACAGCTGTGACATACATGAGGTGAGGTAATAAGAAGGCTATGTTGAAAATCTGGGGTCAAAATCTGGAAACTTTCTGCAGTTACGAGTGGGAGTACCGGAATTGCAGTGAATGGTCATAACTTTGTAATTTCTTTCATATTTTGACCCAGAATATTCAACACAGTCTTATCACCCCACCTCATAAACCCCATAGGTGAAAATTTCGTTATCTGTGGCAAAACGGCATTCTGTGCCACAGGTGTGGAAACACATTCCAGGCAAGAAGTGAGAAATGTATTTATTTATTTAGATTTTGGTAACCGGGTAAGCCCACTGAGACCAGAGGTCCCTTTTTCTGTACTGTTCATGAGGTGGTGTGAAAAATGGCTATGTTGAAAATTTGGAGTGACAATAATAAAAATTGCCAAAGGTACGCACATGCGTAGAAAACTTTCAATGACCATGCATAACTCAGACATTTTTTGGTATTTTTGCACCAGAGTTTCAACACAGGCTTTTTGGAACCCCACCTCATGAACGCTGGCACTGTCATTTTGTTACTCAGTCCCAAAAGGTGATTTTGCGCAGGGACTGCAAAATCACCTAACAGGTCAGATTAATGAAATGACATTGACAGTGTTCATGAGGTGGGGTCCCAAAAAGCCCATGTTAAAAATGTGGTGTAAAAATACCAACAAATGGCTGAGATATCACCATAAGTTCAAAACAACATTGACAGCCATTATACGGCACTTACCTTGATTCTTCAATTTGCAGTTCAGCTTTGAAGAGTGCAGACCTGTCCTGGTCTGCAGAAGATGACAGCCAATGATCTCCAGTGGTAAGTATTGGGCAAGAGGGTGGTGTGGGGTGGTGTGTGCTCAGTGGGATGGTCAGGATTGGGAAGGGGGACAGGGAAGATGACAAGGGACCATTTATTTTTTTCAGGATTTAAAAAATAAAATATGTCAAGGGACAATTTTCTTTTTTTACAGGATAAACATCATTATTTTGGGACACTGGGAGTGGGCTGCCCAGTGTCCCACAGTGCTGGGGGTGGTGGTCTTCAGAATGCCAACATGGAGATTGGGCACCCTGATGTCAGTAACCAAATAAGTTAAATATTTTGGGACACTGCTGTGGGGGGGGGATTCAGAATGTCAACACAGGGATTGGGCACCCCAATGTCAGCAGTCATATTTTAAACAATGGTCTTTTTTGGGAGGTGGGGGCATCTGACACTAGGGGTTGGTATCCCAGTGTCGGAATTAAGAATAAACTGTTCTGGGACACTGGGGGTTGGCTCCCCAATGTCCCACACTACTGAGAGGACTAAATGCCAACACAAGGATTGGGCACCCCGATGTCAGCAAAAACATTTTTTTTATTAAAACATGCCTCAGCCCCCTTGGAGGCAGTAAAAAGAGAAAACATCCTTTTATTTGGTAAACACCAATAGGTGTTTACCTAAACAGGGGCCAAGGAATCTGATTCTGCAGTTATTTGAGCCACAACATGGGCAGAAAAGGTTTTTGTTTTTTTACAGGGGCCAATGGCTTTTTCTCTTAAAGTAGTGCCGTAAACTGCAGCAGTTTTCATGAAACAGTAACACAATTTGTGGCAGTTTTTATGCAACAGTGCCATTAGTTGAGTGAAAACTGCCACAACTTGCAGCAATTGTGCAAAAATAGTGCCGCAAATTTGTGACACTATTAATGGTGTATGTAAAGAAAACATACTTCCGGCCTCTATTTTTAAAAACTAAAGGCAGAATCGTGTTCCTCTGGACCCAGTTAGGTAAACACAACTGTTGATGTTTACCATGGAGTAGTGTTTATTGAATTACAGCATTTTTTCTCCATCGCTAAATGAAAACAACATGGTGACAGCATGACACTACTGATCCATTTGCGACAGCAGAAAGTGCTTTCTCGAAAGCAGATACTGCTTTCACACAGCACATATAATTTTTCTCATAAGCTATAATGGGAAACTTAAAGGCTTAATAACTTTTGAACAGATTAATATTTTCTCACCAAACCTTCAAAAGACACATATGAGACCCCGACCCCATATACCCTAACAATTTCAGACCAGACCCTCAAGCCATTTTGGAGATACGGCGTGGCAAAGGATTTGCACCTAAATGATAATTTTCACATTTTTTGACACTACGTATATCCTCAACTGCATATCTGACCAAAATGAAACTTGCCACATCAGGAGATCTGTGGTACCTGAGGGTGCATGAAAACTCTCGTGCACATTGGCCATACGGTTGCAAAGTTATTAAACTGCAAGATTTGGGGTTTAACATAGAAGTGACCATTGAATCCTAACTATAATGGCACTACTGTGCTATATATATATATATATATATATATATATATATATATATATATATATGGATGGAGAAACAAACTGCAACACCAACACAGGCTGACTAAATCAGGGCTGGCATCTGAACTTGGGCTAGAGGAAACAACAGCAAACACCACGAAGGTGGGAGAGCATAACACCAAATTAAACCATAAACAAGGCCAAACTGAAACAAACAAACTCAGCAAACTAGAGCTATCAAGAAAGAAATTCAACCATAATGTTAACAGCAAAGAACAAACATAGCAACCCAGCAACCCAAGGCAAACAGAGGGCCAGCATCCCCCTACCATTGCACAAACCAAACAGAAAAGGCTGGGTCAGTAATTCCAGAAAATTCATGCAAAAAGTGACAATGACTGCTAGCAGAATTATTAATTAGGAAAGAAAATGAGTTAGCAGAATTTAGAAAATGGGAGAACTACATCAAAAGAGTCCTATCTATGTGTGAGATAAATAAAGCCCAGCAGTCCATTACAGTGCAATTAGTCTGGAGAGATGCTCAAAATGAAACTGAGGATGATCCAGTAGGAAGTGGCAGGAGTCATGACTGAATTCTTGAAGGAAAGCTTTTCATTTCCAAGTTTTGTTTATTAGCCTATTAGAGGATGGCTACATCACCCAGAAGTTTTCATCAACGGAGTGCTGTAAAGGGGTTGATTGGATGACATTTTCTTTATTGTACCTAAGGATTAAAATAAGCAGCAACACAAAGGAACATCATTCCATCTCCTCTAACAAAATTGCATGAGAGGATTTTCTTTTCTCAGACGTCTTTCCCACTTTCACCTTAGCTGGCTTCCCTCCTATTCCTCCAAGAGTATTTCGTGCAATAGAATCCTTGAGTTACTCCCCCTCAACCCTGCCTGGATCTAGTGAAGAGAGTTGACTGGTCAGTACCCGAGTCCCATTATTCCCTTCCTTCATCCTGATGTCTGGGTATTTTTGAACATACTGTACATTACCCAGGTTGGAAAGGATATGTTGCATCACTGAGGAGTCCCTCCCCTCCCCTCCACATGATGTTTCATGCACGCTCCAGCTTCACAGCACATCTTTTCATAATGCACCATGTAGATCATCTCCTCTCTTCTCCTCCCATTTTCCTTTCCTACTCCTTTCTTTAGTTGTAGCACGTTTGGGAATTATACTTCCTTTCCTCTATTTTTCTTGCATGCTCCATTTTCGTAAAGAATCAAGTAAACACAAATTAATTCTTAACATTTAGAAAAAGGTCATTAATTAGTAAAATTGTGTTTGAGGGTGCATTAATTTGCATCGACAATCTATGTGTAAACCACTTGACCAAACTACTAACATTCATTTTTTTCTAAGCCAGTCATTCTTCACTTTTATCTTTTTTAGTTTCCTTGTATGCTTTTCAGTCAGATAATTGATATATTTTATATTTTACCTGTCTCCACTTTTTAATATGGTTTGGGAAACTTACAAGCTTGTTTTAGACATCGGTGAATATTGTAAAATTACATAATTGCAAACAGTAATGAAAGCTGTATTTCTTGCAGTTATTCATGCCACTCAGATAGTGAACAAGTGGCACGGAACTTAGCCCAGCACCTAACCCTAGCCTTGATATCAGTAAGTAAGGCAGTATGGAGCCACTAAGCAGTCATACCCTTGACCCTATGCCCACTAAATGAAATATGCTTGTCCTGGAGATCATGGATCTGAGAGGTGAAATAGGAAACAGCCTCATTCGCAGTAGTATAAGTAGAGGACCAATCAATTTGGCTTAGATCCACTACGAGGGACATAGATCCACTGTGAGGTCAGGAGTATTGAGTTTTGGAAAGTTACGAAAAATCAGATATATAGGTGTGTTAGATGGGGTGCAGGGCTTCCAAATGCAGAAAATAGGTGAACGATCACTAATGGAGTCAGGTAAAATGCCCGAGGTGATGATCCTATCCTCTCTATTTGTTAGAATCCAGTCAATGAGAATCTGACTGTTACTCCTGGGAGCAACCCTGGTAGGGGAAGTAATGAATTGAGCAAGATGACATTTACCCAGTAGGGATTCATAAGTGCCAGATTTATTGTTGATCCAGTCTAGATTAAGATCACCAAGTAGGCCAGCCCGGTGGCACAGAGGGTTGAGGCACCAGCCTCACCTGCCGCCACACCAGCAACCCGGGGGTTGGCAGTGACTCAGGCAGTCAGGGGTTCACCAGGGAGAGGAGGATCAAGCATCCCAGGACTGCTCTCCTCCTCTGGGGAGGGAAGAGTCTCAGTGACTGATGCTAGCCTGGCTCCTAGAGGAGGCAGGGAGTTGGCACACAGACACTGCAGAATGGGGGCAGAGGTGGGACAGACACCCAGTGTTCCATGCACCAGAGCAATGTATGGCATCACCACTGGTGTCACTGCATGCCCTTCCTCTGCAGGGGAGAAAATGGAGAGGAAAAGGTGTTGGTGGCTAGATGATGGCAGGCTTTCAAAGGTCCTGCTCCTGACCAGCATGGTTGCCAGCCTGAACTGGATCCATACCTCAGAAGGGGCCTGGACCCCCACCACTGACCCCACTGTGGTGGCAAGCCCTGGGGGAAGAAGAATTGCAAATCCCAGTGGACATTGGGGGATGAGACTAGTGAGCCCCCTTGAATGAGGACTGACAGGGTAGGATAGAAATAAAATAAAAAAAAAAAAAGATTGCCAAGTAGGAGAACTTCATTTTTGTCAGTGCTCATAGGTAAGTAATGAGTAATATCTGTAAGACCTACCAGGCCACTTTTAGGGGATTATAGATAATTACAACATTTAGTTTCTTGGTATTTCCCAGGGTTAGCAGAGAGTGTAACATTTCACAAGATATTGTAGTTGAGCTGGTAGAACAGTGAGCTGCAGGTGATCTCTGAAATAGATCAGAATACCTCCACCCCTTTCAGAGGTGGAGTGATCTCACCATAGGAAACTGTATCCTAACATGGAGCACTTAGCATCAAGGATGGATGATTTCAGCCAAGTTTCAGTTAGACACAGAATGCCAGGCTATAGCTTGTTACCCAGGTTTCAGGATCTGTAAAGTTTGCCATATGGCTATGAATATTAAGGTGGGCAACCTTAAGACCCTTGATCCCACACCACTAAGAACAAGAGGGGTGGGCACCATTATTGCCAGTATTCAGACCTGGGTTTAGTTCTACATCTTTAGATAGGGCGATACTTAATGACAGGAGCTATGTCCTGTAGGTATCTGGTACCAATCAACAAACCAGAGGCCTTTGGAAGGCAAAATTGGACAACCAACTTGCAGTTAGATGAACATGTTTTGGATGAAGGCACCGAGTAAAGTCTGGCAGGTTAGGGGTTGAAATAAGCTGGTTAGAGAGATGAAAGTTATTTGTCTGCCTATGAGAGGACTGTACTTGATAAGGGAATAATAAGGTAACATGATCAGTAGTAGTAGTCTAAGCTGTGAGCTGCAAAATTGACCATATGAACATACTGTACATATGAACATGCCAGCAGAAGCAGGCCTTGCGGTCTATCAAGTCTGCTCGATTATGCACCCTGTCCCAATCCCTCTTAAAGATACCCACTGTACTACAGGAAACCACTTCCTCAGGCAGAGTATTCCATTTGTCCACCACCCATTCTGTGAAACAATATCTCCTGATTTCCCCCCTGAATCTTCCCCCCCTCCAGCCTTAGATGATGCCATCTCAAATCCCTCCCACTTCTAATCTGGAAAACCCCTTCTGTATTAACCTTGTTTATCCCCCTAAGGTATTTAAAGGTTTAAGTCATATCCCCTCTATCCCTTCTCTCCTCCAGGAAGTACATGTGAGCAGATGCAATAGGCCGCTTGGCCTGTACCTGCTGGCATTTGCGTACATTCATAAAGTAACAAGAAGAGTACAATTCCATGGCTTACCAGACTGCATCACATTTCATTGTTAATTGCTATAGAATCAGTTATATAATTTAATTTGTGCAACTGTATTCCTATTCAAGAAGACAGAAGTCCTGCTAACTGTGTTAGAAGTTTAGCAAGCACTAACTGCAAGAGTAAGCCAGGAGGCTAAACAGAGGGAGATAATATAATTACCATTCACTAACAGAAAATTGGCGTACCCTAAATAGGGTGTTGCCTATAACCACTCACACAGGCAGTTTCTAAGTCACAACTGCAGAGGAAGCCAAAAGAAACTTGAATAGGCTAGTTAATGCACAGTTTATGGGAACAACAGCAAAATCTGGTTTCAAAACAGAACATGGTAATACACCAGGTCACTAAGCAGTAACTTAGCAGAGAGATTGTAGGCCAAAATACACTATACAGAAGTAAATGAGAAGATACAATACTTCAGGAGGCAATAAATAAGGATAAAAAGTCACAGTAGCAGAGAATCTTCAATACAGCACTCACACAGTGGGGGATTCCAGGAACAGCATGACCAGGTGCCAGCTGACTCCCCCTGGCTGACTCCCCTGTGGCAGACTTCCTTGTTGTCCTTTGCACTGTGGTCCTTCGTACAGAGGGCCGCAGCGATGATGGCTGCTTACAATGAGTTAGTTAAGAAGGGAGTGATTGCCCTGCCTTTGCTAGCAAAACAATCTCCTGATTGGCTGAGACAGCTGAGGAGGGCTTGGATAAAGTTCCTTGCGTTTGCTGGAAGCTTCGCTGTGGTCTGGTGTCCAGTGAATGTTAGGAGGGAGGACTTGGAAAAACAGGTGTCCTCATGACCCCTGAATTCTCTGATGTGGCTGTGCTGCTGTGTGGAAGGGAGATGCTGCTTCGACTTTTAAATTTGGTGGGCTTCCATGAGTGCTCTGCCTCCACCAGCAAAACAGTCTCCAAATTGGCTGAGGGAGCTGAGGGGGCTTAAATAAAGTTCCATGTGTTTGTTGGAAGCCCCGCTCTGTTAAATACCATTTTTTGCTTATTCACTTTTTTCTGCCTATTATAGTCTATAGAACTTGTAGATCTGTTCTAAATATCAATAAATTGCAAAACTGTGAAAAATTATAGAAGCTGCATTTTGACAGATCTACTTTTCATACCATTTTTGTTTAATTTTTCTTGCTATTATTACGTTTTGCTGAACTTGTAGGTCTGTTCTAGATATCAGCAAACTGAAAAATTGCAATAATTATGACAAATAATGAATCATATTTGGGGATCTACTTAAAATAGTATGTTTTACCTTTTCTCACCTGTTTTAGGGGTTTGTGAATTTGCAGGTCTATTCTAGATATTAATTAATTGTAAAGTTGCAAAAATTATGAACAATAATAAAATATGGTTTTAGATCTATGTTAAAGCAGCAGTATTTGTCAATTGACAAAAAATGTAATCAGTTTTTTAACAAAAATTTATTTCTGACATCCTTAGATTCATCCTCAGTGCATTTTTATTTTTCTGAGATGCATTTAAAACAGTTCTTTTTAGCTTATTCTGCAATTAATAACTCACATCATTAAAGATGGCCACCACTCAGTTTTTAAAAATGTCTTCTGTCGAGGTTACCTTCTGAATGTACATAGCTGTACTAGATTCATATTGTGGCTGTATTAGGATGGTTCTACCATATATTCTGGATGATAAATAACATAACACTGTACCTCAATGTTTAATTGTTTTCACAGTTGGCGTGGCATGTGAGTGGGAACTTTTAAAAACTTAAAAATCCCATAATTTAGTTTAGGAATAAAAGACAGTAAAATGAAAACAATGGGTATGTTGGTGTTTTTTGCCTCAAAAACAGTATTGCTGAATAAAAAACAGCATGGGGACTAACAAATACTTCTGCTTTAAATACCATTTTTCCTGCTTTTTCCACATAGTATTATGGTTTGGTAATTTTCTGTTCTAGACATCGATGAATTATAAAACTGTGAAAAGTTACAAACAGAAATATGTTATTTTTTGAAGACCTACTTTAAATACTTTAAATAACGAACATGGCCAAGAATGCCCTTAAACCTCCTTTCTGGCATACTCTCCTGGGTCAGCAATCATTTGTTGTCAAGGCTGCTAACTGGTTAAATGAACTGCCTGATACATTGCTGAATCTCCAGAAGATTAATCAGGTTAAGCGGTCTTTGCAGTTTGCCTTTGCAGTCCAATGCAATTATAACTGTTAAACAGTTTTTTGTGCCCATTAATGTGGGTGGACAGTCTCAATGGGCACTTCTGGCCTTCTTCTGTCTATTGCTCCTAGTATGAAATCCTATTATGAAACATGAACTTTTTTATTGAAGAAATTTCAAATTACAAAAAGAGAACACCAACAATTGTTGCAAAGGAGAACCATAAGAAACATAAGAACATAGAAAGTGTCGGCAGATAAGGGCCTCATGGCCCCTTCTTTCTCTTTTATCCTAATGTAACATTGTAGACTCTAATCTGCCTCTGGTTCCTCTACCCCCCCTTTTTATTTTTACTTTCAAGATCCCTCTGTGCCTATCCCATGCTTTCTTGAATCCTGTAACTGTTTCCAACCCCACCACCTTCTCTGGTAGGCTGTTCCAATCGTCTACCACTCTTTCAGTGAAAAAGTACTTCCTCACATTTCCTCTGAACCTCCCCCCCCTTTCTAATTTCATGGCATGAACCCTCATCCTTGAGTATCTTTTCCTTTGAAAAATGCTGCCTTTCTGCACCTTGTTTTTCCCTGTGGGGTATTCGTATGCTTCTGTCATATCCCCCCTCCTCCTATCCTCCATGGAGTACATGTTTAATTCCCTAAGCCTTTCCTTGTAGGTCTTGTGATGCATTCCCTGTATCATTTTTAATGCCCTCTTTGAATTGTCTCCACCCTAACTATGTCCTTCTGAAGCTAGGGCCTCCAGAACTGGACACAGTATTTGTGGTGTGGTCTCACCAATGATCTATACAGGGATACTGTTAACTCCCTCCTTCTCCTGGTGATGCCCCTGCCCATGCATCCTAGCATCCCTCTAGCCTTCCCCACTGCCTTGTCACACTGTTTTGCAACCTTTAGGTAATCTGTAATGATAATAATAATAATAATATTTTTTTTATAGGGCGCTTTATCCATAACCAAGGCACCTAACAATTTAAAAGCAAAACAAGCATCAATAAAATTAACATTAAAATAGCAGTACACCCAAAATCAGAAAGAAAAATCAATCACTGAATGCCTGGTGCCACAGAAGAGTTTTTAAAGATTGCTTAAATCCCTCCACAGTTGTGCACTTCCGTAGCCGACAGGATAGAGAATTCCAAAGGGTGGGGGCTGTATACATAAACGCTCTCACCCCAGATGATTTTAAACATACCTTTGGAATCTCTAGCAACTGCTCTTCGGCCGAGCGGAGTGATCGTCCAGGGCAATAAGGAACCAGGAGCTCTTTCAGATAATCTGGGCCCAGTCCATGTAGGGCTTTGAAAGTCAACAAACCGACTTTAAAGGTGATCCGCCAATGTACTGGCAGCCAGTGCAGTTCACGCAACACCTGCAAAATATGACAGGATCGAGCAGATCCCATCAAAAGCAGGGCCGACGCATTCTGCACCAGCTGCAGGTGGTGAATTTCTACCCCAGAAAGCCCTAGGTAAAGGGAGTTGCAATAATCTAAGTGCGAGGACACAAAGGCATGGACCAAAGTAGGGAGGTCACCAGATGGAACTAGATGCCTAATCCTGGCAATATTCCTAAAATGGTAAAAGAAAGATTTGACAACAACTGACACCTGCGAATGCAGGGTCAGCCCTTCATGAAAAATTACCCCCAGGTTATGCACCCATTCAGAGGTCAGGAGTGAAATGCCACCAAGAAAAATTCTTGAGGGTGAACCAACCCCTAACCCCCATATCCAGTGACCTGGGTCCACAACCAGCACCTCAGTTTTTTCTGAGTTCAACTTCAGCCAGCTGGAATCCATCCACTCCAAGATTTCTTTCAGATAGTTATTAAAGACCGAGAGAGAGCTCCATCCTGGTCGGGTGCGAAAGAAAAGTAGAGCTGGGTATCAACAGCCTAGCAGTGAAACCTCAGCCCATACCTTCTTACAATATCTCTGAGGGGTAGCATGCACACCGCGAACAAAATGGGTGACAGCACTGATCCCCGAGGCACTCCACATGACAGAGAAGTAGGGCCTGAAGAAAAGACCCCAGACACCACTCTCTGTGTTCTTCCTGTGAGGAGTGATGTAAACCACCTGAGGACCATTCCCAACAGTCCACAGATGTGTCTCAGGTGACCAAGCAACACCCCATGGTTCACGGTGTCAAATGCTGATGAGAGATCCAGAAGAACCAAGATGGAGCAGCTCTTCCGATCTCTAGCCATCAGGAGATCATTGAGCACCTGAACCAGCGCTGTCTTGGTACTATGTCTCTTTCGAAAACTGGACTGGAGCGGTTCATAGATGTCATAGATGGTCAAATGATCCTCCAGTTGTGCTGCCACTACTTTGTCAATCACCTTCCCTAAAAAGGGAAGGTTAGAGATAGGTCTGTACTTTGCATGGCAGTCTGGATCCAAGGTAGCTTTCTTCAAGAAAGGTATCACCACTGCCTCTTTCAGGGAGCTATGAAACTCTCCAGATTCCAAGGAGCACCAGACTATCCATGCAGGGACAGGGCCGATGACATCAATACAACCCAAAATTAGGGTAGTTGGTCCAGGGTCCAAACTACAGCACGTAGGGCGCACACCCTGGATAATCTGCATAACATCCATGAACTCCGGTTGGCTGAAGGTACTCCAGGAAGGCAGAGGTGCAGAGATCTAGTACTGATCAAAAGCAACACCCATAGAGTGTGCCAGCCGGTGTACAGCTCTCGTGTCAGCCAACTTATTAGCAAATAATCGAGCAAGTTCGTCGCACTCTAATTGCGAAAAGGCTTTAGTTAATCTGTAATGATCACCCCCAGGTCCCTTTCCTGATCTGTGTCTGTCAGTGCCTCACTCCCAGTTTATATGTTGCCTTCGGGTTTTTGTGCTCCATATGCATTATTTTGTACTTTTTTGTGTTGAAACCCAGTTGCCAATTTCTTGACTTTTCCTTCAGCTTTTTTAGATCTCCCCTCATTCTATCCACCCCCTGTGAGGTATTCACTCTGTTACAGAGTTTTGTGTCATCCGCGAAGAGGCATATCTTTCCCTCCAGTCCTTCAGTAATGTCACTAATAAAGACATTGAAGAGGACCGGGTCTAGTACTGATCCCTTCGACACCCCACTGGTCACTTTGCCTACTCCAGAGTAGGACCCATTTACCACTATCTTCTGAGTCCTATTGCTCAGCCAACTCTCCACCCATTTAACAACCTTAGTACCCACTCCTAGTCTCCTCAGCTTTTTTATCAATTTTCTATGTGGAACGGTGTCAAAGGCCTAGAACGTAATACATTACAAATGTGAAGGAACATCAAAAACCGACACATGAGACAGTATCGAAGGGCAGTAAAAACATAGTCCACACTGTATGAGAGCTCACTGAGTACCTAACATATGCCCACTATGTTTCATAGGTGAAAAAATTGAGTTTCTATTTCCCTAGTGAAGACAGTGAGGGGATGACAGTTGGGTATGCCAAAGTGGGTGTATAGATAGGTGATGAGAAAATTAATACGAGGTAAGAGGAAATTCATGAGAGATTGTGTGACTGAGGAAGGGGGACTGAGCAGAGATGTGACTTTAGAAAGGGGACCCATTTCTTGGGATAGATGGCTTACTTACCAGCAGTTATGTAACCCCCCTGCAAATGGGGGTTCCCAAAAGACTTCCAGGAGCTTGCTTGAATGCTCCAAGCCTGAATGGTGTTTGGCGTTTAAGCCATTTATCAGTGAGTGTTTTTAGAACCTCTGGTACTGTCTCTTTAAGATCTGTCTGCTTGCAGACATAATTAGTTTGTATGGGGGACTGTGTGCTTCTCTGTTTGAGTACCACTCGAGCTGCTGCCAGTTCACTCCATTTTGCAGTCACTAGAGTGCAAAGGGAACCTATTTGAAAGATGTAACTGTTTGCCAGAAATCATTTACAGTAATAATGAAATTACAGTTTGTCTAACCTGCTTTCTTTGCAGTCAGAACTGTGTCTGCCTAGTTCCCCATTCTGGTTTTGAACTGCTGAACTGGACCAATCAGTGTGGGGTAAGCTAGCTCTAAAATGGTGCCTTGACGAATCAGAACTTGGACTCATAATCTGAGCCAGCCACAAGAGGATTGTATGGGCAGTGACTCTGGGAGATGTAGTTTAGACTTGCACCTTTTGGACCAACAGCAGCAGTCTATTGTGAGTGACAGCCAATCCAGTCAAGAACTGGGAGGAACTCAAAGGAAGTGCCGGTTTTGTCTGTTGGGAGTTTCAGTTGAGCTTTGGCAGTGAAGGGAAAGGAACCCTGTGCTCCTTCAGTGCACAGTTTTAGTCAAAAACATGTGTAAGGTCCAGAGTTCCGGTCTGCAGCTTGTTAGGACTGAATCCGTCCTGTGAAGAGAATCAAAGGATATCTGAAGTAGAAACCAGGCTCACCCTGTAGAAGACTGGAGGAATTGCTGAAAATTGCACTCGGTCTGTCAGGAACTGAATCTGCTGTGTGTTCTCCCGGGTATTGTGCAGTAATTGCGATCGGGATACAGATGCAGCCTGCCTGGTATAGTGCTTTCTTTTTACCATATAAATGTGTGAAGAGGTTTGTGTACCTCAAGTGAATCCTGCTGCCATTAAGTGACTTTTGCCTGTGACTGTTTACCATATAAATGTGTGAGGAGTCTCTTGGAGCTCAAGAGTAGCCCTGCTGACATTGAAGGACCCTATCTTATTTGGAGGTCGTGAGTACTAATTCAGGGTCGCTCCTGTTGAATTGCCACATTAAATCCAAATGGAATTACTGTACTGCTGACTGTTTAATTCTCCTTTTCTCTGTGTGAAAGGGCCCTACCAGCTGCCACGGTTTGGACTAGCCACTAGGGCTTGGGTACCCAGGGACAGTAACTGATAGGGATAGGCCTGTGCACGAGAGCCATAAGTAGATGAGTAGAGTGATAAGCTAATTAACCTGATTTCCCCTGTCCTTGTTATATCCCCTAAATAAATCAGATCTGCTTGTTTCAGCAAAGTTATACTGCCTGAGGTATTTGTCTATGTTGAAGTACTGTACTGTGATTGTTGCACTGTATCTTATTTCACAGGAGGTCCCAGTGCGGAACCAGTCCTGGGGGTAAGTGTATACTGTAAGGTAATTCTGATGTATTGTGTGGGCCACTAGTGGGAAGAAAGGGGTTGCAGTGTCCCAGAGGGCTGTGACCAAGTTAGTTTAACTATTGTAAACCCTGACCTCTGGGTGGAGGCACCCGCCATTGGATCCAGGCCCCTCAACCTGTTAGTGGCAAATCAGGCAGGGGTAGTAGCCCCTGGGATAGCGCCATCTAGGGGTTACAGTTACAAAAGAGATCCTTTTAAAGAGGGCCAATTTGGGTAAGGCTGAGTGCCACAAAATCAGAGAGGGAATAGTCATACATCTCCATGACATCAGAATCCATAAAATGAGCCACCACTCCTTAGTCGACTGGGCCCTCACATTGCACCCTTACAGGGTCATTAAATCTGGTGTACTACCAAATGCCCTAAGTAACCACTGTATGACCTTCCTGGTGCATAAAATTCACAAAATCAAGGCTCCTCACAAAACCTTACTGATTCGCTCATACAAATCTCTGAATCTTGCCCCTCTCCTCCATAACCTAGTTCATACAAACTGGTCTTCCATAGTCTCCGTGAACTTGCTAGACGAAGCCACAGATTACTTTAAAGGCAAATTTCTCGACATCTGGAACCAGCACGCCCCACTTCTATGGGTCAGGATCCACAGGAATCACCTTCCATGGATCTCACCTGAACTCATAGAATGTCAAACAGTGTGGGACCAAGCTTGGAAGCTACACAAAGCCTCTAAACTCCGAGACTATGAGGCATATCACTTCCTTCACAAAAAGTGCACGAAAGCCACTCGGTTGGCCAGGGCAGATTACTTCAATCAATCCCTCAAAATTTTGGAAAGTCATACACTCACTCTTCTCCCCTTCCTCCTCCCTCCCCCCTCGGCATAAACAACTTCCTCATTACTGATCACTCTAGTGTTGCTTCGAATTTAACAAGTATTTCACCTCTTGCGCCTCTGCCCTTCTGTCCTCTTTACCACCTAGTAGGTCAGCCACGCCTGTCACCTCACCATGGGCACCCTCTCAGTCAAATAACTTTAGTTTCTCCAAAATTGCTCCTACTGACATGTTGGAGGCCTTGTATGCTCTAAACCCATCCAAAGGCAGCTCACCTGACGGCTTGGAGACCAAGCTACTATATTTTTCAGCCTCGGCTATTTCTGTCCCATTGTCTGATCTCTTCAACCTCATATTTGATATGGCAGCCATCCCATCCATTTGGAAGCATGCCATTGTTCTTCCTGTACTTTAGGGCGGCAATACGTCCTCAACGGGGAACTACCATGCCATATCCCTCCTTCCCACCCTTGCCAAACTACATGAACACTTGGTTCTTACCCAACTCTCGTCTTATCTCTCAAACTCTAACTATTTCACTCTGTTCCAATCTGGCTTTCAGAAACACCATTCCACTACCACCTCTCTGATTATGCTTACTGACTCCATCCTCTCAGGGATGGACAGTGGCCAAATCACTTCTGCCATTTTTGTCAACCTTGCCAAGGCTTTCGACATGGTTTCCCACTCCCTACTACTTAACTCTCTTTCCTCAGCAGGTCTGACTTACTCAGCCACCAATTGGTTTAGAGCCTACCTTGTAGGTCAGTCAGTCAGAATTGCTGACTCCATATCCCCTTCCCTCCCTATCAACACAGGTGTCCCTCAGGGGTCCGTATTGGGTTCTATCCTGTTCTCCATTTTTCTAAATGATCTTCCATTGGTCTGTACCTCAACCTATATACATATGTACACAGATGATACGGTTCATTACACCTCCGGACAGTCCCCCTCTGTTGTTGCAAACAGACTTCAGCTAGACTTCAGTAATGTCCAGCACTAGTTTTGTGATCATCAACCTTTTCTAAATGCTAAGAAGACAGTCTCCATTACCTTCGGCACTAGGCAGAGACTCTCAAGGCTTCCCTCCCTACCCTGCTTCCATACACTTGATGGGACAGCTATTGAGGACACCTCCTCATTCAGATATCTAGGTGTGTGGCTTAATCAACATCTCACCTTCTCTGGCCACATAGATGCCATCCTGAAAAAGCTCTGCCACAAGCTTGGCACTTTATACAGGAACCGGAACTGCCTCCCTCTCCCGGCTAGGCACGAACTGGTCCAGAAGATGATTCTACCCATTTTTGACTACTGTGACATAGTCTACAGTGCTGCTTCCAATACCTTCTTAGCCAGATTGGACACCCTTTTCAACTCCTTCTATCGTTTTGCTCTGGACTCTCCTATCACCCATCACTGTCAACTCTGCCACTCCCTGGCATTTCCCTCTCTTGAAAATAGACGCCTCCACCACTGTGCTAAATTTGTCTCAGAATTCTGGTTTGGCTCAATCCCATCCTATCTCACTTCTTCACTAGTGGCCCTCCCCTCCTCAGCCCACTCACTTAGGTCTCACGACTCCAGATCCTTGATAGTGATAGTCCCTCACCGCTCTACCACTGTAGGCCACGCTGCCTTCTCGTACCGATTCCCAAAACTGTGTAACTCACTTCCATACCAAATTCACCAGTCATCCTCTCCCTCCTCTGCAGCTCTACATAATTTCCTCTCTATCAAGTGTTCCTGTATCTAATTCTCCTGTTATCATCCTGGTCATAAGCTGTTATACTTACAATTGCACTTGACCTTGTTCTTTGTGACATTTGTAACATGCTGTCCCTATACAGCACTTAAAAGCATTGTATAATTATTATTTTTTGTTAGTTATCACTGCCTCTGTTGCGTAAAAATGTTAGATGTATGTTCATTATTAAGTGCAGTCCTATTGTTACACTAAATATGTATTGGTGTTTATATAAGTAAGTTCCCTCTGCCTCTTTGTTGGAAAAATGATGCTGTATGTCTTGACTTCATATATTTCTCCCATTGCCCCTTCCCCCAGGACGCACCATGAGACGAGCAACTTGCTGTTCAGTGTGCCTTTCCTGGTGAAACATTTCAATAAATAAATAAACATAATGAACCTCTTGGCTTCCATAGGGCTGTAAGAAGGCAACACTGTGAGGGTTTGGGTAAGGTGGAGATTAGAGTTGGTATCCCCAAGATGACCAGTTCAGGGAGTTCAGGATCTGCAAATTGAGGATTCTAGAGCAATCAGACAGAATATCCTGCCACCATTTGGTGAGGTTAGGGCAGCTCCACAGGATGTGGAGGAGTTCTGCCTCAGTCTGGGAGCACTGCCGGCTGGAGGAATGTGGTAGTAATGCCATGGAATGCAAGCCCTGGGGTGTCCTGTTCCACTGGTGTAGGATCTTAAGATGACCCAATTGACTTTTAACATTACTTTATGCCATGTGTGCCATTAGGACCCCAGTGGTTCAATGAGCGGAATGTACAGGTGGCCCAATTCCCGCTCCCACCCAGCCTTACCAGCTTTAAGGATAGGGGGTTGAGCATCCTTTAAGGCGGTGTATATTTTACCTGCCCATCCTCTGGATCAGGAGGAAGCAGTGAGCTTACATAGTCATGACCATGGTGGGGGGGGGGGAGAAGTGTTTTCTCGAAGGCTTGTATGGCAGCCTGGATTTAAAAAATTGCCAGAAGTCAGTTTTGAGCAGACCTGTCTTATCCAGTAGTTGTTGAAAGTTCAAGTTTATTGCAGGAAGACTCTGTTGAGCAAGCTCATTCACAAGGAGGTCCTGAGGGTAATACATGTACAATGGCATATTATACAGTACAGCACCTTGATAGACAAATATACAAAGTGCACACAAGGTTCTAATCAGGTAATACATAGCGACATAAAAGGTTACAGATATATGTACAAAATATGGGACAGTCAGTATCAGGTAAGGTTAAATACTTAGTCGCTGTGTGAAGCAATATATAATCAAAAAGTGGTGAAGAACTAGAGGAAGGAAGCAATAATAGGAGTGAGCAGGGTAGGTAGGGAGGGAGGGGTAGGTTAGCAAAGGGCAAAGGTTTATGATTATTGGTCTCAGTATGGCAAGGGCCAATAGAAACAATAGACGAGAAACACACATAGAGATAAGAGGGGACTTAGTGGCAGTTACAAATATCTTCTTTTTTAGATGCAATTAGCACTCTGAAGAAGTTGACCGAAACAATGCTAGTTAGTTTTAGTATAGATTGGAGTTGGTTCCACATAGGGGGAAGAACATACGAAATAGCACGTTTGCCAAAGGAGGTACGAGTCCTAGGCACATCAAGCATGACAAAGTCAGTTTTCCTAAGAGAATATGCACTGCAGGAAAGGCAGATTAACGATGTTAGGTAGCATGGTAATTTCTGTAAGACCAGCTTGAGGGTCCAAAGACCAGCATGGAGCAAGCGTCTAGTGGTGAGAGATGTCCAACCAACAGCTACATACAAATCACAGTGGTGAGTATAGTAAGGGCAGTTGGTAATGAAATGTAGTGCACGGTGATAAAGGACGTCCAGCTTGCTTAGGCTTGAGGTTGAAGCTGTAGTATAAATTAAGTCACCGTAATCAAGTAGGGAAAGGAATGTGGCCTGTACGAGCCTTGTACGTGTCTCAAGGGGAAATAGAGACCTATTTCTAAAAAAGAATCCTAATCTTGCTTTGAGCCTTCTGGTTAGTTCATCAATGTGGTCATTAAATGAAAGCTTATTATCTAACAAGATGCCCAAGTATTTGAATTTAGGAATGAATTCCAATGACTCATCTAGTGTAGTAACTATAAAATTATTTGGTTGGATGGGGAAGGGGGACCAGGGGAAGTACCACAAGAGAAAATCATTGCTTTCATTTTCTTAGCATAAAGGAGCAGTTTGGCTTTTATCAGATTATTTTCAAGCTGAGCGAAGTCAGCTTGTAATGCATCCCTGACCTGCGATACCGTAGTTCCAGAAGTGTACAGAACAGTATTGTTTGCAAAGAAGTGCAGGTTGGAGCTCGTTATATGGGAGTCAAGATCGTTTATGTACAGAGAGAACAGGATTGGGCCACGGATGGAGCCTTGGGGGACTCCTCTGACAACTGGCAGAGGGGCAGAGAATAGGCCTTCCGCTTTGACTTTCTGTGTTCTCACTGAGAGGTAACTAGTGAACCACTCAGTGGTGGCCAGAGTAGCACCTGGGTTGGACAGGCAAGAGACTAGAAGGTTGCGATCAACAGTATCAAATGCTTTGCTAAGGTCCAAAAAACGACCTAACCATCTTAGCATCGACGGTGGAGAGCCAATCGTTTGTTACTTTCGCCAAAGCTATGATAGTGCTGATTTGCCCAAAAACTAGATTGGGCTGGATTAAGGAGTGAAAAGGTTTTGATGTGGAGTTTTAATTGGTTGTAGACCAATTTTTCAAAGCTTTTCGAGAGGATGGGCAAGATGGAAATGGGCCTGTAGTTGTTAAGGTCGCATGGGTCCCCTGATTTGAAAAGGGGAAGGATATGGGCAGATTTCCAACAGGTCAGAACTAAAGCAGAAGTGATAGAAAGGTTGAAGATATGAAGAATCGGGCTGTGAGGTGGACATAGCCTAGTCTTAGAAAGAAAGGTTCAAGACCATCATCCCCTGCACTTTTCCGGATATCAAGTTTAAGAAGTGAGTTCAACTTCTTTATAGTCACACAAGCGCAATTGAAAGGGGCAGGATGTGGTGCAGGTGGACGGGATGGAGCTAGGCTGACTCATAACATAGCTGGCATAGGGTGAGGAGTCGAACACTAGTCCAGCAGTAGCAAAATGAGAATTGAATTCTTCAAGAATTTGAGAATTATTTTCCACAATCCTGCCATTTGCACATATCTTGGTAGGAACAGAGGGGACAGTGGGCTGCCCTTCAATGGATTTGAGTGTCCCCCAAATTTTGCAGGAATCCCCGTTTGCCTGTTCAAGGGAGGAGACATAGAAGCGGGCTTTGGCAGTGTGAAAACTTTTTATGCAAGCATTCCTAGCAGCTCTGAAGGCCTGCCAATCTGCAGGGCTCTTAGATTGCCTTGCTTGGGCCCAGAGTTTGTCCCGGTTAGTAAGAGCTGCCTTAAGTCCTGGGGTGAACCAGGGGTGAGAGTTTTTACACACCCTGACTTTGATTAGGGGGGCATGCTTATTTATCAGTGTGGCAATGTTATCATTGAGGACAGAGACAGCTTCATCAACATTTTTGGCAAGGTACAGATCCTGCCATCTGGTCTCACCTAGGTCTGAGAGGAAATTAGCTGCATTGAATTTTCAAAAAGAACACTTAGTTATGAATGTGGGCTGCTGACAGGCCTTGGTTTGAGCTCTTATGCATACTACTACCCCATGGTCGCTCATATCATTGTAGAAAACTGCTGTGTGAGAGATTTTATGTGGGTGAGTGGATAAAATAACGTCTAAGAGGGAGCTTTTGTCTGAATTAATGGCATTAGTCCTTGTAGATTCACTAACTAGTTGTGCAAGGCCAAGCTCATCACAGAGAGAGTTAAGGCAGTGAGATTTTGATGTAAGTCAGTCCATATTGAGATTTCCTAAGAATATTGTTTCTGAATTAGCAGTACAGATTAATGATCTGAGTGTATTTAAGATTTCTGAACCATCAGACAGAGGCCTACAGCCACCAATAATATTAATGCATTCAGAGGAGGGAAGGTGGAGCTTCAAGGAAACTAACTCAGACTCCTTTGATAATGATTTGCAGCTGATATCTGAGACTGTGTACTTGAGTTTGGAATAAATTACTACTCCCCCAACCCGAGATTCCCTGTCAGCTCTGAATAGTTTATAGCCAGGAAGGGAAATTTGTTGGTCAGAGTTAGCCTTTTTAAGCCATGATTCGGTAATAATGATAAGATCCGGATTGGTATGTGCAGCCCAGGCTTGTAGTTGGACAAATTTTTTGGTCAAGCTCAGAATGTTGACTAATATCATTTTAAGACCCGGGGCCTCTGCAGACTCTGACAGGGAGGAGAGTTGCATGGGTGGGCCGGGATTTAGTTCAACATTACTTGAACAGAGGAGGAGCAGCAGCAGCATTTTCTTTAAGGATCTGATCAAGAGTTAGACTGCTTTTTTCCTCTGGGACCTCCCATGGATCCTTACCAATGGTGTATTTTGGAGCTGGAGGCGGTAATGCTGAATTGCCAATTTAACGTGATAAGGGAAAGTACTCTCATAGTCAGAGGTGAAGAGAGCAGGAGAGGGAAGGGTGCAGAATGAAAGGTCTGGGCACGATGAAGGAGGGATGGCAAGAAGTGGGAGGTACATTGAGCCGGGGTAGGGTAAGATGTAATTTTGGTGACCGAGGCTAGATTAGGTCAAGGTACATCATAATGTCATGTAGGATAGGGTATACTGTGTTCAAGGATCACGATCATAACAATAAAAAATGCCATACTTCCAGAAGAAAGGGGACCAGGTTTTATTAGGGAATGGATGTTTTCCACCAAGTATGAAACCAGGACATGCAGATCCTCAGAGAATAATAGTAAAAGCTGTGTGCGAAGGGGGAGGAGAGCAGAAAAAAACAACAGGCTGAGCACTGTAATGCTATCCCACTTAGCATAAGCTGTTTTACTCGGCTCCCCTATCAGTATCTGTGCTCAGCTCTCCTATAAACAACTATTGGGTAAGACGCCAAGGCCAGATTACCAATAAGAAGGCAGGAGAACCAAGGCGGCGGAGCAAAGCTGTATTTAATGGTGGTCTAGGAGGGGGTAGGGGGGCGGGAGAAAAATATCAGAATAATTCATAGCCCAAAGGCACTAAAATTTGCTGCTAAAGTCTATGTGTGCGGGCGCACCAATCACTGGACAGCAGGGAAAACAGGCGAGCCAATCGGTGCACACCTGCTAGCGCACGGCACCAATCAAGGGATCAGTCATCTGTGCTGGTTCCACAGTAAGATCAGCGGTCATACCTTAGATGGGATCCGGGTTGGGCATTCTCGATTCCGTCGAGGACTGTGGTGCAGGGTTGGGCAGCGGCCATGGATACAGCTGATGCTGGCTGCCTTGCTGCTGGAGCGCCACTCAGGTGCAGGACCCTAAGGGAGGGACAAGAAAGCAGGATAGATATACAGACTAAGAAGGAGTTAAGGGTGGGAAGATGGCGGCGGACCATCAGCGGGGGGTGGAGGTGCCTGTAGGTCGGACAAAAGAACCGATTAGGTAGCCCGGGTGGGGGGTGGCCAGTGGATAATGTGCAAAGTGAGAGCAGCGATTAACAGGATAAAGGGGATGCCTCAGCAAAAAGTCGAGAGGTAAGCCAACTCGGGGTTGTTCGAGTGGAAAGATTGCTGGAATAGAGAGGGGATAATAGAATACAGGGCTTAAGAGCAGGCAGAGGGAAACAAAAGCAATTCCAAAAGATACAATCAAGGGTCAAACACTATTTAAACTGTAACAGACAATCATGCAGCAGGCTTAGTAAAAAGTGTAATCGTAAAAAATATAACACAGGAGTATACAGCATAATATTAATATAGGACAACTCCTAGTAAAAGAAATTTGGCATAGTAGGTACAGGCATATTAAGGATATCGAATAAAAAATATCAGAATAATTCAGAGCCCAAAGGCAATAAAAGTTGCTGCTAAAGTCTATATGTGCAAACGCACCAATCACCAATCACTGGGCAGCAGGGAAAAAAGGTGAGCCAATCAGTGCACGCCTGCTAGCACGCCGCACCAATCAAGGGATCAGCCGTCCATGCTGGTTCCACAGTAAGATCAGCGGTCGTACCTTAGATGGGATCCGAGTTGGGCATTCTCAATTCCGGTGAGGACTGTGGTGCAGGGTTGGGCGGCTGTGGATACGGCTGATGCTGGCCGCCTTGCTGCTGGAGTGCCGCTCAGGCGTAGGACCCTTAGATGGGATCTGGGTTGGGGCGTTCTCGATTCCGGCAAGGACTGTGGTATAGGGTCAGGCGGCGGCCGTGGATATTGCTGATGCTGGCTGCCTTGCTGCTGGAGCACCACTCAGGCACAGGACCCTTAGATGGGGTCTGGGTTGGGCGTTCTCGATTCTGAAAGGAAACAAAGATGTTAGATTGAGGGAGGGTGCAATCAACAATTGTATGGATACCCTTCTCATCCCATGCCAACCATCTGACTGGTTTACTCCTGATTAAAATATTGGAATTAAGTGACAGGTAGGTAAACAGCCTGGGAGGGGGTACTCTGGATGCTTTTGGGACAGAAGAAACTGCCATGCACTTGTCCCATGTTTGTAGTGTGGCAAGAATGATGGGGTGTGATGATGCAGAGTTTGAAGGTTTGTGGCCTAGCAAGGTGCTGAGGCAAGAGACCACAGCAGCATCCACTTCAAGCTTTTGTGGGGAGGGAGCAAAAGGGGATGTAAGACACCTGTAGGCTTGTGTCATGCGGTATGCTAAAGCATAAGCTTCAGATCATTGGAATTCAAAGCCACCGCTGCACCAGTGAGCCCTGAGCATTGCTTTTTTTCAGTCTGGGGGGGTTTGTCCTCCCACAGGAAGTGACTGAGGAGGCAGTCTATCTTGAGTAAAATCTTATTAGGGATTGAGAGTGGAAGGCTGTCAAAGATATAAAAAAAATGTTGGCAATGCAAACATATGGATGGCCTCAATCTTCCCCATGAGGGTGAGGTTCAGTTTGAGCTAACACTATAAGTCTTGATCTAATACTGTGAGTAAGGGTGAGATTTTCGCTGGAACTAAGTCCTCGCATTTGGTGGTAACCCTGATTCTGAGATACTTAAAACCATCACTAGCCCTTATAATCTGCATTTCAATGCAATAGCTTCTGTCACAGAGGTTGTTTAGGGGGTAAGGGTGACTTTGCTGAGATTCACAGACAGCCCTGATAGGTCTGTAAAGTTGGAGAGAATCTCCAAGGTTGGGCAAAGTGAGACTGCAGAGTTGTCTATGATAAGGAGTAGGTCATCTGCATAACTGTTAGTTAGGTATGGAGAACCACCCACTGTAATTACATGATTAAAAGGAGTCGCTATCAGTTTCCTGGAAAGGGGGTCCAAGGCTAGCAGGAAGAGGAGAGAGGAAGGGGCAGAATGACTAGTGTCTCTTTGAAGAGTAAAGGGTGGGGGAGATGGTGCTATTGGTTAGGACTGCCACAGAAGTGGCATTGTATAGGGTGTGCACTCAGCTCCTGAAATACAGCCTGAAGCCATAGAACTCCAAAACATTGTGCAGCTAGCCCCACTCTACCAGTTTGAAAGCTTTACAGAAGTCAACAGCAAGGGCTGCCATTGGGCTATGGGCGGATTGCACCAGTAGCTTAAGATTAAGAAGAATCTGGAGGTGATCCGCCCAAGACTTCCCTTTCAGGAATCTGGCCAGAGTATGGCGGATCAGGCAGGGAAGGGTTTTCTCCAGCCTAGAGGCCAGGGCTTTGGCCAGGATCTTAGGGTCTGTGGAAATTAGCGAGAAGGGGTGAAAGTTAACACAGTCTAATGGACCACTAGATTTCTTGGGGAGCAGGGTTACAATTGCTTCACCAAGGGCTGGAGGGAGGTGACCCTCCCTGTGAGCTTCATTGATGGTGGCTAGGAGTGGTGGAATAATAGTATATGGCATCAGTTGATAAAGGTCTATGGTGAAGCCGTCCCAGCCTGGAGCCTTCCCTTCAGCTAATGACAGGAGAGTTGCGCTGAGTTTGGGCTTCGTTAGAGGTTTGTCAAAGTCCACTTTGAGCTGGGTGGCAAGTTTGGGGGTAGGAGTGTCCTACAGGAAAGAACAGAGTTTGGCTAGAGTACAGCCCTCAGTTTGAGAGGTATAAAGTTGTTTGTAGAAGTGCAGCATGGTAAGATTAACATCAGTTGGCTTGGTGGTGACTGAACTGTCAGGTCTGTGTAGGGCAGGAATTCTAGATTCTGCCTGTTGCTTATGTAGTTGGAAGGTGAGGAGCCTGCCCCCTTTGTCCCCTGACTCCCACAAGTGATGCTTGGTCTGTATAAGCTTCCACTTCACCTTGCAGTGGAGTATGGTGTAAATCTTGTATCTGAGGCCAATGATTTACGCTATAAGGTGAGAGCTGGGAGAGAGACTGTTTTTGAGTTTCGCCTCCAGATTGGCTAGGGCCCTTGTAAGTGCACCGAGTTTGGCCTCTGTTTTATTTTTGTACCTGTTGGTGTAGGCTATAATTCGGCCCCTTAGGAATAGAAACAGAAACATAGAATTTGATGGCAAATAAGGACCGCTTGGCCCACCCAGTCTGCCCATTTTCCTACCTAATGGATAAGCTGCAAATCCTAGTTAACCAACAGCCTACTTCCTCCTACCCCCACCCCCTAGAATTGCCTTATGTCTGTCCCATGCATTCTTGAATTCCACCACTGTTTTTGACTCCACAACCTCCTCAGGAAGGCCGTTCCATGCATCCACAACCCTCTCTGTGAAAAAATATTTCCTCACATTACCTCGAGCCATCCACCCTCTATCTTCAAATTGCGCCCCCTTGTTCTTGCACACCTCTTTTTCTGAAAGATGCTACCCTCTTGGACTTTGTTGATTCCCTTGAGGTACTTGAAAGTTTCTATTATGTCCCCCCTCTCCCTCCTTTCCTCGAGGGTATACATATTAATATCCTTATGTCTCTCTTCATATGTCTTCTGGTGCAGACCCTGCACCATTTTAGTTGCCCTCCTCTGGACTGCCTCCAGCCTGTCTATGTCCTGGTGGAGATGGGGTCTCCAGAACTGGATGCAGTACTGCAGATGGGGTCTCACCAACTGTCTGTACAGAGGGATAACAACTTCCTGTTTTCTGCTGGTGATGTCTCTCCCTATACATCCTATTATCCCCAGCCCTCCCTACTGCCTTCTCACACTGCTTGCTAACCTTACGGTCATCTGATATGATTACCGCCAGGTCCCTTTCCATTTCTGTTGTTTTTACTACCTCCCCCCATTGTGTAATCTACCCCTGGGTTTTTGTTTCCCAGGTGCATTAGTTTGCACTTCTTTGCATTGAATCCAAGCTGCCATATTTCTGACCATTCCTCCAACCTTGCCAAGTCCCTTCTCATCCTTTCCACGTCTCCTTGCGTATCAACCCCATTGCAGATCTTTGTGTCATCTGCAAAGAGGCATACTTTTCCTTCCAGTCCCTCTGCAATGTCACTTACAAAGACATTAAAAAGGAATGGACCCAGTACTGAACCCTGTGGTACCCCACTAGTAACCCCTCTTTCTTCAGAGTGGACTCCATTTTTCAATTACCTTCTGAGTCCTGTTTTCCAGCCAATGTTTTACCCAGACTACCACCCTGGGACCCACTCTCAGGCTTGTTAATTTGATTATTAATCTTTTGTGTGGGACTGTGTCAAATGCTTTGCTAAAGTCTAGGTAGGCCATGTCCACAGCCTCTCCTTGGTCTACTACTTTGGTCACCCACTCAAAGAAATCAATTAGATTTGTCTGACATGACCTTCCTGCTATGAACCCATGCTGCCTTGGGTCCTGTGGTCCCACTGGCCTCTAGGTGCTCAACAATTCTTTCCTTCAGAAGTGATTCCATCACTTTTCCCACCACAGAGGTCAAACTGACAGGTCTGTAGTTGCCTCTGTCTTGCTTCCACTTTTGTGAAGGGGAATCACATCCACCTTCCTCCAGTCCTCAGGTACCACACCACCCTCCCATGATTTGTTAAAAAGGGTAGTCAGTGGTGTCACTAGTTCTCCCCTTAATTCTTTTAGAATTCTGGGGTTAATTCCGTCAGGCCCCATTGCTTTGTCCACCTTCAGTTTTAAGAGTTCTTTCAGAACCCTTTCTTCTGTGAAAGGACTGGAATCGACCCCCCTATCCAGAGTGCTTCTGTTAATTGGATTAGGAACCTCTCTCTCCTCCTCTTTTGTGAATACTGAGCTGAAGTATTCATTCAGTATCCCTGCTTTTTCACTGTCCCTCTCTGCCCACCCACCGTCCATTCTATTCAGCCTCACTATCCCTCCCTTTGTCTTTCTGCGCTCCTTGATGTACCTATAAAAGGTTTTATCCCTCTTCTTAACCAACTTAACATGACTTTGCTTGAGCTATTGCCTGTGACTTCTGCAGTTTTCGCACTCAGTGCAGGGACTGCAGGAGGACCCCCCCATTTGGGAGTTCTCACCCAGAGCCAGGGAAGGAATCAGCTAACTTCTTCCACGTGGGACTCACTGTCTCAGGAGGTCACCAGTGCTTGCTGGGGTGTTAGAACACCTGTGACCCATTGTGGGGAGCCAGGGAGTGGAGCCACTCCTGGGTCTGGGCCTTCTGGGGCTGGTGCGGTCCTGCCACAAAGCTCTGCAATAGATCAGAAGCAGCTGAAGGTGACAAGTGGCCAGACCTTCAATCAAGGGGACAAGTTGCAAGATCTTCGAGCAAGATTCCATCTGCCCATTGCAATATGGAGCTTCGTGTTCCTGGACATTAGGAGGCAATCAACCAAAGCGTAGCTGAGTTCTGCAAAACTGTGAATACCTAGGACCTAGCTCACAAAAATTAAGCAAGAAAGTGTAAAAGGGATTTAACTGGCTGGCAGGCCAGCAAGGATGGTACCTACTTGCTCACCCCCCACAGCTAGTAGTGGAACCAGTGAACCAGAGGAGTGGCTATCTCTGCAAAGCAGTGTGCAAAAGATGGAGATTAGTGTCCAAAAGGTGGATAAGCAGAAAAGGGGCAAAATTCAGCAGAAGGGCAAACAGCAAGGAGAACCAGGGATAAATGACAACCAAGGAAGGGGCTGGAGTAGAACAGTGAAGCAGTCTAGGAGGTCAAATCATGGAAAGCCATGTGCAAATGCCAGGAGCCTTAGCAAAAGATGGAAGATCTGGAGGCTGTCATGGTACAGTCAGACCTGGACATTGTGGCCATCACTGAAACCTGGTGTAATGATAACCATGACTGGGAGATGCCATACCTGGCTACAACATATTCAGAAGAGACAGAGCAGGCAGGAAGGGAGGAGGGTGGCACTGTATGTGAAAATGACATAAGGGCCACAGATCCAGGAGGAACAAAATGGGGAGAGATACTGTGGGTTAAGCTGGAAAGGAAAATGGGGCCAGCCATCCGCACAGGTGTGGTCTATAGACCACCAGCCCAGGAGGAAGAAACAGATAGGGAGCTGATGCTAGCCATCCAAGGATGGCAGACAAGTGAGGTAGTACTGGTTGGAGACTTCAATATCCAGACGTGGACTGGAGCATCCCAGCAGCAGCATCAACTAGGAGCAGATTTATCCTGGACTTCCTTCAGGGTGCCTTCCTCAAGCAACTGGTCATGGAACCAACTCGGCAGAAGGCAATACTGGACCTTGTGCTCACAAACAGGGACAGTGTGATGGGGGTAACAGTGGGGAGCACCTGGGGAACAGTGACCACCAGTCATTGTGGTTTGAAATCACAGAAAGAGCAGAACCAAACCACACAAAACACGTATCCTGGTTTTAGGGGGCAGACTTTGGGAAAATGGGAGATACTTGAAAGAGGCATTAAGGGAATGGGACAGGAATCAGGGGTTGAGGAACAGTGGGCAGTATTTAAAATGGGGATTATAAGGACAACAGAATTATGCATTAAGTAGGTTAGCAAGAGGAAAAGGAAGAGGAGACCATTATGGTTTTCAAAGAGGTAGCAAAAGAAAGTGAAAGCCAAAAGATTGCATTCAGGCAATACAAAAAGACACAGGCAGAAGGGATAGGGAGAAGTACCAGGAGAAACAAAGGGAGGCAGGGAAGTCAGTAAGGAAG
Source organism: Neoceratodus forsteri (assembly GCA_016271365.2). NCBI lineage: Eukaryota > Metazoa > Chordata > Ceratodontiformes > Ceratodontidae > Neoceratodus > Neoceratodus forsteri. The sequence continues at coordinate 1,223,201,920 of CM057458.1, forward strand.
CCAAAGCTCAGACAGAAGAACACATTGCAAAATCAGTGGGTAGAGAGGACAAAACCTTTTACAGGTACATAAGTGAAAAATAAAGACAAAGGGAGGGATAGTGAGACTGAAGGGGGAGGATGGGAGCCGCGTGGAGGATGACAACAATAAAGCTGACATATTGAACAGGTATTTCTGCTCAGTCTTTACTAAGGAAGAGGGGGGTAATGGGTCTGAAGGGAGGACAAGGGTGAGAATGGTGCAGAAATGGACACAAATCCCTTTACAGAAAGGGTCCTGAAGGAACTGGAAGTAATAAGAGCTGATAAAGCAATGGGGCCAGATGGGTGCACCCCAGGGTCCTTAAAGAACTAAGGAGGTGGTGGCTGAACCTCTGGCTATCCTGTTCAGCCAATCACTGGAAACAGGGAGGTACCCAAAGACTGGAGGACAGCAGATGTAGTCCCCTTACAAAAGTGAGAACAAAGAGGAAGCAGGGAACTACAGACCAGTCAGCCTCACCTCGGTGAGTGGAAAGATCATGGAAGCCTACTGAAGGAGAGATTGGTGGAACATCTGGTTGTCAATGGACTCGGGACCCAAGGCAGCATGGTTTCTACAGGGAGGTCATGTCAGACCAACCTCATTGAATTTTTGACTGGGTGACTAGGGAGGTGGATCAGGGAGGGCAGTGGACATGGCCATCTGGACTTCAGCAAGGCCTTTGACACTGTGCACATAGAAGACTATTACACAAACTGGGGAATATGGGTGTGGGCAGGACAGTAGTGTGGTGGGTAGGTAACTGGCTGGGCGGCAGGACACAGAGGGTGGTGGTAAATGGCTGTCACTCCACAGAGGGAAGAGTAACCAGTGGGGTACCACAGGGATCAGTGCTGGGACGGTCCTATTCAACATCTTCATCAGTGACATTGCACAGGATCTAGAAGGCAGAATTTCACTGTTCGCTGATGACACAAAGCTCTGTAACAGAGTAGACACACCAGAGGTGTAGACAGAATGAGAAGGGACCTGCAGAAACTTGAAGAATGGTCAAGGGTTTGGCAGTTGAAATTCAATGCAAAGTGCAAGATAATGCATATGGGGCACAAAACCTGGCACAAGATATCAGTTGGGGGTGAGGATATAGCATGCACCAAGCAGGAAAGGGATCTTGGGGTTGTCATCTCTGATGACCTCAAGGTAGAAACAGTGTGACAAGGCATCAGGTAAAGCAAATAGGATGCTGGGATGCATGGCAGGGGCATCACCAGCAGGAAAAGGGAGGTCATAATTCCGCTATACAAGACACTAGTGAGGCCCCACCTGGAGTACAGTGTACAGTTCTGGAGACCATACCTACGTAAGGACATAGACAGGGTAGAGAAGGTTCAGAGGAGGGCAACAAAGATGGTGCATGGGTTGCATCACAAGTCCTATGAAGACAGGTTGAAGGAACTGAACATGTACTCCCTGGAGGAGAGGAGGGAGAGAGGGGATATGATAGAGACATACAAGTATCTTACAGGGAGGAACAGGGTGCAGGAAAACACTATTTTAAGCGAAAAAGATGTTTCAGGACTAGAGGGCATGGGATGAAGTTGAGGGAGGACGATTCAGAGGAAACATGAGAAAGAATTTCTTCACAGAACGGGTGGTGGACAAGTGGAACACCCTGCCAGAGGAAGTGGTGGGGCTGAAACAATCACGGGATTTAAGAATGCATGGGATAGACATAAAGGAATTCTAGAGGGCAGGGGTAAGGGGAAACAGACTTCTAGGAAAACAAACTGAACTTACAAGCTCAAATGGGCAGACTAGGTGGGCCATAGGCCCTCATCTGCCGACACTGTCTATGTATCTATGTATCTATGTAACTGCTTCCTCAAATAATTGTTCTATTTCATCAGGACCCCAACAGCTGGCCAACCCGCACAATGAACAGGCCTGCACCTTGTGGGTACCTCTAAGGACTATCAGGGTAGACACTGGTACCAGTGGGGTGGGTCTCCGGGAGGTGGGCTTGGCCTAGGGGCCCATATAGTTATTGTTACTTGTTCTTTCTAACCATCTTTTTAGTCGCAGCCATCCTTTGTCCTGGTATCCCTTCCCTAGTTCTTATCCCCCAATAAAGCTGTGATTTATCATTTGAAATTGTGTGTGCAGAAATTCTCTGAGTCTGTTAGATCATTACTGTTCATGGTTTATGGTGTTATTGACCAGTTGGGTATTCAGAGTGTGGGGTGGTTGGTAGGGGAGGTGGGGAGGTTCAGCATCCCAGAGGACTGCGCCAGCTAGTCACCTGACCCACTCCTACTTTTCTCAGGGTGGCAGCACTGCGTTATTTTTATTATCTTTGGGATAGAACCCCCGAACACCACTGTAACAGGACCCGGGCCCCTTAACCTGCTAGACGGCCAACAGGCAGAGGTAGTAGCCTACTGGCACATGTTGCCTGGGCTACATCTTTGGAGGCACTACTGGGATCTCCTGTTCACCAGCCATGCCCATTCTGGAGAACCAGAATGGAGATTCCCTCCTGGGGTCCCCAGCACCCAGGTCTGTCCCCCCAAGGCCGAGGTTTAAGCCTACGGAGCATGACAATGTGAAATTGGTGGAATGGCATTGGGAGTATGAAAATGGACCCCCAAAAATACTTTTTGCTGTTGCGAGTACCCCAAGAAATGGAGGATGGGGAGAAAGAACAACATCTGACCACAATAACCAAATCGGGTAAAGCAAAAGTGCGAGGAAGAATAAATGACTCTGGAAGGGGTATATTAACTGTATTAGCAGAGAGAAACCATGTGTTAGAGGCTGCCCGGATACCTGAGGATGTGGTGGCAGAGGGGATGCCCGAGACTCTGCCCATTGTAACTTCATTTAATGTAGTCTACCTGGGGAAAGGGGGACGAGGGTCTGGGCTCCCACCAAGACTCCCCAAGGTTGAGAGAGACCAGCCCAGATCTGTGCCCGTAGCTTTTGATTCTTATGACAAGTTAAGAATGTTTTCAGGGGTTAAGCCCACCCCCAATAGTCAGGATGATTTGGAGTTGTGGATGGACTGTGCCACCCCACTTGTACAGGACTGGCAGTGTTCTGAAATTGTAAAATGAATGCGCCTGGTAGAGAGCCTCTGTGGGCCTGCCCTGGAAGTAATTCATTCTTTGCGAGCCACAGACCCTGACGCCCCAGCCCAGGTATACCTGGCTGCCCTTGAAAGTATTTTTGGCAGCCCTGAATCTGGTGACGGCCATATGTGGAAATTTAAGACCACCCGGGAGGGGAGCCCTTATCCGCCTTCTTAACCCGAGTAGAGAGGGCATTACAGAAGGTATTTAGAAAAGGGGGAGTGGTAGCACAGGATCTGAACTGGGTGAGGTTAGAACATGTGATAAAAGCCGCTAGCCACTCTATCCTGCTGGTATTACAGCTCTATTTAGCTGATAGGAAGTGCAACCCCCCTCTATACTGGGTTCTAGTGTGAGAGATTAGGGAAGCGGAGGAGGAAAAAGAACAGTGGGGAGGGCCAAGGGCCTTAGTGACCGCTACCCAGGTGGGGAAAGAGATGCCCTCTGGGGGAATGCAAGAGTTGAAGACTTTACTACAGGAATGTAAGGATGTAGTCACCTTGGCTAAGTTGGTAGTGAATCCAGGGCTAGTTGAACCCCAAGGGGTGAGTGGGATGATCCCCAGTGCAGCCTTGTCATGTTTGGCTCTGGGATTATCATGCAGGCACCCATTCCTGAGGTTGGGGTAAAAGCCCAGATGGACAAATTAGCCAACAGGGTAGCTAAGCTAGAGAAGGTGGGAAGGCCTAGTCAAGTGCAGGGAAATGACGAGGCCATTGCATGGGGTCTGGTAGCGACAAGTGCCCCAGGGGCCCACTCCACAAGGTCAGCTGGGCCACCTCTGCGGGAACTCTTTATATGCTATAGGTGTGGAGGTGAGGGCCATATCTGAAAAGGGTGTAGGGTGCTGATAAACTGAGCCCTCAGCGGGGATAGACCACATGAAATTTCCCATCAGAACTAGGGAAACTATGGAGGGGCCCAGTAAAGGAGCACACCAGGGCCTTTGGCAGGTCCAGCACCATGGCTCGCACCACAGCCTCTACAGCTAAAACCATCAGATCAGTTCCCATTGACATAAACCAGCTTGTGGGTCCGGCAACAGAAACCACAGTCACCATCAATGGGATCTCCACCCAAGCCATCCTGGATAGTGGTTCGCAAGTCACTATAATTTTCAAGTCATGGTATGACCAGCACCTGTCCAATGTTGAGCTGCAACAGCTTGAGGGTTTACCGAGTACCGGGACTGGGATCTGGCAATCCCAGGGTATAAATTGAACAGGAAGGACCATGGTGCGGGGAAGGGTGTGTGGAGTGGCAATCTATGTGAGGGACGGGATCAAATGTACAAGGGAAGAGAGGGAGGTAATTTGGATGCAGCTCCTGGGACTCCAAGGGTAGGAAGCCTAGGTTTGGGGTGGTGTACAGGCTGCCATCCCAGGCAGAGGAGCTGGACAGGTAGTTAGTAGAACAAATCAGATGGATATGTAGGAAGGGGAACTCGGTAATTGTGGGGTACTTCAACCTGCTGAGGGTTGACTGGAGCACTCGGTTCACCTCCAGTGACTAGGGAGCAGGTGCTGCTGGACGCGATTCAGAAGGGACTCCTGACACAGCTGATCACTGGACCTACAAGCCTAAGTGACACACTAGATAGGGTACTGTTGAATGGTTAGGCAGTGAGGGAAATGAGGGTGGAGGACCCACTAGCTGATAGCGATCACCAAACGGTGTGGTTTACTATCACAATGAGCAGGGAGCCAGGAGGCTCACTAACAAATGTGGCGTACTTCAGTAGGGTGGACTTTGAGAGGATGCGGGAGATACTGAAAGGGAAACATGAGGGCATAAAGCCAGGGATGGAAGCGGAGCAGTAATGGGACATTATTAAACAGGGAATTACAGAGACGATGGAAGCATGCACCAAGTTACAAAGTAAGAAGAGCAGTGATGGAGGGGATGAGGGCAAAGAGATCTGCGTACCAGAGGTTCAGAAGGATGGGGAAGGAGAAAGACAGGGAGGAGTATGCAAGATAGTCCAAGGGAGTGACCAAGAGGGTGAGGGAAGTTAAGGCCTCAAGAGAGCTAAGCTTACCACAGGGAATTAAGGAGGGGAGAAAGACTTTTTCAGATATGTAGTGCAAGGATAACATAGTGAGGATAAAGAGGGGTGGGGAGTGGGTGGAAGCACTAAATGAATACTTTTGCTCAGTGTTCACACAGGAGAAGGGGGACCACTACCACCTTGGACTGGCGGGGAGGTGATGGATGGAATGATTGAGGGAAGTAGAGTATTAGAGGGACTGAGGATGCTAAAAGTGGACAAGGCACCGGAGCCGGATGGTATCCACCCCAGGGTACTGAGGGAGATGGCGGAGGTGTTAATGGAACCACTGGCAGATATGTTCAACACCTCCCTGGATACAGGATTTGTGCCTCAGGACTGGAGGTTGGCCCATGTGGTGCCGATACACAAGAGCGGCCCAAGGGATGAACCAGGCAATTATCAGCTGGTCAGTCTCACTTCCATAGTAGACAAGCTTATGGAGATGATACTGAAGGACAGGCTGGTGTATTTCTAGAGGACAATTACCTCCAGGACGTGAGGCAGCATGGGTTCGTATCGAGGAAGTCCTGTCAAACTAATCTAATACAATATTACGACTGGGTAACAAGAGAGCCGAATAGGGGCCATAAAGTGGATTCCTCTACTTGGATTTCAGCAAGGCCTTCGATTCAGTGCCTCATGGGTGGTTTGGGGGGAAGCTAACTGGTGTGGGAGTGGGGGTGAAGATGGCAAACTGGATTACAAACTGGCTATGTGGGAGGCTACAACCGGTGGTGGTGGTGGTGGGAATTCTCAGCACCTAGACCAGTGACGAGCAGGGTGCCAGGGGGCTCAGTGCTGGGCCTGTTGCTATTTGGGCTCTTCATCTCGAACATCACGCATGGAATGGTGAGCAGGGTAAATCTGTTCACAGATGATATCAAAATGGGTGCAGTTGTGGACGAGGAGGAGGGATGGAAGCAACTGCAGAGGGACCTAACCAAACTGGAGGAGTGGTCAGAGAGGTGGCAGCTGGGGTTCAATGTGAAGAAGTGTAAGGTTATGCACTTCAGGGAAAAGAACCCAAGGAGAGAATACTGGTTGGGGGGGTGAAGCTGGGGATCACTGAGGAGGAGAAGGACCTAGGGGTGATGGTAACAGGGAGCATGAACAATTCTTTCCAATGCAGGCAAGGGCCAGAGAAGGCGAACAAGATGCTGGGGTGTATAGCAAGGGGGTTCTCATCCAGTCAAAGGGAGGTGATCTTGTCCCTCTACAGGTCACTGGTCAGGCTGCACTTGGAGTACTGTGTGCAGTTCTGGATGCCATACCTGAGGCGGGATATCAAGCTACTGGAGGGAGAGCAGTGGAGGGCAATGAGGACGATACAGGGAGTGGAGGGGAGAGACTATGAGAACAGGCTGGGGGAACTGAATATGTACACCCTGCAGGAAAGACAGGATAGGTGGGACATGATTCAAACTTTCAAGTATCTGAGGGGAATCAACAAGGATGGAGCCGATGGGCTTTTAAACTGAGGAAGGGAAGGGAAGGGACACTAGAGGGAATGGGCTAAGACTAGAGGGGGGAAGATTTAGGAGAGAGATGAGGAGGCATTACTTCACAGCGAGAGTGGTGTCAAAGTGGAATGCCCTACCAGAGAGGGTGATATGCAAAACTGTGGGTAGCTTTAAAAGGGCATGGGACAGAGAACAGGGGAGAGTACGGGTGGGTGAGGCTGAGAACAGCCAAGGGCGGACAAAAGGGGAGGGGGTGGGCAGCTGCAACCTAGGGGTGCTAGCTGTACACTCGAGCAGACATTGATAGACCAGGAGTTCTGTTTCTGCTGACACATTCATATGTTTGTATGTTCGTACATGTGTGGGGACTCAGAGAGAAGTCATACCTCTATCTGGGCTATCTGAAGGTGTGGCTGGCATTTCCAACAAAAGTAGCTGGCATAGGAGATGCAGTGGAGACCCTGGTTCTGATTTGACCTGAATCTGACATATATGATGGAGTGCCTGTGTTAGTGGGCATGAATGCCCATATGTTCAGACTATTAGCCCAGTTGTGCCAAGCCTGAGAGGTGAAAAGAGGAAGGGCAGCGAGCCCTCTAATTCACCCCTTGATCAAAGAAGCCTACTGGAAGAGGGGCCAACCCCCTGAAGAGGAACCTGATGACTCCGTTGGCATGATGTGAAGGCGAGATGGGGAGGAGATTGTGCTACCACCTAACATGGAATGCAACATTGCTGGGGTAGTGAGGCTAAAAAAAGATGTGACAAATCAGTTGCTGATGTCAGATGCCCCAGAGTAGCACGAACTACCTATGGGACTGTTGGTAAAACCCAGTGTTCTGCCTGCCCGAGCACATGCTTTTGTCAGAAGAATTACAGTACAAGTCAAGAATGTCACAGACCGCGAAGTGGTAGTGAGGAAGGGATGGACTTTAGCCAGAGTTTATTGTGCCGATACAGCAGTACAACCCACTGCAGTGAGAGGCAGCGCCCCCAAGGGACTTGATCCTGAATTGTTTGATTTAAGTGACTCCACAATCCTGGAGGAACAGAAAGAGAGGATACGGCAGAAACAGGCTGTTTGAATGAAGGTGTTTTCCCTACATGAATGGGATGTAGGGTGTGTGAGTGGAGAGCAGCATCACGTACATCTCAATGACGAGAGGCCTTTCCAAGAGAGATCCAGTCGATGGGCTCCAGCAGACATTGACAATATCCGTCGGCACCTACAGGAAATGCTGGCTGTGGGGATTATTCAAGCGTCAAGGAGCCCCTATGCATCCCCAATTGTTGTGGTGAGGAAGAGTAGGTCAATAAGGATGTGTGTGGACTACCGCACATTGAACAAATGGACAGTGCCCGACCAGTATATCATGCCCCGGATACAAGATGCCCTGGATTGGATGAATAGCAGCCAGTGGTTCTCAGTCCTGGATCTGCAGAGTGGCTACGACCAGATTCCAATGGCTCCCCCAGGACTGAGAGAAGACGTTTTTCACATGCCCATTAGGATTTTACAAATTCCTCTTAATGCCTCAGGGGATCTCAGGCACCCCGCCACCTTCCAGCGCCTGATGGAGAAAGCCATGGACGATATGAATCTACTCGAGTGTCTGGTTTATTTGGATGACATTATCATGTTCAGGAAGACCTTGGAGGAACATGAAGCCCTGCTGCTCAAAGTGTTGGATCATCTGGAATGATTTGGATTGAAACTGTTGATCAATAAGTGTCAATTCTTCCAGGCTTTGGTTAAATACGTTGGGCACATAGTTTCCGCAAAGGGCATCCAGAAAGATCCGAGCAAGACTGAAGCCTTCACCACTTGGCCTAAGCCCCAGACCTTAAAAGAGCTCCAGTGACTGCTTGGTTTCTGCAGGTATTACCAGAGATTCGTAAAAGACTATACCAGGGTGGTCCAGCCCCTACTGAACCTGCTGCAGAGGTATCCGCCAACCAATAAAAGCAAGAAAGCCACCTCGCCCTGGACCAAACCTAATCAGACCAGCTATTTTTGGCCTTCAGAATCCTTTGGTTCCCAGTGGGATGAAGAGTGTGATCAGGCCTTCGAAGACATCATCTACTGCCTGACACATGCTCCGGTGCTGGCTTATGCGGACCCGCAGAAACCTTATGTACTCCATAATGATGCCAGTTTCAGTGGTCTGGACTCAGTCCTCTGTCAAGTGTATCTGGAGGGCCTGTGCCCCTGTGGATTTCACCAGCAGAAGTTTGAACCCATCGGAACGCAGGTATCCAATCCATAAACTAGAATTTTTGGCATTGAAGTGGGCTATTGTGGACCAGTTCCACGACTCCCTGTATGAGGCTACGATTACAGTGAAGACATAATAACCCACTTATGTATGTGCAGACCACCACCCCGGATGCTGCAGGCCACCGGTGGCTTTCAGCTTTGTCCACTTACGATTATTGTGTGTAGTACCAGCCTGGCTTGAACCACGTGGATGCGGATGCCCTAGCCAGGCGCCCTCCTGCTTACTCACTCTGCTAAACACTGCACCTGAGAAAAGATATCAGAATGAGTAGTGAAGGCCCTGTGTAAAAAGCATGATGGTGAAGAGACTCTCTCAGAAGAGGATGCCCCTCATTTTGTGGACTGCTTGGGGCATCAGAAAGCTGCCTCCCAGTCACCTACTGCCAGCTAACTGCCTTAGATGTGAGATCCCTTCCTCAACTAACCACCCAGGATTTAAAGAGATATCAGAGAGCCAGCCCTGTCACCGGAGAAACAATGTGAGTGCTTCAACAAAGTGGGGATCAGACTCAGACAGGCAGCATTTATCCCCCCACCAGGCTCTTGTTAAGAGAATGGCCCAAGCTGCGGTTAAGGAAAGGTTTGCTTTACAGAGAGACACAGGACCAGCAGGGAGCACCCTGTGAACAACTGATGTTACCGGAGAAGTATATCAAGACTGTACTAAGGGGTTTGCACGATGATATGGGCCACCTGGGCGTCAAGCGCACCCCGAACCTAGTAAAAAGCAGATTCTACTGGCTGAGAATGGGAGCCAATGTAGAGACCTATTGTAAGAGTTGCAGGAGATGCATACAATGGAAAGCACTTTCCCAAAAGGCAGCCCCATTGGTAAATATCCAGATGAGTGGATCAATAGAGCTGGTGTGTATCGACTTCCTTACATTGGAACCTGACTCACGGAACCTCTCAAACATCCTAGTAGTCACTGACCACTTTACCAGATATGCCCAAGCCTACCCTATGAAAGATCAAAAGGCTTCCACAGTGGCCAAGATCGTGATGAAAACATTTTTCATGCATTATGGGGCTCCTAAAGGATTCACTTGGACCAGGGTCGTGACTTCGAGAGCCACCTCATTAAAGAGCTTCTGTCACTGTAGGGCATCAGAAAATCATGGACCACCCTGCGCCATTCCCAAGGTGACACTTAACCTGAACAATTTAACCAGACTTTATTAGATATGTTGGGCAACTTGGACCCTGAGATAAACATACCTAGAGCCAGTGGATAAACACACAGGTCCATGCGTACAACTGCACCCGCAAAGATGCTACAGATTTCTCTCCCTACCAGCTTATGTTTGGGAGAGAAGCCCATTTGCCAGTGGATCTATGTTTTGGGGTGTCCACCGATGGTTTTGGTGCAGGAGACAATTTGCAATATGTGAAGAAGCTGAGACAGCAACTCGATGATGCCTATTGCCTCGCGCTGAGATGACCACCAAGAGAAAACAGGCCAATAAGGAAAGATATGATAAAAATGTGTGAGTCCAGGATCTTGAGACAGGGGATAGAGTGCTGCTGCATATTCTGGGCATACCAGGGAAGTACAAGATTGCAGCCTGATTGGGAAGTACTCCGTGCATTGTATTGGAAAACTTGGAAGGCCTCCCGGTATGCAAGATTTGGCCTGTAGGAGAAACTCGAGGCCATAAAGTCATTCACCAAAATCATCTGCTGCACATCGGCGACTGAATTACAGATGAAGAGTTTCATGAAGAAGATTCTTGTTCACCCCCCAGCACTTGAGCTGCTGCATGCAGAAGATGGAGGCATGGAAATAGTGATGCCATGGGGGCTGGGCCTGCCCAGGGTGGGGGAGCCTCAGGTGAAGACAGTACAGATGATGAGGCTGAGGGAGAACATGATAGAACCCCCCCCCAGAGCTTTTACCCTACTCCAGAGCTAGCCAGATTATTTCAGGAACAACCCCTGATTTCTGTGCATACGGTTATACATAAGAAACAGGGTGGAGATGGGGACGCTACTTTGGCTACGCATCTCGGAGGGACCACTCTGGACCTGCATGCTGGTCCAGCTGAGCCCTGAGAGTGGTAACGGAGCAGTTACCCTGCAGACATGTCCTTTGGAGGATCCACAGCGGACTTGTATACTAGTCCACCTAGGTCCTTGTAATGGTTGCAGGATAACCCTGAGGATCAGGAAAGAAAAGGGGAGGAAGTATCTTTTGGAGGACCCACATCGGAATGGAACACTGGTCCGACTGTGTCTTCTGAAAAGTCCCAGGTTAGTTCCCCCGCAGCAACAGGTGATGCTGGAGAGATGCTGGAATCCTTTGCCCCAATAGCTGAGGAAGAGAATGATCAGGGGGAATGTGATGATGATGAGGAGGAATCTACCTCTGATCAAGAGGTGGTTAGTGGTCCCAGAGTTCAGGAGACCCCCAGAAGGTCAGAAAGGACAATACAGCCTATCATTAAACTGACTTATGATGCCCCTGGAGTTCCTACAGACTTATGCCTGTTTGTGGTACACAAGGGAGTGTACATGACTCCTAGGTCACTACAGAAAGTGATTACGTGCTTTGCTAATGCTAAACCCCCTAGATCCGAGAGAATGGTGCCCAGGGGAAGGAGAGGGAGGTGAAGAGGGTATCTAGGAGGTTTAAGGGAAAGGCGTGCTATGTGGGGTTTCAATATGCTATGGCTAATAAGTTGAACCTATGGAAGCCACTTTTATGTGGTATGGGGCTCATAATGGAAAAGGAATCCAGTTGAAATGTATATAATGTTTCGTTTGTATGCTTTCCTGTTCTGAACATCTGGTTATAACATAATAGATTGGATCCAGGTGTATAGTTAGTAATGTTTATGTGTTACTATTAAACTTTAGTAATTTGCCCTTAGGCTTGGCGTGGAAGCTAAGCATTCAAGGGGGGGAGTGAAACCCCCCCTTTGGGGGTTTACCTGACTTGCCACGCCCTGTCTCATTTTCCTCTGTTCTCTGGTGTCCCTCTGTACTCCTGACTCCTTTGTCCCTGCCCCAGGTGCCCATTTGGTGTCCCCATGGTTTGTTTGGCTCCGTTTGGGCCGGAAGTCTGTGATCATGATCCCCCGTTGTTGTCCTGCTCCTCGGAGCTTGTGGGGATGACGCATGCGCTAGAAGGCGCATTGATGTGTTGACTGCCTGATTTTCCATCAGCTGAGGAGGAATTTCCATGGTCCCAGCACCCTGGTCATATAAATAGGGGGCGGTGACCTGAACATTGCAGCAAAGAAGCCGCTTGGGAGCTAAGGATTTGAGTTTGGGATTGGGCATAAAGTGGGGCTCATGAATATTAATGAGACCAGCATGCATATTAATAAGGAGCTGCCTGCCACGGGTATATGTTTCGGCGACAGCGACAGCAAGGGCACAGTGAACCTGGAATCAAGAGTGGGCTCATTTTACAGGAGAAACTGACAAAAACAGCTCAAACTGTCACAGAAGGTGCTCAAATAATGGGAAATATGTGAACAGCAAACTCAGCACTCCTCCACTGGGCGTCAAACAGGCATATTTTATTTAATAAAAAAAGCAAACACCACAATCAGCCAAAGGGCTCAACAGCAAGTAATCCCAACCAGTTTCGTGATATCCACACGTCATCAGGGGGTGGTACATACTAAAAACAGACTAGTACATACGTATAGGGAAAAGATTTAAAGCTACAATAACCTGAATATGTGTTTTCTTGATTAATACTAATAATACAGGAAAAGATAGACCTAATATATTAGCACACAAATGCTCTAGGTAAACAGCCACTTACATTAAAACTGTAAAGTGCTTAAAATACCCTATAATTGCACAATATTAAACACAAGTGATTCAGCAGCTGAAATCAACAAGTGTCATGAGAATACTATACTAGACAGGAGATCTGCTCCCAGCCTCCGGGAAATGCAATATGATGCTCGGTGTCATAAGGATTTTTAAAGATCATTTTAACCTAAAAAGAGAGAAACAAAAATATGTATTAGAAATCCCAATTCATAGTAATTTGTACTTAAAGATTATATATCAAGAAAGAGGAGAAAACAAAAGAGAGGAAGGGGGGTGGGGTGGGGGGTGTGAGTGTACAGGTGGAAGGGAAAGAGGGGGAAGGGAAGATAAAGGGAAAGAAAGTATGGAAAGGGGAAGGAGGTAGGGGAAGGGGGGAAGGGAGAAAATAAAAAATAAACAAAGATAGAAAAGGAAGGAAACAATTGCTGTACATATTTGTATCATCAGGTCCTAGGAGAGTGGTTACCTCCTTTGTAAACAAGGTAATAAATCAATCTTGTCATTCAAACCTGGGGCCGTAAGGGCTCCTATAGATCCAGTAGAATTCTCTGTATTTCAATTTGGCATCCAAATCGCCCCCTCTAGGACCTAGTCGAACAACTTCAAGGCCACAGAATTTAAATAGATGTTCCTGAGTATTCATTTTATTCGTGTTGCAATGAATCGAAAATGCACTCCTAGTATCATTGTTAGCTATAGAATGAAAATGCTCACCCATTCGTACTTTTAAAGCTCTGGTGGTTTTACCAACATAGAAAGCCCCACATTTTCAGGTGGCCAAATAGACCACATTTTGTGTACTACATGTAATGAAGTCCCTAATCTCATAGATCTTTGTCCCATTGCAACTAGTGAAGGTACTACATTTAAGTATATGATTGCAGAATTTACAGTTACCACAACTATGCATACCCCTAGTAAGGGGAGGTCTGCTGGTATGATTTGCCTCCGTTAATGGTCCAGGGTAGCTGTGAACTAATCTGTCCCACAAACTAGGGCCTCTTTTGTACACCATTCTGGGTTTATTCTGGGTGACTTTTTACAATAATGGTTCTCCTTGCAGAATATTCCAGTTAGTGTTAATGATGTTTGCAATCAATTTAGAATGTCTAGTATATGTTGTAACAAAATTAATTCTGTTGTCTTTCTGTTGTTCTGCTTTTGGTTTCAAAAGATCCAATCTATCAGTACATCCTACCTCTCTAAATGCTTCTCTGTGTAGCATGATAGGAGTAGCCTCTCTCCAAAAATCTATCACACATGTCCATACCAAAGGTAAAAAAATCAACATCATTGCTACAGTTTCGTCTAACTCTCATCATTTGTGTGAATGTACAAATATATGACTGCCATAGATTGTACACTTTTCTAATCCGTTTTATGACAAGATAAACATTTGTTGCTGCTTTATTGATGATATTTTTATGGTGTGGCGTGGCACACTCGAGGAACTATATATATTTGTTAGATACTTGGAAAGCAATGATGAAAACTTAACATTCTAATTGCAACGTGACCTCCAGTCTTTTTCTTTTGTGGATGTTAATGTTTTTAAGGAGCAAGATGGTTGCCTTGGTACAAAACTTTATATAAAGGAAACAAATAGGAATTCTCTACTATTAGCCTCGAGTTGCTACCCACACCAACATAGCCGTTGCCGGGGGGGTTCGTATGGTTCGAAAGAACCCCCCCTTTTGACATTCCCCCTTTTTTTTCATTATTTGTAACATTTTTTCATCATTTCTGTTTATTTTGTGACTTATTTTGTGACTGTCACAGAGTGCTTCTGCACACATGATGAACCCAGCACTTTCTTCTCTGCATGCGCCCCCCATCTGCTGTTAATCAGCTTCCTCAGTGCCAGTAAGATGACTGGAGCTGCTTTGTGAGTCTTTCTCAGCACTGTCCCCCTATGGCTGACTGGCCAGTTGCAGCTCATGTCAGCATTGTGTGACCGGAATACAGAACGGCAGCTGCCCACAATTCACACTGTCAGCTGGCACTCAAGGAAGATGGAGCATGGTGGCAGGCTCAGAGACGACAGCTCCAGGAGAGCAAAAAAAAGTAGAGGTCCTTGACTTATAATATTATCAGTCACCAGCAGATACATTTTGCTGGCCACACATGCCAAACATATGTCCCTTAATAACTGTATATCGAGGGATAGGCTGTGCAGAAATGGGCAAAGGAGCTTTTCAGGTGGGAGGGCTGAAGATTTAGAAATAAATTACTTAAATCCTCCTCTGTACAAAATGCAAAGCTGTCATGCTTCGTATGCCTGTTTTAACTTTTCATAAGTTAAGCAAAAGAGGTACCACAGTGGAAAGGCAATGCAAGTGTTTGGAAGGTTCTGGCTGGGATCTACACTGCCACCTCACTAACTGTGCTGTTCAGAGAGGTCTTCACTGTGGTCCCATATTTATTAACATTCAGTTCCAATTTTGTCAGTGCTATCTGTGCCAGACGCAGTTAAAACAAATACGTTGTGCTAAGCATTTTCTCCAGATGATCACATGTTTGTTTGTTGAATTTTGTTGACCCGGTAAGCCCACTGGGCCTAGAAGTCCCTTTTTCATGGGCAGCCGGTGGGAGGGGAGGGGGGATACAGATGATAAGCAATTGAAATAGAACCAGATTAAGCTGTTGGTGGTATTTTTAATGAATGAGTGTCAGTACAATGACATTTGTTGCTACAGCTCAGTATTATGAACATACCCACTATACTTTTGGAAGTATGGTGGGAGTGGGGGGGGGGTAGACATTTAGGAGAAGGTAATTTTGCACTGGGAATTCCTGCCACTGTCAAATTACCTTTCCCCTCACTCCCATTGTCATGCCTACCACACTGGAGATTGGAGTGGAGGCAACAAGTGTAGTACCCAATACTGAACTAAGAATTATGTTACTGAGTTTTTTCAAGCAGGGTGCTTGGTATAGAAACAGATAGTGACAGCAGAAAAAGACAGAGGTCCATCCAGTCTGCCCATGTTCCCTATAATCCCTGGAACCTACCATTTCTCCAGGGTACTAACCCTCCCCATCCTCTCTCTATTCTCCTCCTTTGTCCTGTTGCCCCCAGTAACCACTATTCCCTTCATTGTGTCCCAGCCCTGCTTGAATCCTCTGACTGTTTTTGCACCCACCAGTTCAGCCAACAGACTGTAGCCCCCCAGTTCCAGAAGGGCATCAGCCCAGGAGCGCGCTGCAGCTGCGGTTTAAATGGAGGAGCTGAAGCCCCCAGTCCCAGAAGGGCACTCAGCGGGAGGCGCTGCAGCAGCGGTTTAAGCGGAGGCGCAAGCCCCCAGTCCCAGAAGGGCACTCAGCCCAGAGGCCGCTGCAGCCAGTTTAAGCGGAGGAGCTGAAGGTAATTTTTCCGTGGTGAACACTCATCTGAAGGTTTAAATCTTGGCGCCTTTTTCGGCGACTGTAACCGCGTGGGGATTTGTGTCGCCATAGGCTTTCAGGACCTCACGGCCGCTCAAGAAGGGACGCTCAGGGCAGCTAGTGAAAAACCGCTAGAAATTAAACAATCCCTTTACAGTGCCTTACACCCTACCTCAGCCCTGCTAACCCTGCCCTATCGGAACAGTGTTTAGAAGACTAACTACTTGTTTTTCATGAAAGTATAACCTTAATCATAGCCCACTTAATTTTTGATTTGTTGGAGCAATGGAAATGTTGTTACTCACTGTAATTTGACTCATGTGTGTTTGACCTAAACCGAGTTGTGATAGACTGCTTTTTGAATCTTTTTTCTTCCTCTCTCTCCCCCCTGTCCTCTTACTGGACCTCACACTCACGCCTCCCCTCTCTGCCCCCTCCTCTAACTAGCCTGCTCCAATTACATGCCGACCCCCGTAGTCTGTGACCGGCTTTTAACCGTGGGTTTCTTCTTTTCTTTCTCTATAGCCCCCAGTCCCAGAAGGGCACTCAGCCCAGGAGCGTGCTGCAGCCGCGGTTTAAACGGAGGAGCTGAAGGTAATTTTTTCCGCTGGCGGAGCACTCGTCTGAAGGTTTAAATCTTCATGCCTTTTTCGGTGACTGTAACTGCGGGGGGATTTGTGTCGCCATAGGCTTTCAGGACTTCACGGCCGCTCAAGAAGGGACGCTCAGGGCAGCTAGTGAAAAACTGCTACAAATTAATCAATCCCTTTACAGTGCCTTACACCCTACCTCAGCCCTGCTAACCCTGCCCTATCGGAATAGTGTTTAGAAGGCTTCCCCGCAGTCGCTGCGCGACTACTCCCCACCACCTCCACCCTTGTCCGGCATTTCTTAAATAGTATCGGAATGGTGAATCTCCACCCAGTGGGAGTGTAATTTTAACCCGCCCAGTGGGAGTGTAATTTTTTCTGTCTCCCTACTTTCTCATTTGCACCTTATATCTCTTTACCACTAGAGGGCTTAACAGTTCTAATAACCCTGCTTATCTTTCCTGTTGCTTATTCTTTATTTTTCTGGTTGTTTAGTTTTGTGCTGTACTCTAAAACTTCTACTAGCCTCTCCTGCTCACAGAACACACCCACATAAAATGCCCTCCCTGCACTCATATCCCTGTGCCCTCGACCTAGGTGTACTTCTGCTACAAACCTCACTTCTTGTAACCATTATGTGGATCCTGACAACTAGTAGCCCTCTCTCCCCAAATGATCACTATCATCACCTCAAAGACTTTACTTTCTCAAACATGCTAATCCAGCCGCATATGCCACCAGCCACCTTACCACTTTTAGTCCCAAATCGGATCATTTACTATGTTCTCTTTCTTGTACAAGATCGCCCTCGGTGTCCTGCCCCCCTTCTCACCACGTTTACCCACCGTAAACTGTGGTACCTGCTCCTCTTAGCACTACTACTAGCTGGCGATATCGAACTGAATCCAGGACCCGTATGTAATATCCCCATTTCTGACACCTACTGGACTCACTCAAAGGATCTGCGCATTGTTCATATGACTATTAGAAGCCTTCCCCATAATATCACTGAACTAGAGGCCTGGGTCACCCAATACAATCCTGACATTCTTTGTTTGACAGAGACCTGGCTCAAGCCCTCTACGCCTGATCATTTATGCCATTTGCCTAACTATAATATGGTTAGACAGGATAGGTCCTCATCTAAACGTGGGGGTGGGGTTGCAATCCTATATAAACCCGACCTCTCGGTGCACCTGAATACCTCCCTTACTCTCTCACACTGTGAAGCTATTCATGCTACTCTCCAACTTGGATCTAAGCGGCTACACATCATATGTGCTTACAACCCTCCTAGGTGTGGTACCCCAGGCCTAGTAGAACTCCTCTCCCAGGTGAGCCTAGCCACTGGACGAAATGAAGTCCTCATTCTTGGGGATCTAAATCAAAACTGGCTAGGTCACACCAGCGGCCAAAACCTCCATACTATTGTACAAGACTATGGCCTCCATCAGTTGATCAATGACCCAACCAGGATCACGGCCCCACCCCGATCCAGTTCCTTACTTGACTGGGCCCTCACAAACTGTCTTGACCACATTGTCTCAGCCGGTACCCTTGCCAACTCTATTAGCGACCACTCCCCAATTTTTTGCACCTGGCGTGCAGCCAGACAATCATCCCCCCCTCCGAAATTAATCACCTTCGTAATATGGCTAACTTTAATCCGTCTCAGTTCTTGTCTGACCACTCACTCATTGATTGGTCACCTATCTACTCTCTTAATGTTCAATCAGCCTTAGACTACTTTCTTGAAAAATTTATTGGTTCTCAGGACTACATTGCCTCGTGTCACTCGCCGAATTAGAGGCACACAAACTAAGTGGCTAACAAAGGATCTCCTAGCTCAGCTTCGTAACAGGGACAAATGCTGGTATCGTTTTAAGGTCTCAGGTCTGCCAGAAGATCTGTCACTACAGGGCACTGAGAAACTCCTGTAAAAGAGACATCCGTCTAGCAAAAAGCTCCTTTTGTAAAGAATCACTTATTAATGCTGGAGGAGACTTGCGAAAATTTTGGTCTGTCATTAAAACCCTCCTTGGTTCTGATAAACCTTCCAACTCCAATGATATGCTGCTGAATGGAGTACACCGTAACAACCCAGTGACTATTGCCAACTCTTTTAACCATCATTTTCTGGACCTGTCACGCTACCTTGACTCCTTCCCCCCTAGCCACCTAGCATCCTCTCCCATGGCCAAGGATCCACTGCTCTCTCGTCCACTTCTCCGGTTCTGGACTGTCACTAAATCTGAAGTCCTAAAGTTGCTGCTGACTATCCCTGACAAAACCAGCCCAGGCGCTGATGGTCTTGAACCTAGGCTTCTGAAGACTGCTGCCCCGCTTATAGCCTCACCTCTAACCAAAATTTTAAACTTGTCGCTATGTCATGGTGTAGTTCTGAACGTTTGGAAGATAGCCAGGATAACACCAATTCTAAAGAAAGGTGATCCTAAAGAGATGGCCAACTACCGACCTATTGCCATTCTCTCAGTGCTCAGTAAAATTCTTGAAAAACTAGTTGCTATGCAAACTATTGAATATCTCCATAAACACAACCTCCTCTCTGGATCCCAGCATGGATTTCGAAAAGGTCATAGTACCTCCACTGCCCTTCTGACACTCACAAATGATATTTACACAGCCATGGACTCTGGTCTCCTGACCGGTACCACCTTCATTGATCTCACCAAGGCTTTTGACCTTGTTGACCACACCCTCCTACTTACGAAGCTTACCTCCCTGGGTTTTTCAGTGGAACCAGTGAACTGGTTTTGGAGTTATCTATCAAATCGACAGCAGGCTGTTGCTTTTAACTCTGCCCTATCCGACCTATCGTACGTACAAACTGGTGTCCCACAGGGATCCATACTTGGACCACCGCTTTTCTCGATTTTCGTGAACGACCTCCCTCAACAAGTATCCACTTGCTCTACCTTGCTCTATGCTGACGACCTTGTAGTCTACCATAGCGCTAAAAATGTACTGGACTTAACAAACTCTCTATCCAAAGAGTTCCAAAACATTCAATCCTGGATTACTGCAAATCGTCTCGTTCTCAACGAAGCAAAAACTCAGGCAATGCTCTTTGGCTCTCCAGCCAAACTAAAAGCTAATCGGAACTCCTTCAAAATATCTTGTTCTGATAATTCCCAGTTAGTAAACACCTCATCTTTTAGATACCTTGGCATTCTTCTTGATGACTCCTTGGACTTTGATCTCCACATTACCATGACTTGCAAATCAGGCAATGCAAAGATCGGAGGAGCATACCGTCACAATTATGCCCTACCCCATCAGCTAGGCTTGCTGTGGCACAAGGCCTTCTTCTCCCATCCTTGGCTTGGCTCTGTTGTCTATCTTGGTGCTACAAAGACCTCCCTCCATACATGGGACACCACATATAATAACATCTGCCGTTATCGTCTGTCTCTCCTCGGCTCAAACATCACTGTCTGCTTTATACGGACCTTGATGGCCTAGTCCTGTGGCCCATCGCCTCCAATCTTATGGCTCCTTGATTGATGGTACGATACGAGAAGGCCTCCCTAATTCTCTTGCCCTGCTACTACACCCTCAAACCCCTTTCTATGGTCTCCAGTCACTTGGCCAGACACCTCTATACATCCCTAGAAGTAGGACCTTAATGGGTACACGAGCTTTCTCCCATGCTGCTCCTAAATACTGGAATACTATCCCTCTAGTTATTCGTGTGCCCCAACACACCTGTTTTAAGCTCCACCGTCAATACCTACTCACAGCAAGTCCCTGCACCTGCTTCCAGCCACCATAAACCAATACCCGGCTCAGCCTGCCCTTTCCCATTTGCACACTGCCTGCTACTTCTCTCCAATCTATCCTCTCCTACTCTACCCCCTTCCCCTGCCTCCCCCAGTCACTGCGCTAGCTTGGACTTGGTAACTAGCTACTGGCTAAGGATCTACAGGAATCTCCTGACCTGAGTTGCACTTATCTCATTTCTTCTCCATGATCCTGTTATCCATGTTTCTATACAACCTACTTTGCTTGCTTATGTACTTTCATAGTCTATTTAATGTTTGAGATGTTTTGTACTTTTCTGTCTAACTATTTTACTGTATGGTTTATGTGTGCTGCGTCACACTGATGTTTTGTATGTCATTTGTATCCTCCCGGGTCGTACCTGAAAATAGGCATTTCTATGTCTAGTGTACCCACCTGGTCAACAAAAGCAAATAAATAATAAATAAGTTCCACCACCCTTTCCGTAAAGCAGTACTTCCTCACATCTCTCCAGAACCTACCTCCTGTTAATTTCCATTCATGTCCATGTGACCATGAATTGGTACTCAGGCTAAATAGTACCCCGCAGTTCACTTTGTTAATTCCTTTAAGGAACTTGAAGGTTCCCATCACATCCCCCCTCTCCCTTCAGGTCTCCAATGAGTACATATTTAGTGCCTTGATGCGCTCCTCATAGGATTTGCCCTGCTGTCCCCGAATCATTTTAGTTACTCTGCGCTGCATTGTCTCCAACCTATCCTTATCCTTTCTGAGGTGAGGACTCCAGAATTGGGCACAGTACTCTAGGTGAGGCCTCACCAGGGATCTGTAGAAGGGAAGTGTTATCTCCTTTCTTCTGCTGTCAATGCCCCTACCGATATATCCAAGCATCCTGCTAGCCTTGCTATAGGCTGTGTTGCACTGACTCTATTGTTTAAATGGTATATTGAGTTGGGGAGGGTGGAGGTTACAGCAAGGGGTAGAGGGAGCTCAGATATGAGTTACATAGGCTTAAAATAAGCCATAAAAGTGCACCACACAGCATGCCGTAGCCCATGGTTTCTGGGGGACATACTACATCTGAGACAATGCTTTAGGTATATTACAGTAGCAGCCTCTTGCTGCCCTCTGGTACTGAATACATATATGTATGCACCCTGCAGCCAGCCAGATAATTTTGCTTAGAGCAAGGGGTGTAGGAGGTCTCAGATATGACTTTTTCAAATGCTTCAAAATGAGCCCTAAATTCGCCACATGGTTTCTGGGGTCCTGGCGGCACTAAGACCCACAGCTTTTTTTAAAAGGTTGCAGAATGCATAAAAAGAACCCCCCTTGTGAAAATCCGGGCAACAGCCCTACCATATGGTAGCCAATATACCTAAGGCACAAATGATGAGAAACCAAAAGCAGAACAACAGAAAGACAACAGAATTAATTTTTTTTACAACATATACTAGACATTCTAAATTGATTACAAGCATTATAAACACTAACTGGAATATTCTGCAAGGAGAACCATTATTGTAAGATGTCTCCCAGAATAAACCCAGAATGGTGTACAAAAGAGGCCCTAATTTGTGGGACAGATTAGTTCACAGCTACCCTGGACCATTAACTGAGGCAAATCATACCAGCAGACTTCCCCATACTATGGGGTATGCATAGTTGTGGTAACTGTAAATTCTGAAATCATATACTTAAATGTAGTATCTTCACTAGTTGGAATGGGACAAAGATCTATGAGATTAGGGACTTCATTACATGTAGTACACAAAATGTGGTCTGTTTGGCCACCTGTAATTGTGGGTCTTTCTATGTTGGTAAAACCACCAGAGCTTTAAAAGTACGAATGGGTGAGCATTTTCATTCTATAGCTAACAATGATACTAGCAGTGCATTTTCGATTCATTGCAACCCGAATAAAATGAATACTCAGGAACATCTATTTAAATTCTGTAGTCTTGAAGTTGTTGACTAGGCAGGGAGGAGGGGCAATTTGGATGCCAAATTGAAATACAGAGAATCCTACTGGATCTATACCTTGGGAGCCCTTACGGACCCAGGTTTGAATGATAAGATTGATTTATTACCTTGTTTACAAAGGAGGTAACCACTCTCCTAGGACCTGATGATACAAATGTGTACTGCATTTGTTTCCTTCATTTTCTATCTTTGTCTTTTATTTTTTATTATTTTCTCCCTTCCCCCCTTCCCCCACCTCCTTGTCTTTTTCCTACTTTCTTTCCTTTTCCTTCCCCTCCCTTCTTTCCCTTCCCTGTACCTCCACCTCTCACCCCCCCTTCTCTTTTTTCTTTTCTTCTCTCTCTTGATACATAATCTTTAAGTACAAATTATTATGAATTGGGATTTCTAATATATATTTTTTTGTTTCTCTCTTTTTTAGGTTAAAATTGTCTTTAACAATCCTTATGACACGGAGCATCATATTGCGTTTCCCAGAGGCTGGGAGTAGATCTCCTGTCTAGTATAGTATTCTCATGACACTTGTTGATTTCAGCTGCTGAATCATTTGTGTTTAATATTGTGCAATTATAGGGTATTTTAAGCACTTTACAGCTTTAATATAAGTGTCTGTTTACCTAGAGCATTTGTGTGCTAATATATTAGGGCTATCTTTTCCTGTATTATTAGTATTGCTCAAGAAAACACATATTCCGGTTATTGTAGCTTTAAATCTTTTCCCTATATGTACTAGTCTGTTTTTAGTATGTACCACCCCTTATGATGTGTGGACAGCACAAAACCGGTTGGGATTACTTGCTGCTGAGCTCTTTGGCTGATTGTGACATCTGCTTTTTTTCATTAAATAAAAATATGCCTGTTTGACCGCCCAGTGGAGGAGTGCTGAGTTTGCTGTTCACTCATTTTACAGGGGGCAGTTGTGGCTATAATACAGTGGGGCTGTTAAATAAAGTACTTTGTTTGGCTGCACCTGTCCTTGGAAAGTGGGAAACTGCATGAGACTGCATATAACTGAATGGGAGCAGCCATGCTGTTGACACTATGACCCCCGAACTGCAGCCAGTCATATAGTTAGGCACCTAAAACTGTGAAAAGGGACTCCTGGAAAAAGGAGGGGACTAATTCAGGCACCTAAAGCATGTCCCAATAAGCCACTTGGAAATATTGATCTCTATGGTTATGGATAATTGATAGGCTCAATAAGCCAATCAGAACCTTGGATTCTTGGGTGAAACCCCTGGACTTTCTGGTTGTTAGTCAGTCTGTTCCCAGGCTCTGTAGGAGTGCAAGGTCTCCTGTGAGAGTGGATCTGGACTAGAGAGGCCTTTCCCAGGCCTTTAGATGGGATCGCTACATAGATACATAGATACATAGACAGTGTCGGTAGATAAGGGCCTATGGCCCACCCAGTCTGCCCATTTGAGCTTGTAAGTTCAGTTTATGTTTTCCTAGAAGTCTGTTGCCCCTTACCCCTGACCTCCAGAATTCCTTTATGTCTATCCCATGCATTCTTAAATCCTGTGATTGTTTCAGCCCCACCCACTTCCTCTGGCAGGGTGTTCCACTTGTCCATCACCGTTCTGTGAAGAAATTCTTCCTCATGTTTCCTCTGAATCGTCTCCCTCCAACTTCATCCCATGCCCTCTAGTCCTGGAACATCTTTTCACTTAAAAATAGTGTATTCCTGCACCCTGTTCCTCCTGTGAGATACTCATATGTCTCTATCATATCCCTCTCCTCCTCTCCTCCAGGAGTACATGTTCAGTTCCTTCAACCTGTCTTCATAGGACTTGTGATGCAATCCATACACCATCTTTGTTGCCCTCCTCTGAACCTTCTCTACTGTCTATGTCCTTACGTAGGATGGTTCTCCAGAACTGTACACTGTACTCAGGTGGAGCCTCACTAGTGTCTTGTATAGTGGAATTATTACCTCCCTTTCCTGCTGGAGATGCCCCTGCCTATACATCCCAGCATTCTATTTGCTTTACCTGCTGCCTTGTCACACTGTTTCCCTACCTTGAGGTCATCAGAGATGATAACCCCAAGATCCCTTTCCTGCTTGGTGCATGCTATATCCTCACCCCAGCTGATATATTGTGCCAGGGTTTTTGTGCCCCATATGCATTATCTTGCACTTCTTGCATTGAATTTCAACTGCCAAACCCCTGACCATTCTTCAAGTTTCTGCAGGTCCCTTCTCATTCTGTCTACACCCTCTGGTGTGTCTACTCTGTTATAGAGCTTTGTGTCATCAGCGAACAGTGAAATTCTGCCTTCTAGGTCCTGTGCAATGTCACTGATGAAGTTGTTGAATAGGACCGGTCCCAGCACTGATCTCTGTGGTACCCCACTGGTCACTCTTCCCTCTGCGGAGTGACAGCCATTTACCACCACCCTCTGTGTCCTGCCACCCAGCCAGTTACCTACCCACAACACTACTGTCCTGCCCACACCCATATTCCCCAGTTTGTGTAATAGTCTTCTATGTGGCACAGTGTCAAAGGCCTTGCTGAAGTCCAGATAGGCCATGTCCACTGCCCTCCCCTGATCCACCTCCCTAGTCACCCAGTCAAAAAATTCAACGAGTTTGGTCTGATATGACCTCCCCCTGGTGAAACCATGCTGCCTTGGGTCCTATAGTCCATTGACAACCAGATGTTCCACCTATCTCTCCTTCAGTAGTGCTTCCATGATCTTCCCCACTACCGAGGTGAGGCTGACTGGTCTGTAGTTCCCTTCTTCCTCTTTGTTCCCGCTTTTGTATAAGGGGACTACATCTGCTGTCCTCCAGTCTTTGGGTACCTCCCTGTTTCCAGTGATCAGCTAAACAGGATAGCCAGAGGTTCAGCCACCACCCTCTTAGTTCTTTAAGGACCCTGGGGTGCACCCATCTGGCCCCATTGCTTTATCAACTCTTATTACTTCCAGTTCCTTCAGGACCCTTTCTGTGTAAAGGACTTGTGTCCATTTCTGCAACATTCTCACCCCTTGTACTCCTTCAGACCCATTACCTCCTCTTCCTCAGTAAAGACTGAGCAAGAAAATACCTGTTCAATATGTCAAGCTTTACTGTTGTCATCCTCCTGCGGCCCCATCCTCCCCTTCAGTCTCACTATCCCTCCTTTGTCTTTATTTTTCACTTATGTACCTGTAAAGGTTTTGTCCCTCTACCCACTGATTTTGCAATGTGTTCTTCTGTCTGAGCTTTGGCTTCCTTACTGACTTCCCTGCCTCCCTTTGCTTCTCATGGTACTTCTCCTATCCCCTTCTGCCTGTGTCTTTTGTATTGCCTGAATGCAATCTTTCTGGCTTTCACTTTTTGCTACCTCTTTGGAAAACCATAATGGCTCCTCTTCCTTTTCCTTTTGCTAACCTGCTTAATGCATAATTCTGTTGTTCTTGTAATCCCCATTTTAAATACTGCCCACTGTTCCTCAACCCCTGATTCCTGTCCCATTCCCTTAATGCCTCTCTCAAGTATCTCCCCATTTTCCCAAAGTCTGCCCCCTAAATCCAGGATACGTGTTTTGTGTGGTTTGGTTCTGCTCTTTCTGTGATTTCAAACCACAATGACTGGTGGTCACTGTTCCCCAGGTGCTCCCCACTGTTACCCCATCCACTGTCCCTGTTTGTGAGCACAAGGTCCAGTATTGCCTTCTGCCAAGTTGGTTCCATGACCAGTTGCTTGAGGAAGGCACCTGAAGGAGTCAGGATAAATCTGCTCCTAGTTGATGCTGCTGCTGGGATGCTCCAGTCCACGTCTGGAATATTGAAGTCTCCAGCCAGTACTACCTCACCCTTGTCTGCCATCCTTTGGATGGCTAGCATCAACTCCTATCTGTTTCTTCCTCCTGGGAGGGTGGTCTATAGACCACACCTGTGCGGATGGCTGTCCCCATTTTCCTTTCCAGCTTCACCCACAGTATCTCTCCCCCAATTTGTTCCTCCTGGATTTCTGTGGCCCTTATGTCATTTTTCACATACAGTGCCACTCCTCCTCCCTTCCTGCCTGCTCTGTCTCTTCTGAATATGTTGTAGCCAGGTATGGCAATCTCCCAGTCGTGGTTATCATTATGCTATGCTCAAGAAAGGATCAGCAGGGGAAAAAGAGTGAGAGACTGAACTGATACCTTGACTCCCCAGGTACTGTGAGCTGTCTGATTATTTTGGAGAAGTTAAGTACTGCAGAAACCTTGCACTAGTGGACTGAATTGAGCTGAGAGGACTGAGCTGTTCTATTTGAGTGCCACAGTTGCTGCTGAGAGCTTGTTTTACCTGCGTGGGTCTGCGATTGTGATTCTTCAGAGGCCAAGCATCTCTGGATGTCAAGGTGCTTGCCAGGTGCTGTACATTTCCTGAGTGAACTGGTTGAAGTGGCTGAGAGCTGTGTCCCAGCTACAGCTGAAGAAAAGGTTGTGGACATTCTCTAACTGGAAAGTGCGGACTGGTGTGCAGGAGTCTGTTGTGTTTGGATCCCCCTGTTGATTGCACCTGTGCTTCATTGATCTAGAGCTAGCACCCAGTGCTAACTGGCACAGGACTTTGCTTGAGCTATTGCCTGTGGCTTCTGTGGTTTTTGAACTTAGTGCAGGGACTGCAGGAGGACCCCCCCCATTTGGGAGTTCTCACTCAGAACCAGGGAGGGAATCAGCTAACCCCTTTCAAGTGGAACTCACTGTCTCAGGAGGTCACCAGCGCTTGCTGGGGTGCTAGAACACCTGTGATTCATTGTGGGGAGCCAGGCTGTGGAGCCACTCCCAGGTCTGGGCCTTCTGGGGCTGATATGGTCCTGCTACAGAGCTCTGTGTAACCCCCCAGGTGGTGCTATCCCAAGGGCTACTACCGCTGCCTGCTTGACTACTGACAGGTTGAGGGACCTAGTTTCTATGACTGGTGCCTCCACCCAGAGGTCAGGGTTTGTAGTGGTTAGACTAGCTTGATCACAGACCTCTGGGACACCGTGACCCCCTTTGGTTCCCTCTAGTGGCTCATACAGTACATAGGAGTTACAGCCCCAATACCCCACGTATACACACTGTTCACTCATAAAGCACCACTTACCCTCGAGACTGATTCTATAGCACGTCTCGGAGGACCCCCTGTAAAATACAGTTAAACAACATACACAGCAAAATACAATACTGTTTCCATAAGTACCAACACCACAGACAGTATATAGTATAACAACAACAAATCTGATTTATTTAGGGGACAGTAACACAGGAGGGGGAAATCAGGTTAATTGGTGGCATTAAATCACTGTACTGGGCACACATACAGGGTCTGAAAAGTCACACTCTGGGTACCCAGGTTGGGGGGCCTAGCCAGGTCCGCTGCCCAGGGTTGGTTGACAGGTGCAGATGGATAGGGCCCTGTAGAAGAAAATATATGCACAACACCCAATTGTAATCCGGAGCCAGATGGCTCAGTCCATGAAGCAGTGAAACAACAAGAATTAGATGACACACTTGTGATTGAAAACAGGCTGCAGGGGAATACCCTGATTTGTACTCACAATACCCAAGCTGAGAACCGGATGGTGGATGTTCTCTGGATTGTCAGAAACAACAGGGCATGGAGACAAGGTCCTTGTGACTGGACCCCACTGCAGTTTATAGCAAATGGATTTAGTCCGAGACAAGCTGGGGGTTTGCTTCCAGCTTCAACACACAACACACAGCACAGGGGATTGGAAATAGCGATTCCCCACAAGCACTACGCACATTCACATGTAAAAGGAAAGTACTATACCAGGCAGGCTGCTCCTCGATCTGGATCGCACTTACTGCAAAATACCCGGGAGCACAAACAGCAGCTTCAGTTCCTGATAGACCGATAGAAATTCAACAATTTCTCCAGTCTTCTACAGGGTGAGCCTGGTTTCCACACTTCTGGTGCTTCTTTCTCCTCACAACTTGGATTCAATCCAAACTGGCACTCACAACAGCTGCAGGCCGAAACTCAGGGCCTCACACACGCTTCCCACGTGAAACTATACACACCACAGAAGCACAGAGCTCCTTCTCTCTTCACTGTCCCAACTGATCTGATCTTTCCAGTCACAGAGCAGGGCATTTCCTTTAGCTCCACACCATTCTGTTGGCTGGTTCAGCTGTCACTCACAATAAGACTCCCTCTGTTGGTGAAAAAAGGCACCAAGGTCAAAACTACATTTCCCAGAGTCACTGCCCATAAAATCCCCTTGTGGCTGGCTCAAAATTGAGAGTCCAAGTTCTGATTCGTCCACAGGCTCCATTTTAAGGAACTCCTCCCCATTGATTGGTCCATTTCAGCAGTTCAGGACCAAAATGAAAGAGCTACACTGAAAACAGTTTGGGCTGAAATGAAGACAGGTTAGACAAACTACATTTTCTCAGTCACTCCAAATGATTTCTGGCAAATAGTTATATCTTTCAACAAGTCTCCCTCTGCACATGTAGCGATGGCAGAAATGGAGTGAAGTGGCAGCAGCTTGGGTGCAATTCGAGCATTAAATACACAGTCCCCCCCATATAAACTAATTAAGTCTGCAAGCAGACAGCTCTTAAAGAGACAGTATGTGGAGGCTCAAATAGCACTCACTTGGAACCACATTTAAACAGCTCAGACACCGAACACCACCCAGACTTGGAGCATTCAGGCAAGCTCCTGGAAGACTTTTGGGAACCCCCATTTGCAGGGGGGTTACATCTGCAATGGGCCAGAAGCAGCTAAAGGTGACAGGCGGCCAGACCTCCAATCAAGGGGACAAGCCGCAAGATCCTTGAGCAAGATTCCATCCGCCCATTGCAGCATGGAGCTCTGTGTTCCTGGACATCAGGAGGCAATCAACCCAAGCATAGTTGAGTTCTGCAAAACTGTGAGTACCCGGTACCTAGCTCCCAGAAATCAAGCAAGGGAGTGTAAAAGGGATTTAATTGCTTCCTCAAACAATTGTTCTCTTTCATCAGGGCCCCGACAGCTGGCCAACCCATGGCAATAAACAGGTCT
The DNA here is from genome assembly GCA_016271365.2 of Neoceratodus forsteri. NCBI lineage: Eukaryota > Metazoa > Chordata > Ceratodontiformes > Ceratodontidae > Neoceratodus > Neoceratodus forsteri. The sequence continues at coordinate 1,223,231,319 of CM057458.1, forward strand.
GCAACTTGTGAGCACCCCTAAGGACTATCAGGGTAGACACTGGTACCAGTGGGGTGGGCCTCTGGGGATGAGCTTGGCCTATGGGCCCATATAGTTATTGTATAGCAGTGCAAAGAAGTAATAATGAAAGCTCCTAGATTTGCAGTTACTTCCCTTCCACTGAGATAGCAGTCACCTCTTCACTCGCTGCTGTTCCTTTCCTGGATGTCTGCTTCTGTTATGACAGGTGTATATTCTTTGCCCATTTGAGGAAGTGATGTCAGAACCCCTGGTATAAAGGAAATCACGGACCAGGGGTGGGACCAACCCAAGCCTTCCAGAAACAATCAGGTAGCTGAGGCCCCTGGTCAGACCATTAGCACCCTTCCACCACTATGCACTAACCTTTGCAGCTAGTGAAGCCAGCAAAAATGAATCACAATTCTACTCAAAGCACCCAAAATAGGTTTGCTACCAAAAGAAACAGGTCTCCAATTCAAACAGCTTCACCAACAACGCATCAAAATAGGCTTGAAATTAGAAGATATAGGTCTCTGATTCAAAGAAACAGCCCCAGTTAAATCACACCAATAGGTTTTAAATCAGAAGAAATAGGCCTCTACAAATGCAGCCGGCTACACAGTGAAACATCAAATAAATGAGCCCACTTATAGCCACCAAAACAGTTTTCAAAATTCCAACAGCCTCAAAATAATACCCTGCTAGCCCCTTAGAAGTATTAAGAAAGAAAAGAAATAACCTTCTACCAAGTAAAATCCACAAGAAACAATGTAAAAACAACAAGAAGCTAATGTACTGTAACCGATCTGATCCTTTCCCTTCTAGTTCCTTCTGAGAAGCCAAAGCAACTATGAAACCAGCCAAAGCAAATATGAAACCAGCCCACGAGGGTTTAAAGAAAAATAGCAGCAAGCTGCTAAAGGCTACAGACAAAATGTAAACAAACATGTCTGCGCTTATTGTCTCTCCTCAGGCCTGACTCCTGCAAAAACTGCTGGGGAAGGGTTGGAGGTTGGAACCCAAAATGTCCATGAATTTTGGCTAATCAGGAGCCTGCATTGCTTCTCAGCCTGCATGAAAGTCCAGCACAGCTGGGCCAACATTCTTAAGACTGCTTGCCAAGGATCAAGATTGACCAATAGGGCACTGAATTTCATCCCCTATAAACGGGGCTGTTCCAAGGGATCTGGATCACTTCTGCCAGTGTGACAGAGAGATAGGAGCTGTGAGCCAGTGAGCCACTGTCTGTGAGACACTATAGAGGTCTGGCAAGCTAAAGAAATCTGGTATCCCAGCAACTGACTTTTGTGAAGAAAACAAGAGTTTTTATCAAAACTAACAGTCTGAAGGTGAGCATTGGAGCTGTTTTTTTTTTTCTGCCCCACCAGTAACTTTCCCCTCTGGGGAAGGTGCTCCTTCAAAGGTCAGCTGGCTGACAGAGAATGCCACTGCATACCTCATGGTCCCTGCACCCCATGCAACTGTAGCACTAACTTGACTGTGAGAGAACCAAGGCTGGTGAGTGAATACCAGATGATCTGAGGGATGTGTGCTCTCAAGCCGGAAGCACGTCCAGCTGTTTCACCTGTTCCATCATCAGACATCAGAGGTATCTGAGAAGCTACAAAACTGTGAGTAACCATTGGGGTTTCAGCCCTTCAACCGGGAAAATTATAATTGTGCTAGGACTGAGGGAGAAGGCTTGGGCAGGACATTGCCATTTTCATAGGCCCATGCAGAAGACCTCTGAAGGCCATCTGGCCAACCATTTGTGCATGGATTACAAACTGGGGCCTCTTTTTGTACACTTGACAGTTTCATAGATGGCGCTATCCCAAGGGCTACTACCCCTGCCTGATTTGCCACTAACAGGTTGAGGGGCCTGGATCCGATGGCGGGTGCCTCCACCCAGAGGTCAGGGTTTGCAATAGTTAAACTAACTTGGTCACAGCCCTCTGGGACACTGCAACCCCCCTTTCTTCCCACTAGTGGCCCACACGGTATATCAGAATTACCTTCACAGTATACACTTACCCCCAGGACTGGTTCAGGCACTGGGACCCCTGTAAAATAAGAAGATACAGTGCAACAATCACAGTACAATACTTTAACATAGACAAATCCTCAGGTAGTATAACTTTGCTGAAACAAGCAGCTCTGATTTATTTAGGGGGATATAACAAGGACAGGGGGAAATCAGGTTAATTAGCTTATAACTTTACTCATCTACCTATGGCTCTGTGCACAGGCCTATCCCTACCAGTTACTGTCCCTGGGTACCCAAGCCCTAGTGGCTAGTCCAAACCATGACAGCTGGTAGGGGCCCTTTCACACAGAGAAAAGAAAAATTAGTTAAACAGTCAGCAGTACAGTAATTCCATTTGGATTCAATGTGGCAATTCAACAGGGAGTGACCCTGAATTAGTACTCACGACCTCCAAACAAGATAGGGTCCTTCAGCATCAGCAGGGCTACTCTTGAGCTCCACGAGACTCCTCACACATTTATATGACAAACTGCAACAGGCAAAAGTCATTTAATGGCAGCAGGATTTATTTGAGCTACACAAGCCTCCTCACACATTTATATGGTAAACAGTAACAGGCAAAAGTCCTTCAATGGCAGCAGGATTCACTTGAGCTACACAAGCCTCCTCACACATTTATATGGTAAAAAGAAAGTACTATACCAGGCAGGCTGCTTCTCTATCCTGATCGCAATTACTGCACAATACCCGGGAGAACACACAGCAGATTCAGTTCCTGACAGACTGAGCGCAATTCAGCAATTTCTCCAGTCTTCTACAGGGTGAGCCTGGTTTCTGCTCTTCAGATATCCTTTGATTCTCTTCACAGGATGGATTCAGTGCTAACAAGCAGTTACACAAGCTGCAGACTGGAACTCTGGGCCTTACACACGTTTTCCGACCAAACTGCACACCGAAAAGCACAGGACCTCCTCTCCTCTTCCAGAGCTCAACTGAAACTCCAGCAGACAAAACCGGCACTTCCTTTGAGTTCCTCCCAGTTCTTGGCTGGATTGGCTGTCACTCACAATAGACTGCCCCTGTTGGTCCAAAAGGCGCGAAGTCAAACTACATCTCCCAGAGTCACTGCCCTCTACGAGTCAAGTTCTGATTCGTCCAAGGCACCATTTAGAGCTACCTTAACCCACACTGATTGGTCCAGTTCAGCAGTTCAAAACTAGAATGGGGAACTAGGCAAACACAGTTCTGACTGCAAAGAAAGCAGGTTAGACAAACTGTATTTTCATTATTACTCTAAATGATTTCTGGCAAACAGTTACATCTTTCAGATAGGTTCCCTTTGCACTCCTAGTGACTGCAAAAATGGAGTGAATTGGCAGCAGCTCTAGTGGTACTCAAGCAGAGAAACACACAGTCCCCCCATACAAACTAATTATGTCTGCAAGCAGACAGCTCTTAAAGAGACAGTACCAGAGGCTCTAAAAACACTCACAGATAAATGGCTTAAACGCCAAACACCATGCAGGCTTGGAGCATTCAAGCAAGCTCCTGGAAGTCCTTTGGGAACCCCCATTTGCAGTGGGGTAACACCTGCAACAGTTAAAGCGTGCCACTGAGCTCCTACCCGGTTAGCAGCAACTGCATCTCCAGTGAGTTGCCTACTGCAGCTAATTATAGAGCTATCACCCATGGTCTTTGGGAAAATTTAAACTGCTTGAGGATTACAGAATTGCTGGGGGGTGGGCAGATTGTGTGGGGTAATGGATGTTTACTCACCTGGTAAAAGTGATTGTGTTAGTTTATATCCATGGCACTCCAGTCATTACATCATGGATTTTAGCCCACCTGATAGGCTAATGATGCACATGTGACCCAGGGTCAAATTTTGCAGTATACTTTGATCTCAGGAGTCCTTGCTCTCCAGTTCGATTCTTTCATAGCTGAAACAAAGTTATTTACACAGACATACCTTTTTAAGCCACTAAGTTAACAAAAATAGTCTTTGAGGAGGTAAAACTGAGGGTCCAATCAAACACCTTTTATTTCCCTATTGATAAAATTCTAATACTCAGCCACCTTGTGTGACTGATGGATGAAAAAACTCACTCATTACTACAACCTTCTACTTAAACAAAAAAAATCACACTTAGCTGCGTGTGTGGGTTCCAATCATAGGCAGCTTCATATTCTATAGCCAGTGCCATTGTAAGCAAATCAAGTCCACTTTTCCTAATATGAGGTTATTGCCACTCTGATCGCTCTGATGGGAGGGCCATGGAGTGCCATGGATATAAACTAAGACAATCACCTTTACCAGGTGAGTAAACACTCACTGTGTTATGTTTTATATCCATGGCACTCCAGTCATTACATCATGGGTTCCACTAAACAGCAGTACCATTCCCATCAGGGCAGGACACAATGATCGAAGAGTGGCTTAGCTGTACTGGCCACTGAGAGAACTTTGTTCACAAATGAAGCCCTCTGCTTGTATAAAGTTCTGAGTCTGTAATGTCTTGCAAAAGTATGAATGGAAGTCTATGTTTCTGCCCCGGCAAATATCCTTGGTGGAGACACTTGCCCTTTCAGAAAGTGACAAAGGCAAGAAGGACAGGGATGGGGCAAAAGGAATAAGGCCATCAGGAAATGGAGGGCAATGAGTACCAACGCCCGTAGTCTGGGCAACAAGCTCCCTGAGCTGGTGGCCTTGATGGAAGAGGGGATGCCTGGATATCTTAGCAGTCACAGAAACATGGTACACAGAGAACTATGGCTGGGATGTTAACATACCAGGGTACATAACCTACAGAAGAGACAGGCAGGGGAGAAGAGGGGGAGGAGTAACTCTCTATGTAAAGGAAGGGATAAAAGCAACTGAACAAAAGAGGAAACAGGGGGGAGAGGAGGCACTGTGGGTCACCTTGGAGACTGGAAAGGCACCACAATCCGCACAAGGGTTGTGTACAGACCCCTATGTCAGGGGGAGGGAATGGGCAAGCATATGATAGAAGGCATTCTTAGAATGGCAGAGAAAGGGGGAGATACTGTTGCTGGGAGACCTGAATATGCCAGATGTTAACTGGAGCACATTTGCTGCAGCCAGATCTAAGAGCAGGGCCATTCTTGATGCCCTACAGGTGGCAGGCCTCAGACAGCTAATTTCGGAACCCACTCATGAGGCAGCAATCTTAGACCTTGTACTCTCAAATGGGGGCAGTGAGAGGATCTCAGATCTAGAAGTGGGTTGCCATCTGGGAACAAGTGACCATCAAACAGTGTGGTTCACGTTAAACTCAGCTACAGAGTCAAGCCATACAAAAGTGAGGGTACTGGACTTCAGGAGGGCTGACTTTGGCAAGATGGGAGAGTGCCTCAGAAAAGCACTAGCAAACAGGCTAGAAGGAGGTGTGGAGCAACAATGGGGAATCATCAAAACCGCCATCACAGAGGCAACAAGCCTTTGTGTGAAACAAATAAACAAATCAAAATGAAAGAAAAAGCCACTATGGTTCTCAAAAGAGGTGGCTGTAAAAGTCAGGAAGAAAAAGATAGCATTCCGGAAGTATAAGGAAACACACAAAGAGCAGGACAGAGAGCTTACCAGTTAAGGAAGAAGGAAGCAGGGAGGGAAGTCAGAACAGCAAAGGCCCAAACTGAGGAAAAGATAGCCAACTCAGTTAAGAAGGGGGATAAAACCTTTAATAGGTACATCAGCGAGCCTAGAAAGACAAAGGGAGGGATAGTGAGGCTGAATAGAATGAACGGTGGGTGGGCAGAGGGGGACGGTGAAAAAGCAGGGATACTGAATGAATATTTCTGCTCAGTATTCACAAAAGAGGAGGGGGAAGTGCCTAATCCAATTAACAGAAGCACTCTTGATAGGGAGGGTCGATCCAGTCCTTTCACAGAAGAAAGGATTCTGCAAGAACTCCTAAAACTGAAAGTGGACAAAGCAATGGGGCCTGATGGAATTCACCCCATAATTCTAAAAGAATTAATGGGGGAACTAGTGAAACCACTGGCAACTCTTTTAAATAAATCATGGGAGGATGGTGTGGTACCCGAGGACTGGAGGAAGGTGGTTGTAATTCCCCTTCACAAAAGTGGGCCAAGACAGAGGCAGGAAGCTACAGACCTGTCAGTCTGACCTCTGTGGTAGGGAAAGTGATGGAGTCACTTCTGAAGGAAAGAATTGTTGAGTACCTGGAGGCAAGTGTAGCACGGGACCCAAGGCAGCATGGGTTCACAGTGGGAAGGTCATGTCAGACGAATCTAACTGATTTCTTTCACTGGGTGACCAAAGTAGTGGACCAGGGAGGGGCTGTGGACATGGCCTACTTAGACTTTAGCAAGGCATTTGACACAGTCCCACGCAAAAGATTAATAGTCAAATTAACCAGCCTGGGAGTGGGTCCCAGGGTGGTAGCCTGGGTAAAACATTGGCTGGACAACAGGACACAGAAGGTAATTGTAAATGGAGTCCACTCTGAAGAAAGAGGGGTTACTAGTGGGGTACCGCAGGGTTCAGTATTAGGTCCAGTCCTTTTTAATGTCTTCATAAGTGACATTGCAGAGGGACTGGAAGGAAAAGTATGCCTCTTTGCAGATGACACAAAGATCTGCAACAGGGTTGATACACAAGGAGGCGTGGAAAGGATGAGAAGGGACTTGGCAAGGTTGGAAGAATGGTCAGAAGTATGGTAGCTTGGATTCAATGCAAAGAAGTGCAAAATAATGCACCTGGGAAACAAGAACCCAGGGGAAGAATACACAATGGGGGGAGGTAGTAACAACAACAAAAAGGAAAGGGACCTGGGGGTAATCATATCAGATGACCTTAAGGTTAACAAGCAATGTGAGAAGGCAGTAGGGAGGGCTGGGGTATACTGGGATGCATAGAGAGAGGCATCAGCAGCAGAAAACAGGAAGTTGTTATCCCTCTGTACAGACAGTTGATGAGACCCCATCTGGAGTACTGTGTCCAGTTCTGGAGACCCCATCTCCACAAGGACATAGTCACAGGATAGAGGCAGTCCAGAAGAGGGCAACTAAAATGGTGCAGGGTCTGCAAGAGAAGTCATATGAGGAGAGACTAAAGGAGCTTAATATGTATACCCTTGAGGAAAGAAGGGAGAGGGGGGGACATGATAGAAACTTTTAAGTACCTCAGTGGAATCAACAAAGTCCAAGAGGGTAGCATCTTTCAGAAAAAGAGACGTGCAAGAACAAGAGGACACAATTTAAAGATGGGGGCAGTTCAGGGGCAATGTGAGGAAATATTATTTCACAGAGAGGGTAGTGGATGCATGGAACAGCCTTCCTGAGGAGGTTGTGGGGTCTAAAACTGTGGGAGAATTCAAGAATGCATGGGACAGACATAAGGCAATTCTTGTGGGGGTAGGAAGAAATAGGCTGTTGGTTAACTAGGATCTGCGGCCTATCCTGTAGGTAGGGAAATGGGCAGACTAGATGGGCCAAGCGGTCCTTATCTGCCATCAAAGTCTATGTTTCTACGTTACTTATTCTTTCTAACCATCTTTTTATTCACTGCAATCCTTTGTCCTGGTATACCTTCCCTAGTCCTTATCCCCAATAAAGTTGTGATTTATCATTTGAAATTGTGTGTGTGCAGGAATTCTCTGAGTCTGTCAGATCATTACTGTTCATGATTTATGGTGTTATTGAATGGTTGGGTATTCAGAGTGTGGGGTGGTTGGTAGGGGAGGTAGGTAGGTGCAGCATTCCAGGGGGCTGTGCCAGTCAGTCACCTGGCTCACTTCTACTTTTCTCTTGGTGGAGGCACCACACTATTTTTATTATCTTTGGGATAGAACCTCCGAACACCACCATAACAGTACCTAGCCCCTTAACCTTTTACAGGGCCAAGAGGCAGGGGTAGTAGCCCACTAGCACATGGCGCCCAAGCTACACTGAGGATACTTATGTTGTTGCGGCGTCCTCGTCTTCTTGATCCTCAGCACATTCCCGGAGTCAGTCAAAACACTGTTCGCGGTCATTGAGGTGGTGGAAGATCGAGAGGTAAATGTCATTGAAATCAGCCACCATTTGCTCGGTGGCACTGAGTCTGTCAGTCAGTGACCTGGCATCCTCAGTGGTGGTGGTGGTAATGAACATTCTGAGGACCAACATATCTGCAACAAGGAATTCTAGCAGGGTGGCTATGTAGGAAAGTGAAGTCACTGTCCCCTCAGAAGTAAGAGCTACTGCTGTTCCCACCATGTTCAAAAAGGGTGCTTCCACACTGTCCATTGCTGCAGTGAAAGCTCTGTGGCCACCAGTAGACAGTGAGAAAAGAAATGATAAGCCCGACTGCCAAGCACTGAGGATCAGTCAATTGCATAAGAAAGTGGGCACTCAGTGTGGCTGCAGTGGATTAAGTAATAATTTTTATCAAGGAATGAGGCAGAGCAATTAGATCAGGCAGCCATCTTGGTCAGAACCTAAGCCACCATTGAACTGTTTTAGTTGGTTTCTCTCTGTAGAAGTCTTGTAACGTTTATATCATGAATTGCATGGATTTTTTTTCCAAACTGTATGTAATTTTTCTATTTTAAGTGTTTTGAGCCTGACTCCACTGCATTTCTTCTAGAACTGCTTAGTTTACTTGTAATGTTTTTTTGTGACTATGTATTTGATGTGAAACCTTTGCAAATGAGCACTTGTGCTCAAATGTAATTCTCCAAAGTTTTAAATAAAATAAAAAATAAATAGCAGCCCAGTGGTGTGGCGTACCACTACTGCCCTCCACACTGGCGGCCTGGGATCGGGAGTGGTCTCAGGTTGCTGGGGCTGGCCAAGGGGGTGGATAGGGCATCCGATGGATTGCTCTCCTCTCCCAGAGCGGGGAGGCTGCTGGATCCACCATGGTTTTGCCACCAGGTGGAGGTCTGGTGGTAGAATTGTTAGGGAACAGAAAGAAAAGGAGGGAGTTATGCGACTATACAGAATGTGTGTGCATCTGTACACACATGATGATGTGCATGCCCTAGAATCAGGCAGGAAGCAACTACCAGGAGGATAATCTAGGGACCTGGGACACATGAAGTCCTGCTCATGTCTAGGAAGTCCACCCTACCACTCCAGTCCCAGATCAACCTGGATATGTTCGTTGGGGAAGAGGCCTCCCCCTTCCACCCCCACTCCACTGGGAACCTGCTCACAGGCTGGGAGTGAGGGTTAACCACCAAGCACGGGGAAAGGGCTGGTAACTGCACAGATCAGCTAGGAGGCTAAAAACCTTTATTACATTTTTTTAAGCCTTTTTTTGTTGCTTTTTCACACCTGTTTCTATGGTATTGTGCACTTGTAGATCTGTTCTAAATATCAGTGAATTGTAAAAATGGCAAATTCTGACTGCATGGATACTCAAAAGCCATTGCCCCTGCACATTACTATTGACATTTCAAGACTGAAAAAGAAGTCATTACAAGAAACGTCAATCGTGATGTGCAGGGGCAATGGCTCTCTAGTATATGTGGAGTCTGGATTTGAAATTTGGTAAATGCATACATTTTAGTTAATGTGCCATTTGTTGTGCCAAAGTTAAGGAGTTCTGGCTAGCAGGCTGACATAGTGAGGAACCATTTTCTGTTCATATTAAGGCACTGCAGCAAGCAAGGCTGTACCATTGATGCAGCATTTCTTGGGTGGGAAAAAACAGTGTGTAACCCTCCCCCTTCCCGGGGGCTTACCTGAAGATTTGGAGGCTCCCATTCCTGTTTCTGCTCATATGGGCAGTGACAGGCTCTAAAAATATTTCAAAACAGTGCCAGGGAACAATGAAGAATCAGGAGGAATACATGAATAATCAGTTAGCTCATTAATATTATTATATTATACAATGGCAAGAACATTTCCTGGACTCTGATTGGTCAGTGGGTGCCTGAGACAGTTATGTTATTACACAATAACATCACTGTGTGGATTTATTGGACCACATGGACCTTGATTCATTGCTCTTTTCTCTTCAGAAACACAAAAAAAAATCTACTAAAAACATTTCAAATTTTTTGTTTATTTTGTATAACATTGAGCCATTGTATAATAGCAATAAGGCACTCCAGGGATGTGTGTTATTGTGTAATAACGTCACTTCTGGGGTGATGGAAGCACTCGGCTTTGCCTCGTGCTTCAACCCACCCCAAGAGTGACATTATTACACAATAACACAGACCCTGTCGTGCCTTATTGCTTAATTATTGAGCTGGCTCCTACTCCGTGGGGACTGTTTGGAACGGAGCTAGAAACTGATCATAGGAGGACTCCTGAATACTGATCGTAGGGTCGCTTGACAGGGGATAGGAGTCCTCACTACATATTGGGAGACTGTGAAACAAATGTAAATACGTTGGCTGTGGGGACATAATGACATTTGGACTGCTATGGGACAGCATGGAACTGGATGGGGGCTGACATGCTGATGATACTATGACCCCCTGCCAGCAGCCAATCAAGTGTCTAGGCACCTAGAGTTGAGCCAGAGGACTTCTAGGAGAGGAAGTTTAATTAATCAAGGTGCCTAAAACATGCCCCAATGAGCAAATCAGGAAATATGGACCACTATGGTTATTGCCGATTGATAGACTTGAACAGCCAATCAGGAGACTGGATTCTCAAGTGAAAACCCAGGGTTTCTGGGTTTGAGGGTTCTGTTCCCAGGCTCTTCTTAAGTCAGGAGGATTCTGTGTAAGTGGATTAGGACTGTTAGAGGCCTTGCTCAGGCCTCCATTGGAGACTGCCACTGCAGAAAGGGAATATCAGGAGAAAAGAAAGTGAGAGACTGGACTGATTCCTTCAACTCTCCTGGTATTGTGAACTATGCTGTCTGGATTGGATAGGGTTAGAGTTGCAGAGACCCTGAACTGTATATGGAACTGATCTGATAGAATGATGCTGCTGACTGAAAGTGAACAGTTGTTGCAGAGGAATCACTTTAAAGGAAAACTGCACCCACATATCTTCTAAATGTTATTCGTTTCCATGTCAACAGACACCTCTTTTCATATAGCTGTTGAAGATGTATGCAACTGCATTAGTCAGTTTTCATAGTTCATACTAGGCTCTGTTACTGTCCTGGGAGACTCCATTTCGTGGTTGTTGAAATCTCATTGTTCCTGAGAGCTGCATTAGCATATGAGAACATGATGCGTAATCACCTTTTAAACTCCCCAGTATGCCTGTCTGCTTAATTAGTCTTCAAAGAAACAAGCTACAAGAAGGTGTGACACGTTTAAGTGAGCATTGCAAACTATCTGAGTTATAATGCAGGTTTTTTCACCTTGAAACGTCATTTAGTTTATGAGTTTCCAGAGAGTTTCTGCAGGGTATTTGTTTTTTCAGTATATAGAGATACATGATATAAATGGTTGATCTGACATCATGTTCTCATATGCTAATGCAGTTCTCATGGACAATGAGATTTCAACAGCCATGAAATGGAGACCCCCAGGGCAATCACTGGGGCTACCATGAGCAGTGAAAACAAACTAAAGGTAACACATATAGCCCTAACAGCTACAGGAAAGGAATTATCTGTTGACATGGAACCAAATAAAATTTAAATGATATGAGGGTGTAGTTTTCCTTTAAGTATTGGGACTCTGTTTAAAAGATTGAAGAGGCAAAGCATCTCAGGTGCAGGGTGCTAGCTGGGTTTTGTGAATTTTCTGTGTGACCTGCTTGAAATGGCCGAGAGCTGTGTCCCAGATGAGGCTGAAGAGAAACTGTTGTGGACATTTGTAGGACCTGAAAGCACAAAAGGGTAGGCAGGGGCCTGTTCAATTGTGAACCACCTTGCTGCTTGCTGTGATCTAAGTCCCATCCAAAGCTGTTTCTAAGAGGCTAGCACCTGTGGTGAACGGTCACTGCTGTTATCCAGGAGTACTGTCTGCTGTTGGTTCATTTGTGGATTCAGTGTAGGGACTGCAGGGGATTCCTGCTGCTTAGGAGTCCTTCCCCCAGAGCCAGGGAGGGAACCAGTTATTTATTTTTTTATTTATTTCATAATTCAGATATAACCTTTGAGCACAGTGCTCTTTTACAAAGGTTCCAAGTCAGCAGACAACGGAACAATACAGAGATAAGACATGACAGGTTGTTTGTTCACAATGCATTGGCAGTGAAGTAGGGAAATTGCACAAACTGAATAACAATAACTCCAACAGTTGCAAAATACTCAAGAACAAAAGGAGGTCAAAGTACAGCTAACAGAACTCCTAAAAAAACACTGAAAATTGCAAAGTCAATATTGAACAATGTTGAGCAGCCAAGGGAAATAGGCTTTGTCAGCAGAGCAGTATGGGGTGGGGAGGGAGAAGAAGGGGGAGTAAGGACAATAGAGGCCTAGTAAAGTGCAGTATAGCGCCAGTTCATAAAGATATCAGCTAAAGCAATAAGGTGGGGCATGGGACGGGGGAGCGGAAAGGGGAGAATAGGTGGAGTTGAGGATGCACAATGTATAGGGGGTAGAGCAGAAAGGATAAGTAGTAAGGGAGGAAACTCTGGGCAGATGGGGTAGTGGTAGGGAGTGGAAAGGGAGAGCCATGGGCCATAGGGAGCTATCTTCTGTGTTAAGTACAATATAAAGATAAGGAACCAGAAAAGGAGGGGGCAAACCATCACAGGCAAGTTCAAATCCAGGGATTTGAGTGGAGAAAGAGGGCAGTAGCAGGTGCAAATGATCAGATAGCAAGATCCAGCTAAAGAGAGGAATTGCTTCAATTCTGTTTTGAAGGAAGGAGGGCCGTCATGGTTGAGTATATGCATGGGGACCTCATTTAGCCAAAGAGGAGCCCTATATGCAAAGGATCGTTGACCAAGTGCAGTTTTTCTAAAGGGTACAGTCAGGGGACATCTAGCCATGCTCCTTGTCAGGTAACTTGAGTGGTTAGCTTGCAATAAATCTTCAATGCAGGGAGGGGTTAACCCCTTGAAAGGGGTTAACTTGGAAGTTAACCCTTTCCAAGTGAGGCCTACTGTCTCAGGGGGTCACGGGTGCTTCCTGGGGTGCTAGGGCACCTATGACCCATGTGGGGAATGGGGCTGTGGAGCCACTTCTCAGTCTGAGCCTTCTGAGGCTGGTGTGGACCTGCATTCAAGCTCTGCAATGTGCCAGAAAAGGCTGAAGGTGACAAGTGGCCACATCTTCAATCAAAGGGACAAGCTGCAAGACCTTCAATCAAGATTGAGCCATGTGAGAAAGTTTTCTACCATCTTGTTGCCCTTTGCTGCCGATTGTGGACGGAACACCTTACTATGGACTGGTGAAGGATCTTGCCTTGAGGCACAGCTTTAGAGCTGCAAATCATGAGTACTGAGGACTTGCTCCTGGGATTGCCTTGCATGTGTATGAACTTTATATGCAATTCTCTTGTGTCAATGCAACTCTTCTGTGCTCTGCATTGAAATTAATTGTTTGCTCTGTTACTTGTAGCCCCTTGACACAGTACTGCGTGTGGTACATGCTTCCATGTAACTTGTTAGTTCCTGTTGTCACTGCTGTATTTACATTTTGTGTCATTGCTGTATTGTACTGTATCTATAGTCTCTGTATATCTGATGTGGAACCTTTGTAAATGATTCTATGACTCAAAGGTATGTAATCTGATATCTTCAATAAATAAATAAGGGAGTGTTCACTTTGCATTTAACTTTAGTTATTTCAATATTCCTAGGGCCCCAACAGCCAGCCAATCCGCGGCAATGTCCAAGCCTGCAACTAGTGGGTACCCAACAGACTGTCTGGGTAAAACACTGGTACCAGTGAGGTGGGCAACTGGGGGTTGTCTGGCCTTCAGGCTCACTTGTTTCACATGTGTGAATTCTGCTAACCATATTTTTTCCTCCACCGCTATCCTTTATCCAGGTACCCCTATCCTAACCCTTGCCTCCAATAAAGCTGTGAGTTTACTGTTTGAAATTGCTGTGTACAGGGTGTTTTTGCATCTGCCAAGTTATTGCTGGTCTGTGGTTTATGGTGTTACTGAATTGTTGGCTGTTCAGTGGGTAGGGTGGTTGCTAGGGGAAGTGGGTAGGTGCAGCATCCCGGGGGTTGTGCCAGCCAGTCACCTGACCAACTTCTAATTTACTCTGGGTGGAGGCACTGTGCTGTTTCTTATAAATTAGGGATAGAACCCCCAATTACCAATGTAGCAGGACCAAGGCCCCTTAACCTGTTAGAGGGTCAACATGCAGAGGTAGTAGCCCACCGGCACATGGCACCTGGGCTACAAGTGCATGGGCTGCTTCTGCAGCAAACAGAGAGCAGAAAACTGTAGCAAACCACCCCTTATCTGCCACATTGGTTTGTCCAGTTTCCTTGGGAGGCAGTGTAGCCTAGTGGTTAGATTTCAGAATTGTGAACCTTGGACCCAGGTTTGAATCCCACCACCACCTAGTCAATACGTGATCTTGAGCAAGTCACTTAATGGGGAAGAGTTAACACTAGGAGTCCTGCACACAAGTGTGGGGCTTGTCTTAATTTGCTCTTTGTGTGCAAAAAACATTTTTTGTTTTACTTATAGCCTACTATACTGGAGTAAACAGTATCAGGCGGATTCTGTTGACTTCAAAACTGACATTTGCTGTAACCAGGAATTTCAGAATCCCCTGCCACTGACATCAGAGCAAGGCTGCAGCAGTGGGATATTCAATAGACTGCAGTGCATGTTTAAGTTTTTATAAGCTCTGATCAGATGTTTGCCAATCCTGCTGTCTTCCCAGGGCTAAATCCAATCTTCTGTGTCTGTATTTAGCCATGGGTGGTAAGCGTGCTCAGCAAACAATAAATCAGCGCTTATAAAAATTCTAACATGCTCTGCAGGCTAATGAATATCGCACTGTTGGAGCCCTGCTCTGATATCAGCTGCAGGAGATTCTGGGATTTCTGATTACAGCAAATAACAGCTTGAAAGTCAACAGAATCACCCTAGTACAAATCTACTTACTGCAGTAAACAGTAAGGGAAAGAATGTTTTTGCACACAAAATGTAAATTGGGACCAGCCCCATACTTAGGTGTCTGTCTCTTAGTGCCCCTTTAACCTCTCTCTATCTCATTGTCTCCCCCCTTCCCCCTGCTTTAACCTACCTGAACTTTCCTTAACCACATCCCTCGATCTCTCTTACTTCCTGCAAATGCCTTATGGCTATAATTTATGAATTGTAAAGCACTTTGGGATCCAGTTTGCAAGAAAAGGGCTATATAAAGTCAAATTCTTTCCTTCCTTGTCCAGTCCCCATGACATTTGCTACCATGGTCTATGGCACAGCTTGCATGATATGACATTTGCTGCAGTGCTTACTGTAATACCCAAACTTGCACTGGTCCCAGTCTTGTGCACTTTGGCTCTGTTCTGGATCATACTGCGTTTCTTACTGCATGCCACTTAATTACTGCTATTTCCAGAATAAGATTCACTCCTTTCAGTATTTTTTAATAGTTTATTTGCTCCAGATAGCTTATCTGAGATGTAACATCTCATTTTCAATGGGTTCTACTTTTATCTGGTTTCACATAGGACTGAAGCACTGACAGCCATGTGGCTTGCTTCAGTCCATGCAGTGAGCCAATGTTTGTGGTGGAATGTGATCCAGTGATCTTGTTTCCCACATCAGTATTCTAAGCACAAGCACATACTGTGTTCCTCTTTTGCCAGCCGTAGTGTATCCTACAGATATCAGGCTTACCTAGGTCTGTGCAAGGCAGTGCAGCTGGCCAACATGCAGCGGGTAAACCATTGCAGCCTGGGTCATTATAGCAGCTCCTTGTTAATGCAAATGGCACAAGGGCTCTAATCAGAGGATTAACATATCTGCTTCCCATCCCCTTTTTCCACCATTCATCTTTCAAGGGTGCACCTGGCTTGTGGATGCCGCTGTCATTTTTTTTCATTTTGCTGGACAGTGCTTACTTAAATGTCCTTGGCCATACCCTGCAATTTACAAATGGTCCATGTATCCCACTATGTATCGGACCAGGTAAGGGCAGGCCGAGGGTTACTGGATAAAGCATTAAGATTTCATTTGAAAAATGCAAAGGATTTCTACAGTTGATTCTTATGTTAATCTTTCAACCTAAAGATTCCCAAGCACCTGTTTCTCCGATTAATGTCAGAAGAAAGTTATTGTAATAGCTGACTTCTCCGCTTAGCTCACTCTGCTTCTTGGCAGGGTTTAAAGGAAAATCCCTCTGTTTGCCGATAAGTAAATGTAAATTATTATCATGTCAATTGTCTGGACACCTGTAAAGTGGAAAAATCATTTCTGTATAGGCTCTATGTAATCCTTACAAAATCAGGTGATATTTAATCTAACCAGTAATTATTATGTTGTATACTCTTTACTGTTTTCCTTATAACCTAAACATGTTTAGCCCCAGGTTAGGAAAAAATGTTCACCCATACTCATTCATTCAATTACCTTTTTTAGAGTATTTTTTTTTTTTTAACAAACTTTTTCCACGTACCGATCACAATTATGTAAATACAGCTGGTTGGAAGACTGGACAGGAGTAGTATAGGTCAAGACTGCAAGGACTGGAAAGTAACTTTGTAAGTAGGTTTGTCATCCCTATGCTTTGGACATGCTGCTATTCTGACTACTTAGGACCCTCCTGGAAATGACTTACAGCTAAAAGCTATCCCAGCGTGGTGCAGTTTTAAAGGAAATCAAATGGATGGCTTGGAACAATGATGCCCAGGGTACAAGTGAGAGTGCCATAAGCGTAGAGAGCAGCTTGATGTGCCCTTCTGTGCAATATGTTTGCATTCTCTTTATTGCCTGTTGTCCAAAAACAAACATCAAGCCCTTCCTTAAATCTTCTTCTGATTTGGTTTTTGCAGTAAAAACATTTGGCACAGGTTATCTTTACAGTTCACATGCAAGTTGAGAAACAACTGCTGTGCTTCTGAAAGTTTTTTTTTTCACCCAGCAACAGGATGATGTCAGCTGTAAAGGAAAGGAACCAATGGCAAGCAAGAGTAGTCCTTAATCTGGGTGTGTGAGGAAAGGCACAGAACTGTCTCCTAGCAAAGCGGGAGTTACTGTCAAACACAAGAACTCCTGCACTTCCTGTGCACTCGGAACCTAGACAGGATGGCTCCTCCATCTGAAAGAGTACCCAGGACGTTCGTACTTCTTTGACATCATTTGCATCACAACAGAAAGGTGTGGAGGCATAAATATTTGCCTAAGTGTTTGGTTAATATTTCCCAGTGTTTTTGTTTTATGAAAAATGCTTTTACTGATCAGAGCGCAGTTTTGCTTAACAGCTCACAGTAAAATGATTGTTTTTATATTTAAGCATGTTAATAATGGAGAAAAACAAATCAATTTTGCTTTTATAGCTCAGCAACCCTTTTAACTTTGACCTTGCAGTTTGTTCTTCATAAATGAGCAGCTTTGTTAGTAAGTACATTTAAGCAAAACAAATTCCTCTCTCCCTCTCTCTATTTTTTATATGATCTTTCCATGTCCCCCAGTTTGTCCCCTCTGCAGCCCAGCTCTCTCCTTGCAGCAGCTCCTTACATCAGTTATGGCTCTGCAGCAGCTCTTGGGAGTCTCTCTTCTGTGCCACTGCAACAAGGAGCCTTGGTATGAAAGGGACAAACTTTGTCAGTCAGGCTCGGAGGCAGTGGTATGAAATGTCAACACTGGACTGGACCCCATGCAGACAAATGTCTAGTAACAGAGAGGGAGCAAATGGAGGACCCTTGCTGAAAAAACCTCCTGCCCCTGAGCCACCAGGAGATGGTCATAAAATGAAAGGAGCTGCTAATCTGTCCCACATATTCATATTGCTAATGCTTACATTTCCTACTGGCCTGACAGTGATCCCAGGCTCAAAACAGAAATCTGCATCCCTTCTGTGGAGGATGGACGTACCCTCCACTAGATCATTGGGTCAATCTCTCTGCTCATATAATTATTATTACCAATTGCATACTGGGAAAAAACAGATGAAGGATGGTGAACAGCAGCCTTAATAGTTTGAAAGCTTATGAAAAGCTGTTTAAATTGTGAGGCCTCAGTGGGGTGGGGGGTTCCCCCCCAACTGGCTTAGGAGTAGGGGTGCCACTACCCTACATGACCACTACCAGGTTGCAGTATGTTTCTGTGGCTCCTGGGTTCATTTTCACCTTCACTAGTTGGGGGGGGGGTTTCGTATCCATATTATAGAAAAAGTGTGGTACCTCCACCCAGAGAAAGATTTAAGTGGACTTGATGACAGCTCAAGTAGAAACCCTTGGTATGCTGCACCTGCCCACCTCCCCACTGTGGTCACCCCTCTCCTTACGAAAATGGAATATATTTAAAAATATGCATTGATGTATGTCAATAAACTGAGAAATACGTTGTCCCAATATAATATATAATATATTATGAAATATATATTGAAATATACTGACATAATATATTTCTAACCCATAGTATGCAAAAATATACATCACTATATTGAAAAATAGATTGACTCAATGAGATATAATACACAGCATATTTCAGGATATACTGAAACCATGTATTCTGCCTCATGCATTGCTTGAAAACATGTCAGTCTACTTAGTAATACATTGTCTGAAATATATTATTAGTATATTTCAAAATATATACTGTATTCTTTGCATGTTACATATATTTTTATATGTGTTACATATATTTTTTATATATGTTACATGTGTTTTTGTAAATGCTTAGTTTCGTCCCATGTGTATATTTGCATAACTAATTTGCATATTTCAAAAACATAGTTTATCAGTCAGAATCATGATAATTTCCAGTTTTACAGTACATTTGAATTTGCAACATTAGCTTACAGATTAAAAAGAAAGGTACAAGTTATAAAGCAAGTACCTGTAGGATCTCACCCTGATCTAAAAGTGAAACAAAATGGGGTGTTATAAATACCAATCTGAGCGTTTAACAAACATGAGCTCGTGAGGTAAGTCATATGTGTAAGTATAAAATATACATTTGAGTTAAAGTTGCACTGTAAAACAATAATTCAATATAAATATTGCTATGATTAATAACAAGATGTACTCCAATTATACAGCTAGAGAAACATAGACTTTGATGGCAAATAAAGACTATTTAGCCCACCCAATCTGCCAATTTCCCTACCTACTGGATAAGCTGCAGATTCTAGTTAACCAACAGCATACTTCCTGCCATCCCCCACTGCAATTGCCTTATGTCTGTCCCATGCATGTTTGAATTCCCCCACTGTTTTAGACCCAACAACCTCCCCAGGAAGGCGATTCCATGCATCCACCACTCTCTCCGTGAAAAACAATTTCCTCACATTACCCCTGAACCCCCCCCCATCTTTAAATTGTGCCCCCTTGTTCTTACACATCTCTTTTTCTGAAAGATGCTACCCTCCTGGACTTTGTTGATTCCCTTCAGGTACTTGAACATTTCTATCATGTCCCCCCGTCCCTCCTTTCATCAAGGGTATACATATTAAGCTCTCTCTCAGTCTCTCTTCATATGGTTTCTGATGCAGACCCTGCACCATTTTAGTTGCCCTCCTCTGGACTGCTTCCATCCTGTCTATGTCCTTGCATAGATGAGGTCTCCAAAACTGCACACAGCACTCGAGATGGGGTCTCACCAACTGTCTGTACAGAGGGATAACCACTTCCCTTTTTCTACTTGTGATGCCCTTTCCTATGCATCCCAGTATCCCCCTGGCTCTCCTTACTGACTTCTCACATTGCTTACCAACCTTTAGATCATCCGATATGACTACCCCCAGGTCCCTTTCCATTTTTATTGTTGTTAGTACCTCCCCTGCTATTGTGCACTCTTCCCCTGGGTTTTTGTTTCCCAGGTGCATTACTTTGCACTTCTTTGCATTGAATCTAAGTTGCCATATATCTGATCATTCCTCCAACCTTGCCAAGTCCCTTCTCATCCTTCCTACCCCCCCACTGTGTATCAACTCTGTTACAGATCTTTGTGTCATCTGCAAAGAGGCATACCTTTCCCTTCAGACCCTCTGCAATGTCACCTATAAAGATGTTAGAGAGGACTGGACCCAGTCCTGAGCCCTGAGGTATTCCACTAGTGACCCCCCTTTCTTCGGAATGTGTTCCATTCACTATTACCTTCTGTGTCCTGTTTTGCAGCCAGTTTGCTACCCAGGCAACCACCCTGGGACCCACTCCCATGCTGGCTAACTTGATTATTAATCTTTTGTCAGGACTGTGTCAAATGCCTTGCTAAAGTCTAGGTAGGCCATATCCACAGCCCCTCCCTGGTCTATCACTTTGGTCACCCAGTCAAAGAAATCTATTAGATTTGTCTGACATGACCTTCCTGCTGTAAATCCATGCTGCTTTGGGTCCTGTGCCCCACTGGCCTCTAGGTACTCAACAGTTCTTTCTTTCAAGTGATTCCATCATTTTCCCTTCGCTGAGGTCAAACTTACAGGTCTGTAGTTTCCTGCTTCTGCCTTGCTCCCACTTTTGTGAAGGGGAATCACATCTGCCCTCCTCCAGTCCTCAGGTACCACCCCATCCTACCATGATTTGTTAAAAAGTGTGGTCAGTGGTGTCACTAGGTCCTCCCTTAGTTCTTTTAGGATTCTGGTGTGAATCCTGTCATGCCCCATTGCTTTGTCCACCTTGAGTTTTAAGAGTTCTTTCAGGACTCTTTCGCCTGTAAATGGACTGGTGTCAACCCCACTACCCAGAGTGCTTCTATTGTCTGGTTTAGGTAACTCCTCCTCATCTTCTTTTGTGAATACTGAGCAAAAGTATTCATTCAGTATCTCTGCCGTTTCACTGTCTCCCTCTGCCCACCTCCCCTCTCCCTTATTAATCTTCACTATTCCTCCCCTAACCTTTCTATGCTCCCTAATGTACCTGTAAAAGGTTTTATCCCCCTTCTTAACTGAATTGGCTATTTTTTCCTCGGTTTGGGCTTTTGCTATTCTGACTGCCTTCCCCACTTCTTTCTGCTTTAATTGATACAGTTTCCTGTCATGCTCTTTCTGTGATTCCTTATACTTTTTGAATGCAGCCTTTTTCTCCTTAACCTTCCCTGCCACCTCTTTTGAGAACCATAGTGGTTTTTTACTCCGCTTTGTTTTCTTTATCTGTTTCACACAAAGGCTTGTTGCCTCTATGATGGCAGTTTTGATTTTTCTCCATTGTTCTTCCACCCCTCCTTTTTGGCCATTTGCTAGTGTATTCCTCAGGTATTCACCCATTTTGCCAAAGTCAGCCCTTCTAAAGTCCAGTATGCTTTGTACGAGGTATGAGGTATGTGTAAATCATAAATAATGTCCTTTATTTTTGTTTGGGTAAGTTAATAGTTATAATTAATATCTATTACATATGTATATTAGATACATATTTGTAAATATAGGAAATAACATTTGAAATGTAAACAAAATACATTTATACATATATTGGCAATATACTAATAACATAAATTTACCATCCTTATTTCAATATATTTGGAATTTAATCAATATATTTTGCAATGTACATAATATACTAAAGTGGCAATAACATGTATATTTACAGTACACTGTAATATATTTGCAAATTTTTAACTATATTGAAATATATTGATTTTCCAATACATTACAATATATTATAAAACAAGTAGATTGTAATATATTTCAATATATGTAAAAATAGTGTTAATAATATATTTTAAAATATATTTCATTTTTGTAAGGGTCCCACAGACCCCAAGGAATTGAAAACAGTCCTCCCCAAATACCATGCACTGTGACCCCATATAAACAATACAGAGAAATTGCTTCCAGTTAAACACAACTTTATTTAAGGTTGCAACCCTAAAATGAAAAAGGGAGTTAATGCAGGGGTACTGCACTGCAAAATGGCTAGCCTTTTGGTGTCCTGTGTAGGCCTGGCCTAAAACAATCCATTAACGTGTGGATACTACATACCCTGAGCAGGTACTGCCAAATAAGTGGCTTACTAGCTGCCATGAAAAAGGCCCTTTGAGGCACAGTCCTAACACACAGCTTATCCCCACCCCACAATGCACAGTGCAGCTTGTGATATTGTCCTCCTGTACTGGAGGTCACTTCTCTCTCCTGCCTGGTACCAATATTTCCCTTGTAAAACTTTTAAGGTGCTCCCTTACTAGACCTTCGGTACCCAGTGCTGAATCAGTGCAGAATCCAACACACACTGGATCACTGCAATCAATACTTTTGCCAATGCCACAGTTTCTGCCTTGTATGAGAGATATTGATGTTATCCTTCATCTGCAGGACTCAGCCTTTATGAATTTCCACACAAAGACTGAATTCTTTTGATAATTTGTTATTTTGAAATACCTGCAGTTCTACTTTGGAGGTTGCTGTTTCCATATTTCTTTTCTATATGATACCTTGTGTAAGCCCCCCCTTTGTCAGAGGGGCTTATGCTCCCATTAGGAACCCCCCCCCAGTGCTAAGAAATTTGTTAGTGCTCTGGGGGTTAATCCTTGCTGGACGACTCAAGGTGGCAGCAAAGAGCAGATTAGGAAAGGTATATAAGGTTGAAGACAAGAAGTTTGAGGCCTTCTTCAGCCCAGGCACTAGTCCTGAAGCTGGAGGGGGCAGCTGGAGAAGCAGAGGAGGCAGGCAAAGAGGGAGCTCGACAGTCCAGGTTGGGCTGTGGGGGGGACCCCAAAGTGTGGCAGACAGGTATGGCCTTGGCAGTGACATGATGTGAAGGAGGAGGGAAGGGAGCTCTGAAGGGAGGATGGTCAGCCAGGTACCTGCGTCATTGGGGACAGGGAGGTTTAGGTGGTAGGATAATGCCAGGATAGGCAGGAGTCCATGTGATCCCAGGAAAGTAGTGGCTTGGGCTGCCAGGGCTGTTGGGACAGTGGCAGGGTTCCCACATGGGGGAGGCCAGTGGCAGTGGCCCTCTCCCATACCCGGGGTGGCAGGGTGTGCATAGAGGGAGCCAAGGGTGCCCTTCACCCATTTCAAAGGAACCTGCATGGTGGAGCAGGTCTCGGGGTGCCGGCATCTAAGGACCAGGAGGATCGCAGGTCTTAGGACGGTCCTTGGGGGTGTTTCCCTGGCTGGAGCTTATTTCAAGCCCAGGATGTGTTGGCAGTGATGTGAGTCAGAGGCTGGGACCATTCATATGGTTTCTGGGAGCTTGGCAAAGAGAATGGTCACCAGTTGTGGAGGACTGGGCTGCTCAGAGGGCCTGAGAGGTGGCAGTTCTCAGGACTATCTAGTGGAAGGGCAGCCTGGGAAAGGTAGCTCAGGCACGGAGCTGGGCCAGGTTTGAGGTCGCTGCACCAGCATATATATATATATATATATATATATATATAGAGAGAGAGAGAGAGAGAAAGTGCATGGCCATGGGGACTGGTGCAGAGAAGCTGGGTGTACCAGTAGGCTCAAGTTCCATGTGGGAGGAGAGTGTATAGGTTACAGGGCCTGAGTCAGAGAGGGAAAAGTCCTGCTACTCCTCATGGATCCAAGGTCCAGGGGCCAGGTGGGGGAAGCAGCATGCTTCTCCACAATGGAGATAGGGCAACCGTCTAGTGCCAGACCAGACAGAGACGAGGAAAAGGGTAACCCAGAATAGGAAGAGAGGGAGATTTGGCTTACCAGCACCAGTGAGCCAGGAGCCTGTAGATTCTTCAAGGGAGGAGCTTGCTTTGGGTAAACCATCCAAGAATTAGAGTTGAAGATAACCCGCTTCTACTGCCTGTCTAACAGTTATGCTATTTGATGGGTTCAGCCTTGTGTGAACTATAAAAAGGTCATATAGCCCCATGGAGCTGCTTTATTTATTTGGTGAAGGATGGGACCCCTGTACTCCTGAAATCATTTGGGGCGCAGGTGCTAAAATAAAGAAGCTGTTTGAGAAGAAACTTGGTAGTGATTTCTTCTTTATTTAAGTTAGGAAGGGGGAGAAATGGAATGAAAACCCCCTTGTGTTTAATTCGTGTCATAAGTTGTAATTCCAGAAGGTGTCCATCATGCTGCACTGGGATTGAGGGGCTCAGGATCTCAGAAGAGACAGGAGGTTGGAGGCCCTGCGTCTGGTGGCCAGAGGTTTGGGGTGAATCCAGGTCTTGGAGGTAGAGATTGAGAGTGCATGGTGTGATGAAGCCATTGAGAGGTGGGATAGCTGTTTTTCCTATCTTTATTTTGGGTGCACTAGCTTGGAGAGTTACGTATTGTGGTAATCCTTCTCATGCCCCGGACCATCTGCGATGATCAAATTTATGCCCCCAGATGGGGGGGGGGCTACACTTGTTTTTTTTTTTTTGCATGTATCACATAACTTTTTAATTTGATATATATTTTTTAAATAGTTTATATTCACTATAGATTTCAAGTTTGAATCCATCCCTTTGCCTCTTTCCCAACATTTTTTCCTTCTGTAACAACTATACCATGAGATTATTTAGCCTTGTGGGGACAGGTACTTAAGGGTAGTGGCAAATTCAGGAACCCGCCCCATGATAAAGCTCAGCTTAAGTGAAGTGCTGGGGCACCTGGACCATGGTGGTCTACTAAATAATACATTTAGTTTGCACCCGCATCCTGTTTACAGATTTTTTATTTGTTGTCAATCTCTCAGTTCCTCTATGGAGTACAGACACTTTCTTACTTTTCTCTTGATCAGTGCAGGCCTGTAGGTGTTCAAGTAAACCCCATACCGGAGGCCATACAATTGTTAAAATTTCAGATTACTCCTGAGGTTTGCAGAGGCTCAGGCCTTGTCCCTTCTTCTAATAGAAGCAAGGAGATCGTTGTGTAACCATCTAGTGGCAGAGCCCCTGATTTGCCTCCTCTTTAGGAGAATATGTAGATCCTGGAGGGTGAGTAGTTTGGTAATTAGGTAGTCAAGGGCCATCTCAACATCCTTGGTGATATAGATTGGAGACCAGTCAGTGCTTCTAATATCAGCATGTAGTGCTGCTAAGTTAGTTTAGAGAAGTCCTGAAACTGTATTTCTTTAGGGGGGAAGGGTTTTTTGGAACAGTGCCCATTCCAGATGTAGAAAGTAGGTAGTCCTGTTCAATTAACTTTTCTTATTAGTTTAAAATTGTTGCATGTAGAAGGGAGGGAGAGGGGGCTTCAGTAATGATGTACTCGTGCTGGCTCTATCTGATTTAAAAAGAAAAATTGAAGGCTCAAGTTGTGTGATGAAGGAACAGATTAGTTCTGAAACATTACAAAGAAAAATTATATTATTGTGGAGCCAAAGTGGAAATATTTGAATGAAATTGAAGTACGGTTTGGATTTCGTTGTTCCACTCCCCTTCTTTAGTTTTCTCCCAGTTAATTCTAATGGTTATTTTTTAAAAATAGAAAAGGGAACCTTTGGAGACACTAGATGGCTGAGAAATTTGAGTAGGACCAGAAATCAGTTTTGAGAGGTGAAGTTTCACAAGGGCATCAATGTATGTATCTGAGTGGCTCCCAGACCAGTCAAGGCTGAAGTCACCCATTAGAATGACTTCAGATTTTCCCTTTCAAGTAGAAAGATAGTCCACGATTCCATTAAGCCCAGAGAGAACACCCTTTGAGGGGTTATAGACACATACCAGGTTGAGTCTTTTAGAAGTTAACAGCAGATAAAGACCACTTTGCCCATCCTTTCTCCCCATTTCTCCCCACCTACACTACATCTACAGCTTTTTCTCCCTACCCTCTTTCTTTCCACTATGATTCCTTTGTGCTTATCCATGCATTCTTGAACTCCACCACTGTTTTTGCCCCACCACCTCCATTGAAGGCTGTTCAAGGAATCCACCCCTCTTTCTGTGAAGTACTTCCTTGCATCTCTCCTGAATCTACCCTCTCCAGCTTCATAGCATGTCCCCTTGTTCTTGAGCACCTTTTCCTCTAGAAAATACTCCCCTCCTGTACCTTATTTACCTGTGAGGTATGTAAAGGTCTCTATCATATCTCCTCTCTCCTCGTCTGTTCCAGGGTGTATGTTACTGAGGTCTTTTAGTCTCTCTTTATAGGGCTTTTGATGCAGACCTTGCACCATTTAGTTGCTCTCCTCTGGACCGCCTCCACTCTGTTTATGTCCTTCCAGAGATGTGGTCTTGAGACTGAACACAATACTCTAAGTGAGGTCTTACCAGCAAGCTATACAGAGGCAACATCACCTCTCTCTTTCTGCTGGTGATACCTCCCAATGCACCCCAGCATCCCACTTACCCTCCCTACTGCCCTGTTGCACTGTTTGGCCCCTTTAGGTCATCTGATATGATTGCCCCCGGTCTCTTTCTGCTTGTTGGTCGTCAATACCACTCCACCCATTTTGTACTCTGACCTTGAGTTTCTGTGCTCCAAGTGCATTATTTTGCATATTTTCACATTGAAACCCAGCTGCCATACCCTTGATCACTCCTCTAGTTTTCTCTGGTCTCTGCTCATCCTTTCTACACCCCTAGAGAGTCCATCCACCCTATTGCAGATTTTGGTGTCATCTGCAAAGTGGCAGATCTTCCCTTCGAGCTCCTATGCAATGTCAGTGATAAAGACATTAAATAGGACCAGTCCCAGCACTGATCCCTGAGGCACCCCACTGGTCACCCTCCCTTCCTTGGAGTGAACTTTGTTTACCACCACTGTGTTGCCTATCCTCTAACAAATTTTTTATCCAGGTTTACCGCCTTTGGACCCACTCCTAAGCTACTCAGCTTGCTTACTAGTCTCCAATGTGGAATGGTGTCAAACACCTTACTGAAATCTAGGTATGCCACATCCACCGCTCCACCCTGATGTAGTTGGAAATACACCCATTTTCTGTGTGCAGATGCTGACTTATAGCACAAGACAGGTTTACACATGTGCAGAGCTCAGGCTCTAAAACAATAGCACCCTGGGGAATCAGTAGCAATGGTGCACACCCTTGACAAAAATGCCCCGCAAGCATGAACTGGAAGAAGCACAGCATGTAAACATCAAGTACACTCACAGTAGTGTACAATACTGAGTGAACAAGCAGTAGCACACAACGTGTACACACACAAAACACTGCCATGCAGAATGTGATATCAAGCATTTCCACAAAAGGTTAGAACTATTAGGAATCTAAGGATTTCAGATGTGTCGGATGTTACAACTCTAAGAAATGCTTATGCTTTTCTAAGGCATTGAAATATTTGAACTCTAGCTTTTCTCAGCTTTTGTGAAGTTTGATGTCCAGGGAAAAAACTATGTTCAGGGATATGTTTGGACTTAAAGTGTGAGACAACTGGAGCGTGGCATTAGCACGGAAATGTTTGGACTAAATATTTTACAGTTCAGCAGCTTGTGAAAAAATCAAAGCAAACTGTTGAAAAGAGAAAAGACAATAGAAATTAAAATGATTTGTACAGTTCATCAGTAATTAGAGGCAAATAATGGATATGGGGTGTTTGTCTGAGAACATCTTTTTCCAATAACATTTAATTGGACTTAAAGCCCTGTATTAAGCATTTTTTTTATTGTATCTGTTTATTGTCTGATTTGTCTCATATATATTTTAATATCAGGAATGTAAGCCTTAATAAATTTTGTTGTGAGTAGTTTTGGGCAAAGATTCATTTGAGAACAGATGTTTAAATGATGTTGGATATTGCTTAAGATGGGGTGTGATTTTATTATGTGTAGTAAGTAAGTAACATTTATTTCTCAAGTACCTTTCAAATATCAAGGCACTGTATAATAAAGTAAACATTCAATATAACAAATAATAACAATAAAACTCTAAAAAACCATCAGGAAATGCTGGATAAAACAAATATGTTTTAAGCTCTGATTTAAAACTCAAGATGGCCTGTCATTCCCTCAACTGACAAGGTAGAGAATTCCACAGGGTAGGGACAGCATGAGAGAAAACACATGCCCCAGATGTTTTTAATTGAACCCTGGGAACCTCTAACAATCCCTTGTTGATGGATCAGAGTGAGCGGGAGGGGCAGTAGGGAGTAAGGAGCTCTTGCAGGTAATGGGGTCCCTGTTCATGTAGGACTTTATAGGTCAGTAAACTGACCTTAAAGGTGATCTGCCACTGTACTGGCAGCCAGTGCAGTTTGTGCAGCACAGGCATTATATGACTAGACCCAGATGTACCAGTCAGTAGCCTGGCTGCCGAATTCTGCACTAGCTGCAAGCAATGGATATCAACCCCTGGAAGCCCTAGGTAGAGGGCATTGCAGTAATCATGGTTGGTGGTTATGAGGGCGTGGACCAGTGTAGGAAGGTCAGCTGGAGGAACCAGGTGTTTCACCTGGGTGATATTCCTTAGATGGTAAAAGGAAGATTTGACAATGTCAGACACCTGTGATATCAGGGTCAAACCAGTGTTAAAAATATTGCCCAGGTTAGACATTCGGTCTGAGGTCATGAGCTGGACACTGTCAAGCCATAAACCTGAAGGGTGCCCTGCCCCAAGACCCGCCTCCGGATGGCCCGGGTCCACAACCATCACCTCAGTCTTATCTAGATTTAATCTCAGCCAGCTAGTGCTCATCCAATTCTTGATTCTGGCCAGACAGTTGTTATGCACAGAGATCGCATCATCCTGTCTGGGAATAAAGGACAAATGCAGTTGGGTATCATCTGCATTACAGTGAAAACCCAAACTGTATCAACTAAAGATATCTCCCAGTGGCAGCACATACACTGCAAACAACATGAGTGCTAATATGGAGCCCTGCGGCACCCCACAGGGCAGGGAAGGTATCAGAGAATAAATTCCAGTGACAACCCTCTGAGACTTGCCGAGAAAAATAGAAACCAACTTAGGACTGTTGCAGACATCTGCAGAGAAGCCCCAAGCACTCCAAAAGTACACCATGGTCTACAGTGTCAAATGCCACCAAGAGATCAAGAAGGACTAAGATAGTACGAGCCTTTCAATCTCGCTACTAGGAGGTCATTTAAAACCTGAACAAGGGTGGTCTCAGTGCTATGTCTTTTCCTAAACCCAGATTGGAGAGCATCATAGACATTGTCGGTTGTAAGATGGTCATTCAGCTGCAACACAACTACCTTCTCAATAACCTTACCCACAAAGGGTAGATTAGAGACAGGTCTGTAGTTTGCTAGACAGTCTGGATCCAAGGAGGATTTTTAAAGATTGGTGAACGACCGCCTCCTTGAGAGGATCAGGAAGACCCCTTCTCCAAGGAACTCCAGGCGATTTCAGCAAAGATCAGGCAGATAACATCTACACAACCTACCAATAGTGGTGTAGGGCCCAGATCCAAACTACAGCTGGTCTGTCACAAAGTCTGGACAATCCTCACAATGTCCATGAATTCTGGCTGGCTAAAGTCAGACCAGGCAGAACGGGTGCTCGCTACCTCCTGCCGATCTCTGCAATCACTCATAAAGAGAGCTGAGTCGATACCCGACCTGATGCTGGCAACCTTATCTGCAAAAAACTGAGCAAGCTCATTACACTTTATTTGTGAAAAATCTCCTCCAGACTGAAGACAGACTAGATTGCATAGTCTGTCCACAGTCCGGAAGAGCTGAGCCGGTCAATTTCGTGCAGCAGCAATCTCCTCGGACAGGAATTATGCCGCCTTATGGGTGATTGCTGATTGATAGCCATTATAATGTTCCAACAATCTAAACCTGTCAGCAACAAGGCCAGATTTTCACCAAGCTCTCTCTAGCCTTCAACCCACTCATCTCAGCTTCTTCAAGGACTCCTCAAACCAAGGAGTCCTTGGGCACAGAGTGCGTGGGCGAACACGAACAGGAGCAATTGAGTCCAAGGCGTCTCCCACCACCTTATTATAGGCCAGTACAACACCCCCTGGCCTCATGCATTCACTCGATAAACCCGATAGGTCCAGCACTGTCAATAGGCCCTCTGGGGTAACTCCTCTTAATGGGTGGTACTGGACCATCTCCGTAGGGGCAGACCTATTTGGGGGTGCCCTGAAACTGAACCTTATGGTGTGATGATCTGACCAAGCAACTGGTTCCACCCCCAGATCCATGGTCTCCATCCCCAGGAGGAAAACAAGAGCCAGAGAGTGAAACCCTATATGGGTAGCAGAGGTAACCACCTGTGTAAAGCCCAGCATAGTCATAAGCTGGAGGAGATTGTTTCCAAATTGCAAGAGTTCATCATCAACCCAGGCATTAAGTCACCCAGAATAAACCATCTGGGTGACTCCAAAACCACATCGACAATGAAGTCTGCAAACTCCTTCAGAATTCTCCCCCATCACCGGGTGGGCGTTGATAGGGAGTATCCTGAACCCTACACCTGCACCCAGGATACACTCAAAGGATCGAGTGCACCCCACTGGCACAGCCACAAGACCCAGTTCTGTTTTAAACATAATGGCTACACCCCCGCCCCTATGATCCAGTTTCATGCAGTGTATCACCGTGAACCCAGCTGGAACAGCAGATACCAAAATAGGGCCTGCATTCTCATCCAGCCAGGCCTCGGTGATGCAAGCCAGATCAGATGTTCCAACAAGATCAGCTATAATGGCCGTCTTGTTCCTAATGAATCTGGCATTGCACAGCACTGCCCGAGTTGGATGGGTCTTCGAGAAAGATCCCGGGGCCTGCTCACAATTTGTGTAGCCCTTGGATATGGGAACCAGGCAGGGAGAACCCTTTTCCTGACCCCATTTTGCCACAGGGCATCTCCTAGTCCCTGCGACCTCTATCTGTCCATCCCTCTCCATTCTCCCACCATGCCCAGATTGCACCCCCTTAAATCGACTTCTGGCTATTCCCAAGGCTCGACATTTCTTATACACCTCAGCTGATAATAGGGGACAGTCAAAAGGGTGTAAATACCTAAGCATGGTGGGAGAATAATGCCTGACCATCTTAAAACCCTCCCAGCACATTTCAAATACAGCAATTTACAAACTCCTAAAAGTCGATCAAATAATTTCACTCTCCGGTACCACACCTGCACTTACACAAACACCTTCAGTGGGGAGCCTCTCACACAACCTCACCAAAGATCCAAACAATCACAACACTCACTACAATCACCCCTCAAATCACCACTCAGTTCACACACAGCAGCCAAATATCTATCCCCCCAGCATAAACAGTATAACCCCCCAAAGAACTAAAACATAAAACAAACATAAAACATCAGTTCAAACTTAAGTCCTATAAAACTTCAGTTCATAATCAGTCCATATTCAGGAGTCCTCCCACAACTCCTGAATTGTAGAAATCAAATTCAGTCTTGATAAAATAATCCAGCATTTCTCCAAAACAAACAGCTCTAAATGTTAAGTAAATAGGCCAGGTGAGCTCACACCTCCAGCCAGTAATATAAAAGCTTTATTTTAGCTTTTAGTAACTGACATTGGATATCCATATTACGAGTGTAGAAGATAAAGAACTTTTTATCCTCTCACTTTCTTAACATTGACTTTCTACCTCACACTAATAAATCATCCCATGCTGTGTTAGAAACTAAACGCTGATGATCCCACAGGTTAAATAATTTAGATAAAACCACTGCAAAAGAACTGAGGCTAGCAATGGAAAAAGCTCAGAAAAGCTGGGAGAAACAATGGAAGCATGTAGGTCATAGTTGTGCAAATTATAAACAGCTTTGGAGAATTATACAAAGTTTAAAAGTACAGGCCTGCAAAGACTGTGGTAAACATTTAACAAGCTACTACCTTACCTTGGTAAAGCTTGGACAGAGACTTACAAATTGTGATGCTTGGCCAGCGAGTTATGATTGTTGTATGAGATCTGTAATATAAAATATAGTAGGTGATTGTCTCACATAAGACAGCCTGTCTTATTGGTGCCCCCAGGTTTCAGAGAAGCTACAGGATATAGTGACCTGAAACCAGGAGGTAATTAAAGACCAGAGAGACTTAATTAAGGGTCTCCTGTTTTTCTGTCTTAATTAGAACTGACCCAGCTGCCAGGATATAGGGCTCATAAAGTTTTATGATTCCTATAGGAAGAACATTTATACCACAATGGTGCTAAAAGTTGAAAAACCCTTTGATATGCCTTGGGAATAGAAATACACCAGATCAAAGAAAATGTTTAATTAAGGAGTCATATTTAGGAAGTGGAGTTTTGCTGATGTTACATTATTTAATATATCTCCTGACAGGAAATCATTATTTGTCTTTTTTTATTCAGAAAGGAGGCACTGGATGACTCACCAAGGGTGTGGGGATGGAGTTGAAATGTATCCTTGTAACTGGGGAATATGTCATATATTTTGGACTCTTGAAACACAGTTCTCTAACTTTCAAGGCACTTATAGAGGTAATACATTAGATAAAAAAAGTCAATTTATTGTGGTAGGAGTTTTTGTTTCTTAATTTGCCCTTGATCGTTAAGTGATTGTATGCTCTTTGATGCATTGTTCTGTGTTTACATTTTTCATATTTTTATCATCTTTTAGTAAAATCTTTACTTGAAAGATACTGCCTGGGTGTGTCTGTCAGTTCTTTTTGCATGTGACATATAAAGGGTTAAAACTTACAAAAACTGTTCAAAAGCTTGGTGGTGTTACCAAACTGGGAAAAGGTAAGAATATATCTAAGGTCTTTTATAGAGTTTTAAGGGTTCATGTTGGAAGCCTGGCTTGGTGCCCCTGGTGAAAGATTGTACCGCAATCCCCAAAGAGGGTATGTATCTGAGCCTGTACATTGGGTACACTAGCATAGGTTCCTAGTTTGAATCCCCCAGAACTTGAGACTAAAGGTGATTCAGACCCAAAATCAGACAGGAGGGTTACCCTGTCTATTACCTATTCACATTACTGCGCTCGGAGGTTGGCACTGTGAGAGCAGAGGCCTGACCTGCTGAGTGCATTTGTTACACAAATGATGTAACATTTTCCTAGAAAATCCAAGTACGGTACCACTGTAGCTTTTCTAAGCTTTTCCTTCTATCTCAGTTCAAGAAAAATAACTGACCTACTAGAAATTCTAAGTTTTCCAAACCAATCTTTCCTTTAAACCCTAAGGTTTTCCACTTAAAGTCCATGGGTACTCAGATATAATACCAAGAACACATGTATACCCCAGTATACTTCCCATAGCTGAACAATGAAACAAAACACAGATACAGTAATTGTATCAAATATTTTTCAGTTTTTATTATGGAAAATAACTGGGTCCACGGGTATTTGTCCCAGTAATGGAGATGCTTCACACCCAGGGCTGGCCTGCATGGCTCCATGAGTTAAGGGTTTAATGGTGGCATTGACCCCCAGTGTTTGTCCCAGCTGTCGGAATGCATCACACCATGGGCCTGTATAAGTCCACATGGCACCCTGGGTACTGCCTAACATAAGAGCTTGATGACCCTGTACATCACCATGATAATTCCTCTAGCTACATCTCTAGTTGGTGTTTTCACCATCAGCTCTTTCTTCTCTAAGGGGCCCTGGTCCACTCTCTTGTCCTACCAGGACCCCTGTGGGTCCCAGGCCTTCTCCAGGCTGTAGAGTGGGCTCCTTTCTGGCTCCTGTCTACTCTTCTCAATGGAAGATGAGGGTCCCATTGAGGTGGGCACTACTCTGCTATAACAGGATGAGGTGGCCATCACTTCATGTGCCACATTTATCTTATAATATGAAACAACAATGTAGTTTTTAACTGCATATTCACTCATAGGGTCTTGACAACACTCCAGTGTGCCTTAGCCTGGTCAAGGTAAACAATCCCACCAGCATCAGCGTCTGGGAGGTAGACTTCATATGAGAGGGTCAGGGTTAGGGTTTGGTCTGGTTTACTTGGTGTGTCCTCTGGTGAATTCTGTCTCAGGTGTCTAGTTTGTTGGATCCACCCTACATAAAGACATGTCATTGTACACTTCCTCCATATGCTGGTTGTCAATAGGTTGAGGTCAGGACCAAAAGTCCTATAACTGTACAATGACACAAGTGATGCAAGCAGAGGCAGGATACCCACTGCAGTCTATAGTCATAACATTGTGAGATATAATGCCATCAGTGGCACCCAATTTGAACATATGTTCTGGGTTCCTCATGAATGTACTCCTAGCTGAGATGGGACTGATGTTGAAAGAGAGAGATACCAGCAAAGACATTCATGTGTACAGGTCTAGACTGACTCCTGGTGTGAATTAGACAGCTCTGGTTTGACCATGAGACCATGAACAAGGTCTCGCCTTGTTCATGTCTGCAAACTAGGACCAGATGGAGTCATGCTCTGGTTGTGCTTACCAGGGTACTTACAGCATTGACGTACTCTGCCATGGAATCATTCCAGGGCATCACAGAAGTTGTTACCAGGATGAGCCAAGCATCCGTGCCTAAATGCTTACAGCAAGTCACTGAAATTCTGCTGCAGCACTTCATATCACATGCAGAACATCATAAAATTCCACATGACAGAGACTGAGCTTAGGAACAAAAAAGTAGTATCTATTTACTATCAGGAATCTCACTGTAATTACAGCGATAGGCTGCATGCATGTAGCTCTTGTGTCTTGAGAATGATGAGTTGTTTCACAACAGGAGGCATTTAACAGCATGAATATGCAAGTGATGTGTGATGTCATTGACAGGTCTCATCAGATATGTGTGTCCAAGCTCAAGGGTTCACATGACTCATACATTTGGAGACCACAGCTGTAGCCATGGCTGCATGCTCTTCTACTTGGACAGAGTTGTCAGACTGGCAAGTGCACATATTGTGGCTATAATGTGTCACCATGTCTCACCATGCGTAGTTCTCTGCCACATGGCTGACAGCAGTTACCCACTGAAGACATGCCTCCTGATGCCATTCCTGCACCCGTAGACTGATACAGCCATGTTACAATGATGAGCACAAGAAAACAGGTGGCAGCACTGAATGTGTATTTGTCAAATGTGCTTTAAGTGCATGGGCAAGACTGAGTGCACTGCACTGCTGGCCTCTGGTAAGGTGTGCCATACATTTATAGTATGCTCCATGCTGCACAGCCTAGCTGTGTCAAAAAGGATTCCATTACTTATGGAAAGGGATGTTCCTGCAGATGATGATGGGCCCATGGACACTAACCTGCCATGTCCTCTTGCCTCTCATAACTGGAGGGCTACTTTATACAGAGCAGCCAGTGCTTGCAACAATGGGTAATGAATAACTACTCCACTTAGGGGATGCTGTGGGCACTGTGTGTAGGACTGTATTTTGGAGTAGTGGGATGTGTGGTGTTACAATACACGTGCATTGAAACAGCATGTGTAATGTGCCTTATCTACACAGATTTGCAACAGTATCATGTGGTGTAGTGTGAAAGTGCATAGCAGTGGGGGTGTGCCCATGTGGGGTACCCAACAGAGTGGTACCTATTGTGTAGGACCTATGGAGTTGTGCTCTGTGTCATTTGCCACTCAGTAATTTGACCCTTTGCTTGGCAGGGGGTTGTTCTGTAACAAATTTTTGGGTACCCTCAGGTGACTCCCCTTCATGGTGCCTTGTTCAAGTCCTTCATTCTTGCCAGCAGTGGGGACTGAAGGCACATTGGTCATTGGATGTGATGTTTCTGGTGACCTGACTGGGAGCCTTGACTAGCCATAACAATCTCTGTATGGGCTGTGAGTAGCCACATTCTATAGCCTTTCTTATAGCACTGATCTGAGGCGGCACCAGCCTCACTGGACATATCTTACAGCTTCTGTTGGCTAGCCTTTGCTTCACATAGTCACTGCTGTTCTAGCTCTGGGTAGAGCCCCTACAATATCTGCCTTCTGTACACAGTAGGTATTTTTTGTTTGTTTTATTTATTTATACTGGAAAGTCCATGGTCCAAAGACCCATTTTTATGGTTGACCAGTGTACATAACGGCAATGCATACAATATAGACTTACTATTAACAAATTATAAAACAAATCCCAAAATGAAAACACATAGACATAAACACAACATGTTCATTTAAAACACTTGCACATGTTCAAGCATACGATAGTACTTCAGCCTTATAAAAACAACAGTGAGTTGTTTAAGCATTCAAAGGTAAATATTAAAGAATTGAAAAAACAAAGGAGTACATACAATAGGGACTTTTGTCCCAAGTAGATTTTCATTCTAGGTATTGCAAATATTTTTTCCCAGCAAATCTAGTAGATACAAGACTAATGTGCCTCCTGAATATAGAACCAAATACCTCTGAGATTTTATTCAAGGCCACTTTTTAGCAAGAGACCAACTTCTAATTTAAAGGATGTTCTAGAGGTAGAAGGCTTGCTACCATCAGTAGTGTACAATGATGGGTCCTCACTGGTAACTGAGTTGAAAATCTAGCAATTTGATTCAGCAACATTTAAACTGTAGTTAACAGACCCTCCCCAGCAGAAAAACAAAAAAGCAAACCAAAATCTATTATAGGGATGAGGAGCCTTTTGGCAAGAAGTTTTTGAGTAGATGAAACTAAAAGTGGATTAAGTCTATATAAAACCCACAATCTCTGGTGCAGAACTTTAGTCATATTAATAATATGGGATTCAAACGACATGCCCTCATCAATTAAAAGTCCTAAGTAATTAAATTGTTGGACTTGCTCAATATTCTCTCCCAGCACTGTCTGTAAGGATGTCAAAACATCCTCTCCTAATCTTCTTCTGCATTTAAGAAAAAACGTTGCCTTTTTTTTTATTTAACACCAATATATTACTGATAAACCAATTGCCATGGTCCTCATAGTCCATCAAAAGTATCACTGCTGTTGGTCTGTTGAGGTTTCTAGGGTGTACTCTGTGCATGCTGGGTGGGTGCACAAGGAGGCTTGTATGCTCTGTGCTGTCAGCTGTTCCTGTTGCTGGTGAGGGGGTTGGGGAGTACTGGACCTGTACCCTGTTGGGTGTGTAGTGTCACTGTTTCTGTGAGGAGGGTGTGGCAACATATTCTTCAGTCCCTTTGGTGCCCCGCATATTGTTCTCATGCCCCAGTGGTGTCTGTGCCCCAAATGCACATGGCATGGTGCCAGTGCCTCTGTCCTTCCTCAGAGTGGCTAACTTGGTGGTATTGCTGCTACTGGGCTCTGAGTCCTTGGTTCTGTGGCTTACAATAAAGTGCGATGTCAATTTGAATTGGGAGATTGCTGTTTCATTTTCTTTTGAGGGCTGTAAGTCCTTGACAGCATGTGGTCTCATCACCTGTACCTGCAGATATAGTACGAATTAATGCATTACCTGTATATTTCAGATTGTTGTTGTATAGCTGAGTGTGCACTATCCATATGGTTACTCACTGGTTGGCTTGGCTGGTGGTACACCACTTCATGTTAGCTGTGTGTCTAACTGTGACAGGAAATGGCTGCCATCTCCTTTGTCATCTGTGTGTATTGCGGTGTTGATATCTGTGGGGGAGGTCAGACATTTTTTTATTGTCAGCTGCTGAACACTGTTTATATAGAATTGTGCATAGGTGCTCATTCACAATAAGGCTGTGCTTCCATTGAGGGTATGAGGCGATGTCATATAGACCTCGAGGCGAAGCTTGAGAGGTCTATATGATATTATCCCATCCTGAGATGGAAACACTGCGTAGTTCATGCCTGATCAGGTATACACCATCTTTTGTAGTATGGCTAAAAAAAAGATTAAGCCAAGTATTTTCATGTACACCAGATGAGAAGACATTATAATGAAACTCTTGCCATGTGTAGTTGGTGGTCCCACTTGCTCCACTCCCTCCGCTGTCCGAAACTGCTGGTCCGATTCTTCATTGCTGTTGAGTGTGAATAACTCCCATCGCTTTTTGTTTTAAAAAAAAAAGGAAAGCTGATGAGTAGGTACAGTTTAGTATCATACAGCTATCTACATCTGTCTGTCTGTGAACTGCCATGGACACACACTCACTAACCTGAGTTGTGTAGCCCAGAGGTTAGAGTAATGAGCTGTGAATTAGCTTGGTACATCCAGCTGCCCTGGGTTTGATTGCCACAACCTCCACTAGCATACTGTGTGACTCTGAGCAAGTCACTTAACCAGCTCAAAGCTCTGGGGTCGTCCTGTGAAAATAGGCACTTGTGCCTAGTGGGCCTTACCTGGTTAACAAAGAATAAATAAACAGTGCCACCATTTTTCCCTTAATTTTTTTTGAAAGTCGTGTTCAACCAACTAAGTGGCAAGTCAAGGCTGAGAAGTTTTTATGGTATCGTTGTGACATCAGAACAATACCACAACAATTTTTTATGACCTTTGAACTGTACTACAACAAGAAAGCAATAGGGACTAACCATATATTATAATATCATTGTGTACTACACCTGTAAGCTCAATTCTACCAGAGAATCAAACACCTTGCACTTCAAGTGTTCAATTGTCAGGGAATTTTGTGAACTATTGGGACTAAATTCGAACTATGACTTGACTGATTCAACTGGTAAAAAGCAGTCAAACTAGCAAACTGCTGAACCTGCACTCCACCCCTTCCCTGTCCTCCCACACACACAATTAAAATAAGCACTTGTCGATGCTGAATGTTTGCTTGCAAGTATGTACTGTGCAGGTGTTTGGTATGGACAGTGCACTGATGCAGATGCCTTGCACCAAGGGAAGACTCTGTCCAAGGGCCCTGCACTTCCGTGCAGCGAAGGATGTGAAGAATTCATGGGGCTGTGGAAGTGCAGGGCCCTGTGGTCCCTGCGCTTCCACATGGCCACAGATACAGATGCACAGAGCAAAGAGTGCATCTAAAAGCCAATGCAAAAAGCAATTTGCCACTCACAGATGGAGAGGTGCAGGGCCCCTATGCCATAGGATAGCTGTCTTCACTGTATGGTACCTGGGCCCATGTGGATAACACTGCACTTTTCATTCCCTGGCTGGGAGGATGTCACATAACAATGTCATTCCCCCAACCTCACCCCATCCAGCTGGGTCACTGAGCTCATCCCTGAACTCAGCTCATTGGCATAGGATCACAAAGCATGGCCACTGGGGTGAAGACTGGCACTGCACACGAAGCTTGTTAAACAATTATATTTTTTAAATTTTGACCCTAACTTTTCAAAATACTCATTTCATGATTTGCCTTATAAACTGTCTAGTACCATTTATAATATATTGACTGAAATGTCATTTGCACCTCAGGTGTGAAAACACATCTGATCAAGGTTTAAAAAATGAGGCGTGTCACATTTATGAGCTGGTGTGAAAAAATGGCTATTTGTTGAAAGTTTGGAGTCAAAATATTGAAAATTAGCAAAGTTATAAGTGAATGTTGAAATACTGTAATGTTCGGTCATAACCTGGACATTTGACCATATTTGTACACCAAATATTACTGAATTTCTGAACTTTTAAATGTTTGTTAAATTTTTTGTTAAAAACAAATTTTGCAATTCGTAATACCTGATGTTGATGTTTTATGCTAAGTTGCTCACCAAGTTTCTGTTTGTTTGAAATGATCACTTTGTATTCTCATTCTTCGAAGCCAATTTTTTCATTTGTCTGACAATCTAATGTGCTCAACTTTTGTACTTATCTCCTCCTATGTTCATTGTAATCTGCCTGTTTTCCTATACTATACTGTAAATACTGTAATTTACTGTCCATACCATTTCATACTCTCCCAGGTCGTGCCTGAAAATAGGCATTGTATGTCTAGTGTACTTACCGGTTATCAAAAACAAACAAATAAATAAATAAATTACCAATTCCATAACTCTGGTAGGTGAAAATTTTCAAATACCAAATCCATGCCACTGAAACATCATTCCGTGTCACAGGTGTGAAAACACATTTGGCCAGGATTTGAAAATGACAGCTATCACGTTCATGAGGAGGTGTGAAAAAATGGCAATGTTGAAAATTTGGGGTCAAAATATTTAAAAAACCAAAGTTATGAGCGAGTGTGGAAATATGTTAACGTATGTGCATTAACTTTGCCATTTTTACATATATTGACCCCAAATTTTCAACATAGCATTCTTATGACTGCAACTTATGAGCAAGGGTGGTGAAAATGTTCAACTCCTGCCTGAAAGATGATTTTACAATGTGACCATAGAATCACCTGTTTGGCCTGATTTGCATAATTCCACCACCACTGACCACTGATCATGAGGTGGGGTCCCAAAAAGGTCATGTTGAACATTGGGGGCCAAAATATGCAAAAATAACAAAGTTATGCATCAAAGTTCAAAACCCCATTGAAATACATTGAACCGCACTTACCTTAATTTCCATACTGTAGTCAGCAGTTCTAGCAGCAAGATGTGTCTTGATCAGAGAGTGGATCTTTGCCCTGGGACCTGTTCAGGTGAGTGAGAGTGTGAGGGTGTGTGTGTGTGGGGGGGGTGCTGAGTGGGAAGTCGGGGTGAAGTGTGTGGGGGTAGATTGGCGAGGGAACATTTTCTGTTTTACAGGTTAAAAAAAACAAAAACATTGTGAGACAGTTTTCTTTATTTCAGGGATATTCCAGCACTGGGATTATGCACCTCAGCGTCAGGCTCATAGGGGAAGCGAGCAGGGAACCTGGAGGAGGGGAAGGGTGGGTTGAGAGCGAGCTCAAAGTGGCCACCCAGAACCCTTATATATATTAACCATATAAGACTGGGAAGGGCAGGCAGATGAGCCACCTGAAAGTGAGGGGGCGAAAGAAGCAGTACCAGGGGTGGGTACACTGGTCCACTTAATAGACAGATAAACAGAAAGACAGATTTAGATAGATAGATAGATAGATAGATAGATAGATAGATAATTTAATCGCTGAGCCATTCTAGAGCTGACTGAAACCCAAAAGGGGGCAGCAGCAACATTGCCGATCAGCTGCTTGCTGACTGGCTTCAAGCAAATGAAAGGACCGAAGCCCCCTCTGATAGGAGCAGCTTTGGTCCTTTCAACTACACAAAGTTTCCACCCAGCAAGCAACGAGTGGTGTCACAACCACAATTCATAGTCATTGGTCTGGACTGCCTAGCCCCTTCCAATTTGAGCTGCAAAGGGCTCGACAGTGACACACCTCTGAAATGCCGTTTACTGTAACAAAACTTTTCTTGCGTGTGCACAAGCAAAGGTAAAAATGTTGACTTCTAGAACTATAACAGGAATGGGCACAATCTTTTTATCTATTTTCAGCAAAAGGCTCCAAAATACAATCATTGTGTATTAGGCCTCTGATCCCATATCCATGATTTCAGGTGATGCAGGGTTGGGGGAGGGGCAATATTAGTCAAATACAAGGGTAGCTTAGTCAGGGCCTCTCCACTGTCCTCTCATACACTATTTAAAAAATGTGGGAGCTGACACCACTTTTTTTAATTCCTCTCTAAATGTGAGAGTTGAGATTTGCTAGACTAAAGATACTCATACCATTAAAAAAACAACTTTGATTTATGTCTCTTACTAAAGAAAATAGAGAAGTTACTTATGTTGGTACACTATACCTGTTATTGATGAGTAGCAGAATTAAACAGTGAAAGTACATTCAGTAACCACTGGATCAATATCTTGCTTCTTGGAAGTATTAGATATAAACAAAATCTTTATGGACACATCTGTCACCCCACTGTCTATGCTTATACAAATAGAATTCAATACAAACTGGGATCTGTGAATGCTTCCATTAAGACCATGTTCCTTATCAGTTGATCAGAACAAGTCTATATTGAATGATTCTCTTATCAACAGTTTCATTCCAAATTTCCACGTGGCTGCCCACACTGACCTTCTTGATCAGAAAGAATCTTAAACTGGGAATAGTAGGTTTAAGCTCCTTTAAATGACAGGAAATTGGAGGACCCACATTGTTCTGTCTAATATCACTGTTACACTCTCCGATCTGCATCTTGAGCTATCTTCCCATTGCCCACATACACCAGATCATAGGGGCATTTGATGATGTACACAGCTCCTGCAGACTGGTAATTAAATGTTTGAGCAACTGACAAGAAACATGGTATTAATCAAAGAATATGCTGGTTGGTCAATATTTAATGTATGTACAATACTACCTAACCAATTATCTGTTTCATAGACTGATCCCAGTTTCTATTGAATCCTATCTGTATAAGCACAGACAGCAGGTGGCAGCTGTCTCCTGAGGATTTTCTCTATTTCTAATACTCCAAAGAGGTAGGATTTTGATCCGTGGATACTTTTCCTGAATCTACTTTTCCTTTTCAATTCTGCTAACTCTTAGAATAGGTATGGCACTAACAATAGTTACTGCATGCTATTTGGAGGCCTTTAGGATCCAAGGGGAACCCACTTCCCTGTACACTTCCTTCCCTCTTTTTTACTATGATATCAAAGGGGCATCGCATACTGTAATAGTCTTTCACACACTTATATTTACCCAC
Source organism: Neoceratodus forsteri (assembly GCA_016271365.2). NCBI lineage: Eukaryota > Metazoa > Chordata > Ceratodontiformes > Ceratodontidae > Neoceratodus > Neoceratodus forsteri. The sequence continues at coordinate 1,223,273,570 of CM057458.1, forward strand.
TTCACCTTTTTTGAATAGCACCATTGAAGTTTCCACATTATATGTTTTATTACATTTATTCTAAGATTGGTCACTGAGGCATTTCTTGCCAAAAAGTGCTAGTTTCTAGGTTGGGAGCATGGTGGGGGTATGGCCCCTGACTGCTGTGTCAGATGTTCGCTGATGTCAATACATAGTGACATCATAATGTCAGCCCACCTTCATCAAGGACCTCAGTGTTTAAAAAGGGTTACAGGCAAATGTAGGTACTCCTGCTAAAATAAAAAACAGGAGCCGTGCTAGCAAGAGTATTTCAAAAGGAACCTTTATTTTAACCACGTGGACTTTAGATATGCTTAGCTAGCATAAGTTTCAACTGCAGCTGCAAGCTATTTATGACTTTATAATGTGAGTAAAATAAATCTTTGTTACTTTGTCAGCAACTTCCATATGGAAGGAAACACAGTTGCACAAACCCCAATAATGCAAAGCATCATGGGAAACGTATACAAATCCCCATGAGAGAATTTGGACTAGCTCTACTTTAAGCAGAATTGCATAGTGCCAGAAGGCCTCACAGTGCAATCAGAAAAGGCTAAAAACAGCAGACACATACATGTGTTTTGTCCTCATTTGGACTCAGTGTGCCATATCTGTGTCTTCCATGTGGGTGTGTAATATTAGGAATCCCATGTAACACGAGCATTTTTTTATGTTTTCACAGTGATCCATACTGAGTGCCACAGGCAGAGAAGTGACATATTTCTAATATGTACTTTTGTTAGCTAAGCATTTGTTAGTGGGCGTAAGGTTGCAGAGAGGCACCAGGGGCCCAATATTCAAAAAATTGCCCAGGCATAACGTTTGCACTGTGCAGCACTTTGCACTTGTGCAAGGGGCCATTGTGCACAATATTCAAAGGCATAATACCTGCAAAGCGCAACTGAATATGGGGTGCAACGGCAGGTGTACAATGCACAGATTAGAGTGCATTGCAAAGATTGCCCAGCTCTGAATATAGCAGATGTGCAGTGTAGACTGCCACAGCAGCCCAGCACACAATGGTAGAACACAGGGAACCCCAACATGGAGCAGGTGACTGCACACCAAATGGTAGACTGCACAGGGACACAGGAGATGGAAGGCAGGGATGCCCACACAGCACAGCAACAGACATGTCCCACACAGAGATTGACTTGGTGAGCAACACAGGAGCATAGTAGCCAGAAGGACAGGTACCATCCTGCCATCAATGGACAGGAACAGCCCAGATGCTGTTCATCTTAAACAAAGTGATGTGCGGGGACACCTGTGGAATGAAACGTGTCAACCAACAAGCCAGTATGCCCACCAGTGGAAATCAGCACAGGTGGATGGCATCCACAAACACCTGCAGGACCACCAGGGCAGACCCCATGGTAGAGGACAGGCATGGACATACCCACTAAGGAGGTAGTAGGTGGACAGGGTGCACCCCAGCAATCTATTTCAAAATGGTAACACTGCACAACAAGAGATGCAGAACACAGCAGCATAAGATATAAAATAGTTTTACTTGACAAAAGTAGAAACACCAGTACTAAGAAAACCAAGAAAATATAGAAACTGTTTACAAAATTCAACAACTATACAGAGAAGAGGGAGGCAACAGGGTAAAGCAGAGGGTAAGAGTGGAGGGCAGGTGTGGGGTGGTGCTATTTGAAATGGGAAGTCTAGGGTGCGGCTGGGTGGTGACTATGTGTTGTGGGCCACCTCCTGGACTGCCTCCACATAGTGCACCACCAGATCTTCCAGGGGTGTGGAGGCACCTCAACATCACACATTGCTACCTGACCAGCCTGTGCAGCAGGTCATCCCAGCCTCCATCTCTTCCAGCTGGACAGGGCATCTGATACAGTCCAACAGTTACCCAGGGAGAAAAGAATATGTTGTAAGTAAGCTGTGTAGACACTGTGGACCATGTAGGCTCTGCTAGTACACATAACCATGCCCCCCACCCACAGCACGCAGCCAGCATAGCACATATGCGATATGGGTGGTAATGTCCACCAGACATCTGGACATGGGTGGGTGTGACACATGCCCTGGCATGCCGCACTGGGTGCATAGGATGGCTTGGTGAGTATAATGATGGATTAAAGGCCAAGGACACCATGCATGGGGTGTGGACTAGGCAGCTGTGTCTGATGTGTATGTGGCCACAATGTGCAGCAAAGGCAGATCACATGGCTCACCATGATGGAACAGTGCACTGGTGCCAGGAGGCATGGCTGGGACTGATGGATTCCCCAAGTGTGCCCCACCCCTTAAGCGCTGCTGCCATGGCACACCAAGACTGGCCTGGGGCAGTGCAGGTCACGCAGGCCACACAGGCATGGGTCCCAACACATGGTGGCATGGCTGCTCAGGTCAGCCATGTGGGCACCGCAGCAGCAGGATGGTGCAGACACGTGTGGTACATGGAGATACAAAGACAAATGTCACTGGCTGCCTGAGGGTGGAAGCAGGAGAGCCAGCTGGCAAGCTGCAAGGAGAGCTTGTGTTTGCAGAGGGGAGAGCAATGCACAGGGCACCTGCAGCGTGCTGGCCAGGCTGACCTGGGGCACCGCGATGCAGCATGGCAGGTCAGACTGGCACATACAGGGCAACACAGCAGTGGATGACAGACTGGGGTGCAGTGAGCATCAAGCCCTGGCAAACCAGGGTGCATGCCACTGGAAGAGTGTATTCTGCAACACAGTACTGTGTGCATGCCGCAGCAACACCAGAGTGGCAGTTCAACCCCTGCAGCAGGTGTTGTGGGATGCTGTCCCAGGGCTGCCACCATACTCATTAACTGTTCCACAGGACAGTGAGTACTGCCTTCAGCAACATGGAAAAGCCCACCATGTCCCAAGACCATGTCACCCCAACACAAGGTTCACTGCAAGTGGAAGTCAACAATCCATGAAATGGAATGACACATATATGAATGCAAGTAACAGGCATCAGGCAAACCATGACACACATAAGTACACCAGGACCAGAGCCTGAAACTGTGTGGGCTGTACAGAAGTCCCACACGCTGTACAGCTGGACCTCAAAGTGACGGACATTGTTACACAATTGGGGTGAAAAGGCAGAGAGTGTGGCAGCCACAGCACTTAGGAGGGACATGAGCCGGGTGTGTGGCCACTAGCAGGCCTGTCAGGGTCCAATGGTGGTAAGGCCACCAACTGCTCAGCCAGGCTTCACTGGGCATGGTGCAGATTGTGCCCCTGCCAGGGATGGTAGCCCAACACCTAGCACAGATGTGACCCTGGGGCCGCAGGAACACACTGGCAGCAGGTCACCAGGTCTGCAACCTGCAGGATGCCAGCCCCAGGAGCACGGGTTGCAGCACCCCAGGATTGGTACCTGGCATGGCCGGGCTGTGTGCATGATGGGGAACATGTCAGACATCAGGGCATTACAGCCCATAGGAAGCTCCTGACCCCATCTGGATGCCCATGTGAGTCGTGGACGGTGGACACACTAGGGGTGTGCTGCCAAAGGCTGAGGTGATCTCTCATGGAGTGCAATGGAACCATGCTTAGCACCTGGGATCCCACCACCATGTGCTGCCTGGGGCACCCGGGGCAGTGAAGGGGCATGTCAGATGCCACCCAGGGTAATCTTGACCAAGGGTCACTATCTCTGCCCCCACAGGACACGCCAGCAGGGCTGGAAAACATGTGACATGTGCCATCACTTGTGATGTTGGAAGGGGCTATCCTATGCACGCATGCCACAGCCATTGCCCAGTGTGACATGTGGGGCAGCACAGTGCAGCATGGGGCATGTGGTGTGGACATGGAGGACCAGGGCAATAACGTTGTGTTACATGCCAATAGGTAGGGCATGGGTTGAAGCAATAATAGAGCATACTCTCATGATCTTGGACTCCTCCCGACCTGGAGGTGCCCTATCACGCCCAGTGAATGTTCCTCTGCCGACTGTCCCAGCTGCTGCTGGCTCTGCATGGACCCTCTGGCTGCTCAATTTGCAGGGTGTGAAAAAATGGTGTAATGAGACCCCATAATGTACAACATAGTGCCCCAGTCCAAGCCTCCCCACTGGGTGTGCCACCAGGATGGTGAGACACAACCACCCATGCTGGGCGCGGACAACCTGATGGGTGTGGCAGTGTGCATCACGGGTGCATCAGGTAAACCAAGGGGATGCCACACTCCATGAGTGCCCCCACTACGTGTACTGGTGGCCCAGTTATGACATAGCAACCAATGCACAAGGCAGTCATGGGCCAGAACCATACAGCATGTGACATTGGTGAGAGGACACAACTGGCCATACCTGTCACTGGTGCCATGTCCCTGCAGTGCAGCTGAGTGGCATTCCAGTGGGTTGGGGTTGTACACCCTGGAGGTGGTACCACAGACAGAATGTGGTGAGGGTCCACCCCCCAAGGGCCAGAGATGTGGCTGTGGTATTGTTCTGAGACCATTGGCAGGCATTCGTCCAGCATGGACACATCTGCACAGGCAGCACTGCAAAGTGACATGGGTGGAGACCTGACACAGCACACATACCGGACAGCCACCGAGTGCGTATGGGGCTTTTTGTGATGACAATGTGATGTCGCATATAACCACAACTATAAAACAAATCCCTCTATGTAATGTATGCACAGAGACAGGAACATCACACAATACTGTCACAACTCATAGTACAGACTATAAGGGGAGTTGTATGAACCCACTATGAATCATAATTGAAACCTCTTTAGCAGGTCATGCCCATCCAAACATATATCACAGGTCATTGTAGAAACTACAAGACTGGCACCTCTGGACAGTGCAAGACTGCAGGACACAGCAGAAACCTCAGCAGTGGCCCCATGAGAGGCTACACAACTGGGGCCCTGACCCATGCCCTGCCTGACCCATGCTCATACACATGCTAAACAGTTCACAACACTTACCTGGCCTTGGAATGGTGACAGACCATGTCATCATATTGGTGGTGACATTGCTCACTGGTGTGACTGACCCGGTTCTGGCCGTGAGGCACCACCCCACTAAGACCCAGAGCTCACCCCTGTGCTTCTCTGCCCTTGACTGCTCCCCCAGAAGCTGCCCCTCCCTGGCCATTACCAGCTTGACTAATTTGGCCAGCTCGGTGTCTTATTTATTTTTATTGTATTTATTTATTTAATCTCGGATTACAAAGTACCTTTGAGCACAAAGCAGCTCATTTTCAAAGGCTCCACGTCAGAGGGGAGGAATACATACAGACAAAGGAGGAACTAACAAGTTGAGCTTCTAACATACATTGACAGTGCATAGTACATCATTGATAAACAGTAATTCAAAATACGAGAAAGGAGTGGAGGTAAATAGAAGGAAGATGCAGGGGTAGTAGGATTTTAGGACAAAGGGAGAAGGGTAGCAACCAGGGGCTTTGTCAAAGTTGCTTATAGGAGTAAGCAGGATTTTGTGAGTGGGGATAAGGTTGGAGAAGAAGAAGAAGAGAGGGCAAGGGATAAGGGGTAGCAGCCATGGGCCTTGTCAGGATTGTCAAATGGTGGGAGCAGGAGGTGAGGTGAGTAGGGAAGACTCAGGTGGTGAAAGGAGATGGTTGGTGTTGGTCCACCTAAGGTCCCTCTGTTGACCCACCCTGCTTCATCTTCTGCTGGACATTGTTCAGGTGTAGTGGCAGTGGCAATGCTTTGCTGCACATTTCCTGAATGTGGAAAAGCACACAATTTGCGAAGTGTTAACCATAGACTGCACTGCACAACATCTGGTTGCACTGCAGTAAAAGCATGGGGCAGTGTTGATGTGCAGACGTTGCACATGCGCAACCTGTGCATGACCTGTTCTGCTCCGCGGAACATGACTGCACTATGCATCAGCATGCATACGCATCGTGAAGCGCATGATGTCACAGGTGGCCGTTCTGACCTTTCTGTAGCCCCACATATGTTTTGTGTAATTCAGCCCATTACGTTCATGCAAATACACTTAATACAGCATACAATAGCTCTATAGTCAGGCAAGCCATGCAAATGAGCTACTTGAGTAGTCAGTGGGCAATTCAGTCCCTTTACATATCATTATGGAGCCTTCCACATACGTTAGCATAGCAAACTGGCCTGGACAATTTAAGGGGACATGTGCATCACCTAGACAGTGATCTGCTAGCTAATGAATAGCTCAGACATGCAGCACAATAAATGAACAGCCCAGAAATGCATCACAGTGAAGCCACTCAGGTAGGTGTACTGCATGTCACATACACACATTGTCATTGGCTATCCTGTCGCACACTCTGTAAGCAGGATTCACTAAGGGAATAGCTGGGAGTGCTCAGATTGTTAATATGATGAGCTTGTACTGTATGCTGCAGTGTCCAGCACTGCACAGAGCTGCACCTGTATGTTGTGCCCTGACATGGTGCTGGCGTGCCATATTGTTCCCCTACAGCAGCACAGGTTGCTGGGTGACATAGGTCACACTGGGCACACAACCAGGGCTGTCCCAGGACAACTCAGTCCTGATAATATATGCGATGGGAGACTTTGCATGAGATGGGTGAACCAGTGCATATGTCCCATTGCAGCCCTGCCTCAGTCCTACTTATGTGGGACACAGGGCACAATGTTACCTGCCGGACAAGGGGACACAGATGCTTTTGGCCCTGCACTGCAACCATACCTGACACAGGCCACACAGGATTGTGTATAATGGCTGTTTTCCTGCCATACCACTGTCCGGCACATAAGGACAGTGCATAGACAGTGGACAGTCATGGTGGTGGATGGGAATGTGGTAGGCCAAGATACTGTGTCTGCACTGTGCATGGCAGATGGTTGACATCATGCCACACAGGTTGTTCTGGTGGAGTGCTGCCGCATACCCACCTGAGTCACACTGTCCCACGAAGTGCTGCCATGTTACACAGCATGTCACAGGATGTGTCATGCCCAGGGGGTGGTGATGGTGGCTACAATTGCAGTGCTCATGCAGCCACCCCCTACCTGCCAGAGGCATGCCCACCCCTCCCATACCGTGGCCACTACTGGCTATACACACAGCGGGGCCACTGCCCACACCCATCTGACCCCCATATGGGTGGTGACAGCTGAGCACTGGATCCCTACCCTCCTGGATGCACTGAACTGCAAGGCCTCGGGGAGGGGGAGTGGTCTACACACCTCCTATGTTGGGTTGCTGCAAGTTTGCTACTTATGGTCCCGGGGTGTGAGGCATGACAGTCAGTCTCCACGCAATGCCTGCCCTGCCCAACATTGGTGACCCATACAGGCCATCGTTGCACCACCTGGACACAGTGGGACTGCTGTCACCCACGTATGTCACTCACACATGCCACTGACCGCTGTAGTATCACTTACCCCAGCAGGTGCTATGGGAGGCAGGGAGAGACTGTGGGCCCACCAGTTTAGCAAGGATGAGCTGCACATCCTGGCACAGGCATACAGGGTGAGGGAGGATGTCCTGCCCTGCAGCTGCAGCATGGATGTAGCCATTCGGAGGGCCCAAGAAGAAATTATGGAGGCAGTGAATGCAGTCAGTGGACAGGCCTGGACTATGGAAACCATCAGAAAATGCTTCTGGGACCTGCACCACCATGCTAAAGACAGCCTGGCTGCCCAGCAATGGGAGCTACGGACCCGGTGGTGGCTCACCATCAGTAGTGGCCAGGTCCATGGAACCAGCTGAGGAGGCAGTGGCATCCATGTTGTGGCCTGTGGAGGTAGTGGGGGCACCAGGAGGCAGATTTGAAACCCAGGTGGCAGCCAGCCGGTCATGTAAGTATGTGCTTCGATCCTCCCCTTGTGTGCATGGGTACACGTTTGGGTCCCACCACCGCTGGGGCACACTATGGACATAGCCATGATACACAGTGTGGCAGGCAGTGCTGTGGCCACCCTGCAACACATTGGCCTGCTGTAACCATGCCCTGTGGCTCCCCCAATGTGGTGTGTCAGGCAGACACCCCGATGGCTCATGACAATGCACCCAGGTCCACTGGGGTGTACCCATGCACAAAGGGGAGTGTGCACTGTTGTACTCTCTGTTGATACATGGGTGATGGGATGTGCTGTCATGTGTGCTGGGTGTGTTGGTCTTGGTGTTGGGTATGGTCTGCACTGTGTGTTGCTGTGCACATGTGTGGTTTGTGTGTGCACCATGGTCAAGGGGTACTGTCAAGTTTGTATAGTCCACCTTCCCCAGGTAGCTGTGTGACTGGTGTGAGTCTGTGTAGGTTATCCTGCTGACACAGGTTGCATGCTGATGCTGTGTTGGCACATGGCATCATCTGCCTGGGCATCGTGCATGCACCACCACCACCCTGCATGGCATACTGCACAGTGCATGCAACACTGATGGTCCACTCCTCTCTCCATTGCACAGACCATGGTATCTGAAATAGAGGAGGACATTGCTGGGTCATCCAGACGTCAGGTGCAACCATCACCCAGCCAGCTATACAACCTGGAGGACTGAGGACAGTGAGTCAGACATTTGTGTTGCATCCCAGGAGCATGTGGCAGCCATCATATGGCCGTAATGCCAATCCTCAACAGCCATCCACCCCAATAAATGTCCAGCCAGAGGCACAGAGAGGCTTCCCTGCCACACATGGACCCCACACTCGGGACCCTGGCACAGCCATTACTGGAATAGAACTGCCCGTAACCATCACCACCACTCCCACTGCAGCTACCTCCACCACTGCTGCCCATGCCACCTTCCCAAGTGTGGTTGGGCAGCCTGGCAAAGCCACCACCATCCAGCACCCATCCTGCACAGCTAGACACAGCCACTACAGCCCTGACACCCCCCCCACCCTGATCGTGGAACGCCCACCAGCTGCCCATCATCCATGTGTGCACCCAGGACCCGTCCACCTTGACACTGCTCCTGGGCAGCAGGATGCAGTGGCATCCAGGCAGCTACTGCGATCCGCCATGGAGTACCAGGCCGCTGCACTGTGGGAACTCACCTAATTCAGACAGGTCATGCATGGTAATCTGATCCACCTCTGTCACCTGCTACATGAGGATCTGCAGAAGGATGAGCATGCATAGATACATAGACACCGTCGGCAGATAAGGGCCTATGGCCAACCCAGCACTGCCCATTTAAGACTGTAAGTTCACTTTATGTTTTTCTAGAAGTCTGTTGCCCTTACCTCTGACCTCTAGGATTCCCTTATGTCTATCCCATGCATTCTTAAATCCAGTGTTTGTTTCAGCTCCCACCACTTCCACTGGCAGTGTTCCTCTTGTCCACCACTTCTCTGAAGAAATTCTTCCTCATGTTTCCTCTGAATCACCCTCCTCCAACTTCATCCCATGCCCTCTAGTCGTGGAACATCTTTTTCCCTGGAAAATAGTGTATTCCTGCACCCTGTTCCTCCCTGTAAGATACTTGTATGTCTCAATCATATCCCCTCTCTCCCTCCTCTCCTCCAGGGAGTACATATTCAAGTCCTTCAGCCTGTCCTCATTGGACTTGTGATGCAAACCCTGTACCATTTGTGTTGCCTTCCTCTGAATCTTCTCTACCCTGTCTATATCTTTACGTAGGTAAGGTCTCCAGAACTGTACACTGTACTCCAGGTGGGGCCTCACTAGTGTCTTGTATAGCAGAATTATGACCTCCCTTTTCCTGTTGGTGATGCCCATGCCTATACATCCCAGCATCCTATTTGCTTTACCTGCTGCGTTGTCACACTGTTTCCCTACCTTGCGTTCATCAGAGATAACCCCAAAGTCCTTTTCCTGCTTGGTGTATGCTATATCCTCACTCCCCAACTGACATGTTGTTCCAGGGTTTTTGTGCCCCATATGCATTATCTTGCACTTCTTTGCATTGAATTTCAACTGCCAATCCCTTGACCATTCTTCAAACTTCTGCAAGACCCTTCTCATTCTGTCTACACCTTCTGGCATGTCCACTCTGTTAAAAAGCTTTGTGTCATCAGTGAACAGGGAAATTCTGCCTTTTAGGTCCTGCGCAATGTCACTGATGAAGACGTTGAATAGAACTGGTCCCAGCATGGATCCCTGTGGTACCCCACTGATCACTTTTCCCTCTGTAGAATGACAGCCATTTACCACCACCCTCTGTGTCCTGCTGCCTAGCCAATTAATTACCCACCGCCCTACTGTCCTGCCCACTCCCATATTCCCCAGTTTGTTTAATAGCCTTCTATATGGCAGAGTGTCAAAGGCCTTGCTGAAGTCCAGATAGGCCATGTTCACTGCCCTCCTCTGATCCACCTCCCTTGTTACCCAGTAGAAAAATTTAATGAAGTTGGTCTGGTATGACCTCCCCCTGGTGAAACCATGCTGCCTTGGATCCTGTAGTCCGTTAACAACCAGATGTTCCACCAATCTCTCCTTCAGTAGTGCTTCCATGATGTTCCCCACTACTGAGGTCAGGCTGACTGGTCTGTAGTTCCCTGCTTCCTCTTTATTCCTGCTTTTGTACAAGGGGACTACATCTGCTGTCCTCCAATCTTTGGGTACCTCCCCTGTTTCCAGTGATCGGCTAAACAGGATTGCCAGAGGTTCAGCCACCACCTCTTAGTTCCTTTAGGATAGGGGTACCAGATTTTGGGATGCCAAAAAGAGGACACTTAGTCCCTCCCCCGATGAGCCCTTGAGCCAGACCCTGAGAAAATAGGTTTAAAGTCTCCACTGCCTTCACAAGGAGGTCCTGAGTAGGAAAGAGTAAACATATTATAAAAATCATAATAATACAACAGTATAGAGAAGGTACATGAAGAATATTTGGCAGCTGGAAAAGAGGACATGCTCTCGTAAAAGAGGACATCTGGTAACCCTACTTTAGGATCCTGGGGTGCACCCCATCTGGCACCATTGCTTTATCAACTCTTACTCCTTCCAGTTTCTTTAGGACCCTTTCCCGTGTAAAGGGACTTATGTCCATTTCTGTGCCGTTCCCACTCCTTGTACTCCCTTCAGGCCCATTACCCTCCTCTTCCTCAGTAGACTGAGCAGAAATATCTGTTCAGCATGCAGAGGCCTGTGAGGCCCACTTCCTCGATGCCTTATAGGACACATTTGGAGACCTCCCCGAGGCAGTGAGGGATCTCACATCTGCAGTGTATGACACTATATGGACCATTCAAAGCCCTGGCCTTTCCATGGTGCACAGCTCCAATGGCCAGGGGACACCGCAGTGTATGCTGATGCTGCTGGCTGGTGGGTCAGACAATGGTAGTATGCACGTGACACCCCCCCCCGCCAGAAGAACTCCTTGCACACCAGGTCGCAATCTCTTCCTCCCTGCATCCAGTACCCTGCTTGGCCACACCCATTTCAGGAGGACACCATCCTCACATGACTCCCCCTTACCATTTTCACAGGTCACAACCCCTACACACACAGGGGTCAGTGATAGCAGATGGCCCATACATGCATGGGGCATGGACAGACATGGGGGGACAGCTCCCCCACAACACCCCAGCACACATTTCCATTGTCCCTGAACCCGTACTCCACTCCCCATGTCCAATGCTGTGTGTCCCATGGCAGACTCAGACACCAATCCCATGACATTCACATCCCTCCCCACCCGGGTCCTATGATGTGGGCATGTGTGGTAGGCACCCATCATCCCCCATCTTGATGCCCCTGCTGCACTGCATCCCTTGGTCCCACCTCAACTGCACCTTCTATGGTCAAGAGATTTTGGTTCGGCTACCATGTGATGTTTGTGTGTGCAATAAAGTTTTTAAGCATGCATCAGTGTCCTGTGTGGTTGTAACTCACCTGGTGCTTCTGGAGAGGCTTTGTATGATGTGCTGTCTGTATTCCTGGGCCCTCCTGGCCACACGGGGTCACAGCTATCGAGTTGCTCCACTATCCCCAGCTCCTCTGGCTCCGTGTCAGATGCACTGTGTTCCTCTTGGACCGGCAGGCATATTCCATGGGAGAGCACCATGTTGTGTGGCATACAACAGGCAAGGAAAATTCCACAGCTCTTCTGAGAGGTATACTGTAGGGCACCACCTAAATGGTCCAGGCACCAAAACCACATCTTCAGCATATCAAAGATGTGTTCTGTGATGTGTGTTGGGTACGCTGCATTGTACCTGTCCTCCACCATGAATGAGAGGTAGAGGACAGGTGTGAAAACCAGAGGTGCAAGGGATAGGCACTGTCCTCTGTAAATAAAACACACATCTGTTAGCATTGGTTCACAATGTAGCTACTCACGTACTGTCCACAGGCCATGGGCTGTGGCACGTTCTGTGCCCCTGTCCACCCTCCCTTTCCAGCAGCGAGGAAAGTGTCTGTTTTGCGACCTCTGTATACCCCCTATGGGGGGGTTGTTTGGGGGAGCCATGCTGAGTGTGGAATTCTGCCTTATGACAGTGTCATGGGCACTGCCAGGGTACTGTGCCAGGCCATTGGTGATTGGTGATGTGCCCTGTTGCATCACACACCACCTGGAAATTGATGGAGTAGCACCCTTTCCTATTGCACTAGACATCAACCCCCTCAGCAGTGGGTGCCTGGATGGCAATATGGGTGCAGTCAGTGGCACCGAGTACTGCTGATAGGTGTGCAACCTGATAGAACTGCTGCATTTTGCTAATCACTCCACTGTTGTGCTGGGGAATATGATGAACTTACCAGCATGTGGCAGCAGGGCATTTAGAAGTTGGACCAACAAGGCGCAAGATAGCAGACTACGAGACACCAGTGTTATCCCTACTAGTGTCTGGAATGACTCCCTTGCCAGAAAGCACATGGCAGCCATCACCTTCAGCTCAACTGTCATGGCATGGCTGCGCTGGGTGACACTGCACAGTTGCTCATGCAGGAGCTCACACAGCTGCCTGAGCCTGGCCTGGTTAAGGCAGTACCAGCCAACAAGCTGGTCATCTGTAAGACTCTTAAATGTGACTCATGGCTGGCGCCGTCTCTGTGAAGCATAGTGCCTCTGCAACCTACGGATGGTCCCAGGATGGGCAGCTGCTTTCTCCTTTTCCTGCAGGGCCTCTTGCAGCATGATGGGGCTCCCAGACAGCAATCTTGACTGCTGACTGCAGTGTCTCCACCCACCTGTAGGGTTTGCCTTGAGTAAGTCTGCCTTTTTATAGGCAGTATCTGCACTGTGCAAAGTGGCTGCACTAACCCTTTTGTGCTGCACAAATGCGCTAAGTATGGCACTGTGCCTGTATTCATGTCCCTCCCCCTCCCTTTGCCCAGTGCATACATTATTTTTTTAGCACGTGCACCATCCCCCTTTGAATATTGTGCTTGGGCACAAACTGCACACAAATGGCACACAATCAGTTTGCCCACCGGGCAAACTTTTGAATATCTGGCCCCAGGTTTTACTTAGTAATGGGCTACCCATCGGGTACCTGGAGCAGGTAGGTCAGGTATCAGCATTTTTATGCCAGGTAAGGTAGTTCGGGTAATTTACTACCCTACCCAACATAACAGTGAACTTTGCAGGTGGGGTACTGTTGACATGGGTAACGGGTTGGGTAATGGGTAATTTTAATTTTAAACTGGCATTACAGGCAGCCTGTGGGGTCCTGACAGCAGAAAGGAGCACATGATCCCAGTCTGACAAGCTGATTGGTCAGTGCTGGTGTCTGTGCTCTGTGTCTGCTGTGTGAGTCTTGCAGATAGAAGGAGAGTTTCTTGGAGAGGGAGGAATCGGTGCTTGCTTTGCAGCAGTGGTGACAAAGCGAAAAGAAAACTAAAAACAAACAACAAGCACAAAGTTTAGTCCACAAAGGATCAGGGTTGGGTGCGGAAGGGAAATAATCGGGGATCAGTGTGGTGCTTGGGAGAGAAAGGAGAAGGGGGAGAAGGCTCATTGCTGGCAGCAGCTGTGAAAGCCATTTAGGGCTGTATTATACAGTGTCTGTTAGGTGCCCTGTCTGTGACATAGCTACTCAGTGTGTCTTGTCTCTGCAGTATAGTGAAAGCAATTTAGGCTGTATTACACACTGTCTATTAGGTGCCCCAAACCCTGTTTGTCACATAGCAACTCTGTGTCTCTCTGCAATATAGTGAAAGCCATTTAGGCTGTATTAAACACTAATAATGTATTAAACACTAAGACAGCCAGCCCCTTAAAATCTCATTCAAGTGGACCACCCAAGGCCAACGGTCCTTTGAATATCGAGTGCCCTATTGGATAAATACACCCAGTGCTGAAATACAATCTGAAACTAAACTAGGCCAGTTTAAAACAAAGCTTCATGCCCTTCTTGCTACAACTAGTTACTGTGACTGTAGGACATAGCTATGACATCCTGGCTCTTTTAACCGAATTATAACAGTAGCACTTACAAGCGCTCCAGTATTGCCAACCCCTCCTCTACTGTACTGTCAGGTAATTCACTTCCACCTTTCTTCCCACCTTTTGGTAGACCAAGTCCCCCCCTAGGCCCCGTACACCAATCAACCCCCCCATATATACCCTTCTTTCTACTCCAAACTCACCATGTCTCCAAATGCTCGCTTAATTCACCTGCCCTCCCCACCTTCTCTGAAGGTATCTCCCTCAACCTCCCTCACCTCTGGTTGACCTATTCTCACCCCAGGTCCTGTACCCCTGCTTACCCTCCAGCAAAAGCTAATATTTACGGTATCCTCACCAATTACCCTCTGTCCCCTTGGCTCTCCTCTCTGTTTCCTACCCATTATCCCTGCCTCTCCCACCACTAGGTCTTAGGCCTAATTTGTCCTAAACTTATTCTTTTTATCAGCACTTATGACAAGAACTATTCAATATATGGTTACTGTTATTTTCTTTTTCTTGCAACTCTCTAGTATGTCTGTCCAATTGTACCCTAACTGTACTTGTTTTGTAACTACCTGCATTGCCTGTAATTTGCTGTACTCAATTGACTTTTCAATCTGATGTAGAATCTCTGTAAATGAGCTATTAGCTCAAAGGTATTTTAATCCAAGACTTAAATAAAATAAATAAACGCTATCTGTTAGGTGCCCTGAGCCCTGTCTGAGACATAGCTACTCTGTGTGTCTCTGCAGTATAGTGAAAGCCATTAGGGCTATATTACACACTGCCTGTTAGGAGAGGCAGTATAGCACAGTGGTTTAAGGCTCTGAGCTGCAAATCTGGTGACATCTAGCAGACCAGACCTGGGTTTGAATCCCACAGCTTCCACTTGCATACTGTGTGACCCTGAGCAAGTCACTTAACTTCTCTGTGCTCCCAGGTCACTCCTGTAAAAAAGTTTTCAGCTTAGTGTGCTACTCCTGGTTAAACAACTAAAGGGAAAAAAAAAAAAAAGGTGCCCCAAACCCTGTCTGGGACATAGCTACTCTGTGTGTCTTTGCAGTATAGTGAAAGCCATTTAGGCTGTATTACACTGTCTGTTAGCATGTTGATGTGCCCTGAGCCCTGTCATAGCTACACTGTATGTAGACGTTTCTCTGTGGCATCAAGGAAGCCATGGTTGTGTCTACTGTGTCTCATATTTCCCAGACTACGCCTACTAAAATGAAAACACAGTTCTGGTGCATGTGCAACTGAAATGATGTAGGCAATATGAATCCTAGCACTAATGAAGAACATAGCGATAACAATAACATCACCAGGACTGGCATTAAATGTTCTCCTGAACAAAAAATCATGTTACAAATGATAGTAGAGTTTTGGAAAGAACTGACAGAAATTACTTGTAGAGTACTGAATGTTTTGCCACATGTGCCAGGATACTTCCAGCTGCTAATGCAGTATGCAAGGACAAGGAGAATCCTCCTCAAATATAAGCTCAGATGCTGAGGCAGCGAATGCTGATAAAAGATGCTCAGGCAGGGAATGCCGATAAAGATAGCGGTGATAGTGGGGACTGGGAATGGGATACCCCAAGCTATGTCCCACCTGATGATAATGACACTTCCTGTTCTTCTGAATCTTGGCGATATCAGTACTAGTTTCAATGAAGGCGTTGGAGAGATGCCACTGTAGGGCATGAGAAGAAAGTGCAGAAAAAATCATGTGCTAAACATAAGAATAAGAAGATGACCATGAATGGGAAAATTCATGTGAACAAGAAAATGGCAGTGTAGAGTTTCCTCCAGGTCCCTTGACTGTATAAGATATAGTGCCAGGCACCACAGTGCACAGCACAAAGGGTAATCTTTAGTGTAGATTTATTTTTATATTAACCCTGCAGACAACTCTTGAGCTGTATGCAGTCTGTGCAAAAAGAGCATCAGTAGTGGTGGCAAAGAACATCAATAATGATACGACATGCAAAGGCAAAACACCCAACTGAGTGGGGCAGGGCAGGGACAGTGTGGTTTGTATGGGTGGTAGTAGAGGTGGTGGTGATGGTGATCATAGTGACAATGAACAGGAAGCAGTAGGTGACATTGAATCACTGATGTCTCATTCCAGTCTTGCCAGACAAACCTAGATTGTTTTCTTCTGACACTATCGAGTACTGCAAAATCCCACAGTAGTACTTCACCCGAAAAAGGTGTGAAAAGTACATTCTCTCCAAAATTAAAAATATCTCATCATTCTCATCAACTAACATTAAAAGAAAGTGTTGTGAGGACATCAAAATTTACCCACAAACATCCAACATGCCAGCTGTTAAATAGAGCCGTTGCAGAGCTGGTGGCCGATTGTCAGCTCCCTTTTGCTTTTGTTGCCCAGAAAGGTTTCCACAAGTTCATGAACCAGACGAACCACGGCACACGTTACCTTTCAGAACATATTTCTTAAAAAGGTTGTTCCATGGTTGCATGACTTGTTATGCAGTGTGGTCACTAAAGAGTTGAAACTCTCTGAGGTGAAGCAGGTCTACAACTACCTAATATGTGGACCAGCAACCAAACAACTGACTAGATGACTGTTACAGCTCACTGGGCAAGTTTTCAGTCAGAAAGTAATAATTCCAACTCTACCATAAATAGTAGGAAGCAGGCTGTATTATGTGCCACTACTTTTGAAGAAAATCACACGGCTGTGAATATTTTGCAGGAACTGCAAAATCAATTCCAGAAATGGCTTACTATGTATTCCTTCTCTCCAGAGTTCATAGTATCAGATAATGGTGCCAACACAGTCAAGGCTGTTAGAGATGGCAATTACCAACACATCCCTTGTTTTGCACATTGTTTAGATTTTCTTATCCATCGTTTCTTAAATGGAAACAGAAATGCTGAAAACTTGTTAAGTTTTGCTAGAAAAATATGTAGGCATTTCAGCACTTTGTGCAAGCTCAAAAAATCCCGAAAGGGCTGCAGAGGTCAAATGACTTACCCTTGGAGATCACGTGATGTATGCAGCGCCATAGGAGCTCGGCTCAGGAGCTCCTACTACTCTGCTCACCCATCTACTTCTTTCACCTGCTAAACCTCATTTTTGAGGATAATATCTACTCAGTTCAGTTGCTACCTGCTTACTGTCACTGGCTGAATCTTTCTGGGCATCGACATTGGCGTTAACCCACCGTGATGGAGACAGATATGAGGCAGACCCTGCTCCACCATACTCCTCCAGTGATTCCAGAGAAGTCAGCTAAAAAAACTAAGGCACAAGCTCTACAATCCTCTAAGCAACCAGGACCCTCGTCTTCTGCTGTACTTTTGACCAAGGACCGCTTCTTGCAAGAATTGAAGCCTTATAAAGAAACCCTTACTGACATCGCCACAGAGTTAAAGTCTCTTAGGTTTGACATGGGGGTCTTGGGCTGCAGAACTGGAGATGCAGAAGCCTGCACCGCATCACTAGAGGGCTGGCACGACAGAATGGATCTGGAGATCACCAAGCTAGGACAGCAGCTTGCTAAGTTACAACTCAAAATGGAAGATCTGGAGGGCCACAGTTGCAGGAATAATATCCTGATCTTTGGGCTGCCCGAGGCTGAAGAAGGACCCTCCAGGATTGTCTTCTTGAAAAAATTACTGGCTAAAGTGGTAGACCCCTCTCCTCACAACCCTGCCTACCAGATTGAGAGGGCCCATCGCTCTCTCCGTCCTCGACCTCCAGAAAATGCTCCTCCCAGGCCCATCATTGTTAAATTTCTAAGCTACTTAGAGAAACAACATGTGCTGGCAAAAATTAGAGTTACAAGTGATCTTATGGGAGGGGAAACACCTTTGTATCACCCAAGACCTACTGCTGGAAACCAGACAAAAAAGAGCTGCTTTTCATCTGATCATGAGTAAGCTAATTCCTGCTGGCATCAAATTTAAAATGGCACATCCAGCTCACCTACAACCTTTAATCACTGGCTCTTGGCTCTCGTTTGATACTTCAGACCAAGCCTCTAAAGAGCTAGCTAGCCATCTACTTGACCTGTTTAAAGACATATGAACAGCTCCGGACTCTCCCTACTGTGTTTCTCTGGTAAATGCTGAATGTGCATACCTTGATTGTTTCTTTTTCCTCCTTTTATTGACTGCCCTGGGCCTGGCTACCTTAGAGATGTTTGTGATTTCCCACTCGTGGATGGCCTTCCTCTACTCTCTTCGACGTAATGGATGGATGCTTTCTTGGTGGACACCCCAGTGAATGCCTGGCCCTGTTTAGCTGGGGACACTGGGATCTGCTGTTCACACTTTGGGGGCTGCCTCAAATGGTCTGCCTGGTCTCCAAGAGTTGGGAACACCAGACGCAAGTGTATGATTCAGGGGGACTGAGAGTCAGGCAGCCCCAGTCTTGCTTTGTTTAGGTTCCCACCAGAACCACTTAGGATTGAACCACAAGTCTGATTCTCCAGGATACAACTGAGTCACTCTGTCCCTATTTCTTTATTCATGTGGCTTTTGTCTGTTGATTGGGATTTCAAAACCTGCCCCTGGTATATTACTTCATTTAGATCCCACTGGTCTTTACCCTGCAGAGAATACTGAGCCTCATTTAACTGGTACTGCTCTGGGTTGTCCTGCCGTGCACCCCCTTGCAGGTGGTGATTTGGTTAAACCTGCCTAACCTCTTCATGTTCGACTACCCTTTGCTAAAATTTATTTTTCCCTCTGCAATTTCATCTCGCTATTATCCTACTTTGCTCTTCTTAATTCTACTTTCATTTCTCTTTTTCCCGCTTTCCTTAGCCCTCATTTAGGTGGAATCTCTCACGCAGGGTGAACACCAGTACAGCCAGATAATGGTAGTAGCCCTAGGTTGATTTCCCCTCAGGTAGGCCTGCCTGCATGCCATTTCTAATAATGTTGTAGACTTACTTTGTGGGGTTAACAACTGATATTGGGTGGATGGGTGGGTGGGTGGATGGGTGGGGCTCTCAGAATGGCTGAAGTTCCTGTGGGCTGACACTCTTCATGTACTGGCTAGTTGGGGGGGGTCAGATCTGAGCCTTCTCCATACTGTTATATACCCTTCTTAATACCATGGACTGGGAGCAGGGCCTGGGAAGTCATGGAGGGAGCGACCCCAAATGGTTCGATTAGATACACACTACCTTTTTCTCGCTCCCCCATGGTTTCCCCCTGTTAATTTAATTTTAGCACTTCTTTAAGTCTGGAGAAGGGTTTTTCAGGGCCTTGGGGTTAAGGCTCCTCCTGAGCTCTTTTATAGTTCACTTACTTGGGAACTGGGCAACTTGGAGGACTGTTGTATATAGTTATGGGGCAGGGGGTTGGGGAATAGGGTTGGCGGAGAACTGCCACAGGACCATTGGTTATTCTGACTTCTTAACACAAGTGACTGGGTTGAGGGATTCTACAGTATGTCTAGCCATGATTCTGGGTCCTGGCCTCCAAGACAGGGGGATGGTTAGGGAAGGAAGGGTGGGAGGGTCCCACCCACACTACCTAGTTGGACATTTATTTATCGATCTTGTTACAATTTACTATGGTCTTTCTTCCTGTAATGGTTATTTACTGTCCTAATGTACTGGTTAAACTCATTAGACTGCTGGTTGGTGGGAGGGGGGCTGGAGGGGTGGGACGGGGTGTGCCTTGTAACATGTTTGTGGTTCTACATTCACTGGTTATTATGACTATGGCTAATAATGTTGTTAAAATTCTACCTTGGAATGTCAGGGGAGCTAGAGAGTGACTCAAAAGGTACCAGATACTTAAGTACCTTACCCTACTTCAAGCCCATATCATTTTTCTTCAAGAAACTCATCTTCTTACTCAAGAAGCTAATTGGCTACGTAGACAAGGTGTCAGTTAGGTGTTCACTTCCAGTGACTCAACCTCGAGCAAGGTTGTTGCAATCCTAATAAATCACAATGTCTCCTTTCAGGCAGACCAAGTTATCTCTGACCCACTGGGAAGGTATGTATTTGTCAAGGGCCTCCTGGACTGCTGAGAGGTGATACTGGGTAACATTTATGGTCTGGTGGGGGGGACCCTGTCTTCTTTATGGATCTAGTGGGCAGGCTTGCCCCTTTTCTTCTGTCTCCCTTAATTATGGGCAGAGGTAGGAATATTCCACCCACACAAGACCTAGACCACTCCAACCAGTCTCTCAGACCTCTATCTCCTGCTCAACGGGCCCTAAGAGATTTTATGGATTCACTTGGTCTCTGTGATCCATTGTGGATTCTTAATCCGTCCAGCTGAACCTACTCCTTTTATTCTACTGTCCATCATACATCATCTAGGTTGGACTACATTCTCACTAGTCTATCTCTTTTACCCAGCTTGTGCAATGCTGGCCTTGAGCCCATTATGCTCTTGGATTACACTGTAGCCTGGCTCCTACTTACCCCTTCTATGGATTTACAATGGGACACTATTTGGAAGCTAAACACCCAACTCCTCAAAGACAACTTCATCATCTCCAAAATAAAATCTCTTACTCAATCCTACACGAGTCTAATCAGAATTCAATTCCTAGAAGAGACCATGAGTGGTGTGCTTTGAAATGTTTCCTACATGGAGAACTTATTTGTTTCACTTCCAAATGGAAGAGACTCCGTGAGTCAGAAGCTATTGCCTTACTAAATCAAATACAATCTCTTGAACAGTCTCTATCTCCTCCTCCTTCTTCTTCCCCAGATTCTTTAACTGCCCTGTTGTCCCTTTGGGACAAATACTTTGATCTTCTATTGGAGAAGGCAGAGTATGCCATCTTAAAGACCCAGTCCAAATACATTCAGCAAGGGGAAAAGGCAGGGTGGTTGCTTGCTCTTCATTTGAGAAAGCTGGAAAGCTCTAGAATTGTCACTTCCATCTTGACTCTGGATGGTACTGTTAAAATCCTTCCCAGGGACATTGTTTCAGTCTTTGAAAACTTTTACTGCACACTTTACGGCCAGCGCACCTCTTCACCATGTACCAAGGAGATGACAACATACTTAGATGCTATTCCACTTCTCCAGCTCCTGGACCATCAACAGGCTCTCCTATCCTCTCCCATCTCCCTGTCAGAAGTGGTGGAAGCTATTAATAGTTTAGTATTGGATAAAATTCCAGGGCTAGATGGCTTCTCCTCTAATTTTTATAAACTCTTTATCAAGAAATTGTCTCCTCTCTTTCTCCGTCTTTTCCAGTTTATGTTCACGGCCGATTCACTAGACCCCTCACTCCTAGAAGCAACTATAGTACTTCTCCTCAAACTGGACAAATCCCCTTCTGAACCAACTAGTTATCGTCCCATCTCCTTATTAAATTGTGACATCAAAATTCTCACTTAAATTCTTGCCACGAGAATAAGGAGTGTTTGGTCTTGCTTACTTAGCCCAGAACAGGTTGGATTCATCCCAGACAGATCTTCAGCAGATCACTTACATAAACTTAAGTCTATTTTTCAAACTGCTAAGTCTTCCCCTATCCCTATGACCCTAATTTCCCTTGATGCTAAGAATGCTTTTGACAGAGTTGATTGGGCCTTTTTATGGTTAACTCTGCAAAAAATGCCCCCCAATTTCTGCAATGGCTTCAAGTGATCTAGTCTTTTCCATCAGCCAAGATATATTGCAATGGGGTCTTTTCCTCCCGCTTTTCCCTTCATATGGGTACCTGCCAGGGCTGCCCCCTATCTCCCTTTCTTTTCAACCTATACCTGGAACCTTTAATTAGGCAACATAAAGCATCTCCTAATATACTCAGCATACTGGTCAGTGAGTCAATTTTGTCTCTTTCAGTATATGCTGACGATATCCTCTTGTACCTTCCTCACCCTTCCGCCTCTCTCACTGAAACCTTGAAAGTGATTGATCAGTTTAGTTTATACTCCAATTACAAGCTGAATTGAAATAAAACTGAAATCTTTCCTCTTAATCATTTTACTTATAGATTTGACTTTACCCGATTTGGCATACGATGGGCCCCTAGATCTATCAAATATCTGGGTGTCTCTTTGCCACTGATCCTTCTCTTATGAAGAAGCTAAACCTCAGTGATTTAGTCACAATCATACAACAAGACCTTCTAAGATGGCGCACTCTCCTATTTCCCTTTGGGGCAGAATCAACATTATAAAATGAATATTCTACCTAGATTCTTCTATCCTAAACATGCTTAATGTCTGGCTTCCTCGCTCCTTCTTCCAATGCATCCACTCACTCATCACAAAATTTATCTGGTTAGATAAGTCCCTAGATGTGCATATCTCAAGTTAGGACTTCCCAAAGAATCAGGTGGCCTCAGACTGCCAAATTTCCTGCTTTATTACTGGGTCAGCCATCTTTACAAATGTGGCAAATGGCTTTCTCCTCCTCAAAATTTGACAGATGGAGACTATATCCCTATCTGGCAGCAAACAGAGACCCACTTACTTCACACTTCCAATCTTTCTGCCGCCACCATCTTCTTCTTCTTCTTCTCTTGGAAATCCTTGGCGGCGCCCCCTACATAACTCAATAATTGGTACATCTATTAAAATTTTTTCACAATTATGTGTCTCCCTAAAGATTCTACCTCCTAAAGATACTTCCAAGCCTACAGTATCTTATCTAACCTAAACATTAAGATTGGGGATAGTATGCTCTCTCCGGTTGGCTCCCTCAACTTCATGAGGCCAGGGTATCTGACTTCTACTCTCAGAACTCACTTTTCTCCTCCCCAGAGATCCTGGTGAAGTTTCATCTGGGCTTGTCTCATATTTTCAAGATTTATCAGTTAAGACATCTGATATTGCAACATTTTTGCCCCAGCCCGGAGGCTTCTGATTTTAGACAGCTTGTTGGCTCAGATACAAGATCAAGCAGTTAGGCCCCATGGGACTTCCCTTCTCTATTTACTTCTTCTCGCCACCCTTCACCACACCCCACTTGCTGGCTCCAAGGTCTTGGAGGTCCTGATGCCAGATGGCACAGTCAATTGGGTAGTCATCTGGAAGGACATATATAAATACACCACCCAGGACAGGCTGCGACTTACTCAATACCATATCTTAAACAACATGTATTATACTCCTGTCAAATTGGCTTAGATGGGTTATCTCTTCTCTTCTGCCTGTTCTAGATGTGGCAAAACAGATGGTACACTTTTGCATGTTCTGTGGTCCTGTGAGAAGGTCTCTCCCCTATGGGATCTAATAGAAGCATGTGCTGACCCCCTTCTGGGCTTAGAAGGTCTCTTCATCCCAGAAATATGTGTTATAGGGGACTACATGCAGATTGTGGTTACGGAAAGGAGATACCATATCTCACTTATTTCTTTGGCCGTTAAAAAATTGGTTCTTAAGCACTGGTTGGATCCAGCACCCATCTCGTACCGTGAATGGTTGCCCTAGCTCTCTTTCTGTCTTCAGACGGAACACCTGATTGCCAGTACTCAACATAGATTGCATCTTTTTAACAAGAAATGGGGCAAACTCTATGCCCTGTACCTGAATTAAAGATTTTTTTCTGAGCTCTCTCTGGCTTCCCCTTACACATATATTCTCTGGACTTCTTGTATTCTTAACACCTTTTACTGGGTTGAATGGCACACTCTGTGGTGAGGAGGAGGGTGACTTTTGGGGGAGGGAGGGAGGGCTGGGGAAGTGGTTTGTTATGTTAAATGTCCTGTGTTACTCATATTGTTGATGGTTGTATCTGAAAACTTAATAAAGTTGATTTAATTAAAAAAACTTACCCTTGCATACATTAAAGCGGAAGTTCCAACCCACTGGAATTCAACATTTTATATGTTGGAAAGGCTTTTGAACAGAAAAATCTGTACATGACTACACCATGCAGAATCAAAAGGTAAAGTAGACATCATGTTCAGTTCAAGCAGCTGAACACTGCTGGAATCTTTGGTCACCTTACTGGAGCCATTCGAGGCTGTCATACGTGATGTCAGTGCAGAAAGTGCAACACTGAGTCAAATTCTTCCTCAAATCAGATTTCTTCATATTTTCCTTGTCAACATAAAGAAATACTTTCAGTCAAAAGACAACAGAACACCACTGCTGTTATGCTGGCAGATTACCTGAGTCTCAGATTGCCCACCATAGGCTGAGTATAGCCTAGAGGTTAGAGGAATGAAGTGTGAATGAGCTTGATACATCCAGCAGACCAGACCTGAGTTTGATTCTCACAACCTCCACTTGCATACTGTGTGACTCTGAGCAAGTCACTTAACTGCTCAGTGCTCCCAGGTTGCCCCTGAAAACAGGCACTTGTGCCTAGTGGGCCTTACCTGGTTACCAAGACTAAAATAAATAAAATAAAATAAAATCTGACTGTTGACCAATCAGAGAATAAATGCTATGTTTAAGAATGACACCTATGTGTTGGCTACATTGCTAGATCCCCCACTTCAAGTGAAACACTGAAGCCATCCTTCCTGCAGGGAAAGACACTGAGTATTGAAGAGATCTTCTGCTAACCAAATGTGACATTGCCCTGTAAACACCATTAACTGATGTACAGCATTAAAACCCTGCTGAACCATCACAGAGCACATCTGGTGCAGATAGCACATCTATCAATTCTTCACAGTCAGCAGTGTCATCAGTGAGGGAAAGGGCATGTACAGCTACTTCTTGGGCATCCTATGTTAAGGGCCAGAAAGGCAAATCACTTCTGAGTTGCCTGTAACAACATGGACGGGTATCCTGTAAATGAAGTACAGCAGGTTCATCTGCCAGGCTAGTAACCATCTCACACAGCAGAATAATCCTGGAGTACTTTGCAGACCATACTGTGATTGATCTCGAGGAAGATCCATTACTCTGTTGGAAACAAAAGAGAACAGTATTGCCAAATCTAGCAAATCTTGCAATAATGTACCTCTGTTATCCACCTTCAAGCGTATATTCAGAATGCATATTTAGTGCAGCTGAAGGAACAGTCATGACCACAGAACACTGCTAAGTCCTGCAAATGTGGAACAGCTTACATTTCTCAAAATGAATGCTAACAATTTCCCAATTGTCACAAACACTGATTTATGTGAGTCTGACCCTGAAAATGAACAACAGCCTGCAAACAGTGATACTGAATATGATGACTAGGTTGTGTAAGAAACAAATGGAACTATCACCACTGCTACCACGCCATCCACACATGCCACACAGTACTACTCTTAGTTTTCTTTTGTCTGTCATCAATTTATATTATGTAAGTTTGATCAATGCCCACCATGGGTATAATTTTTTAAAACAGCAACAGGTTCAATCACAGCAGCTGCACCTCTCATACCTACCTCAGAAATGCCCGCCATGGATATAATTTTGGACACAGCAGCATGCTCAATAAGAGAGCCTGTGCCTCTCATACCTGCCTCAGCAATGTCCATCAGGGTATAATTTATGGAAACAGCAGCAAGTTCACTCAGAGCAGCTGCATCCTATAACCTACCTCAGCAATGCCCACCATGGGTATAATTTTTGGAAGAAGCAGCAGGCTCGCTAAGAGCAGCTGTGCCTCTCATACCTGCCTCAGCAATGCCCACCATGGGTATAATTTATGGAAACAGCAGCAGGCTCATTACAGCAGCTGTGACTCTTGTACCTGCCTCAGCAATGCCCACCATGGGTATAATTTATAAAAACAGCAGCAGGCTCATGTACGGCAGCTGAGCCTTTCATACCTGTCTCAGCAATGCCCGCCATGGAAATCATTTTTGGAAACAGCAGCAGGCTCACTTAGAGCAGCTGCATCTCTCGTACCTGCCTCAGCAATGCCTGCCATGGGTATAATTTTTGGAAAAAGCAGCAGGCTCACTCACAGCAGCTGCACCTCTCATACCTGCCTCAGTAATACCCACCATGGGTATAATTTTTTGAAACAGCAGCAGGCTCACTCACAGCAGCTGCACCTCTAGTACCTATCTCAGCAATGCCCACCATGGGTATTGTAACTGGGTAATAAAATTACCTTTCTCAGGTTCTTGTTGGAACTGCATAAAAGTGAAGAAACAGGCAAGTGGTGTCCAGCACATAAAGTGATTTATTTCTGGTATATAAAGCAGGCTTACAACCATATCAAAGTGATAAACACCAGGGAGAACACCTCCAGTCTTTCTTACCTATAGGCTGCAACAAGTTTCTTCTTCTCAGAGAAAAAAGTGCCATGCAAAGGGTCTTATGCCCCTGATAATAACCATAGCAACTACTAAAAAGATATACAAAAGCCTCATCACCAGATAGTAGCAAATAACCTGACTTCTTACTAGCCTGGGAAAGCATGCTGAGCTAGCAGAAAGACAAGATAATTAAACAAAGGACCTGTATTCATGAAGGCCAGTTGTGGTTGCATAAATAATTGAATAAGTAATTGCTGGTCTGCACTAGAACTAAAGATGGCAATATTGTCTAACTAATGATTATACAACGATATAAACAGAGGTGTCTCCCAAGTGGTACAATTATGATGCCAATGTATTATGATTCTCAGTAGAAATACAGTAGAACTCAGATCATGACACTTATGCTTATACGATAAGTGTCTGTGTCCTAGATATTACTGTCTGCAAGGTAGGAAGCCAATCGGGGTGCTGGTCCATGGATAACATTCCCCCTTGTTGCCTCAGAAGGGGCAACAATCCCAAGTAAGCTGGTAGGGATGGAGCTAAAAAGTCGTTTACAGGCCCAATGCACAAGCCTTGTAAAGGAATTCGAGTTGTTCTCGATGTTGTTTGAGGGTATGTCGCAGGCAGCAAAGAGTGAAGATGAGGAAAACAATCAAGAATGCTTGAATAATAACAAAAACTTTGAAGCTAAGTTCTACTCAATAGTTGCCAACGGCAAGACTTCAATCACCTTCATGAATCAGATCATTCAGTATATTATTAGCTTTAGATATATTATTGCTAATATAAATCAAGTGAGCATCTTTTCTAGCTAAAAGAGATTGTAAGGCGAGAGTCAAGAGATCAATGTGCACATTAAAAATAGGCAAATATTGAGACAGGGCAAGCAAGTATTGAGGATCAGTATCAATAATGTCTGGTTCAGGGAGAGGAACAGGCATGATCACAGTGTGACCTATTACAGTTTTCTGCTGTGGAGTAAAACAAAAGTTAGGTTTATCAATATTACAAATATGAGTTCTGTAAGCAAAAGATGGATAATTAGTGACTATACAAAATTGTCCTTCAGAGGTATAGGTGACTCTGAGTGTACATGCCAGTAATGTAAGCATACAAGGCAGGCGAAGGTCTGATTTGTCAGCTGAGTGGTGAAGTGATGTATCTCTTCAAGACAGCTTCTGGATGGTGCTGTTTCAGCATTGAATGCTGAAGATGCAGCAAGAGGGACATCATCTGGATCAACGTCAGTAAGGTTGGTCAGTGCGTCTTCACCCAATGTCAAAGCCCAGTCAAGATGTTCTGGTGAGTAGCCGCAAACTGGTTTCACAATGTCAAAGACCTCACAGTGGCACAAGAAGTAGAATCCTTTCTTGGCACAACAGTTAGTGTGAGGAGCCACCCAAGCTTGGAGAACGGGGTGGTAAACCAGCATAGAAGGAAGTTCAGTTCGTTCACAGAAAATGTCATTTTCAAGATGTCCAATGGAGTGGATATTTGCCAGCTTGTTGAAGACAGAAGTAGCTGGATCGAAGTGTGGCAAGGAGACAGTAAATGTCACAAACATGTTGTCCTTAATTGAACAAGATTTGGTCAGGTAGCAGGGTGCTCTGTTAGGAAACCTGTAAATGTACCCAATATTACTTGCTGTAGACATAGAAATGTTAAGAGTATTCTTTAAACACATAGAAATGCAACCAGTGTTTGCACAATGTGGACAATACCATTTACCCAATCTGAGATCATGAATAATATCTGGAATTTTGCCTGATTCCAAGTCCCTGAAGACAGTGTTAACAGTAGAAATAACATAAGAACCATAAGCAGAACATAGAATTTCATGCCCAATATATTGCTTGTCTGCCTCACGGTTATTCTGAAAATAAGATCATTAAGTTTCTGTCTCATATCATTGAACCCTTGAGAAATCTCCTTCATATTGTACACTGTATAATGTTCTTCCTCGCTAAGAGAATCGATTTCTTTGGTACATATTGTTCTATGCTTGTAGATATGCTTCCTAAAAAGTTTTCAAATTGAAGCACAAACAGCATAGTTGTTGCGGTGAACCATGCTGACACTACTCTTAGCGATTCCCACTAGAAAAGATCTTTTGGTGGGTCCTATGCATGAAGTGAGGCTAACTGCAGAGAGAGAAAGTGTTTGCCTGCACGCTGTGAGCACTGAAGAGTAGTCCTTGCAGCAGGGCTCAATTTTGCCTTCTTCTACCTTAGTAAAGGTATGCCACCGTTTTTTTAAGTGAACCTTACTGGACTTCCTTGTGGTATTCTATCTCTTTGCCTGTGGTTCTTGGTGTTCTCTGTCTCCGCAGGTGATCCACGGAGGTGGCAGTGGAATCAAATAGCCACAGAGGTTGGAGCGACCCTTCGGAAAGGTCAGAAGCCAGGAGCTGTGTGGTTCTGCATTTACTGACTCTGTCTGTAGAAAGCTGAAGAAGCAGGAAGAAAAAGCCAGAAATTAAGTATTGAATACTGTATATTGATTTGACTTAATATCTCAGCTTGTTACTGCAATTTGACTTTTCAGAAAATATCTCTATAAAGCTGGGAGTGAGAAAAGTGTTTCTCTCCTTTTAAAAAAAAAATTTTTTTAGTACTCCCGCATGATGTTTTTTTAGCTTTTAATACTGTTTTTTCCTTATTTCGTACTTAGGTTTTCAGGTTTGCCTTTTCCTTGATAGCTTTGTGTCTGTGTTTTGTACTGTTAACACATTTTATATATTTCTCAATATACTCATTTTATATTTATTTTATCTTTTGGTATTTTAAAACATTTAAAACACATATTTTATATTTTGCGCCATTGGTGCTTATCCTAACATTGATTGGTCTCTCCACTGTCACATGTTCCTAGTCCGTTGAGCCCTTATATGCAAGCTTGGAGTTCATTAGTCATTATTGACTTGGCTGATGCCCTAGACACTGCTACTATGCTTGCTGAGCTTTTTATACCTTTATACCTTGCATTTTCTAGCTCAGTTTTGTTCCTCGCTTGCACTTTTTGCACCTTTTGCATTTGCACTCTGCACTTTTCCTCTTTGAGCTATAGATATTAGGAAAGTGTTACAACTGGTGCGTTATTATTGGTGCTGGCAGTTTGCTATCAAAAGCAACATTTCTCTGAGCTTTGGATTTCTGCCTTCAATGGTTTGCACCTTTTTGATAATGTTCTACATCCTGTAAGTGTTGTACACTGTTTTTTTTATTTTTTACTTATTGGGTTTTTTAGTTAGATAAATTCCTTTTAAAGCATTGATTGGGCTGATTTTAGGTTGATATTCACCGTGTTTGACTTCACTTTGATATTCCTCTGTTTTTTTCACGCAGAGTCTACTATGCTTTCTTTTTAAAGATGGACTATTATCATTTGTGGATAAATGTAAAAAAGTACAATATATGTTGTGAGAAAGAGTGTGATTAGCTCTTGAATGTCCTCTGCTGATGAATTATTTTACATCATAATGAACACTGTCTATCGAATCTTCTTTCAGTTCTCTATGACATTCTGTGTTGGACTATATGGAACATTATAGAATACCATAGAAGTCTTGTGTCTGTTCCTGTGAAGTTGAAATTCTATTCCTCTATTTTTGCATACTGACTATGGTCTAGCTTCCTGGGACTTTGTGAAGATCTTACATTAGTTGCTTTTGGACCTAAGATTTGCTGGACTTGTGATTTTTATTTTTTTTGATGATGGTTGATAAAAAGTCAAAATTAAAGGAAAAAAGGGGGGTGACTAAAATCTATAGTAGGAACAATATGAAAAAGTACAATTGTAAAGACATTCTGAAAGGGATAACTAAAGGAAAATTAAAGATGGGTGACAAAAATAACACCCTTTTTAGCCCATCTGTTTCCTTTATGGAGCTAAGAGATAACAAGAAGGTGGCTAAAAATTTTAACCCAAAAATAGCCTCCTCCCCATCTTCCTCATCAGGTTCCATTCATAATAATAATTCCTCTCTAACTCATCCTTTGATGAGACAAATTCAGAGTTTGGAAGAGCCCTTATCTTGGAGACCATAAGAGTCAGCCATTAGTTGTGATAATCATGGCAAACAAGAAATAGTTAGCATTATGAATCACACTGTTCCTGGCCCACCCTTAGCAAATCCTCTAATAAAAAATTGTAATGAGGGGACTAATTTGTCTTATGATGGTAAAAATATGATTGCTTTTAGTAACAGTGCAACTAATCTAGTTAGGGAAAATATTGTAAAATCTCTTCCAGAAGCTGCTACTGTTTCACAAGCTTTGGACTTAACTAAACATCTAGAATCTCAAACCTTGCTAAGGGCTCATTTCTTAATAATTTTGAATCTTTTATAACACCATATATAACCAATCAGATTCCTAAGGATCATTTAAGGTGTTCAGACTTGCTTAGTTTCCCTGTTAAAGGCAGAGAAAAATGTAATAGCAAGGCAATTAACGTTGCCACGGAAATCCAAACTGAATATGAAACTCCAGCGCCCTCTAACAAGAACATAGTAAATATTTTGAATGATTTAAAAACTGAAGTCCAATTTGGAAATGAGCAGCTCATGGAACTGGTT
Source organism: Neoceratodus forsteri (assembly GCA_016271365.2). NCBI lineage: Eukaryota > Metazoa > Chordata > Ceratodontiformes > Ceratodontidae > Neoceratodus > Neoceratodus forsteri. Next base: position 1,223,304,553 of record CM057458.1, read on the forward strand.
ACATTATTTGGTTCTTTTATAAAAATTTTGTTAAAGTCAATGAGGGGTACTGGGTGAGGCTAATTCCAGTAAGAGGATATAAATCTGGATATATTCAGCAATCATAGGTGAGCTAATGGGTCAACGGTACTTTTGAACCAGCAACTGAGGTTTGCTTGCCTAACACGGATGCTTCTTTGTTGGTCCAAAATGGTCCTAGGACTTTAAAACCATTAGAGATGAAATCTCAAGGAAAGAGATATTAGAAATAGAGACTGTAATAAAAGAATTGAAAGAAAGGAAACTTAATATCTATAATAATGAAATGATGAAGTTAAAAGAATTATAAAGACTTAAGTTAGAAAAAGAGGATAGCAATACACAAAAACTCAGTAATGGGCTAGTAGAACAAAGTACTTCTAAGTCTGACTTTGTTAATGGAAGAAAGAAAAAGGGATTAGAACAGAACAAAGGTAACTTCAGAGAAGAAAGTGAATTTTGGGAAGCCCAATGATTTAGGCAGACCAATAATAAAAAAGGATAGGTGAATCTAGAGAGTTACTAAGGAGCATTTAATAACAGCTGGGGATATGCTCCCTACTTTATTTATAAATGATCTTCCCAAAGGGAGATCAGAAAACAACTATATTTTGAAGTTAGCTACCTATAATTTAATTAAAAACCTAGCCAGTGCAAAAATTGAATGGCAGGATCTATTTTCAACTTACAGATACAAGTATGGTAGGTAGAAATACTGGGTCTGTGTTGTACTTAGAAATGCAACAGTAAGATCTAAAATCCTTGCCATAAAAGAAAAATTCATGGATATAGGTATCAAGCTTGATGTGACGACTAGTGAGCCACATCGGGCTGAAGGAAAAAAATCTATCCAAAAATATGAAACCTTGGAAAATGGTGGGGACTGAAATGAGAGACACTCTTGCTCTCAAACAACCTTGAATCACAGCCTTTATTAGACCAAAAGAGACAGTTCATAACTTAAAGGGGAATGAGGACAGGGCTATGCTTAGAAGTGGCCAAAAACAGTTCGGGACTAGAATAAATACTAGCATCATTTTGCAGGATGATAACACCTTAATCGAATCAGTGTATTCTTTGAAGGAAAGTGTACAGGGCATTAGAGAATATACTAACAGTACTATTGACCTAATGGAAGATTCTATTTGACAGTCACAGGTAGATCGAAATACTGACAAAGGAGTTGTTGACATTTTAAGCTGGAATATTGCTGGAAGAGAAGCTAATGGATAAAGAATGCCTGCAATGGTTAAAAGTTTTGCAATTATATGCATTCAGAAAACCTGGGCAAAAAATAGTTGTTATCAATTATTGGAGGGATACTCTGCCTGGGTATCTCCAGCCCATAAGATAAAAAACATGGGCATTTTAAAGGGTGTTTAGTCATTTATGTGGCCACTAGTTTGGTCTTTAGTGTTATTGAGGCCAATATGTATAATGAATACTCTATGTATATTGTAATTACAAATGTTAATATTAAATGGGCGATTTTTAATACTTACATTCCACCTGGTTTAAATACAGGCAGCTATCTTAGCATTTTAGATATGATTGAATGTAATATTGAGTCAGTTAAAGTAAGATTTCCTGGGGTTAAGATTCTTCTTGTAGGGGATTTTAATGCACATATAGGCTCAGAAATCGAGGAACATACAGCAGACTGGTGTATTGATGATATAGTGAATATTCCAGTAAGAAATTCAAAGGATATCACTATGTGCAAAAAGGGGAAATTCTTTTGGAATTTTTAGGGAAACATGCTATTAGAGTCCTTAATGGTCACATTATTGGAGATTGGGTGGGAGAATTCACCTTTCCAGTTGGTGTTAAAGGTGTAGTTTTGGACTTGTGCATAATAGAGGCTATTAATTATCCCCTAGTTAAGTCCCTCAAAGTTATAAAATCTTGGGACACTGATCACTATCCTGTTGTATGCTCTTTCAGTTTTGGCTTTGATAAACTCCCATTTGATCATGTGGGCAAAGCTAAATCTGATTCCCACATGTGTATTAAATATGGGAAAAGGATTATGTGGGACTCTTTCTCCAAAGTGACATTGGACAATATCTTGTCCAATGTTTAATCTAGTCAAAGCTTGCTCACATTACAAAATGGTGATCTTTCAGAACCCAAAAAGTTAATTGAGAAATGTGATGATATAATAGCTTTTACTGCATCAGAGCTTAGCAAAAAGAATAGAAAAACAAATTCAACTAACATAGGACAGGACAAGCCATGGTTCGATCATGAGTGTTATGTTATGAGAAAAGCAATCAAAAAAGTAGGGAAAATTAGGCCTAAAACTCCATCCTATTAAATACTTGACGCTTTTAAAAACCTTAAAAAAGAATATACGTGCTTGCTGGTTAATAAGAAAAAAGCATATTTCTCTAATCAATGGGTTAAATTACTAGAAAGCAGATTAAGAAAGGATTCTGAAACATTTTGGACACTTGTTGCTTTTGGTTGCAGGGAAAGCAATATTTCTTATAACATTTTGGGTATGATAATGAAGAAAAGTTGGTCCAACATTTTAGAGAAGTCTTTAAAATTGCACCAGGATCCCAGAAAGCTTTAGTTCTTTGTGATAATGGTGTTTATGATCTGGGTAAGGTCAGAAGTGGTGCTTTTCAATTTTCAATAAACAAGGTAGTAAGAGCTATTATTGTGCAAAAAAGAAACAAAGCGGCAGGGGTAGATGGCCTGCCAGCAGAAGTCTTTTTACGTAACCCAGAATATTGGGCATCTTTATGTGCCCCAATCTTTACTATAATAAGCGATTGCCTACTATTACCAAAAGACTGAAACCTGGGTACTGTGGCCCCCCCTATTCAAGAGAGGGAATATATGCGATCCAAGCTGTTACAGACCTATTACTTTACTTACAATTCTTCAGAAAAATTTTTCACGATTAATTTTGGACAGGCTGATGTTTTGGGTGGCAGAGAATGCTCTTCTATCAAAATTTCAAGGGGGATTCAAGAAAGGTCATAATACACTGGACCTGCTTTTCACCCTTAATTTTTTGGTCGACAAATATGTTAAGCACAAGAAGGGTACTCTTTTTATGTGTTTTTTAAACATTAAAAGTACCTTTGATTCTGTTAACAGAGCAAAACTATAGGAGACATTGATGGAATTGAATATCGATCCTCAACTATTAGACATTATTAAATTGTTACACTCTAATACCAGTATAGAGATTCATTATGGCAGAGATGGGGCTCTATCAAGAGAATTGCCCATTAATATTGGTGTGAAGCAGGGCTGTTTATTAGCCTCAATTCTGTTTAACCTTTATATTGAAAAATTAATTAAAAATATTAAATACATTGACTCCTTTGCACCAGCTATAAATAAGGAAGAAGTTAAAATAATGTTATATGCGGATGATGCCCTACTTGTCTCTAGAACACCGTTAGGCCTTAAACGTGCCATTTCTAATGTTATGTATTCACTGAATCAACTTGACTTTAAGTTAAATGTTAGTAAATCTAAGATTCTAGTAATTGGGAAACCAAAATATCTCAAAAAAATGTGGGTTATTGATGATTGTAAATTTGAGGCAGTGAGAGAGTTTAAATATCTGGGGGTGAAGGTTGATAAGAATATGTCCTGGAATAACCACCTGATGGATATAAAAAATAACACTGCTCAAACAGTGGGAGCCATTCACAATTTTGCAGCTAAATTTGCAAATAACTCCTTTGTTTCTTTAAAAAGAATGTTCAAAGCCAAATTGATGAGCCAACTACTTTATGGCAGTGAAGTGTGGTGTCGGTATTTATACAAAGCAAATTTGGAAACCATACAAAATCACTTTTTGAGATCAATGTTAAATCTTCCAAGGGACTGTCCATCCTGTTTCCTTAGACTGGAGTCAGAGATGATTCAGGTTATAATGAGAATATTAATAACTATTAAATTTCAGGATAGGCTAATGAAATTAAACAAGACTTGTCTTCCTCAACTATGCTGGGCTGAAGAATTGAACACTTTGAGGATGAGAAGGCAGTCAATAGCTTGGTTTTCTAGACTGAATTCTGCCTTAAAATGCTTGGAGCTCTCTGATATATGGGATGATTATGCTCTGGCAATTACTGACAGTTTTGTTATGGCAGTCGTACAGAAGGTTAAAGATATTGCAGTCCAGCAAACTTTGCATCTATGCACACTATATATACATGTGGCCTCTATTCATCTATAAAGTCTGTTTGGGGTTTAGAGGATCTTTTGTCTCTTTGTGAAAATAGCGTTCATAGATATATTTTAAGTAAAATAAGATTAGCGTGTTTAGGAACCCCTTGTCATAATTGGAATAATCTAAATAATTGGTAGTTTAGAAAGTTTAAAACCTGTTGTGAGTGTGATAACAATATTGGTGGTAGCATCTTGCATTCCTTGTTTGATTGCAAAAATTGAACAAGGAGCAGAGCAATAAATTACTTCTCTGTATCAAAAATTTCTCACTCGAAGTCAGGAAGGTAAAAATCTGTTCTCAGGCTGGATTCAGTGAAATTAATGTATTTTATTGCAAGATTCTGCTTATGTTAAGTTACTGCTGCTAGAAACGTTTTTTGTAGGAATTTATTTTTGTTGTTTTTATATGCCTCTATTATATTGCTGAGTTATTTATGGATTTTTTTTATATATTAAACTATTTATGAATGCTAGCTTCGCTATTGTATACTGTGTATTGTATATGTACAATGGTATGACATTTTTTGAATGTAATAAACTTTGTTTTATATATTAAATAAAATATCTTTGAACTCTTGAACTCTTGAACATTGGCAAGTGTTTGTTGAAATTAAAGTGTCTGTGCCCTAATGGAGGCAAAATCTGCTCTATTCCAAATATACATTCCTGAGCAAAAGGCCAGTAACAGTGCCGGCTTCTCCAGTAATACCAGAAACAGAACTGGCTGCACCAGCAACATCTGAGGCTGTGTCCTGCTTGATGCATTTTGGTCTGGGTTTAGCGTTTTTAAGGGTGGGTCTAAAAACACCAATATGGTCGGTGGTGTGGGGTCCACCAAAAGGATCATTTGTGTGTGTTTGGTAAGCAGCTACAAGATCAGTAAGCATCATACTGTGAAACTTAGAAGTATTAGTTTGTTGACATAAACCAAATTCAGCCATATTCCAATGTGATAAATTGAAAATAACCAGGATGTGCATAAATTGCACATTGTTTATCAGAGCTCCTGGGAGTGATGTGGTGGTCAAACCACTAGGAGGGCCATCCTCCATACAAGGACAGGCAAGCAGTTCTTCCTGACTGGGTGGGACTACAGAGGGGTACAGAGAAGAAGATGCGGTATAGTTTTGAAGACAGAAGTCAATGGCTTCCTGTGAAGGTAGTCTGTCACAAAAGGCAGGGTCTATAAATGCACGAAGATTATACTGACCAGTGTGTCATGGAGAAGACTGTTTAATAGAGACAGTACTATTTTGAGATATATCAGTGTTAGGCTAGCCATGGAATGTACCTTTGGCCAAGTGAGCTGCAGGGATTGTGCAGCCCATTGCATCAGTTTGCCATGGAATGGAAAGTGAAGAATTATCCAGGGCAACAACTACAGCATCCAGAAAGGCATCTTTGCCTTGAGTAACCTTAATGTTTTTGTTTGGAATGTTAATCTGAACACCCATGGGTGTTGAATGTTCCATTTGACTAAGCAAGTGATCCAATCGATCCTTGTAAGTCTGTGGGGGTTTGAGTGGGGGTGCCATAGTGGTTAGCGGCAGTAGTCCCACCAGTAGGAGAAGAGGGTTCAGATAACCATCTTGCCGATATCTGAAAGAAACAGAAAAGGATCAGTCAGCTGAAAGTACTATTCAGCCCTATGGGTTAGGATAAGTATGTTTTAGTCACCTTTATATAGTTTAAGTTGGTTAGCATGGAACCACTCATCAGCTGTCCTTTTCTGCTGCTGTACTCTGACCTGATACACAGGAGGGCTGAGCTTGTTGACAATGGGATAGGGACCTTCTCATTTACTGGCAAATGAGTGTGTGGGTTATCTGTATTGGAGAAGCATTACTTGGTCTCCAACTTAGCGGTCGACTTCTTTGACATGCTTGTCAAAATGAGCTTTAGCTTCTTGTTGAGCCTTGTCTATTTGCTTGGCAGCAAACAGGTGTGTCTTCATGATATCATCATGAAGCTTTTCCACACACTTGTCTAGAGATACTCTATCTGCAGTAGGGGTGTGGAGATCAATTAATAGGTGCTCAGTTACTCTCATGGCTCTACCAGTCATAACCTCATAAGGTGTACACTGAGTAGTAGCCACTGGCGTGCCCCTAATTGCCATCAGTAGTAGTGGCAAGAGGGAATCCAATCCTTGGTATTATTATCAATGAATTTGCATAACATCTGTTTTATGCATCTGTTAGCTCTTTCTACCTGATATGATGATTGAGGATGGTAAGGAATGTAGAATTTCTGATCAACTCCAAGAAGTTGGAGTGTCTGTTGCATCAGTTCGGCTGTAAAGCTGATTCCCTGGTCTGAGTCTACCTTTAAAGGTAGGCCCGCCTGGAGAAAAATTGATCCACCAGGATCTTGGCAGTTGTCTTTGCCATGTTGTTCTTAGTGGGAAATGCCTCTGCCCACTTGGAGAACAAATCTGTGACAAATGCATACTTGTTTTTCTTACTAGAGTTTGTAAGAGAGCCAATGAAATCGATCTGTATTGCATTCCATGGTCCAGACTGCCTTTGAGGCAGTAACTTGACATTTTTCTTCACAGAAATGGGATTGTTGTGAGCACACACTATGCAGTTGTCTACATAGTGTTCCACATCTTTGGCCATGCCAGGCCACCAGACGACTGTGTTGAGTCTCTGGAGGGTATTCTCTGTCCCCTGGTGTCCACCAGTGGGAGTATCAAGAACCATATAAATGAATTCAGTTCACAGAGGTTGTGGTGCAACCCACAATTTATCACCTGTATCCTGTTTGTGATACCAGATGAGTTTCTGATCACTGGACAGATGTAGATTGTCGAGTGTCTTTTGTAGTGGTTGCCAACAGGCAGTGGTGGTTCATTTCCTTTATCTAGGAATTTGAACACATCTCTGATCTCTGGATCTGCTTTCTGTGCAGATCTAATGGGGGTTCTGGTACTGGTTTCTTGGTGGCAGCAATTATAGATGTCACAATTGCCGCTATGCACTGTGGGTGAGTCATTTCCCATGTCTCTCCCCCTCGAATACCTGCTTTTACAAGCGAGTCCACTCATTCATTGAATTCATGGTAAGGGTCAGATTTGCCGTGAGCCTTTACCTTTTGTATGTATTGCTTATGTGTGAACATTTGTGTCAAGTTGTGTATATACACAAACAGTACCCTATATTTGACAAGGGTACCATCAGATGAGGTAAAGTTGTTCTTTTGCCAGAATGGAAAGAACTCAGTTAGGGATGAGCATACCCAATTGGAGTCCGCAAAGATGATGGTGTCTCTGTCACCATGCGGCATGATCTCCAATGCACAGGCCACAGCAGACAGTTTGGCATGCTGTGAAGCGATAACAGTGCATAATCTAGCAATGCACCTGAAATTACCCTCATGATCCCCAATGAGCTCTCTGAGCCCTGCTACCTGTTCTCCATCCACATAGGATGCAGAACCATCTGTGAAGATGCGGAACATTGTTGTGTCTTCCAGGACCTCAGGTGTAGCTGGCAGGAAGGGTCCTGGGTCAGGTAGGTCAGGTGGTTGGAGTGCACAGTCATGGGGCTTACCTGTGTACAATAGGCCAAGGGCCAGAACTGACGGCATTTTGGCAGGCAGTACCTTGATGTCTCTATCCTGCCAAAACAAAAGACCAATGGGTGAATCTGGTGTTAGAGACTGATCCATCTTTAACTTTGTCTGAGAGCAAAAAGTTAGTTGGAGTGTGACCGGTATGCAAAATGATGGGAGCATACCCAATGATGTAGAGAAAGTGTTTGACAGCTCAGAAGGCTGCCAAGAGTGTCCTTTCACAAAGACTGTAATTTCTCTCAGCTGGGGATAGCATCTGAGATGCATAAGCGATGGGTCTGTAATAACCATTGTACTTTTGTGCCAGCACTACAGACATGGCCATATCAGAGATGGCAGTTTCAAAATGGAAAGGTAATCTTGGATTTGGGTTGACCAGTGCTGGAGCTGAGACCAAGGCCTGTTTGAGCTGGGCCACAGCTGCAGTGTGTGTGGAGCCCCATGTCCATGGGACATCCTTTTTCAGCAGTTCATACAGGGGAGCGGCCTTCAAGGCAAAATCGGGAATAAAATCCCTGGAGTAGTTTATCATTCCCAAAAAGCGTCAGAGTGTTACCATGCTTGTAGGAAGTGGTAGATCCTGTAAGCCCTGGATCTTCTTGACAGCTGGGCTTTGGCCTTGGTCTGTGATGCATAGGCCAAGGAACATAACCTCCTTCTGACACAACTGTGCCTTAGAGGGGTTGCGCTTGAGGCCTGCTCTCCTGAGGAAAGTCAGCAGTTCATTCAAAAGGGTTAGGTGTTCTTCTTTGGTCGAAGTTGCTAGAAGCAAGTCATCCATGTACTGCAGGGGGTACTGGGGAGTGGAAAACCCCTGCAGAGCATCCATCATGGAGATGGAAGAGGGAAGGGCTGATGTGAAAGCCCTGGGGTAGTTAGGTCCAGGTGTACTGGTGCTCATGAAATGTAAAAGCAATTTTGTATTGACTTTCCCGTGCTAATGGGAGTGATCAAAACCCATTAGAGATGTCAAGAGTTGAGAACCACTTTTTGTCAGGTGTCAGCAACTTGAGCACATCAGGGGCTGATGCCACTGTTGGGGCACAGCTGGGGGTAACTTGGTTAAGCTTCCTATAGTCTATTGTAAGTCTCCAAGCTCCATTTGGCTTTTTCACAGGTCAAATGGGTTAATTCACAGTGGAAACACAACTCCTTATCACTCCTTGTTGTAGCAGGGATTGGAAGGTCTCTTTCAATGAAGGTAAGGCTTCAGCAGGAAATGGATACTGCTTCTGCCTCACAGGTTTAGGTCCTGGGACCTCAATGGTGGTGTGCATCCTACTACAATCATGCATGTTGGTAGCAAACACATCAATATGTTTTTGTAGCAATGGTAGTTCAGGAAACAAGTCATGACTTTCAAACAGAGCCATGACATCATACTCTTTGTTGTTATGGGAGATGGCTGCCACTGCATGGAAGTCTGGTATGGTGACAGCATGACATTGTCCCTTGATCTGTAGCAATAATCTGTAAGCTAGGTCCACCACACAGCCATGCTGTGCAAGAAAATAAATTCCCAGTATGCTGGGGTGATGATGTAATACCATGAGGTCAAAAGCAAAATTTGTTTTGAGATGGCCTACCTGCACAGGCAGAGACACAGATCGATAAGTTTGCAGTTGGGTGCCATCTACACCCTGTGCACTGGTTTCCATCTGGTAGACCAGGCAGACATGTCTGGGTTCTTATCATGGAGAACAGACATAGCTGCTCCTGTATCCAGAAGCATGTCCAGTTGGTGGCCCCTGACTGTGGCCCTTACACAAGGTCATCCATTTGTGTCGCCGGCAGGTCACTCACAATCTGGACTGGGGTCTGTAATTGTCAATCGGTACTGCTCCCAGCTTCTTCTTTATCTTCTTATTTCAGTGACCTGAGGCCTAGGGTGGCTGGTTGGGCCTCCCTATTGCGGTTTACAGGACATGAGTACTGTGCCTCTGACGTCAGAGCCGCAATCTCAAACTATTAAATTGGTGGTTCCCAGATCACCACATTGGCCTGGCCAGTGCCCGATGCTGTGAAGGTTTTTTATCCCTTGGCTGCTTAGTTGTTCAGTAGCCAAAGACCAGAAAGGGTTGGTGCCATTACTGGCCGGTGCCAGGGCCACCATGGAACATGTGGATGCGACCTCCTTTGCAGCACGGGCCTCCTCCAGCTGTTTGCAGAGGGTCTCATTTTTGTCCTTTAGGTCCCGATAGCTAGGCCTGTTATGGTACTTGCCATCGGAGTTTGAGTTCCCATTCCTGTTTTAATTGTTATTGTTCCGGTTATTCTTGTAGTTCTGGTCTCCCCTACCATGCGACTGTCGGTCAGCAGAAGGAGCTTCCTGTTTATTATTATGTCCTTCCACTACATAGTAGATTGGGGCAGGGCCTACCATAGCGACTTGAACCAGGGTGGCCTGGGCCATTGGATTTTGGATGGCAGCGGCCTTGTTGGTGTTTTTACCAGAAGCTAGGTTAAGGAGATAGACCTGGAAGGCCCACTCCGTCTTGGCGAGTATCTCCTCAAAGGTGTCGGTCTGCCGGTAAACATTGAGGTCAACTTTCTCCCAGAGAGCTGGAGTCATGTTCTGGATGTACAAATCCGTGTATTAAATTTAGTTCTTATTAGCGTTCTCACCCACTAGGCCTTTGCCGGCCTCGTAGGCAAGCCACAACTGTTGATGGTAAGCCGCTGGGCTTTCCTTCACACTTTGTTGACCTTGTAGGCCAAACGAGCTCCAACAATACCTGGGGAGTTGGCAGCAAGACATTCCTGTGCAATATTATTGTAGTCGAGCATCTCTCAATTGTGGACAGCCTCTGGGAGTTTGGCCCAGCGGGTAGGCTCAATAGTTTGTCTCAGGACTTGGACCTGGTACTCAGGTTGGAGAGAAAGCTTCTTGCAGAGGGATTGCACCTTCTCCAATGACAGCTGAGGTTGTTAGTTGGGCCCATCTGTCCGATGCCTTGGGCAATTTACTGAACAGAATGAGCGACCTGTAGGGGATTGGAAGTGGGCAAGCAGGGAGTGATGTTTAGTTCCCCATGACCCAAAGCACCGTGAAGGGCAGCTTCCACCTCCACATCAGTGACTCAGTCCGATCTGCTCCTGCATGGAGGAGCTTCCTTCAGGGGTGGATAGTCTAGTCAAGACATCCTGTACCATGCCTCGCACTTCTGCACCGTCTTCCTGGGAAAGGGGAGCCAGTGGGAGCGGGCTCCTAATTGGAGGTGGTCAGCCTCCCGTATCATGGGGGCCACCATTATTGTTTTGACATGGCAGCGTAGAAGGCGTACCAACGTGACATGGGGCAGGCTATAACGGCCGCCACCTTGGAAATAGCTGATAAAGGCCACACCCTGTGGGGTTGGGTCTTAGACATGATGAGGCACCCTAAGTCCTCGTAATCAGAGTTGTCATCACCTGATGAGGTAGTGTCAGTGGGTGTGTACTGAAAACCATTCATGGCTTTTACATGGCCAGCGAGAATATCTCGTTGATGGTGCATTCTTGCCATTTTGTCTCTACATTTCTTGTGACAAACTTTAGCAGTGTCCTGCTCAATACCCTTCTCAACCTCATGCTGCAATACTCTGTATGCAGTGCACAATTCGATGTTTTCCCTAAGCTCTTTGTCTAGCTCATGCATCAATCTCACATTCTCTTCCTTCAATTCAACATTATCCTCTCTCAGACTTTCATTCGTGTCACTCAAAATATCATTCAAGTAAGACAGCTGTTTCTTACTACATTTCAACCTGTCATTGTCATCTCTTAACATGCACAATTCATGCTCAGAGTCTTGAGCAGTGCAGTGCAACAGTCTGTTATTATGATCACGGAGTGACTGTGTCTCCTCCATGAGTTTCTGTTCCCTTTTCAGTAACTCCAATGCCTGCAAGCCCAACTCTTTTTTTAGAGAATCATTTTGCAGCTCAAGGGAGACACATCTGCTAGTAAACTTTCGATGGCTGTATGTAAAGCCGCTACCAAAAGACCTTTGGTGTGGTATTTCTTGGCTTTTGCTTGGACTTGAGATATTGTTCAGAAATCACAAGCAAGGGGTCTTCAGCTGATCTCGCGTCCAGCGTGAAATCAGTCCATCCTCCATGGGAGGTGAGGTAGTTAGAGACATCAAATCTCAGTTCTGTGCACAGTTCAGGCATAACAAAAAAAAGGGTAAACAGACAAACAAAGAAAGCAGTCGAAAGACTGGAATAAAATCCTTGATGCCGTCAACCAACGGCTTTCCGGTCCCCTGAGGGCAAACGGTGGTGCCAAGGTGGTACGCTGCTACTCACAAAGGGAGTGTACCAAGGGTTTGGTGTGGTTCTGCCACACCTGAAACCGAGATGGAACAAGTCCATAAAGGAACAACCACAATAAGTTTGAGTAGGTCCAAGTGGGCAAAAATGCACCACACTACTTGACATTCAGTTCAAAGAACTCGAATGGAATCCTCACTGTGTACATTCCAACCTGCACATGGTTGCTAGGTGTAACCGGGTAATAAAATTACCTTTCTCAGGTTCTTGTTGGAACTGCACAAAAGTGAAGAAACGACAGACAAGTGGTGTCCAGCACATAAAGTGATTATTTCTGGTATATAAAGCAGGCTTACAACCAAATCACAATGACAAACATCGGGGAGAACACCTCTAGTCTTTCTTACCTATAGGCAGCAACAAGTTTCTTCTTCTCAGAGAAAAAGGTGCAATTCAAAGGGTCTTATACCCCTTATAGTAACCATAGCAACTACTAAAAAGATATATAAAAGTCTTATCATTGGATAGTGGCAAATAACCTGACTTCTTACTAGCCTGGGAAAGCATGCTGAGCTAGCAGAAAGACAAGATAACTAAACAAAGAACCTGTATTCATGAAGGCCACTTATGGTTACATACATAATTGCATAGGTAATTGCTGTTCTGCACTAGAACTAAAGATGGCAGTGTCGTCTAACTAATGATTATACAATGGTATAAACAGAGGTGTCTCCCAAGTGGTACAATTATGATGGCAAATGCATTATGATTCTCAGTAGAAATACAGTAGAACTCAGATCCTGACACATGCTTATACAATAAGTGACTGTGCCCTAGACATTACTGTCTGTGAGGTAGGGACCAATCAGGGGTGCTGGTCCATGGATAACAGTATAATGTCTGGAAACAGCAGCAGGCTCATTCATAGCAGCTGCACCTCTTGTACCTGCCTCAGCAATGCCCACCGTGGGTATAACTTTTGGAAACAGTAGCAAGCTCACTCAGAGTAGCTGCACCTCTATGACCTACCTCAGCAATGCCCTCCAGGGGTATAATTTTTGGAAGTAGCAGCAGGCTCATTCACAGCAGCTGTGCCTCTTGTACCCACCTCAGCAATGCCCACCTTGGGTATAATTTATGGAAACAGCAGCTGCGCCTCTCATACCTGCCTCAGCAATGCCCGCCATGGATATCATTTTTGGAAACAGCAGCAGGATCACTTAGAACAGCTGTGCCATATCATGGGGGCCACCATGTTTGTTTTGACGTAGCAGCGTAGAAGGCGTACCAACGTGACATGGAGGTGGGCTATAACAGCCGCCACCTTGGGAATGGCTGGTCAAGGCCACTGCCCTGTGGGGTGGGGTCTTAGACATGATGAGGTGCCCTAAGTCCTCGTAATCAGAGTTGTCATCACCTGATGAGGTAGTGTCAATGGGTGTGTACTGAAAACCATTCATGGCTTTTACATGACCAGCAAGAATATCTCACTGATGGTGCATTCTCACCATCTTGTCTCTACATTTCTTGTGACAAACTTTAGCAGTGCCCTGCTCAATACCCTTCTCAAACTCATGCTGCAATACTCTGTATGCGGCGCCCAATTCAACATTTTTCCTAAGTTCTTTGTCTAGCTCGCAGGGCCGGTGTTAGGACTTTGGGGCCCCAACAAACTCCATCTCTGGGGCCCCTCGATGGGCCCCGCATCCTCCTCCCGGGCCCCCTCCGTTCCCCTCCACAAACCCCAGTAAACTTTGTACATCAATCCAACTACTGCATGATTTTTCAGACACAATCTGACCTGGAGACACTAGAAGTATTACGTTTCTAACAGATAGTTAATAGAATAAATTGCAAAAAATTGCTCCTCTCCAGCAGCTGCAATATTTGTTTTCCTCTGCTGTTCTGCTCTCTACCTTTCCAGACTCCCATATCCCTGTACTTATGCTGCAGACACGGACCTGTAGGGGGAACAGAAATTTTCAAGTTGAGTTGGAGGAGGTGCGATAAACAGCCACGGACCTATTGGAGCCCTGTGATTGGTTCCAGCACAGGACCTCCTCCCACATCAGCACATTCTGTGCAGCACAACAGAGGACCATGAGGAACATGAAACCTCCCTGGGGAAAGAACTGAAGGCAGGATGGTGGCGTGGACCGCGTGGCGTAGTCTGGCGTTCCTTTGGGAAATCGGGGTCCGATTTTCTTGCCAGGTACTAATAATGCTGCTCAGCTATGGGATGCTGTGTTGATCCAGGCAGGGAGTGGGGTGGGACAGACAAAAAAAGTATGCTGCTGGTGCCCGCCGCCAGACCCGCTACATATGCCGCCTGTGGCCCGCTACAGTTGGGGGCCCCCCGCGGTCGCGGGGTTCGAGGGTGCCTAACGCTGGCCCTGCTAGCTCGTGCATCAGTTTTACATTCTCTTCCTTCAGCTAGCAGCTGCACCTCTTGTACCTGCCTCAGCAATGCCCACCATGGATATAAATTTAGGAAATAGCAACAAGCTCACTCAGAGCAACTGCACCTCTATAACCTACCTCAGCAATGTCCGCCATGGGTATAATTTTTGAAAGCAGCAGCAGGCTCACTAAGAGCAGCTGTGCCTCTCATACCTGCCTCAGCAATGCCCACCATAGGTATAATTTTTGGAAACAGTAGCAGGCTTATTCAAAGCAGCTGTGCCTCTTGTACCTGCCTCAGCAATGCCTGCCATGGGTATAATTTATGGAAACAGCAGCAGGCTCACTTACAGCAGCTGCACCTCTCATACCTACCTCAGCAATGCCCACAATGGATATAATTTTTGGAAACAGCAGCAGGCTCACTTAGAACAGCTGCACCTCTCATACCTGCCTCAGTAATGTCTGCCATGGGTATAATCTTGGGAAACAGCAGCAGGCTCACTCAGAGCAGCTGCATCTCTTGTACCTACCTCAGTAATACCTACCATGGGTATAATTTTTGGAAACAGCAGCAGGCTCACTCACAGCAGCTGAACCTCTCGTACCTACCTCAGCAATGCCCACCAGTGGTATAATTTTTGGAAACAGCAGCAGGCTCACACATAGCAGTTGCACCTCTTGTACCTGCCTCAGCAATGGCCACCATGGGTATAATTTCTGGAAACAGCAGCAGGCTCACTAAGAGAGCCTGTGCCTCTCATACCTGCCTCAACAATGCCCCCATGGGTATAATGGATTGAGGCACCTAACAGAAAGTATAATAGTCCCAAAAAAATGGTCTTTACATGATTTTTGTTATGGTCAGGGTCTGCTAATTGGGTAGCAGAATGGGTCAGGTAGTGACTACCTGACCTGCCCCGACTACTCTTCTGGGTTTGTTTCAGGTACTTTTGGGGTTGTCTTGGTGGTCCCTCCCATCTCTAGTTTTGCTTATGATTGCAATGGTGATGAAACTTGTATCTCACGTATATCCTGTGTATGGTTGTTTATAGTTATATCAATTAAATTGATATTTTACATTAACCTGCCCACATTGAAGAAAATGGTTAGTCCCTGAAACATTGGTGGTTATGCAGCTAATACACAGACTCTGTCAGTACTAAAATATTGTTTGCAATATAACTCTGATGGCGTGGCCACCTTTTTTCCTGTGTAACTTATGATCTCCTTTATATGTCCCCAGGGGACAGGAAAAACACCTGGGAAAGATGTTGGGTCAGTGGACACCATCCGTTCAGAATGCAGAGGATACATTCTGTTAGTAGGCAGAAACATTGCAGTTAACAAGAAACATATTATTGGCATACACCCAAGGCACACTAAAACAATCTATGTTCTACAGTCAGGCAATTCGATACCTTCAGATCTGGTCAGATGAGATAAAAAGAAACAGACAGCTCTCGTCGCTTTGTAATTCCTTCATCCAGCAAGGCCATTCCCCAAGACAAATTGACGGAGAGGTAGAATATGCTATAAAACTACAATGAGAAATTCTACTGTAATACATGCAAAAAAATCAAATGGTTCCCACACACCTAGTCATTATGTACAGCCCTATACTAACACCCCTTCAGCAAATGATTAAAGAACTACAACCCATGCTGAGTGAAGATGAAACACCTAGAGACATCTTCACTGAACTACCTGTCATTGCCCACAAGCAGCCCCCTAACCTTTCTAACATAATAATTCATAGCAAACTACCAGCAGATCAAAATAACCATGGAATGTGAGAAACAACACTGTGCAATAATGCAAGTTAGAAAATGGGACAAAAATCTCCAGGCTTTGATTGACTGATAGCTCTGCCAAGGTGGGCATCTATCAGACAACAGAGCCCAGGTATTAAAAGTACCAGTCCAAACCCGACCTCATACCCAGTATCAAAGGGCACTGGGAATTTTCAAATGGCAGACCCACCATTTTTTTCCAAATTGCTAAGAGACCTTGCCAACCAAACAATAAACACTCCCCCCCAGTATGTCCAAACTGTTGACAACATAACAAAACACACCTTTTTTAAATTAAATCTAGTCTTTTCACAGACAGCAGAGTAATATAAATAAACACAGCAACTCGTGGGTCCTGTTCCCTGAAAAGCCAGCTGGCATAGTATTTTGTACAAGTCGGTAAAGCCCTGTCGACGTCCGGGGAGCCAAAGTAAGGAAAATCTGCACCTCTCAGCCTAATTCTCCCATTTGCTCCTCAGACCGATTGACCTCATTAGCCACTATAATGAGATCCAAACTGCCCCAGTAAATACAAAATGAAAACAGCCTTTTAAACTGTAAAAATCAAGTTAGCAAACAAAGAAATCTTTCTTTTTCAGTTCCAAACCAAATTGGCAGCATAGTATCGCCCGTTCCTTATAGCAATTGTCTCATGCTATTGCCGCCTTTCCCCCGATGTTTTCCTTGCTGGCAACAAAAAAGAAAGGGGTAAAACATAATGACTTCACTTTTTTTATCTTGAATGATATGGTACCTCTTCTCTAATACTGTTGCTTTGCAGCGTTGTCAGCATTGCATAGTATACATGGCGGTGGGGAGATGGACAGATGAGAGTAAACACTAAAAAAAAAAAAAAACAGATGATAGCCTGTATGTGTTTGTGTGTTTGGTAGTGGTGGGAGAAGACAGTAAAGTTTTGGAACGGAGGAAGTCTAACTCATGATCTGTACCGGGGGGGGGAGGTAACCATTACAACCATTTCCAAGTCACAGCAATGGATGCTCCTCTAGGGCACAAGTCTCTAGCTCAAAAAGCAGGTGGAGGAACTATTTCATTACAAAACAAATGAGTTTTAACATGTAAACATAAAAATATATTTTTCAAACAAATAATACAGTGGCCCATTTTCTAAGTGCAATAATACCCTCCATGGTGGGCAGTATTGGGCTATACCAGACCTTTCAGGGGCTATAAGGCCCTCCCCCTGTGGAGTCAGGCCTCATTATTCCCTTGCATAGTCCGTTATAGCCCAATACCGCCCACCTTGTCGGGTATTATTGCTTACATGTAAGACCTGCACCCGCATATTGCACGCAGGCCACCATTGAAACAGACCAAAACAACGCAATAAAACTAAATGGATCCTACAGATGTCAATCAAGTAATGTGGTTTACCTAATTCAGTGCAAAAAGTAGACAAATGGATGCTATGTGGGGGGAAAAAAGGCAACCACTACAAACCAAGATGTACCACTGCTGACACACAATAGTAAACCAGATTATCAGCACACCAGTAGGACAGCATTTTCCCAACCACACCTTTCCTACTTGGACCTCTCTGTCCTAATACTAAGAGGTAACTTCATAAACACAGAGGACAGAAGGACATGGGAACTGAAATATATCAAACTATTTAACTGGAACATTAACAGACTTAGTTGGGACACTGGATTTATGACACACTATGGAAAACTTTAATACTGAATGTTACTTTTTACAAATATAATTTTTTTTTCTGTGCCCCCCCCCCCCCCGTACTCTGTGTATCTCAGGTCTTTATTCTGTGTCCCTGTCAGGATACCTTTCAAATGAACACTTCAAGGCATCCACTCAGCCTCTCTTATGAATATCTTAGCACTCCCTGCTAATCGACCCCCCCAGCTATAGACCTGTTCTTATTCGCTGCCTACTCACCCTTCCTGTTAAGTTCTTCTCACCTATCCTAATTATTTTGAAACAAAGCATCACAGTGAATGTAAATTCAGTTTCTTTTGCTTAGTTTGCTATTCTATTGAAGAAGGAACCTGTGGGGCCCCGAAAGCTTGTGTACTATACCATCTTAGTACAAGACATCTGGTGGTCCAATAAAAGGCATCAAACTATCCAGAGACTCATGTGTTTTATGTAATATGGCTCCTCCACCTGCATCAGCTTAATGTATTTTTTTCCCTTAACTGTTTTGATGTACTGTGGCTACCATAGCTGTGGTTGTAAGGTGGGCGGCGGGAGGAAGGTCGCAAGTGGTTCATCAGTGATGCCATCTGTGACTGTGCTGGTAAGATATTTACACAACCAAAAACAATGTCACTAGCTGCTTTTTTGCATCTGATCCTATGTCTGTGGTCTAGAAATGAAGTTAATTATGGGGCAACATTTGAGTACTGCTAGCGGCCATTGAGAGGGGGTAATTGTGAGTCTCAGGAGTAAACAACTTCAGGGGTGGGCAAGTGGGAGCGAATCAATCTGAGAGGAGTTTTAATTAGAATTGTACAATTCAACTAAGGGCACTATCTATGAATGTAAGTGAATATGTACATATTTAACCATTATTTTTATACAAGGATCTGTTGTAGTTATTTCTCTTCCACTCTCAATCTCTACTGGGGGAAACTGGCACAAGGATTTTGATTATGTACTCTGTCGAGTTTCGCCGGACCAGTTTTTGATCTTCATGGACTAGTTTTTAGCCATGAGTTAGACCCTTCTAATGCACGCTGATGACCAACCAGATTGCTTACAGTTGTAGCCATTGACATGGTCAGATATTTCCAGATATTTTGTGATATTTCTGAAGTGATTCCCTCTGGTGACCTTGAAGCAATACTGCAGGCAAGCACACATTTTTTCTAGCACTGTCACAGAACAGTCAGGGAATATCTGACCATGGCAATGGCTGCAACTGTAAAATCCTTCCCTCATTTTATAAGCTAATATAATTCATGGTCACTGATGTTTCAGTAACAGTATTAATGGCATCTACATCACTTTTCTTGCTGATTTTGCCTGCAGCCTTTGCTGCTGCTTGATCAAATACCATGGGATGCTATTCTTTCTTCTGGGTTTCCTGACACTATACAATAGTGATAATTATGCACTTTGGACTTCAGTGACACACTTTATTACCTCAAGAGCCTGAATGTATTAATGAAACAAAGCCACTTTTAAGGATGGATACAGATGAAAAACTATATCAGCAGCACAACCTGCCTGCTCAGGTAGGGTAGGCCTAGCTGTCTCTCTCTTTTTTTAAATCCAAAAAATCTTGAAAAAAAAAAACCTCTACTCTAAGTAGAACACAGTAGTCACTGTGGTGACATACAACTTTCTGCCCACTTGCTGAGCTACAGTATTAAATTTTATGAACTGTTGTTATTCTGATTTTTCACTAAGGCAGAGTGAGATCCTCATTCTGTTACTGCTCCTTTGTCCTGCAAAAATGCTGACCATTTTTACACAGCAATTTTGTTCAGGTTGTTGTGTTTTTTTTTTTTTGTAAATAGCATTCTCAAAAATGTGTGTCAGTTGCACCCTGCTTGACTCGAGACCCTCCTGCAAAAAGTATGAAGATTGTTGTCAGTTATTCTGGATGCCGAAAGCAATAACTCTGGACAAGGAAAACTAGCAGATTATTTAGCAGCATGTTTTATTCACTGTACTTGATCTCCACATACACTGGTAAATGGTCTTACTAGTCAGACAAGTATGATCAGATAAGCAGAATTAGCCTACTTATATGCCAGTTTTTAACTTATCTTGTATGTTCACACTGGGTGCAGTCCTGATAGTTTTTCCATGTTGAATGAGCTCTCTCTATGTAAACATGTTTTCAAATGGGTAATAAACTCTGGAATATAAATTTTGTTCCTGTAATTGTACATAGAATAATGTATGAGTGACTGTGTGATGAGCTTTTTAAATTGTTTTAATTCAGTATGTTTTATTTCACCCACGCCCAGCATGCCCCTTTCTGCCTCTCCTCCAGCCCCATTACCCCACCGCCTCTGGGGCTTACCCCACCGGTCTACAGTGCCCCACAGCTTACCCCTCATGGGTTTCGCCACATAAACCACCAGAGCAAATCAGAAGTGGCTAATAAAGGCAAAAAACAGCAAGGGAGGGTAAAAAGAAGTAAACACAGTCACCCATATTTTATTTTTTGTAAAAACTAATATAATCTAGCACTGGTAGTGTATAAAAAATGAGATTGAAAGAGAGAGAGAGAGAGAGAGAGAGAGAGAGAGAGAGATAGAGAGCTGACAGTTGCTGTTGCAACTGCTTTTAGTCAGTGTGTCAACATAATGGCTTCCGTGAGGGTGATTGATCATCTGTAACTTTCTGTATCAATCTGGCAACCTCAACCTGATGTGACATCACACCAGTTTTTTTTTTTCACTTTTTTTATCCTCCTGACTCCCACCAGTCATGATCTCTTTTGGCTATTCTGCCAGTGCCTCTTCCCATCCACCTGAAGCCCTCCTATATGTCTTCCAGACACTCCAAGCCTCCCGTGACATGCCTTGGTGATGTTCCTCCTGACTTGACAGGGTTGTCTTCAGCACCGTGGCATTCTCCCCACATGATTTGATCAGCATCTTAGCAGAAGTGAAGCTTGGAAGATCCAGGAGCAGGCGGTAGGACCCGTTATGGACATGGGGGGGCTGTGCGGGGTGTCATCTGCCTGGCTGGTGGTGCTTTTCCTGTATTCTGGTCTTCCAGGAGGAACAGACATGCAGTGGTGTCCAGGACATTGCTATGGGTACTTCCATACTCAGCACATTGATGCCTGCCATTACTCTACTCCCTGAGTTGGTAGTCTCAAGCCATACCAGGTCATAATGTCGTACGCTTAATAGCGCACGGCATTATGCTGAAACCCGAACTTCTGCACTCTCCGTGTTGGACCTCCCGGAGTTGGAATCCTTAGTGGAGGGGTTCAGTGGGTGCAGCCCCTGTAGCAGGGGGGGTGGGGGGCAGAGCCCCCCACAGAAAAAAAGATATCAATGAATTGCGCAACGCAATTATTTCACACGACATTCTGCCGTTCATGGTATTGACCCAGTGCCATCTCAAGCCCCTAACCCCCATCCACTGGTAAGGGCCAGGTTAATGTTGAGCTCTACGTCCCTCCCTGGAGGAGGAAAGCTATTCCCACAGATGCACAATCCTCCCGGCCCCCCCAACCGACCCTCTGGTGCTACAGGATTGTTCCTGACCAAGGTCATCAGTGCCAAAAGTGTTATTGCTGCCACTGTACCAGTTGGCCAGCTCGCACATCACAGCAGCTTGATACAGATATTTTGATGTCATACCAGGTTGATGCAGAGAATACAGGGTCTGATTTCTGGTTGATAGGAGACCCTACCAGTTACAGTATTATTGTTTCTTATCAGCTCTTTCTCAGCATCCTCTTTTAAAAGCTGTGTGCTTATTAATCAGGATAACATGTTTTATGTAAGCAGTAAATTATGACAGGATGTGCGTTAAATGATTTTAATTCATGCCTCAAGGGTGTGAGGCATAAGGAAAAAGGTCAAGTTCCTTACACCCAGGATACCGTACCCCATCATATGTCAGGGTGCCTCCTCCCAATCTCCTGGTTTATGGACTTTAAGTCCTCATTGTCCTCCTTTCTCTGAAATGGCAAGCCACCCAGGAGAGCATACCACAAACTCATAGAACCCAAGAAAGTGGGCAGACTCCAGCTCCCAGACTTTCGGCTATACTACCTAGCAGCACACACTGCCCAGTTCCCATGGTGGAGGACACATTTAGACCCACTGAGCAGTCAAACTAATTCTCACAATGGAAAATTATGGAACTAAACCTCTGCCAGGCCTCTGGAATCCAAATACAAGCCCTAATTAGCACCTCACACAAAACCCTCCCCATAGCCCTTATGTAACCCCTAGGTGGCACTATCCTAAGGGCTACTACCCCTGCCTACGTGACTAGGTGCAGGTTAAGGGGTCTGAGCTCATTGAACAGGTGCTTCCACCCAGAGGAATGGTTCTGGGGTAGCATAACTGCTGTTGGTATAGCCCTCCGGGATGCTATAACCTCCCACCAACCCCTCTTGTGGCCTAAACAATATAGCAGCAAAACATTCACATGTACCATATGGCAATAATGACTTGCTCACACCCCTTGCACTTATCACCAGGGCTGGAACCTCTGCAGCTGCCCTGGAGACCCCCCTGTAAAGTAAGACCTGTAATGCAACAGTTCAATGGAGTACAATACCCCCAACAAAAAGGTACACACTAGCCAGGTTAAATGCAAAAAGAACAAAATCTGATTTATTCAGGGGGAAGTGAACAGGGGTGGGGCATGAATCTAGTGGAAGATTGACAGATCTGATTAATTCAGGCTGAACATGCATGCCCAGTGAGTCCCTTGTATACAGTCACACAACCCTGGGTACCCAGTTATTAAGCAGGCTAGCCTGAAGCGATGTCCGGGGTAGGCCGGCTTTGCAGCTGTTATTGGGGCCCTTAGGAGAGAAAACAATTAGCATGCACATCAAGCCAGAATTTGTAATCCTGAGCAGGATGGCTCAGTTCATTGTAATAAACCCAAACAAATAAATCAAATGACACACAATGATTACAGCTTTGATGCAGGGAGCTACCCTGTTTGGTACTCACTCTATCCAGACCAGGAGGCAGGACTGACAAGATGAAGGCCACTGGATGGTGTTCTGGTTTTCCAAGGGAAGAAGGGCCCACATGATTCACCGAGGTGGTCGCTACCTGTGCGATGGTGTTGAGCAGGGAGCCAAATCCCCGGGCGGGTCTTTCGTCGGAAATGTCTCTACGATGGGAGCGGCAGTCTAGGCCGAGATGACAGGGCCCAGACCAGAGCAGGCAGTTCAGATTTAGTCCATGTGAGTGCTGAAGCAGCTTCCAGCTAGCATAACACACTTGAAGGTGGGGAAACAAATCGCAACCCACACAGCACATTCAGCACACTTATAAGTGACACAGCTCTTAGTCACAGTTTGGGTAAAGTCCGGTTGCAATTTAGCAGACGTTCTGCCCAAACCTCTCAATCTGTGACTCACTTCGGTACCCGGCAGGCTGATCACTTCTAGAGCAAGTCTTCGGTCCCAAATTCAGGCAGTGATCACTCTCTTTCACTCCAGGCTTCAGATCTCAAAGGAATTAGATTTAAGTCCTACTTTCACAGTCACAGGATTTTTCACTGGATGATGTGACAGGCAGGCCAGCGCAGCCTTCCCGACGATTCTCCCTTGCTCCTACGCAGGAGCAGCTGCTCGATGGCTCGAGCTGTTCACTCTCCAAACTCCAGCTCACAACTCACTCTGCTGCAGGCAGTTCTGGGGATTTCCTCTGAGATCCAAAAAGTCTGGTTGGCTGAGGGAACTGTCTGTCACAGCAAGAGCTCCCTCTCCAGGTCCATTTAGGCGCCAAATATCAAAACAACAATTCCAACAGATTTCAGTCCCACAAGACCTCTGGGGAGAGTCACCATTTTAGGTCCCCAGAGGTTTGATTGACCCAACTCTGGCAGTCCAGAACCAAAATGGTGGCTCTTACGCAGAAAGTCCAAGGTGCAAGAGAAGGCATGTTAAACAAACTTCTATACTATTATTAATAAGGCAGATAAACAGTAAATGAACACAGTTTCTAACAGGCCTCCCTCTGCGCATATAGCAACTGCAGAATGGAGCAGAAATACCACTTGCCTGGCCAGTCACGAGCCCCTAACTATTCGGACCCAGCCTAGACTAATTTATAGCACAACATAATGACTCTCTTAAACAGACAGGCACGGAGGCTTTCTATAGCACTCTCATGCAGACACTTACAGCTACTGTAGACACAGGACACCATCCTGACAGTGGGCATTAGGCAGCCCAGGAAGACATCTTAGTAAACCCCAATTTGTAGGGTACTACACTTAAAACATCCCCGATAGGAGTATCGGTGCAGATCTGCAAACAACTGCACCACCTCTTGGGCACCCGACCCCAGTATGACCCAGTGCAAACTCTGGCAGGGAATCCAACCCTCAATATACAGAACAAACCCATTCTAACCAACTTCCAGAGAACCACAGAGCTTCAGAAACTGTATCCCATCAAAAAGAGTGACTGAGATTGAGCAACTCAAATATGAGCAACTCAATCTCAGTGTCTGTGTTGTGGGCTACCCTGAAAGGGTAGCAACAGGTGAAAAGGAAGCTGACAAGGGTGACTGGATCCACACTGCGGGTATGGAAGAGGGGGGAAGGAATGTGGGAGGCAGTGCAGAGGAAGGCTGCCAAGATGGCCATGTAGTGGGGTAGTGAGGGTGGCTGGCTACAGTTGGGAGGGTGCAGGGTTCAGGTCTGGGGAGGCGCAATAGTTTTTTAAGGTAGCAGCGTTTTAAAAATTTTTTTTTACAAGTCCCCCCCCCACATGCACTCCTCTGGACTTGAACATCTTTAATTAGAGGGGGTGCGGGGGGGGGGCTTCGCATAAATAGAAATTCATGCCAGCACCATTGTTTTTGCTGTGAGTGTACATCGCCATTTTTATTTTCAACAATGTACACTCGCCCTAATGGCGATCACCATTCGGCGATCACAGTTATGACATAGAACCTTCAGAAACTAGAGTCCCTCCTGGATGGCAACTCATTGATCTCATACCAACAATTTCACAAAGATCTGCCCTGGCTAGGATTCTGGCCTTCTCCTTCTTGCAGCTGAGGCACATGCTCACCACTGCCCTTAGCACCAAACCTTGGGAGATAGGGTCCTTCAACAAGTGGGACAAGCTATGTGCATTAGACAAAGGCATGCTATATCCCTCCTCTGCAAGCACCTCCAGTCCCTGACCACTGCCCCTACCAGCACCCTCTGTACCTATTGGGTGGGCACATTTCTGGAACTTGGGACAACAGACAACATCACCAACCTATGGAGGCAAACACACAAATTGCTAAAATTCGATACCCTCAAGCTTATGCAATTCAAAATCAATCACAATCTATACTACAGCCCTGTCAAACTATTCAAGATGGACAAACTCACCACAAACCTCTGTTCTCACTTTAAGAAAGACAGGGAAACCCTCAAAAATATCAAATGGGACTGCCCAAAGTCAAACCCCTCTGGGATGAGGTGAGATTGCGGCTAGACCCCATGCTGGGACTGGCAGACACTTCACTCCTGAAATCTGCCTGCTGGGGCTAAACCTGGAGGAGGTTGTGGTGGTCAGGAAATACTACATCTCCCAAATTTCAGCCATGGTTAAAAAACTGATTCTCGAACACTGAATGGACGACATTGTTCCCTCCTACCAGGAGTGGCACAATTCCATTCTAGAGGCCCTACGTATTGAAAAGATGATCAGTTACATCCAACACACCCCCCCAACTCTGCCTGAAAAGGTAGGGAACACTCAAGGCCCTCTTGTTAAATGTCTAAAGTACACGGACCCACTGTGCCCAAGGGCCAAAACAACACTTCTCCTTTGACACATACAGATGTGATGCTGTCTTGAGATTGTGAAAATATAGTGTATGCAGACTGCAGAACTGAGCACAGCACAGCCTTCCCTTGAATGTTGATGGGGTAGGCAGCACCAACCACCTGTGCATGTCTTCTGTCCCCCCCCCTTTACTTTGTATGTCTTTGGTTTGTTTTGTCTGAATGTATCATTAAAATATCTCAATAAAGCTTACTATTGAAAAAAAAAGTGTCTGTACACCCCGGGTAGTGCACAGACATCCTTTGAAGCATGTCCTAGAATGGTTTATTCACTTCTGTAATTGGTTGCTGTTTAGTGAACATAAATAAATAAAACAACTTTCTTTCACTGAAATAAGTTGTTTAAGTAAGTTTTACATGGCAAACTTTGATTCTGATGAAATGTTCCCTCTTTTTTTCCATAGACCTTTTTCTCCAGGCTGTGTCTGTCAGAGATATACCCTGTTTTGGCCCATTAACCCCCCTCCTCCCCCCAGGTCCTGCCTGCACTGTCATCTACAATGGTTATCCCTTCAATGGCAGGGGCTCCAGAGGGAGGGCTGTTTCCCCTATGTGAACTAGGATCCTTGTCAGTAGGCACCAGGACCCAGGGAAAGCCCAGGGCGACCAGTCCATCACAGAGATGGACATGGGGTTTTCCTTCCAGCTTTCTTCCTGGTTCCTCCCTCCTCCCCTGGTGGGGGTGTAACCCATTGAAGATCCTAGGCTGCATGCAGTGATGCCCTGCAGAGGGAGCAAGCTCCCTTGGCCCAGCACAGGGGTCACTGTGGCACCATAGCCCAATGCTGTTCCTCTCTGAATGCAGTGACTGCCAAGCGGCATCTGCTGCTGTCTGTCCTGCTTCCCGACATGATATCCTGTGTTCACCCCTGAACCCAGTCCACCCACACAGTGGTGCAGTGCACTATTTCTGGGTCATCAGGGCAGCCCATGTTTTCTCTTTTATAAATCAGTCAACAGGTGGCACCTGGATGAAAGCGATACATAGAGGTTGATATTTTTTTTACCTACAGTTTCTAGTTCTGTCCCACGTCCCTGTTTTCTTAGGTCTAATGTAGCTTTAAGTGTTATGTGCTTTCCCCGCTATGATGATCGAATTATTAATTACAGACCTATCATGCTGATGTTGTGTGCTGTTAGGTGTTGCAGTCCTGCTGCTGTTTTCCCTCTTCAATTACTGACGTCTTTTCATATTCACTTGTTCCCGTCGTTGTAAGGAGCAGCTTGAACAGTGAATCTGATGGAGCGGTTGCAGAACTAAACTCAGGTGTGGTGTATAAGGACACTGGTAAGGGGAAAGCAGTTTAAATGAATATCTAAATCAGCAACTTTTTAAAAAATATTTACAGCTTCAAAGAAAAAGATGGCTGCTGAATTTTACATTTCAGAATAGGAACTGCGCTGTGATATGTGTTGATGTTTGGGACGAGGTTGATCATGAATTAGGGTGTTGTAACATGTGCTCATAAGATGTATTTTGACTAAGCATACTTGTCTATTTTTCCTGCTCATTTTATTATGGTTATGCTCTAATGACAAAAACAAAAATTCAGACTTGACTGGAAAATAGCCATTGGGATATTGTTGCAGATACCTACAGTAAACAAATGTTCCAGCCAACAGCTTGCATTCATAATACTCTACCCTCTTTTGCCCATACATTATATGGCATCCTTGGTGTCCATTCTTTATCACAGTGTTTTAAAAAAAGGCCATGATTCTGTCAGGACAACCACTGCTGCACATCTCTCCCAGTCCTTGGTTTCCAACACACCTTACCTGCTCTTGCTGCACTCTCAAGCTCTGGGCTCCTGTCACACAACAAATATACAGTAGACTGGTCAACTACCATCCAAACTCAGAACTGTCCCTACTCCGACCATTACAACATTGCTTTCTGTTCTCCTGTTCTAAGACCTAATCGACTGTGGTCACTGTGGTGAGGTGGGTAGGCTTATTCAAATCTCGGCTAAAGTTTGAGAACCAAATACTCCTGTTTAAAGCATAAGCAGTACACAAAAGTATAGGATCAGATGAAGCTTTCTCGATACTGTGGGTGGGGAGGAAAGCAATCTCCTTCACCCCGGCAGCCATGTCCACCTCCCTCCACTCTAGGGCTTTCCATCTCCAAACAGGAAGTGGACAGCACCTACCACAGGACAGTAGGGGAATTTATTGAAAATGAAAGACTGTACAGTTATAACTATGTATGTCAAGGTTGAATGAAAAAAAAAAAAAAGAAGAACCAATGGAGGGTAATGTACAATGTGTATATACAAGAGAAATTAAACCAAAATGTAAAGATAGATAGATAGATAGATAGATAGATAGATAATGTACAGCTTCCCCTGTTTGTTAAGATAAAGAAAAGAAAACCTCAAAAGGAAAATAATAAATAAAAAAAAGGAACAATTCAGCGCCTTGTTAGAGAACAAGCCACATTAACTAAAATAGTCTAACTCAAAGAACAGTAATCTCTATTCTCACCATTATGTCATAAACTGGTCTGAATCTGTAATCCAAGGTATATTACCCAGCTTGTCTAACAGTACACTACTAGAACACTGTTTAGTCTCAGCAGTATAAAGCAGAGTAATCTCATGATCTAGCATTTTAAATAAATCAAATTACAGTGTTTTTGTTGTAGATAAAATAAACGTCTGTTGAGCCACAAATGCCATTTAAAACATGCAAAAGGTAAATTAAGAGTGTCAGTATTCCCATTTCAACCATCCCTTATGATGTTTCCCATAAACCAATATCCCATAATCAACTGATTTGGACAGTGGCTCCCCCCATTAGGTCACCATCTGATTCCAAAAATGTAAAATATACATACACCGAAAAAACAGATGGCCCATTGTTTCCTCCTGATTCATACACTCAGGTCTTAGACAGTTTCTTTCTTCAATCTGTTTATGTTTCTGGTTGGCTTTAATATTCAGTCGACTGTGACAGCAAAGCCAAGTGTTATCCCACAATTTGGGGGTCAATCTGGTATTTCTAACCTGCCTAATTAAGCAAGGTGTCACATCCACTGGACTGTTTTCAAAACACACAGGTACCAAAAACTGGGTGTCTAATACATATTGGTACCAAGCCTTCCTGGTAGCATCCCTAATTTGCTAAAACATAACCATATTTGGATTTTAGTGAAAACATCCTTAAGATAAATTGGTGTAAGACTAGAGGCTTTAATCACTTTAAGTCTCCCTGTCTCCATAAATTCAGCCAGGTTTTGCAACTATGTCCTGACTAAGTTGTCCAGATTCTCATAACCGGTAGTACCAGAGGCTTAATTTTATTATGGAGGAAGACCCCGTAAAAAAGCATAATAGAGTGAATCATCCCCAATCCCCCCAGTTTAATAGGCAGCTATATAGTATACATTTGATGGGGTTTAATCTGCTTCCCCAAAGTGCCTGGAGAAAATACTCAGCATGAATGTTTCTAAGGTAGTAGAAAGAGGGAAACCCTGACTAATAAACAATAAAATGGGCAACAAGAAGGTTTTGATCATGAAAACGTATTTTTTCCTGCCCATCTGCCATTTATTCCACTGGGCCACTTTTGCTTTGCCAGTCTTTACTTTGTCCTCCCAGTTTAATTTTGCCATGTGCCCTTTTCCCCATCTAATACATAAAATGGTTAAAGGCTCCTCTGTCGAAGAGATCCCTGCAACTATATTTGGTAGGACAAGGCCACTCCCTAGAACCTGGCCTGTGTATTTCTGCAGATTGAGAGAAATATCAACGACAAGGCCAAATAACCGAACCCATCTGAGAGTACGTTGTGCAGATAATTGTGTAATAAAAGACAGACATCATCTGCATGAGCTAATGTTTTATGGGAAACCATGCCCTCATTATTTTTTAGAGACAGTATTAAAGGATCCTGTTCAGTTTGGTGTAGGTGTGGATTCAAACATAGAATATACAAATATGGACTTAGGAGACAGCCCTGTTGAACCCCTTTTTTGGATTTTACACACAGGACTGAGACCATTCATTAACCACTAGGGTAACCTGTATTGAAACATACCTGCATTTTAATCATTTAGCAAAGGTGGCTGGAAACTCATTATGATGTAAAACATACTATTTGTATTTGTGAGAAACCTGGCTGAAAGCTTTGCACTGGTCCAAAGATAGGAGGAACCAAGACATCCTGTCAGTATTACTTCTGTAACCAGGGTTTGGTGGGGTGTTATTAGTTATTAGTGCACGGTGCCTCCATTTTTGTTACCCACTATCTGGCTAGCCTGGGTTCAGGGAGAAAACATTTGCTCAGCATCAGGGCTAGGCTTGCACTTCTGGTCAGGGGCACCCAAGTAATTCCGGACACAGGAAGCAATAACTGAAAATGTCCAAACCAGGAGTGGGATTCTAAAAAGGGGCTATTATTCACTTCAACACAGGAATACAAAGCAAGATGGACCCCCATGGGGCTACACTCACTGGATATGCAGATCTCTAGAGGCCAGAACGCATCTTCTTCATCAACAACCCCCAGGTTCTGAACACATATGGGCTCCCAAGCCCGAACTGGTACTCTCACTCTTGGATTCCCTGGCATGGCACTCAGCCAGCACTAGTACACTTTTCCATATGTCATGGATTTTTGGTGGTGACTCCATAAGACCACCCATGAGCGCTTCTAGCTCTAAAGGGAAAAAACACATCCTTAATCCCACGTCTGAGTACTTTCTGCAGACACTGGCCAAGTGCCTGGGAGAAGGCTATAGGTGCCCAAAGTGAATCCATAGAGGTAAATCTGGTTACTCCAGATGGGGGTCTCCCACCTCTTGTTTCCATATCCATACCCTGCCATTCATTTGGAGTCAACACCTTTCTTGAACTCTCTGTTTGTAGCTGATATCTTGAAATGTATATCACATTTCACAATCTACTTTCCATGTAACTGGTGTCCTGACTTGCAACGTTCTCTAAGTGGCTATGTCCATCCCTGTAGACCCCCACTGGTTAGATACATTTCAAGCTATACACATATCTTAAAGTACTGTACTGGGCTGTCCTTTCCTGACCCCACAGAAGCAGATACTTTTACACAACTCTCTTGGTGAAACATAAACTCTATGTCAGAGCAGACTCACCATGGTTTGCAGATACCCCAGGGCTTCTCACATAGAAAACACACATCTGGTACCTCAGTACAAATTCTCTAGTCAGGCAGCTTTCCCTCTTCCAGCAGGGTCAGGGTATTTCCCCTAAGATGCTGGTCTTTCCCCCCCATCCCTCCAGGGATGGGGCACTGAAACAAACCGGGGAACATTCTCAACCACTTCTACTGGTTTCTTCTGTCCTTCTCTATGGCGAGAACACACATCCTCTTCCTGTTGTAGCTCTATTACAGAGCTAGGCTGTGAGGGGCTGCCAACTGCAGCACACATCCTCCTTCCACTGAGTCTCCCACTAGACTGACTTTGAAAACCCCAACATTCTATCCTAACTCCCTGCTGCAACATTCCACTGTGGCTTATGCTACTGTGAGAATTCTAAGTGATGTCATCCCTACAGCTCAGCTGAGACTGAGGACAGAGTGAGACAGTGTGAAACCTATTTAACTGGTGTTTCACAAGCTGCCTTTCGCTGCCTGCCACTAGATCTAAGTGGGATTCTAGTAACCCCGGGTAACAGGGGGGGTTACACTTCTTTCCATGACTTTTCTCAGTAACAATATCTGGTCCTGCAATGCCCTCCCTGGAATAGAGCATGCCTGTGATGGGGCTATCAGATGCTCTAATAATTGTGACATTCTTGCATCAAGGATTTTAGCAAGAATCTTAGAATCTGTATTGTATAAGCATATTGGCCTACAATTCAATAGATACCCCTTATCCCATTTTTTGTGTAGGAAAATTAAAATGCCATCCTTCATGCAAAAAGGCATGTAATTATTTTGTAATATATAATTATACATTTCAGTTAGTTCTTTGCATATGCAGTAGATGGAACTACTAACTTGTACAGTAGGGAAGCCCATCCTGTCCCAGTGCTGTACCAGAGTTCAGGGAGGTAACTGCAGCCAGCATTTCACTTTCTGATATTTTAGCACTGCGTGGTAACAGGTGATCCTTTGGAATTTTGAGAGTTATTACATTTTAAAAAAAGCTTCTCCCTTTCTCTAGTAGAAGTGAAATCTACCCCAGAGTTCTACTGAACGTGCTTCACCACTAAGTAAAGCATTTGATCTGAGTCCTTTTGTAGAATCCCCCTATCATCGTACAATTCTGGCATCACTTTCTTTCCAATTTTGGCACTACAACTATCATATTGGCAAAGTTGAGGAAGCTTCCCTTGAGTCCTAAACTGGTGTTTCATACTGTACACAGGGAGATTTCTCACTGTGCATGGAAGCCCGCCATTTCTAGTTTAATATGGAAAATTTGCAACTGACAGTCACCTCCTGTATCTATTGATACTGCCAGAAATTTCTGTAAATGATGGCACTTAGGTACTGAAAGTATTCTAACCTTTTCCTTTGTCTGCCATCTCTCTTAAAAGGGTTATACTCTGCTTTGGTATCTGTCCCCCACTAAAGGTGATCACCATAGCATACCAACACAGACTTTTAGGCTGATATTTCTATGAGCATGTTACATAGAAGCTCTGTATTTAAGAGGTCTATATTTAATTTCCAAATCCCTGGGCCAAAGTGTTGTTTGGGATTACCACTTAATTGAATTTGTACCATTCTGTGGTCTGAAAATTCCAGGAACTCACAGTAGCAGACCTGATGGGAAGGTAAGGGACAGAAAAATAAAATCTATTCTGGTTGCAAATGGCCCTTTAAAAAATGTTGATTCTTGTCTGTTAGTATGTTTAAAACATGCATCTGATAACCTATCTGTATTAGTTACTTCTCAGAGGAAAGCCATGTCACAGAATATTTTACAAGGTTTAGCTCCCCTATTTAAAATGGAAAGGCTAGAGTTGAAATCCCCACCAAAGATAATTGGTTTAGCAGTAAAAAGGTAAGGGCAAATTAGTTTCAACAAAGCAGTCCTTTCTATTTTAGACTGAAGGGAATAAATATTCATAAGGCAGTAAGCACGGCCTTGTCTTGAGATGTGTAACAAAAGAGCTTGGCCAGGCAATAAATCCATAGGTTCTGTGACCATAATCTCAGGAGACTGAAAGAGGATACTTACCCCTGAGCAAGATACCAAACCTAGTGACCAAATGGAAGAAACTATGTACCATGCCTTCTGGGCTAAGGATACCTCTGAGAGGGAATGCAGCCTGGAGTCCTGTAAGGCAAGGCAAATTTTATTTATACAGCTCCCAATCCCTGGGGCTCTGGGTGCCTTACATAAAAAACAGGTAAGGTCAAAACAAGCAAGGCAACATAAAAACTATAAAAGAAAACATATACAGTTCAGTGAATATATAAAACAATAAATAAAACTCCAGATGATTAAATTAACTGATATTACTAATGCTGGCCACTCGCCTTCATCGGGGAAAGCTAGGCAGAACAAATGAGCCTTCAGACCCTTTTTAAAAACCTCGACTGTCGGGGCCTCCCTAACAGCAGCTAGAAAAGTGTTCCACAGGGCCGGCCCAATGACACTAAAGGCATGGTCACCTGATATTTTTAGTCTGACCCTGGGAACAGCAAGGAGGCCCCTAGTCGAGGAGCAGAGGGAATGGACTGAGGTGGCAGGAGTAAGGAGATCAGCCAGATAGCCAGGGGCCCAGCCCATATAGGGACTTGTAGGTGAGCAAGCCCACCTTGAAGATGATCCTCCACCTGACAGGCAGCCAGTGCAGAGCCCGCAGGACTGGGGTCACATGACTGGACCTAGCCAGGCCCGTCAGCAACCTAGCCGCTGCATTCTGCACTAGCTGCAGCTGGTGGAGGGTCCTTCCAGTGACCCCAAAGTAAAGAGCATTGCATTAATCAAATCTCAATGTAACAAAGGCATGCACCAGAGATGGCAGGTCTTTGGGTGGAACTAGGGGCTTAATCCTGGCACTATTCCTCAAGTGGTAAAAATCCCTTTTGACCACAGATGACACCTGGGCTTCAAGTGCCAGTCTGCTATTGAGGATAATGCTGAGATCCTACACCCTAGGGGAAGCCATCAATGAAGCAGATCCCAGAAACAGTCCTGTACCCACTCCGGAGGCACTCTCATCATGCCTGTGGCCTGATTCAATCACCAGTACCTCTGTCTTGTCCAGGTTCAGTCGCAACCAGCTGGAGGACATCCAGTCATTGATCTCGGCCAGGCAGTTGTTAATCACTTCCATGGTGTTATATGTTCCAGGGGCAAAAGACAGATACAGTTGGTTATCATCTGCATAGCAATGAAAACCCATACTGTAATGCTGAATGAGCTTTCCCAGGACCGGCACGTATGCCGTGAATAACATCGGTGACAGGATCGAGCCCTGAGACACTCCGCATGACAGGGACTTCAGGGAGGAGGAGAAACATAGAAACATAGACTTTGACGGCAGATAAGGACCGCTTGGCCCACCTAGTCTGCCCATTTCCCGACCTAGAGGATAAGCTACAGATTCTATTTAACCAACAGCCTATTTCTTCCTACCCCCCACAAAAATTGCCTTATGTCTGTCCCATGCATTCTTGAATTCTCCCACAGTTTTGGACCTCACAACCTCCTGAGGAAGGCTGTTCCATGCATCCACCACCCTCTCTGTGAAAAAATATTTCCTCACATTGCCCCTGAGCTGTCCCCCCTCTGTCTTCAAATTGTGTCCCCTTGTTCTTGCACATCTCTTTTTCTGAAAGATGCTACCTTCTTGGACTTTGTTGATTCCACTGAGTACTTAAACATTTCTATCATGTCCCCCCTCTCCCTCCTTTCCTCAAGGGTATACATATTAAGCTCCTTTAGTCTCTCCTCATATGGCTTCTCTTGCAGACCCTGCACCATTTTAGTTGCCCTCCTCTGAGAAATACCGCATCACCACCTGTTGCTCTCTGCCTGACAGATTGGACTCAAACCAGTTGATAACAGTACCGGCAAGTCCACAATACTCTCGAAGGTGATCAAGAAGTACAATGTGATCGATGGTATTGAAGGCTGATGAAAGATCAAGGAGAACAAGAATTGATCTGCCTCCTCTATCTCTAGCCCTGAGGAGGTCATTATACATCCTAACTAACACTGTTTCAGTGCTATGCCTGGCCCTGAAACATGACTGGAATGGCTCATAGATGTTGAAGGACGTGAAGTGTTCTTCAAGCTGTTGCGCC
The DNA here is from genome assembly GCA_016271365.2 of Neoceratodus forsteri. NCBI lineage: Eukaryota > Metazoa > Chordata > Ceratodontiformes > Ceratodontidae > Neoceratodus > Neoceratodus forsteri. Next base: position 1,223,339,537 of record CM057458.1, read on the forward strand.
ACTATTTTCTCAACAACCTTGCCCAGAAATGGCAGGTTGGAGATTGAATGGTAATTTGCCAGGACATCAGAGTCAAGAGATGGCTTCACCAGGAGGGGTCTCACCAGAGCTTCTTTTAAGGATCCAGAAAGACTCCCTCTGGCATCAAACACCAGACAATCCCAGCAAACACTGGGCTGATGGTCCCGACACATCTCATCAAGAAACGAGTCGGGCTGGGTCCAGTTCACAGTAGGTGTGCTTGAGCTTTGAAATCACGTCAATGATCTTGCCCACCTCCACTGGTTTAAACTCCTCCCAGATAGACGGAGCGCCTCTGCTCACCCCAGACCGATCACCACAAGGCAGAACTTGCCTCTCTGGCGGAATCCCCGACCGTATGGAGGACACCCTGTCAGAGAAGTACAGAGCAAACTCCTCAGACTAGGTGATTGAAAAAGCTTTTTTTTGGCTGTAGGCAGACTGGATTCAAAAGTCTGTCCACAGTTCAAAACAGCTGAGATGGTCTGTTCTTCCCTGCAGCAATCTCAGTGGACAGGAATTCTGCCTTCTTATAGTTGATTGCCCCTTGGTACTCATGATAATGAGCATGCAAAACAATTTTGTCCTCCTCTGACCGAGTCCTTGGCCAGCGACACTCCAGCTTCCAACCCCTGATCTTCATCACCTTGAGATCCCCATCAAACCACAGGGATCTCAAGTTAGACAGAAGATCTGGGTCATATACAGACCAGTGCAATGGCTTTGAGTGTTTTGGAAACCACCTTATTATAGGCAGCCACTGCCTCGCCCGCACCAACTGCACATGCAGCGTCTACTCTAGATAAGTCAGCTACCAACAGCAGTCCGTCTGAGGACAATTCTCTCAAAGGGCAATAGCTAACCATCTCAACAGGGGAAGGACTTTTTGGGGGGCCCAAACAAGAACTTCACCGTGACCTGATCAGTCTTGAGGTTTGTTACCTCAAGCCTCAGAGAAAACACCAGGTACAACATGTGGCCGTGGTGATGGGTCACAGAAGTAACTACTTGTGTCAGGCCTAGTAATGCCATCAACTGGAGGAGGTTATGACCAAATTGTGAGGATTCACCATTGACCCAGGCATTGCAGTCCCCCAGAATTAAACATCTGGGGGACTCCAACATCTCTCCGATGACGGTCTGTGACCTCCTCCAGGAAATCTCCTCCAATCCCAGAGGGTGGTAAATGAGGAGAATCCTGCAGCCTGCACCTGAACCCCCAAGCACTGCCATACACTCAAAAGACCTGGCTGATTCCGGAATATAATCATACAGGGCAACAGAAGAAAGAAAGAAAGAAAGAAAGAAAGAAAGAAAGAAAGAAAGAAAGAAAGAAAGAAAGAAAGAAAGAAAGAAAGGAAGGAAGGAAGGAAGGAAGGAAGGAAGGAAGGAAGGAAGGAAGGAAAGAAAGAAAGAGCGAGCTGTAAGTATTCTTTTAATATTTTTAACACTATCAACAGTTGCTATTGCTCAAGAAATGGTAGTCAAGCACATGATATAGAGAAAAACATGGCCCCACCAGAGATATCCCCAAACAGGCAAGAAGCATCTGTTGAAGCATCCTCAGTTCCCAATGAGGGATCAGGTTATGAGGATGGGACTGATGAAGCATCTGATTCCTCCTCTGTTTCTCCCCCTGCTGGGAGGACTGCAGGGTCTTGTACTGGCTGGAAAGAGTCACGAGATCTGTCTTCAGGATTTTTGGTTTGGACTGGATCCAATTCCTCCTCCATCGGGTGACCATGTGCAATTTATCCATTTGGAGTATGGAGGGTGAAGGCATCACATCCATAGCCATTTCTATGCCTAAATGTTCAGAAGGCTGCATGTCCTGTATCTCCTGGACACCTGTGAAGGGGTATGTTGCTGATCCTAGGTACCTGGACCATGTTGTTCTGGTGAAGTAGGATCTCCTGAGGCACAACAGGAGGCACAGAGTGTCAGTCATAGGTGTAGAAAGGTGTGTTGGGGGGGTCTCAGATGGTTTTCTAGGCTCAGGAGGCCCTTTATTTAGTTCTTGCACCAGTGCTGCATATTTAGAGAGACTATGAGATTTTTGGGCCATAGTTACATAGAGGTTGTGTTTCATCTGGTCTCCCTGATCAGGTTGGTGGTGTGCAGTCCATGGGCAGTTCTGTAGTAGTGCCTCATCTCATCACAGAGATTACATCTCAGTTCATTGACACAGTGTAATCCATCATGCCCTACTTCCCCATACAGGTCATACTTTACCAAATCACATGCTCCACTCAGGTGTTTCCTGGAGCCACACCTTTAACAAGCCTTGGGTTGTTCAGTGTAAAAGAGCCCCGATCCCAGTCCAAATAAAAACTATTTGGGAGGTGCTGCAGGCCAGTACCTGTTTGCTTTAGATGTACTCATACTCTTCAACCTCCTGTCCAGAAACCTTCAGAGTTTACAATAGCCTCTGGATCTCCCAAAACATTATACTTCTTTTTCAGCCAGTAGACAATATTGGTCAAACTGACCCCTCACTCTTAAATAGAATTGTGACCATTTTATAAGCAGGCTTAGTGAGTGGGACTGCAATAAAGGGGACCAAATAGGTGTATTTTTGAGAAGATGGATTTTTTCCAGAAGTGCTCAAGGGCCCCGAGATTTTAAACTGATGTCAAATGTGGTTTCACTGGAAATGTGGATTAGGCCATAAACCTCACTGCAAACAATTTCATGGAGTCTTGGAGGAGAACTCTGGCCACATATATCCTGTCAGTGTTTCTTCCATCCCCCCTTTGTGTCTTAGGCATACTGTGTTGTGCCCCTTTGCAGGTAAAATTGGGGGGAATACAGTGGCATATGACTTAGGCCTACTACCACCTGACACAGTAACTTTCTGATAAGGACAAGAGGGGTTACTAGTGGAGGGTCCAGGCCTTCCAATTCAAAGTCCACCATGGGGGGGGTCCACTTGCAAGCCATTAG